>JAVTVJ010000305.1:0-600000 GCA_034509425.1 Eopsaltria australis | reverse complement strand
AGATAAACCTCTGGGATTCCCTGGGGGAGACATGGACCAGATCCAGGTGAGGACAGCACTGCCATCTCCCCAGGCTCCCCAGGCAGAGGGGATGTTTGGATGCCCTGATGCTCCTGCTTCTCTTTTGAGGGGATGCTCTCAAAGACACATTCCTTGTGAATGTCACCTCATATTCCCACTTTGTGTCCTAGAGCTGAGTGGCCCCGAGACGCGAACATCCCCACCTACATCCCCAAATTCCGCAACGGCTGGGAACCGCCTACAGAAATCTTCCGTGGAGCTCCCTGGGAAATAGACATTGGACACTTGCAAGAGGAGGTTAGTCCTGTGTCCCTGGGAATTCTCTCTTCCTTCTCCCACCCCCTTTTCCAGAGAGATGGAGCTGCAGGGGATGTGGTGGTGTGCAACAAGTAGTTGGCTCAAAACTCAGTTGGATCTGGTCACTTCAGTTAAATACAAGAAAAAAATGAGGCTGGAAAAGGGCAGCAATAATCAGCCTCTCCTGATCCAAGGCAACAGCACCCTACAATGTCACTGAGCTCCAAGGACACAGGCTTCCCTGAAGAACATCTTGACCAAAAGCTGCCAGGCCATGACTCATCTACCACTATCCCTCTCCTTTTTTCCGATCAGCTTTCCCCTTTCCTGTAACACTGACTCCACGTCTGCCTTTCCAGCTCTCCTCAGCCAATGGATATCCTTACCGGAACTCCTCACTCAAGCGTGGCCAGACAGCTGAGCAGACACAGGCTGGGGATGCCTTCAAACAGAATGTCACTTCACATGGAAATAGGTAATGGATCTGCTCCCCTGGAGCTTCAGCTCTTACCCTGGAACCTCATGAACACACATGGACATATACACTGACACTGGGAAGTTTGGGCATACTGGAGACAACTCCCTGCCACTACTAATAACCATCAAGAGAAGATAAAGATCAGCTGAGGGATTATTCCCATGAGCAGTGTGTGCTGTTTAACCCCCAGCAGCTCTGCAAGGAAAGGAATCTCAGGAAGCAAAAATATTGACTGACTTCATCAGTCATTTCCCAACATCAGCCCACCAAAGGGACATTAAGGATCAGGTGCCAAAGATGCTGCACTGCGCTTTGGCTCTCCATATGTGTAGAGACATTGGACCCATGGAATTACAGAAAAGATTGGGGGGGGAAGGGAGACTAAAGATTATCCAGTTCCAACCCCCTGCCACAGCCAGGGACACCTTCTGCTATCCCGGGTTGCTCCAAGCTCTGTCCAGTCTGGCCTTGGAAACTGCCAGGGATCCAGGGACAGCCACAGCTTCTCTGGGCCTCAGCACCCTCATAGGGAAGAGTTTCTTCCCAATATTCCGTCTAAACCCACCCTCTGGCAGTGGGACGCCATTCTTCCTTGCCCTGTCACTCCAGGCTTTCCCCCAGAGTCCTTCTCCAGCTTGCCTGGAGTCCCTTCAGGCACTGGAAAGGGCTCCAAGGGCTCCCCAGAGCCTTCTCTTCTCCAGGCTGAACATTCCCAGCTCTCCCAGCCTGTCTGTGTAATGCTCCAGCCCCTGGAGCACTTCCTGGCCCCTCCCGGCCTCCTCTGGACACCCGTGAGGATCTCTCCATCCATCCCAAAGCCACCACAGCTTGCACACACAGAAGCTGCCAACAGGAGGAATCTGCCCTGAGGGAAGGGCACACACAGACCTCGCCCTGTTGGAAATACAGGGCCGGGGAAGAGCAGCCCGAGCTCGCAGCGCTGCTGGAAAACATTTCAGCTGAGGAAGGAGCTTTGTTCCACTGGGGACAGCAGCTCCCCCCTGGCTTTAGACACAACCAAAGGCAAAGCCACTGATTAGAGGCTGAATAAAACAATATATTCCAGTTCTGCCCACATCTCTCACAGGGAACTGGCAGGGTGCCAGGTTCAGACAACTTTTCTTAATGATACAGAATTCTAGAAAATGGGGAAAAACCCCTCCCCTTTCTTCAGAAGTCCTGGCCAACCAGGCCACCCCTTTGCCTCAGGTTTTTTCCAAGGGAAAGATGGCTCTTCCACCTTTGAACAGCCACAATGCTCATTTTCCATCTCCAGTTACTCCGTGGTACAAAATCTTCATCAAAGTACTTTTACTTCAGAGTTTAAAGGTTCCATCTGCTTCCTTGTTTACATGAGCTCACACCTTGGTTACTGTCAGATCTCTGAGTGCTACCAAACTCTTCCCAAACTCCACATGAATTCTCTGCTGTGATTTGACATGTAACTTTGCAGGGATTTGACTCAAAGTTTTCAGCTGACCATCGACTTTTCTGTCACCAGCTTTAGTCTGGGGAAAAAACCTCAAGCCAGCCTGTTTTCCCATGTTTTTCTGTTCTAATCTAAAAGATTTATAAGCTTTACTGCAGGAGTTCAAATCCACAGCAAAATACCTTAAATCCAATTATATCAGCAAAATAATTTATTTTTCTTATTCATCCTATCACTGGTCCTGGTAGGAACATCGAGTGGTAGAGATGCAATGTGGAGCAGGGAAAGAATTAGGATAATTTCTCTTCTCCATCTCCAATTTTCTTGGCCTTGTTATTGAATGGGCCTCCACTAAAACTCTATTTTTTTCTCTCCTGCAGGAATTTTGAGGCTCAGGGAGTGGCTGTGCCCAGGAGATTTGCCAAAATCCGCTACGATTTCACCGCACGAAACGCCAACGAGCTCTCGGTGCTGAAGGATGAAATCCTGGAGGTATGTGACCCCTCCTTGAAAAGGTGTGTCCCCCTCCCCAGGGGCAGGAGAGAGCTCGGGATACCAGCAAGCACCAACTCCATTTTCCCTGGTGGTGTCTGAGCAGTGACACGGAGCTTTGCTCAAATCCAAAGCTGGAACAGGCTGCCTGTGCTGTGTCATTTCCTCAGCTCACACACATGGGTCCCATCTTAACCATAGCGAGGAGGGAGGACAGCAACTCCCTGTAGTGCCCTGCTCGTCCCCTGCTGGGTCTGTCTTCATTATTACCACTTTCTCCTCCACAAGGAATCGTTTTCTCTGAAAAACACCTTTTTCACGGCTTTTCTGTTCCTGAAGCTGGAGCTTCACTGATCTGTGACGTGGAGAAAAGGTTTCTGTGCAAAATGTAGCTATTTATTTTTTTAATTATTTATTTAAATACAATAAGACAATAGAAACTCAGGCATAGCAAAAAAAAACCATCTGGAGAAACAGGGACATTTTGTAGCAACTATGAGTTCTTCAGCACCCAGAGGTGCTCTCCTGTTCATCCCTATGATAAATTCTGATGCCTTCCAGGATAAGTTTCAATCC
The DNA here is from genome assembly GCA_034509425.1 of Eopsaltria australis. Lineage (NCBI taxonomy): Eukaryota > Metazoa > Chordata > Aves > Passeriformes > Petroicidae > Eopsaltria > Eopsaltria australis. The sequence goes on along the minus strand of JAVTVJ010000305.1, from coordinate 596,707 downwards.
TGGATTGCATCTGAGAGCAGCAGATCTAATCACAGCTCCTGGCCTCAGTGATGTCCTCCTGGCAACTTCACCTTCTGGGTGGTGCATCCCCACTATATCCTGGTTGTGGATGCCTGAAATACCCTAGCAGATTTATTTCTGTCCCTCTCTCAGGTGTTGGAAGATAATAAGCAATGGTGGAAGTTGCTCAACCGGAGCGGGCAGGCCGGTTACGTTCCATACAATATCCTGGATGTGGTGAAACTGGAAGAGCTTGAACAGGTTTGTAGTCAGGTGGTACCTGACTGGTACCAGCTGCAGGGCACAATCTGCCTCTGGGAATAATCTTGTCATTAGACCTCCCTGGATTTCTTAGGATACTATGCAGAAGTTAGGATAAACCCTCAGAAGTAGGCAAAGTCAGGAGATTCCTGAGTCTTCTATGATAAAACTCCCATTTTGCCATGATCACTTTCCCAAATAAGGCCTATCCTTCCCACTCATGCAGCAGCCTCCTGCTTTCCATATTTTTCCACATCAGGATTTTTGTTGGGGGTTAAATTAAAGATGGACACTTCCCTCACCCAGTTCAGTTCAGCAGCAGGAACACGTTACTCGAGTAGAGGCAGATAGAAACGCCATCTAAGTGAGAATTAACTGCATACTGCAACTTGCACTGCAGAAATGTGGAGCTGGAGTGTTCTAAACACCCTAGGGAAGCAGGGAATTGCTTCCTTATTTTGGTATTGCAGAGTATGGACAAAGCCTAAAGGGGTCCAGCAGGCTTCTAGATAAATCCCTGTCAGGTTAATCAAAATGTCAAAAAACTTTCCAGTCTGCTCCAGGCCCTTGGCAGTGGTCCCACTTCACATCCCAGCTACGGAGCAGTGAGGCTTTGCCTTCCAATGGGATTGAACATGTTTGGCATGTCTAGGAGTTCCCTCATGCACACTTCAGACTTTGCTTTGGGTTCTTCATTCCCAGAAATTAACTTTTTCCATGCAGCTCCACCTGAAGTCTCACCAGCCCCACAACAGCCCAAGGACAACACGGCAGTTTGTCCTTCCATGGGCACAAAGCAGAAAGTTTAAGAAAATTAAAAACTGAGACAACAGTCCTACCATTTTTTTCTTCCCTTTTTAACCAGTCTAACCAGAGGTACAAAGGAGACCTGAGCCCCAGGGGCTACGGCCCATCCAGTCCAACTCACAAGCTGCCTGCCAGCTACGCCGGGGATAAGTGGGGCAGCGAGATGTTATCGCGCAACTCTCCGCAGGACGCCAAAGAACGTACGTGTGTGTCCCACTCTGTGTCCCATGCTGGGCTCCCCTGGGTTTGGGCGCTCCAGGGACCAGACCCACCCAAGGGGCTCCCCTGCACCTTTTAGTGATCAGCAATAGAGCAGCAGCGGGTCTGGAGGCCATTCCAGGTAGCACAAGAGCCGAGAGCAGCCCTGGAGCTCATGACACCTCCCGGGCTCTCAGGCAGTCCGGGAGGAGCAGGGCAATAAGGGATCACCTCCTTCCTCCAGCTTGGCCTTCCTCCTCCTGCTCCCAAGGACAGTTTCCTTTTTCTTCCAAAACATTTGAGTGTGTCTCAGGAACTGCTCAGGTTAATCCTTTTCTCTCCCTTCCTTTTGCACATCTCCTGCCACACCCGCAGTGCCTGTCTGGCTGGTTCCTTCATGTGTTTCCACAGAATTCCCAGTCAAAGGGAGATCCACATCCCTCCCTCAGCCTGCACATGCTGTAGGGGTCACAGAGCAGGAGAGAAACCAGGAGCCCTGCCCACCTCACCCCTTATCCCCACCGTGTCCACTCCTGGAAGCAGGAGTCCTTTTGGGATGATGGAAAGCCCCACAATACAAGGACATGAATCTGTTCATAACACCGAGTTATTCTCCACAGTCCTCAGGAGTTTCATGGGGAAAGTGACACTGGGTGAAGTGTCCCTGGAGTTCTCACAGAATCACAGGATGGCCTGGGCTGGATTCAGCTCAGCTCATCATGAGTGTGTTGCTCACTCCCACTTTGTGCTTCCTGCCATTTCTGTTCCACTGTGGAGCAAAACCTGGAGCTCTGGGATCAGCAAATTACTGATTAGAAGATCCAAATTACTGACTACAAGTAGCAGAGAGGACTGAAAAGGTCTCAATCCCAAATCTCCAATTGTAGATTCTCACAGAACTGTCCTTCCACATCAGGCAACAGCCAAGGTGTGATGGGAGGAAAATAAATGGCAACACAGGGGCTCAGAAAAATGGGAACCACTTTTCTGGGCTGAATTTAAATAGAAATGCTGAGCCATATCCCCATTTTCTTTACAATTTCCCCACAGACACATTTAGTGGGATTTTTGACTGAAGACTTGATTTCATTCCCTGTTTCTACAGAACTCATTCACCAAATGGATGAGCTGAATGATGAGCTGCTAAAGAAGATCACAAACAATAAAATTCAGCCTCCCCACAGGAATTTCAAAGTGGAAAAGCCTCAGCAAGTTTTTGTACCCCTCACCTTTGAATCCAGCACCGAAGAAGTCAAGGCCTGGCTGGAGGCCAAGTCATTCAGCAAAGAGTAAGATTTGCTCCATTGCCACATGAAATGCTCATCCTTCCCTGGAGGAGCGGGGGAGGCCACTGGCACCATCTCACCTGGGACAAGTCACTTGGATTTACTTACAGAGCCTGTGCTGCAAATTAGATTCCAACCCTATTTGACCCAGGCTCTATAACCAGGACGTTCAGAGCCCAAATTCACTCCCTTTCTCTTTTATAAATGTTTTCTTGGAGAAAAATAGTTAACTAACTAAACAAACCCGTGGCCTGAAATGCCACTGGAATTACAGCTGCCACCCTGGCACAGCCCCTGGGCCCTGTGATATGGTCCCAGAGCAGCTCCCAGCCTCCCATCTCTCACTCCTCACCTCTGGCACAAGGCCACGGGCAGCACAACCATCACCTCCCCACTTTGTGTCTCCCCAGGACCGTGGAACACCTGGGCATCCTCACAGGAGCTCAGCTCTTCTCCCTCAACAGGGAGGAGCTGAAGAAGGTGTGTGGTGATGAGGGAAACAGAGTGTACAGCAAGATCACGGTGGAGAAAAACCAGCTGGAGGTAAGTGTTTTTCTGGATAATTCCTGCTGGAATGGGGGGCTGTACCAGCAATGCTCATTAAACAGGCATTTTAAGAAGTACAATTGGGAAAAAAAAAAAAAATTGCAACCAAACCTACACCAGCAATAAAACAGATGTTAAAATTCTGAAGTGTCTTTTAAGCAAAAAGGCCACAAATCCATTAGGGAGATCCCCTAATTAATCTGCTTTTTACTGATATCACCTATCTCTTTGAAACGAGCCCTACTCCTACAGCATTAATTAAACACTGTAATTTAACTACAGCTTGAAGTTCAAATCCAAACTGCCTGTTTTGTTTCCATTCCAGAAAAGCAGAGGGGAGTCAGAGCTCCAAGAAATCATGAAGCGCCGCCAGGAAAGGATTGATTCTGCTAATTAAAGTCTCTCTGCTTTATTTCAGCTCTTAGCCCTAAGTAGTACAGAAAAAAAGGGAATGAAAGCAATGATTCCCGGCCCAGGCCGGAGGCAGCAGAGCTCCCCTTGGGGTCCAGCTGCCATCAGAGTGACAATTCCTTGAACACTGTTGGGAAGGGTTGACAATAAGACCATGTCCCACTGGGAAAGGTGTTTTAATTTTGCATGAAGTATTTTTTTTATAACTATATATTTTATACTGAATTTTTCCATGCATGCGATCAGAGCAGGATTCACACGGGGCTGGATGTAGGACAAGGGCTGGATTCCAGCAAACAAAGACCCCCAAAGCTTTTCTCCGAGGGCTGTCCCTGCTCCCACCCCCTGGCTGGCAGAGCAGGCGTGGCACACAGCACAGGAGAGGCCAGCCCCAAGGCCTGGAGCCTGCACCACGGGAATGAGGCTGCAGAGCCCTGCAGTGGTTTGGGTGTAAGGAAAGGACATTAAAGCTCATCCTGTTCCACCCCCCTGCCATGGGCAGGGGCGCCTTTCACAAGCCCAAGTTGTTCCAAATCCTGTCCAGCCTGGCTTTGGACACTTGCAGGGATGGAGAGTCACGACCTCCCTGGGCAACCTAAGGCAGCCCCTTTTCCATTTCCATTTCCTCCTCAGTGCAGGTGTCCCCTGCAGCTCACGGGCACGGGCCCAGTGACAACTCCCTGTCCTCCTCCTGTGCCCTCTCCTTGGACAAGGCTAGAATGGCAACACACATTCCCAAAGCCTGGCTGCTTCCTAAAATCCATGGACCAGTTAGTGTTGTCTCTGAGCTGAAATGAGCTTTCAGTGCCTAGAAAGGAGCAGGAGTGACCAGCAAAGGGATTTCAATCTGGAAATAGGTGAGTTCCACCTGCCCACCGCTGCTGACACAGAGGCTGGGGCTCAGGGCAGCTGTGCAGCCCTTCCCTGGGGCACTGATCCTGCTGGATCAAATCAACCCTGCTGGATTCCAACTGGAATGTTGTGGTGTTGCCAAACCCGGCCTCAGACCAGGAGAAGATAAGCCCTGACCATTTGCTCCCGGCCCAGGCACACCCACAGCCCTTCCCAGGGTGTTGGTCACTTGTCCCCCTTCACATTTTCACTGCAAAAAGTCGGCTGAAATGGTTCCCAAATAGCTGAAACCCCAAAGCACACTGGGAAAGGCAGGTTTAACACAAACTAAATGGCCACAAGAAAAAAAGAATCTAATTTAGCACAGGGTGTTGCTCTTGACTTCCTATTTTCCTTTGTAAAGTTATGTGCATTTGTACATAACAATCTGTAAATAGGGGTGAGGAAAATCCCTCTCCCTAGAAGCAGAATTAAGTGATGATGCTTCCAAAATTTACTCACCATTTCAAAACTCAAGCAAGCAGCGTAGTTCCTGTCCACAGTGAGTTTGGCACATTGCATTTCTATCTCTGTTTAACTGGCAGACCAACCTGATTGCAAAGCAGGGAAGCAAACACAGCTCCAGAGCTGCCCACAGCCCAGGGACAGCTGGGTTTTCTCTCTCAGCATGTGCTGAGTCTTTGCCCAAATTTGTGCCTGTCCTTGCACATTTAGTGGAAAAAGCTTTAAAACAGCATCTGGGGGACTCGTGTCTACATGTGAGAACACCAGTGCACCTAAGTTTTAGCTTTATTCTTAAGTGTCTCCAATGGATAATCTGTTTTCTTCATTTGAAACATGACACTGCTGGCACCAGCAGAATCAGGGTGCAGGCAGGGGAGGATCCTGGGTTTAGTCACAGCCCTGCTGGGCTCTGAGAAGGGCACTCACCTTGTCAGGGAGGGATGAAGAGGACAATCCTCCTGAGAAGCCCTGGCTCTGGATTCGGGTGGAGAAGGGAAGCAGGATGGCAAGCACAGGAGGCAAAAAAGTTTCTAAAATGGAAATCAAAACAAATGTTGAGTTAAGAAACATAACACTTTCTAGTCCTGGGGTATAGAGGAAAGCAAACCACAGGGAGTTACAGCTATGGGATTGTAACAGGAGTGTACACAACAGCTCTGTAAAGCTGGGAGCCACAGGAGCACTTCTTAAAATAAATATCTCAGCAGACCTTATTGACAGAGGTCACTTTTACAAATTTCCATGCGACTGAGCTGTGCATCTGTTCTGTTTGTACTGCCTGCAGACACTGCTATAAAGTACTGTACATTGATGTAACTGAGCGAAGGAGACGATATAACCATGCACTGTACAAGAGTTATTAAAATAGTTAAGTTATACTTATAAATCCATCTCTGTCTCTTTCATTGGGTTTTCGTAATGGTTTGTCACTGGGAGTCTCAGAAACTCAGCAAAATGTCTGAAACCACACATTTCCTTTTGGTTTTGGGAGCTGACATTCAGCAGGAAGGGTGTTATGGCCTGGATAGCTGTTTCTTAAACAGGGGCAAAGCATGAGAAGGCTGTACAAAAGCACATTTGTGCCTATCTGGAAGGGGAATGACTGTAGCAGCTGTCCTAAGTGGGACAATACAGAAAGAGGAACAACATAAACCCGAGTCAGGCCTGCTACATGAATTCTCCAACAATTCCAGCTAAGAGCCATCCTCTGTTTCAGGAGGTAAAAGTTTGTTTTCTCTTTTCCTTAATAATTAACTTACTCAGTTGAAATAACTGGTAATGCCTTCTGTAGATGTTTAGGGGAGTTCAATTTCCAAGCAGGGCCACAATAACAAGACCTCCTTCTCCACAGCCTAAATAGTTTAGGCGAACCAAGAGCCCAAAGCACCTGCCCTGCTGGCTCGGGGGCTCTCTCAGCGGCTGGAGCTGTACCCGTGGAGCCATCTCGAACCTGGCCACGACGGCAGGGGAGGGAGCACGGAGCGCGGAGCTCCTGCAGCGGGGCAGCCCCGAGCCTCCCCTCACGGCCGCCTCCCCTCACGGCCGCCTCCCCTCAGGGCCCGCCCGCCGCCATCTTGCGGCACCGGCGGCGCCCGGGCCCCGCGCGGCCGTGAGGGACGGGTGGCTCGGGGGCGGGTCGGGCGCCGTGCCGCCCGTGGGGAAGGCCCCCGGGGGGTTCTGGGGACCGGAGATCCCGGGGCCGGGAGATCCCGGGGCCGAGACACCCCCGAACACGCCCCGCTGGGGACAATGGCGGCGTCAGGGTCGCCAAGGCGACCACCCGCCCCGACCCCCAGGACCACGAGCCAGCCAATCAGGATCGCTCTCCCTCCCGCTGCCCCGCCTCGGCTCCTCCCGGCCGCGTCCGTTTTGTGTCCGCGCTCCTGATTGGTCGCTGCCGCCCCGCCGCGCTGGGATTGGCGGCGGGAGCGCGCGGGCCGCGGGTGCGCGCGCAGGCCGGTCCCCTCCGGGCACGCACCGTCCCTTATAGGCGCGCGAGCCCCCTCAGCCGCCGACATGTCGGTGTCCCCCGTGAAGCGGCAGAAGATGGAGTCGGCGCTGGACCAGCTCAAGCACCACACCACGGTGGTGGCCGACACCGGGGATTTCAACGGTGAGAGGCGGCGCGAGGGGATCCCGTCACCGCACCTTCCCCTTGGCCCCCTGTGCCGCCCGCCGGTGGGAGCGAACCACCCTGCGGCCGGAGGGGGGGGGGGGCGGGAAGGGCTCGGTGGCGGCGCCTCGGTCTCCATCGCAGGGCAGAGCCCGCCCTGCCAGGACATTTTCCAGACCCTGCTCCCTCGAGTGTGCCCCGAGCACCGCGTTCAGCTCTGCGTGCTGTCAGGAGGGAGCGCCAGACTCGAGCCAGGCGCTGCTGTGCTAATGAATTCAGGGCTTCTGCCAGTGACCTGTCTAGGGTGTTTTTTCCAAACTCAAGGTTGGATGGGGCTTGGAGCAGCCTGGTCCACTGAAAGAGACTGGAACTGGATGTGCTTCAATATCCCTTCCAACCCAAACTACTCCAGGATTCCATCATTCTATAATATGCTTAAAAGCTGGGTTGGGGTTGGAGAAAAAGAAGGGAAATTGTGTTTTTTATTTGTGTCAGTTGAGTTGCACATTTATTTATTTCCCTCTTGCACTTCCAGGATGCAAAACGTGAGAGGAAACTTGAGGTGATGTGCTCGGTCTGAGAGAAATAATTTTGAAAAAAGTCAGCCCATGGGATACAGCAAAGACAGTAAAATTCCAAATGGCTTGCATGATCCAGACAATTCTGAGGGTACTTCATGGATAAGCCACAAGAGCTTATTGGTAAACACATGCAGCAGCACATGCAGGAAAACATCTTGGAATTAATGGATAAAGAAATGGTTTATTTTCCTTTGTGCAGCACTGCATGTGCTTGATTTTAGGATCCCTAAAAATGTTACATTCCTAAAAACAGGTGTGTGGAGGGTAATTTATAGGTAGAGTTTGTATTTTCATAGGTGTGTATAAACATACATTTAATTTTATATAATATAGATTTTTTAAAATATATGCACATATATATTTTACAGCATACACAGTGCATATCTGAGAGCCTTGCTGGTGAGCTCCCAGCTCCTTCCTGAAGAAAACTTCAGGCAAAAGTTTTTTGTTTTAACTGTTTCCTCTTCTCCTTAATAATTATTTTACTCACTTGAAACGTGAGTAATAATGTCAGTTGTAGATCTCTAGTTCCAAGACACACTGGAGAGACAAACTGGGGGACAGCTGGGAATGCACTGAGAACTTGGCTCCCAAATCAGTCCTAGATGCATAAATAATGCCCACCCTGCCCCTCTGGGCACAGCCAAACACCACAACTCCATCACACCCAAGGAACTCTGGCATTTGCCTCTTCACCTCTGCCCTTTTCCAGCACACATGGGTCAGAAGTGCCATTCCCTGAGCAGTTAATCCCTGCAGAGAAGAAAAGAAGAATCCTGTGTCTCTCTAAAGTTACCCCACAACGCAGGTAGGACCAGCTGGGTTTTTTTTTTATTCTAAATTTAAACATTAGTTGAAGAACCTGAGAGGCAAAAAAAAAATCACACACACACACTCTCACAGACACCCCTTCTTCAGCTTACACACTGACTGCAGCCCTTACTCAAAACACTGCCCTGAAGAAGATGCTTCAACACATCTTTGAACCTGCTGCTCCTTGATGTGGAATGGTAGATTCTGGGAAAATTGGTAGCATTGGTGACCACAGGGATCAGAATCTGCGTGGGGGACCTGCAAGACAACATGAGGTGCTCTACAAGTAGCTGACAGCTAGGAGTTATCCCCACACCAGGCCCATAAATTTTCTACCCAAGAGGTCATAAACAAGAGATGGACCATAAAGTTTCATAACTGTTCAACCGAGCTGTGACTCCACGTGCCAGGCAGCTCCAAGTGTAAGTGGCACAGAGACACACACAGCACCAAATATAAGCCAAGGTGACACAAAGACTTGAGACAACACTCCAGAAGATAAATTCTTGAGAGCGCTTTGAGGTGAAGGAACCTACGGAACTACTGCATATTGAAGCCCAAGGGAATGGCACATGAGAAAAACATAATACCAAAACTGAGAAGAAAGATGGATGGGAACATCTTGCGTACTTCTTGTGGTCTCAGAAATTCAAAATGTAAAGACACCAGAATAAGCCCGATCAGGGAAAGTACACAAGTAGAGACACCCCTGCTGATACCGCCCGGAATGGTGCTGATAAAGCATCAAGCCATAACAAAGCCCTGTGACACTGAAGACAGTGGACACAAACATAACCTAGACATGAACTACATAACATAAACACAAGTTGAAACTGCCCAGCAGTTTCACCCTATGGACCCGAGATTCCTAGCACAAGATGAGCCAGAGGCTGATGATGCTGATGCCAAAGGAAAGAAGGCTCTATGGCAACAGCACATGACAGTGAAACGTAACTCCTTAAAAGAAGTTAGTGCCAAAGCTGTTAAGAGGATGCTCAAGGAGCTTGGTAGGCCTTGAGAAGGAGGCAGCAACTGCCAGGTGATAAAAAGGACTCCTAGAGAACGACTCTGCCACCAAAGGCTGAAGTGATGTCATAAAACATGACCAACAAGTGGCCAAGATTGCTACATGTGCTATGCTCAGAAGCACCAAAGAGGAGGTAAAATTGAGACCGTGGCAATTGCACCAGACCCAAAGGTAGGCTTCTCAGGTGAAAAGATCCATGATGACATCAAGACTCCAAGGCCGATGACACAAAGCCCATGATAACATGGAGACAGCTTGGAACTGGCCTGCCCAGCAAAAGCTTGGGTGGTGCTGAGGAGAAACCCTCTCCCTTTACTTCCAAGGGGCTCATCCCATTACAGCCCTCTCCTCTAAGATGACTTCAGATTGTCTCCTGTGATTCCAAAGGTTTTTCCCCTTCTCCAAACAACTAGTCCCAACACTTAGCTCTCTGAAGACAAGGGGACAGAATCCATACTCAGTGGAAAAGAACATGTCAGCACTGTGAACATTCGATATGCTCCCTACAGTTCACTTCAGTGACTGCAAAAGATGGAGAACACTGAGAAAATTCAGACTGATGACATGTGCCAGAAGAGACCTCTTCCACAACACCCCTCTCCTTCATAACTGCCAAGGCTCATCACTTACCTGCCATTTCCAAACTTCAGCCCTGCACCTGGTCGTGGTACCTGAGACAACAAAACAGAAAACGTGACTGTTGCCCTTGAGGAGCAATCCCTGGGCTCATCAAATCTTCATTTGACTCCAGAGGTAGCCTAGACAATATATGCAAAATTAGAAGGTCCACCCTCAGCGTGCTGCCACATACCACCTGCCTATTAGTCACCCCACCTGAACACCCACTTGCCTCTTTTCCTTGGCATGCTTAGGGCAGCAGCAGCACCTGCAAAGAAACAAAGTAAAAAATGATGCTGAGATACTGTGAAACCACAACCTCCCTGCTCTGATGAAGTCTGCCACATCTGTACCTTAAGCTTGCACCCACCTGGCCTCTGACATCCGGGGTCAGGACATTTTGCAAGTGGACCACCTAAAATACACAAACAGCAATGGATGCTTAGAGCTGCACCAGAAATTGATACCCAAGCAATAATTTGTTTTGTCCACCAGCTGCTGCTCACCTCACTCCATTGACTTTGACCGCAGATACCTGGCATTATTTCCCAAAAATAAAAGACAAAGAACAGTGCTGTAACATAGTCACCATTTACCCATCCCCTGCAAAGACAGTGACTGACCTTTCTGTGGGAACTCCCTCACCCGATATGGGGCACTCTGCCACAAATTTAATCCATCTGCATCTGAAAGAAAGTTATTAAAAAAATTAAAGTGCTGCATGATAACAGCTCCAGATATCTTGTGTCAATCTAGGAATACCATCTAGAGTCCAGCTACACCCTACATTACAAATTTCAAGTCCTCAGGCTGCAACTTTCCCACAGATCACATGCATAAGACTGTTGGGAGGTATGGGATGACTGCAAAGCTGTGGGCAGGCTGAGTCCCCTTATGCCTACACACCAGATTATGCAGCAAGGCAGAGCAGCCCCGGGCCAAACACATGCAGACACCTATTACACAGGAGACGATAAACAAGGGGATGCAATAAAGAGAAAACTCTTGGCAAGAAGAACGACTGCAAAGAGTGAGAGAATATGGAATGAGATGACCTAGGTGAGACCAATGGCGAGCTAATGAGGCTTGAAGGACCCTGGTGGAAGAAGACACGAACAGAATGACTCATTCCAAGAACCCCCTGGCAAAACTGCAAAGATGGTTCCCTGAGAATTGTACTGTCACAATCCTCTACTTCACATTCTTACAAGTCCTAATCCACTATAAGAGGTCATTGTGGTGCACAGCTGTCAATACAGCTCAGAACAAGACCATAAAAGACACCCGACTCAATGCTTCTAAAGAGAGATGTGATTCTGATGTGTGTCCGAACTTGCGAGTCAAAGGTTCAATGGCATCAGTGCCAGGCCAAGGAACACAGAGATTAGAGATGCTAAGGATGACAACTGGCATTTCTGGTAGTCCCCTCCAAGGGGTAAGACAAAAGACATGCAACACGAGATGCCCAAAAGACACAGAATGCACAATAGACAAGTGACACAACATGCACCTCGACAGCTCTGCCCTGTGCACCTCAATGTTGTGATCAAAAGTGAGACTCTCCCTTTTTGTGGCCTAAGGGGCCCTTTCTCTGACATCCCCATTTCCAGAGCTAATTCAAAAATCCCTCCTGGCAAGTCCCAACCTGGCACACCAATTTCCTTTCTTCTGTGGGTCTTAGCCCTCAGCTTATCTCAGACACCTGGGGATGCAAATCCATGTCAGATGTCTGGGAAGTTCCTGCCCTCAGTGGGTTTGCCTCTCTTAGCCGGCTACAATAAAGAAAACCAAACATCAGTGCATTAGTGTAGTGGCATATCAGCCAAAATCCAACAATTCTGCTACTCAATATCCAAGAACACCCAGGTCCTTGGGCTGCATGCTCTGGTCCACTTGGAGGCTGATGCCATCATTGCATTGCCTGGGTTAAGAGGAGATAAGGTTATGTGGCATTGCTTAAACTTGAGTGGAACCTCACTGCTCCTCCCTACAAATCCTCAGCTGTTGCTGAAGGCTACCCTGCAAATGGAAAAGGTAAAGACTTCGTCACAGAATCCTGTAATACTTCTGGAAGGCTCACAAGGGCAGCAAACCAGCTCCTTCGGCTGGTTGGCGAGGGGGTTTGCCCCCAGTAGGCGTGATACAAGTGGACCACCTAAAACACACAACAATGGACGCTTAGGGCTGTACCAGAATTTGGCACCTAGGCAGTAACAACTCATTCTGTTCATCAATTGCCACTCACTTCACTCACCTGACCTTGACAGCTGACATCCGGCTTCCTAAAAAGGAAGACAAAGAACAATCCTGTAACGTAGCCCTGTTTACATCTCCCCTAAAAAGCTGAATGACTGATCTCCCTGGGAGAGAAGGGGCAAAACCAGACAGAAAGGCATGTACCAATGCAGGGTCCAAAAGTGTCATGTTGCAGTGGCAGTTTCTGTCTAAAACTGCTTGACTGTGACCTCCTTCCACAAGAATCCCTATCCTATTGGACTAACATTTGAAAGCTGCTGGCTACCTATAAAACAAAAAAAAAACCAAAGGATGCTTATAGTTTCATCACCAATACAACTCCAGTAGCATCTAGTTTTGTGCTGGAATCAATACTCATCTTGGTCACCAGTACTCATTCAGCTCATCCCCTGGTGTTGATACCTGGCTGTGCCAAGCGCTTTGCATCTGCAAAATGAAATGCTGAAGGAAACATAGAGCCAAAATTTACACCGTTGCTTAGACATAAGGTGCTGACTCACCTGGTTGCTGTGCTCCTCTGGTTGCCTCTGCTCAGATCAGGTTTACATCCTATCCCTCTGCAAAAAAATTATTTGTCAAAGTTACCCTGATACACAGGGAAAGCTTAACCTTTCTAAAGTTCTCATTTCTCAAATCAAACTGCCTAGGATCTGATAACAGTGCATTACAACAAACACCTACAAAACTGTGAGACACTGCTCTATCACTCCCACTGTCTCCACGAAGCCGCACACAGATTGGCCACAGTTGCTCTGTCTGAAGTGTGGTTCAGGGGGCTAAGCAAAGTAAAAGGTTACAGGTAAAGTCTTCTTTCTACTCCACCTACCCCCCCATCTATTCCACAGGGCAGAGCAGTTCTGGGATAAACACAATACATGCTACAAATAGTGTGATGTGAAAATGGTAAAAAACACTCTCAGCAAGAAGAATGATGGCAAGGACCAAGACAATGCTGAAAGACATGACTAATGGTACGGCAACAGTGGATAGAAGAGGCACTAAGGAGCAGAAGGAAAGACTGTAGCAGAGTGATCTAAGAATTGTCAGTCATGATGATCAAGATGACTGTGAGACACTGCTAGGTTCAGAATGCTTCCCATACCCTTACAATCCTCAAGCCACAGGACATCACAACTCAAAGCTGGAAAGGATGGATAGCAATACAGCCAGGAACAAGGCCTCAAAGGACATGAGACTTGATGCTTCCAAGATGTAATTCAAAGACAGAGCCAAGCCCACTGGAAAAAGAACAAATTATATCAGCATTGTGCAAAGAAGTGCAAATGTTTGAGAACCTAAAGATGATAACTGATATGTGCCATAAGCCTATTGAGGGTAAAAGGCAGAGATCTGATCCAAGGGACACCAAAGACACAGAAGACACACTAGACAACACAGCACAGACTGGAACTGCTCTGTACTGCACACTCTATGGTTTCAATCAGAAATAGAGCTGCTCCCTTTAGCTATCCTGAGAGGCCCCTTAGAGACCATTCCTTCACTTTATACTAATTTTCAAATCACTCCTGGGAATTTCCAACTCCCTACCCTGCTATCATCCCATCTCCAGGTGATGGCCCCCAACTTAACATTTAGACAACTAGCAACATGAATCTACATTGAATGTGAAATGAGTCCATCTCAGCCGTCACAGAAGGCCCCACAGTTATTAGGTTATCCTCTTAGCTACAACAAAGAAAAACAAAACCGCTGCATGGGTTTAATAGTACACAGCCCAAATCCCAACAACTCAGCTACTTACCACCTCCTTTAGATACCAAAGGTAGCTGCTGAAAAAAAGCTGAGAGAACCTGAAAGAGCACTTTCATTGAAATAAGAGGACAACTCCTACCCCAATCAGCCCTAAAAAAGGAATGAGCCCCTTTGCCAGAGGCTGGGGTTAATATACCCCTGACCAGGCCCGCCTCTCATTCCCACAATGCCTGAGAAAAGGGAGGAGACAATTACCTCAAGGGATAAAAGTGGTGAGTAAAGGGCTCTAAAGATGCCTTCTTTTTTGCTACAAGTGTATTGACTGAAAGGGCAGATAGCAGGTAAGAAAAAAGCTTCTTGTTTTGGTAGCATAGGTAGGTAAGTTGGATAATTTGTTGTTAACTTAAATAATTGTTCTTTAGTTATTAAGTAGTAGTGACTAAATAGGGTAGAGGAGAGTAGTAATAGTATAAGTGGTGTAACTCCTATTGGGGCCTCTAATTAAGGCTATGTATGTTGTAAATAAAAATAAGAGAAATTATTAATAGACTTTTGGGTAGTATTAGGGTTATGTATGTGCAGGGCTCACTCCCTTGTGAGAGATTTGGTATGGACAGAAGCACTCTGAAGTGCAGATTTAAACCCTTAAAATGCTGAAAAAGGGGGAGCTTTCTTTACTTGAACCCCTTAAAGTGAGAGAACAGGGTACATTTGCCTCTCCTTAAATCAGTATCATGGCAATAAATGGGTTTTCCCCTCTGAATCCCCTAAAATATGGGAAAAAGAGGGATTTTCCTCACTTCAGGTCTCTCAAATGATGGAAAAGGGGGGATTTTCTCCCTCAATTCAAACCCATAATGCAGCATTGTTGAGGTTATCCCCTCTATTTAAACTCAAAAATAACGGAATATAGGGATTCCCTGTCAAGTAATACTCCTAAGTGCATGGAAAAGGCAGGGTTTCCTTCAACTGATGCTCTTAAAATCACAGGTGAAAGGGATTCTTGCTCAATTTAAACAGGCAGTTATGGAAAAGGAAGTTTTTTCCCTTGGTTTAAACCCCTTTTTTCCTAATAATCCCCCTTTTTTTCTGGGGGCACTGGGGAAGGACTGACAAGACAAAAGGGGAAAGTTGAATGTTTCCCCTGGGACCCCACATGCTGCCTCACCTGGTCAGGTACTGCCCCTTGGCACACAAGGGTTTTTCCATCTGGAAACAACATGGGAAAGGCAAAATTAAAATGATGCTTCCTGTCCAAAACTGAGCATCTGTGAACATAAATTTTGGACAAATAAGATTACTTTCCTAGAATAACCCTGGGCCTGGAAGTCTCTCCAGCTCAAATGATAACAGGCAGGAGAACCGCAGTGAGGGATTGGCACTTCCTGAAGACCCCTCTGCACCTGGATGCTCTTTGCCCTCTATTTGTAAAGAAGAGGGTGGCAGCTGCCCAGGAATGCTGCTCAGAGATGGGGCCTTGGTACACTGAACCCATGGGGGAAGTTAGTGAGGAGAGAGATGGAGAGAGCAAAGGAACAGAGCCCCTTTTCTTTGTTTTTGTTCCTCAGGCACGGGAACTCAAGCAGCACAGACCCTCTGGGAGGAACTGGGCTCCAAGGGCCTATGGCAACAACTGTGTTCCCACTTGCACTCTTCCCACGTTTTCTCCTTCCAGGGGGATGCAGATCCCACTCCCAGAAGGGAAAACTGTCTTTCAGTCCAGTATAAAACCTGCCTGAAAAGCCCAGGACTTCAGGAGCCAGCAGGCATTTCTCCTGGGTTTTCTGCTTACAGGTATTTTAATTCTGCTTTGCGTCACAGGTGGTCTTCTGCCAAAGTCAATTCCATCTTTTTTTAAAATATTGAATAAAGTTTTTAAAAGCTGAGTGTTTTGGTAACTGGTTCATATTTTGATTACTCTGTAGTCAAATCATCCCTGCTTTCAGTGTGTCTAGGCCTGAGAGCCCTTTCCACCACCCTCTTGGTCTTTTCTCAGTCTGAGTAACTGGAAATGAACATCCAACCGTGGAGCAAATGGGCTGGAATGTTGTCTGAGCACCAAACAGCACAGCCCTGAGCACCAACTGCCTGGAGATGCTCTGGATTGCACTTCATAGCCTCAGTCAATCCCACATGGGAAAACCAAGTGTTTTTTTCTCCTCTGAGGGAGAACACACCAACAGCAGGAGCTGTCCCAGCTGACCTGGCCCTTGTCGGCACCTGCATCACTGAACAGGATCTTCCATCGTGTCTCTCACTACTGCTGGAAAACACTACAAACTCTGGGCCTGGGGTTTAAAAGCTAATTTTAGGTCAGCAAAAATGTCTCTGGCTGGGACAATTCACTGAAGTCACTGGTAGATGCCAAAATCCGATGCCAAGCGCATAAAAACTCGAAGGAAAAGGTGCTGAACCCAGGAGTTACAGGTACTTTGGGCACAGGTTCCCTGAACTGTCCCAAGCCTGGCTTTGGTGGACAAAAACTGCTTTAAAAGGTGTGATCATACTTCTGTACAACACTGTCCCACAGGATTAAGGGCAGTAGACCAGGTATGTCAATAAGTACAGAAATTATTTACTTGAATTGATAACAAGAACTAAAAGACCTTAATTAATCACTCCTGAGCTCAGGAGCTGTAAGTGCTGGTGCAGGGCACCCTGTCTGAAGGAATATTGCAGCAATGACAACCAATTATCAGGACAAACTGTTAGTGACCCAGAGCAAGGGTCAGGGGCAAATCTTCATCTCTGCTTGACGCAGAGACCACGGGCCTGTCTGGGTGTCTGCCTCAGAGGGGTCTGCAGAATGTGCAGACAGGGCCTTTGACTGACACCAACATGTCCATAAGGCGTTGTCTATGTTATTTTCCCAACCATTTTCTGTTTTCATGTCTTCGCCGGGCCGGGGCGATGGAAGATCTCCCTGAGAGATCCATTCCTGCCGCTTTCTGGGGCACACGCGGCAGCACAGCAGCGCCATCGCCCCTCGGGGCCGGTTCGGGTTTGGGTTCGGGGTTCGGCGGGGGCGCGGAGCCCCCTCAGCGCCCCCTCAGCACCGGGCCCGGCCCCGCCTGCACAGGGGGCCTCTCCCCTCAGCGATCGCGACAGAGGGTGCCCCGTCACTGCCTGCCGCCGCCTCCCGCTCGCCCGCAGCGCCGCTGGCCCAGCGCCCGCGTCCCCACCGGGATGCCCCCACTGGGAAGTGCCGCGGGAGATTGTGCTGCAAACGTGGGGTCGGGATCGCGGTGGCGATCGTGGCCGGATTCAGGCAGCTCAGCGGACGTCTTTCTAAGGCGAGGGGTCTTTCACGGCGCCATTTTTTCCCCTAGCGACAGCGCATGTGCGGAGTGTCGCCATATTGGCTAGGACACCATGCGCCTAAGCTGCCATCTTAGGTGTGGTCCATGTGAGTTCCGCCCAAACTCCGCCATCTTGCGTCCTGGCAGAAGCCACTTCCGCGGGGGCCGCCATCTTAGGTGTGGCATCACATGAGTTCTGCCCGGCGCCGCCATCTTGTGTGCTGTCAGCAGCCGGGGCTGGGCGGTGCCGCCACCTCCGGCCCGGGCCGCCTCTTCCGTACGCAACTTCGTAAGTCACAGGCATCACAAATGCCTTCAGTCTGTGAGTTAAGGGCAGTTGTGAAGAAAAAAAACCAAAACTGTTTTTGTTCATTCAGTTTTATTTATGACAAACATCTCTGTTATTGATCACTTTCCCGATAACAGCAGGCAGCTAATCCATGTTCCTGACAGGGTATTCCTGTCCAAATCTATGGCAGTTTTTTTCGCAGCTGCCTCATCTGTCAGTGCTTGCAGATCCTGAATGCGGAAGGGAGCAAGCCACCTGTACTTTGGAGACCCTGCAGCTGTTGGATTTTATGAGGGAGAGGCGCACGGGCGGTCCCGGCTCGCTGCAGTTCCGCGCAGGAACACCAGGGGGTGCTGGAGAACAGGGAGCGGTTGCGGCGCTTCCCCCTCTGCCCGGGCTGTTAAAGCCCAGCTCTTCCCTCCGCCCTGGCAATTATCGCAATTATCGCAATTATCGCAGGGAAACATTGGTCTCGCTGCGCCATCGTGCTCCGGCACTGCAAGCAGTGCAGGGATATCCATATGGAATGTTCTGGGTGTGAAGGGACCTTAAAGCCCGTCCCATTCCACCCCCTGCCATGCACAGCGACACCTTCCACTGTCCCAGGTTGCTCCAAGCCGCGTCCAACCTGGCCTTGGGCACCGCCGGTCACTCCAGGCTCCTGTAAATTACTGCACTCTGTCAGACTAATCAGTTTTTTCTTGCAATACTGTAGGAGAGATGATAATTAATGGGACTGATCGGCACATTAGCATAGCCATACACCTCTGGGAGCCACTTTTGGGAGTGTCAAACGAAGTATTTTTCAGGGATACTCAGAAGGTGAAGTTTCCTGTGACACCAAAGCAAAACTCATCGCCAGTTGCATGAACTGAGCGCCTCAGAAAAAATACCAGGTTAAGACTGAGAAATAATGTGGAGAATCAGTGGGTGCCAGCGGTAAGCAGAGGGAAAGAGCGGGAACACACGCGAGGAGGAACAGGAGTATGCCTTTCAGATGAGATAAACTGCGAGCGCATTCATTATAAAATTATTTATTTTTCCCTGCGGGCCGCCGCGGGTGAGCAGAAAACTACATTTCCCGCGATGCTCCGGGGCGACGCAGGACTGCGCCAATCACGCGGGGTGGGGCGGGGCACGGGGCGCGGCCAATGGGAAGGCGGGAGAGGCTTGAAAATCGAGGCGGCAGAGACACCTTGGCACACCGCCGGCGAAAAGATGTGTCGGTCGGGGCGGCTCCCGGGGCCGGGAGCTGTGTGCGGTACGTCCGGCTGGGAGGGGAAGGGTTCGCGGATCTCTGGGCTAAGGCTGCCTGAGGTGCTGTAGGGTCCGTGAGGTGCGCGCGGGTCCGTGAGGGGGTGAGGCTGAGGCGCTGTGGGGTGAGAGGTGCGCGGGGCTGTAGGTTGTGGAGTCCGTGAGGGGTCGGGGCGATGGGGCTGAGGGGCTGTGGAGTCAGTGAGATGCGCGGAGCCGGTGAGAAGCTGTGAGCCATGAGATGTGTAGGGCTTGGGGGTATGTGGGGTGCACGGGACTGAATGGTGCGGGATTCGTGAGGGACGCGCGGCTGAGGGCTCTGGGGTGCGCGGGGCTGAGGGGCGCTCGGAGACCCGTGAGGGGCTGTGGTTTGTGAGCTGTGTGGGGCTGTGGGTGTCTGTGTGGGGTCTGTGAGGGGCTGTGAGGTGTGTAGGGTGGAGGGGCTGTGGGATCCATGAGGAGATGAGGTGTGGAGGGGCTGTGGGATCCGTGAGGGGCTCTGAGGTGTGTAGGGTGGAGGGGCTTTGGGATCCGTGAGGGGATGAGGTTCTCGGTGCTCGTGGCTGTGGCGCTCAGACGCGGCGCTGGAGCTGCCGGACAGCGCGGGGTGCCCGGTCCCCGGGAAGCAACAGCGTCGCCTGCCCTCGGTGCCAGCGGGGAGTCCCCGCCGCCTGCCCGCAGGGGTCGAGGCTCGGCTGTGCCCCCCGCCTGTTGCAGCCACTCGTCCAACTGGTGAAGGACCAGAGGGTCCCGACTGAGCCTGGCTGAGGCTCCCCCTGGCCGGATCGCACCCGCCGCCAACCCCCCGTGAGGAGGGTGGGGGTCTTGGGACAAGGAAAGGAGCAGTCACTGGGGAGGGAGCTGGATTAATCTTAGTGGCCTTTCCTGCTGACATCGCCTGCCTGCGGTTCTTCATTGTCAGGACTGGCTCTTTTTTTTTCGTGTATTTCTCGTGGAGGGGAATTAAACCCCCAAGTCCCTGTAAAAGTTGGGTATCCATGCGGTGTGTTTTGTCTGTACAGAAAATTCGGGGTGAATGGTCTGAGGAAAGCCAGCTGTGTCAGGTTTTGGGTCAATACCCAGCCTTATGAAATGTCAGCAGCAGCTGAGTGAACAATCTGAGTTTGAATAGTGTTGGCTGAATAAATGACAGGTTTGATGGCAGCCACTGGAGAAGGGCTCTGTCAATAACAGTAGCACTCAGGTATGTAAATATGAAGATTTGTGATGGTACTATCAGCATTTGTCAGGTTATGGATTTTCCCTGTATTAAAAAGGAATATAAAGGAGGCAGTGTGGATGCAGGACAGTTTGGGCACGGTCAGCAAAGCTGGGGGCACGTGGTGAGGAGTAACACAGTGTTGCCTTTAACAAGTGTGTGTAATCTCTGTCCCAGGAAAATCACCTCTGGGCTTTTATGGCCACTTGTAAATGTGTGTTTGAGAACTTTAGAGAGATGACCCTAATTTCTGAAACTTGTCTGTAAGTAAAGAAATGAACGTTTATTTTCTTCAGGCAATATTAGGCCTGTCTTCAGGTACCCCTGCCTGGTCCACAGGAGAGACTCTGACAGGTAATTAACTAATTACCTAGAGCAAATCCGCCATTAAGTACACAGGGAAGGTAACACTGTCAGAAACCAACAATGAGGGCAAACAATTAAGCAAATGGATAGTTCTGCAGGTGACTCTGGGATTTACAGTGGAAAAGTAAGGGAGTTCTGCCATTTATTTGAAGGGAGCCAGGATTCCACCTTGAGCTTTCGTATATTTTATATTTTTTATATATATTCCTCAATTTTTGTATATTTTTTATATATATTCCTCAAATGCTACATCTTAATGCATTTCACTCTTTCTCATTTTTCAAGTTACATGTTTTATTGCACTTAGTATTTTCCTTTATATGAAATCATTCTCAAATATTGCAGTTTGGAAATGGTTTTTCTGGTGCTGTTTTTCTTTTTTAAATTTTTTTTCCTTAATGCTTCTTGTGTGTCATAAATATTATTTCTGTATTCAAATGAACATCAAACGAATGAAGAGAATGGACAATATCTGTGTCCTGAGTCCTTTGCTGCTGTTGAGCTGTGTCCTTCCTGGTGGATTCTGCAAAGCAGCCTAGAGAAATGTTTTCCTCTTTAACTGGCTATTTTTCTGTTCAGAAACACAAGTCTCAGAGGTGAAACTTGCAGTAGGTTTTAAAGGCAGCCAAGAAGGAACCTAATGGCTCTCTTGGATGTTGTGCAAAACCCACTCCCCCCAGCTGTACTGTGTAAGGCCCCACAAGCCATTTCCAGGGAGGTTGAAGGTAAGGGATGATAACTGAAAGGTCTGCATTAGTAATGCTTTTGGAAGGTGACATTAAAATTTTGAAGTGTAACTTTTTGCTGTACAGAAAATGTATCTAAATCCTAAACTTCTTGGGTCAGTTCTTTTATGTGTTAGCTTGGGCCCAGCTGTTGTACCCTGCTCTGTGGCTTACCAGATATTTTGGGACCTAGTCATTAGGATAGATGTGCCCTTTCCCCATGGTGAGAGAATGATCTGCCTTATGCTCAAAAGTGTAATAACTGGAAAAATATTTAAAACTCTAGCAAAAACTGGCCCTATGTGCCCCTCGATGAAGCTTCTCTCTCCCACTAATCCAGCTTGGGCTCCCTGTACCTCCTTCCAGGGTCTCCCTGTCCTGTTCCAGCAAAGGAAAATCATCCTCCTGCTTCAGCAAATGACTGTTTTCCAGCTGAGTTTCTTGGAATCTGAGATGTTTTTTTACAATTAATTATTTTTCCCATTCTAATAAATCTAGCGTTGATCAAATAATCTCATCAGGAGTCTCTATTGCCTGTATGTAGCAGACATAATGCTCCACCACAATACACTGAAATCATAGCCTATTCCTTGTAGGAATTTTCTAGTTCCTGCTCAAACAGTGCTTAAGCACTATTTCAGGCCTCTTCCTTTCAGGACCACCTTAACTTTGAGTGCTTGAGTAATTTGATTTTGGATTTTTTTTTTTTCTTCAAGTTAATTGTTCTAGCTTTGATTTAACTTTTAATTTACTGCACCCAAACTTTTTCAGAGGATAACCCCCAAAGTTCTTGCTCTGAAAAATGGAGGACAAGGTTAATTTTGCCCCTCAGGTCACACTGTTTTGCCAGTTTATTAACAATGTGACCTCAGAACACTTAAAAAAGTCAATCATTAACTCAATATTAGAAGGAGAGGCACTTCTATGAAAATGAGTGTCTGGGGGTAGGACAGCTCAAGAGGTAGTCTAGAGACAAGGATATTTGTATTCCTGAGGGTTGTGCTCCTGGGTCTCTGATGTAAGGGCTCATCCTGACCAGCTCAGTGTGCCTCTGCAGCACAGGAGTCCTCTCAGCCTGTCCCTAAGAGCAGGAGTTTATACATTTCCTGTTTGGTTTGCCTGGCTTTTGCAGCTCTTGCTACCTCTCTGGTAGAGCGATCTGATCACTAACTGAAAAGACTCAGTGGAAGAGCTACACAATCACTGCACATACACCGAAACCTGTCACTGTAACAGGCTGTGGAGGCTCGAGCTCCACCAGCAGCACCAAGGACCCAAAGCTGACCAAACGTTTTCTGTGCTTTTCTTGCTGTGCTTTGCTTGAGTAATCAGGACAATTCTCTGTTAGGCATAAAATGAGAGTAAATTATTAGAATAAAGATGTGCTGAGCTACTTGACAAGGTTTGAGTACAGGGTACAGAATCTGTGGGTGTTTGGCACAGTCCCAGCACTGCAGATATTTTAGCTCCTGCTTATTTTTGATTCTGTTCAAATATGATTTACCTTAAAAACATTAGCTGCAAAGTAACTGCTGTTGCACAACAGATAGTCATGATAAAAAAATGCCATGGCAAAGCTCTAGGCATGAGCTGAAAGGTTCCAGTCTGAATTATCCTGGCTTGAACTCCCTTCTAGAGTGCCAGGCAGTCACTGTTTATGTAAAGAGTGGTTTAGTCTATCACATCACCCTCTTTCAGGGAAGAAGCCCCCTGAAAGGCTCTGGAGAGGCACAAGTGTCACAAGTTCCTCTCACTGTCCTCTGTGGACTTTGAAAGCAACAAGGATGGGATGCTGAGGAAAGCAATGCTATTCTCATAGGGACTTACTCATAGAAATCCTTCCTAGGGACAAAACAGCAGAGCACCTCTAGTACATCTCTTCCACTTCAGTACCCAGCCACCAAATCCTCTTTTTCAGGATCCCTGCAAGAGGACATAGTGATCAGATTTTGATCAGAGCTCAAGGAGCATTTGGACGTCAGTCTCAGGCACAGGGCAGGATTGTTGGGGTATCCTGTGCAAGGACAGGAGTTGGACTGGATAATCCTCGTGTGTCCCTTCCAGCTCAGGATATTCTATGATTCCTGTGCCATGTCACAGGGTGCCGATGCCTGGAGCAGAGGGATCCATTACTGAACCGCAGGCAGTGCCGGGCTGTAAATCAGCAGCGCGACGGCATCGATGGCAGCACAAAGAGCATAAGGAAGCTGTGAGCAGCTTCCTGTGCAGGCAGGACTGTTCGGTGGAAGTCTGAGTGTGCTTTTACATCCACTTTGTTTCTACAGAACCTTGTTCTCAGCGTTGCAGGGAGTTTTGGGTTCGGTTATATGAATTTCTGAGCTCTGCCAGCAGAAAATGTTTTGTGTCTGTTGGAGTCTATTATTGAAAAAAAAAGAACCTGATATTAATTCTGTGATTCCCAAAAAGCATTTCCTTTCATGTTGCCTGGTCATCTTCCCCCAAAACAGGTGTATACAAGAAAATAAAGCTATTCTTACTCATCCTATTTTCTTCATCTTTTTTCTTCTCTGGATCTATTAGAAAGCCCCGGTGTCAGCCATTGCTCAGATGAAGGGTAATGCTGGCATTAAAATGCAATGTTGGTGGTGGGAGAAGGGTCATAAAGCACATATTTATTTAGTCATAGACAAACTACAGTCAGTTATCCCCAGCTCATGGTGCTCTTGCCAAAAGTTGCAAAAATGAAAATGAAGTAGCCGGCAAAACAGAAATCACCTTTCCCAGTCCCCTCCCAGTCCCTCCCAGTCCATCCCAGTTCCTGCTGGAAAAGACCGATGTGCTTGTGGTGGGGGCGCTGGGGCTGCAGGGAACTGGGAAATCCACGGTGCTGTTGCTGCTGGCTGGGAACCGGCCTGAGGAGGATCTGCAGTACTGGGAGGGACTAGTTTATACTGGGAGGGACTGGGAGAAAGTTACAGCCCAGTATGTGGCACTGGGAGGGAGTTATGGGCTCCTGTGGGGGCACTGGGAGGGACTGGGAGGGGATTCGGGGTTACTTGCTTATACTGGTATGGGGTTTTTCGTTGGGGATTTGGGATGAGCTGGAAGGGAACTGGGATGTACTGAGATGGGGTTTGGGGGATACTGGACCATACTGGGATGTACTGGGATGGGGTTAGAGGTAACTGCGCCATACTGGGGTGAACTGGGATGTACTGTGCCATGCTGGGAAGGCTTTGCGAGGTACTGGTTCATACTGGGATGTACTGGGGGGGGGGGGTCCCTGAACACCCATCCCCCCAGGTCGTTCGTGTCCTGGCCGCAGCCACCGGAGCTGCGGGAATGGGGAAGGGCCCAGACCGGGGGCATCGATTTGTTCGTCACCCAGGAGTGCGTCCTGTTCCTGGACACGCAGGTAATGAACGCATTAATGAACACTAATTACCCCTGAGCTGCCCAAAATCGGCCAGGATTTGTCATTAATTGCCAGTAATTCGGGCTAATAGTCATGGAATAGTGATTATTGGTCTGTAATTGCCTGCAATTAGGGCTAATAACCACCTAAATAGCAATTATTAGTCTCTAATTGCCAATTATTGGGGCTAATAGCCACCTAAATAGCTGATGATGGGGTAATGAGGCCAATGGTGGTATCATAGAATCACAACGGTTTGGGTCAGAAGGGACCTTAAAGATCCCACCCTCCCCTGCCATAGGCAGGGACACCTTCCACTAGACCAGGTGCTCCAAGCCCCATCCAAACTGGCTTTGGACACTTCCAGGATGAGGCAGCCACAGCTGTTCCGGGCAACCTGAGCCAGGGCTCACCACCCTTAGAGGGAACAATTTC
The DNA here is from genome assembly GCA_034509425.1 of Eopsaltria australis. NCBI lineage: Eukaryota > Metazoa > Chordata > Aves > Passeriformes > Petroicidae > Eopsaltria > Eopsaltria australis. Next base: position 571,758 of record JAVTVJ010000305.1, on the reverse strand, counting down.
TTCCCGGTATCCCATCTCATCCTGACCTCTGGCAGTTTACTTTCCCCCTCGTCTTGGCACTCCAGGCCCTTGTAAATAGTCTCTCTCCATCTTTCTTGCAGGCTCCCTTCAGGTACTAGAAGGTCACAATTAGGTCACCCTTGCTCTCTTCTCCAGGTTGAACAATCCAAATTCTTTCAGCCTTTCCACATAGCAGAGCTGCTCCATCCTTCTCATCACCTTGGTGCCTCCTCTGAGCTCACTCCAGTAGGTCCCTGTCCTTCCTATGCTGGAATCCCAAGGCTGGATGCAGCACTCCAGGTGTTAATGGCAAGTGAGCTCTCAAAGCTTCCTCAGAAGATTTCACTTTTATTGTCTAAACAGAGAAAAAACCAGAAGGAATGCTGCTAAAATTACCTCTTGTTTTATAATCACCTGGGAGACTGTGACAAGGCAGTGGCATTACCCACTGGGGGTGAATATGCCCCCTATCCCCTTTCGGGGTCCCTGTGGTGCATTAAACAAACTACAGGGGTCCATTTCTTGTTAACACAGGATTGAAGGAGAGGTGCCCCAGGAGGGCAGCCACAAGTGAGAGCTGAGCAAGGAGACCGTGCAGCCACTCAGGCAGGGGCGGGCGATGTCCAGCTTGCAGAATGAACTCAGCGCAGGACCGTGGAACTCTGGCAGGGTAAGGAGGCTCAAAATGGACAGGGAAAACAGAGGAAGGTGTGTGTACACTGATGACTTGTGATCCCTGAGGCAGAGGTTATGTCTTTCTCCCTTGCCTGTGGTTTGTGTCTATTGTAAATATAGATTTAATCATGGAATCCTGAAATTGTTTGGGTTGGGAGGGACCTTACAGATCATGGGGTTTCACCTTCAACTAGCCCAGGTTGCTCCAAGCCCCATGGAACCTGGCCTTGGACACTTTCAGGGAAGGGGCAGCCAGAGCTTCTCTGGGCAACCTGTGCCAGGGCCTCAGCACCCACACAGGGAAGAATTTCTTCCCAATATCTCATGCAAAGCCACCCTCCTTTGGCTCAAGGCCATGGCCTCATGTCCTGTCACTGCTTGCCCTTGTGAGCAGTCACTCTCCTTCTGAAGAGTCCCTGGCCATGCACACTCTGTTCAAGTTTAGCAGGCTGATATTGCTAGAATAAGGCTCAAAAGCTTTGTGGAGTTTTAAAATCAAGAAATGAAAATTCTTGCAAAGCAGAAGAATGGGCAGAGGTGGCCTGCTGAAGTGTTGGGAGGGCAGAAAAGGCACATTAGAGGGAAACTATCAGCCAGGGAAGGGGAGAGAAGGCAGGCATTGGTTAAATCTGTAAGAAAGAAGCATAAGAGTTCAATTGTATTGGCAAATACAACCTGAAGGAAGAACGTGTTGGCTGTCTTGTGCAAAGAAGGCATGAACAGCATTCTGCAAGTCTTGTTTTGAAGTGCTTGTGAGGAAAGCAGAAGAGCGGAGATCAAAAGAATTCAAGTGCTGTATCAATGGAATATTTATCGTGGCAATAGGATGACAGAAAGTAGCTTCCTGTGGCTTAAACTAAACATCAGAAGAGGCAGCTGAGCCACAAGTGTTCAGGCTGTTGTAGAGAAGTGATGCAAGGCATTGTGTGAAGGGAATCAATCCTGTGAGATCAGGTTTGTTTCACAGGTGCCCAGATAATCGCCAGTGTTGCCATGTTCTCTGTAGGTCAGAAAAGAAGGCTAGAAAGTCCCAAGATTGCAGCCTGGAAATAGAACACAAACTTTTCCTGACCATGTTAGAATGGCAATATAAAAGCAAACCTTTACTTGAAAGCCTTCAGGTCCACAATATGGCAAAAACCTTTGGTAAGATTTAGATCCTTACAATTGACAGGATCAGTCAATTGGAATATCTGGCCAATATTGTCTAATTACAGCAGCAGTTGGTTCGGGTTCTCTCCCCTGGATTCTGCCTCCTCTCATCTGAAAGGCACACTCCTGGTCCTGCTTGCATGTGTTGCCGCTCTTTCCCTTTGCTGACTGCTGGCACCTGCTGATTTTCTGCTTTATTTCTCTGGCTTAAACTCATCCTGGTATTTTTCATGAGGCGCTCACTTCATGTAACTGGCAATGAGTTCTGCTTTGGTGTCACAGAAAACCTCACCTTTTGGGTATCCCCGAAAAATACATAGTTTGACAATCCTAAAACTGGCTCCCATAAGTGCAAGGCTGTGTTAATGTGCTGATCCCAATAATTACCTTCTCTCTACAAGTATAAAAGGAACTGGTTATTCTGCTTTCCATGTTTGATGTCTTTTCTTCACAATGACAAAAACTTGTTTGCCAGTATTTTCTTCTCTCCAGCTTTCTACTCTGAAGAACTAAACCATGAACACTAAACACATTTTATACAGTCAAAATAAGTGCAGAAGCCTAAGAGTATAAAAGCAACTGGTGATTCTGATTTCCATGTTTGATAATGAAGACAGAATGCATTTCTTAATTCCTCCCCAGGTTATTTTGTTCAAAAACCTTGTACTTAAGTCCCACAGCAGTAATGCTGAAAAGCCAAGCAGGCTTGCTATTCCCTCTTTAAATCTGCCCAAGGTAAAGTGCACCCTGAGCTAAAGAAATGGCGCTCTCAGGATATTCTGGTCTTTCCTGAAAACTCCTTCCTTTGCAACACTACAACCACAACGTGAAAGACATGCAGGAAAAGGGGCTTAAGGTCCTTTACTGTTATTACCTCAGCTTTTTCACACTGAGGGCTTCAGTGTAGGCTCCTTCACACACCAGTGTCTCCTGATCCAGGGGTGCACTCTTGGATTCTGGACTGTCTTCCTTCAGTTCACTCTGAGAGAAAGCAGGAGCTGGGACTCTCTGAGCTCCCACCCCGTGGAAGGGCGTTGAGGCCAGGTGAGCAGCCCTGTTAAAGTCACACGTGTCCTCTGGGTTGGCACAAAGGCTCTTGTTCTTGTAGGCGCCTGTCACAATGGCATCCTCACTCAAATGTTCAATTCCGTTCAGCTCATCCTGAAAAGAACAAGCAGAGACACTGAAAGCCTCTAGATATTATGACAAATTTTTCTTTATTTAAAAGCTGAACATTTCTCTCCCCTTTCTTCCACTCTACCACCTTCCAACACAAATGGGACACTCAGTCTTCATGACTTCTACTTATTCTAGAATCCCAGAATGGTCTGGGTTGGAAGGGACCTTAAACACCCTTGAGTTCCACCCCCTCACCATGGGCAGGGGCACATTCCACTACTCCAGGTTGCTCCAAGCCCCATCCAGCCTGGCCTGGAACCCTTCAGGGACGAGGCAGCCACAGCCACGTTATATTTCCAGTATTATCCCATCATGACCCCATTCAATTCCTGCCATGCCAGGCAGCAGTTTAGAACCCTTGCTTTCTACACAGGATGCCAGTCCAGCCAAGCTGAGCCAGTCTGACAGCAGCACAGGCTGTGCTGGTGTCTCCTGGGCAGCAACTCTGCCATGGGCTGAATTGGTTCCTTACACTGCTGCTAACACAGGCTTTCCTTACACAGGCTGCTGCTGCTGCTGCTGCTGCTGCTCTTTCCTTGGCACTCAGGGGATCCAGAGGCTCACGAACAGCGAGAGGGAGACGGGCGCTTTTCTGGCTACGATCTGCTGAACAGCTAAGAAGAAGTTACAGTCAATTACAGATTTATTACAGCAGCTTCCAATCTCCAACAGATTCCTCCCAAGAGCTGAAGTCTATGGGCAATTTCAATCAACCAATTTCTACTACAGAACTAGCAGGAAGCAATAGATACAGATCTCTGGAATGAAGGAAGTTTATAGAGCAGCTTAAACAGTTCTAGGTTGAAGATGAAGAACATTTAGGAGGAGAGTATTTCCTCATCATGGATTCTGAGTAAATAAAAAATACCAATAGAAACAAAACAAAACACACACCCCCACACACCCCTGCAAGAAACAGTTCTTTCAGCTGCTATGGAAAGTGTTTTGATACTTCTGTTTTCCTTCCCTCTGAAATCTAGGTCTTGAATAATTCTACCTTGTATTCTGATTTGTCAAAGTAGAGGATTCATCAAATATAGAGAAAAATGGAGCAGCAGGCGGTGGGGGAAGCAGACCTACATCTGTAAAGGAGAAACTAAGAGGCTCTGTCACATCCACAGCAATCCATGCTGCTCACCACTTCTCAGCATTCCTTGATTCCATGCAATTCAGAGCTCTGGAAACTGCCTGGAATACCAAGCAGTCTTTTCCACTTCTCCCTCAGAAGGAGCCTGTCTATTCCCTGGCTGTTGTCAGCCACAGAAAGGTAGGGCAACCTTGCAAAATAATGTCTTTTCCTCTGCTCTGCCCAAACCACCCCATCTCCTGGGATTTATCAGCATTTCAGGGAGCACTGTACAAGCAGCACACTCACTCCTCCACGACCTAAGCAACACTGTTGGCATGGCAACTCTGATAGCTTATTTCAGAATAAAGCTCCAGATATGCTGAGCACAGAGTTCCCAAGATAGGAAAAAAAAAACCAGCCACAGGTCTGCCTCAATCTGGGGCTGCTTCACAGCAAACACCACCCTAGGACAGGTAGCTGGTGGTTTTCTGGAAACACAAGAGTTCAGCCATTAACCTCATTAGCATATAGAAATATGCTATAGGCTCCCACATGATGAGCAGCACTGAACACTTCCCATGTCCTTATGCAACCTCTGCTGAAGCCTCTGTCATCAAGCTGCAGCACTAATTGCTTCCAGGCTGACAGATTTTTAAATTCTCGTCGCTCGAGAGGCTTAAGGACTTGGCAAAACAAGTCCGAGTTTCAGGAAGCAGCTTTGAGAATTCCAAATGCCATCCCCCACCTCCAGCTCAAGACTCACATCATCTGGGGCTGAGCTGACTCGTCCACATAGGGGGTGAAACTGGGCAGTGGCTGGGGCACTTCCATGCCAGAGCTCACAGAGCTGCGAGGACGCTGCGGAAGGAAAGGCAACGTTAACAGCTGAGGGATTCATTTCAGTCTCCACACCCCTCTGCACTCTGCACCTCCCTTTTGGTCTTCTGCTCATCAGGTGATTTCTTAGACAGAAAATTAAACTTGATGGACACTTTTCCAAGATCAATTCCCTTCTGACACAGTCACAGCCCCCAGCTGAACACTGGCACCTAAAGGCAAGGCTCCTCCTGCGTGTCCTCACCAGCCCCAGCTCCTGTTACTGTGAGCAATGACACGTGTTATACACGTCTTGAGGGATAGATACACACATTATCCTGGTCAGAAAGGGTATTCCAGCTGCTCCTCATTTTCCACAAAGGCCAAAGTCCTCATTTCCCAGACAAGATTGTCCCAATTCTATGGTAATATCCATTTCTCCTGTCCACCAACAGCCTCCTGACCTGGGGTTCGTTTTTTTTCCATTTTCCCATCAGAGGTCATTTCAGCACCACAAAAATCCCTTAATGCATTCCAAGGTCCATTAGTTAAGAGAAGAGGTGGAATTTAGTCTGACAACACATTACTCCCATCTGCCTATTTCAATTTCCTGCAATTCTTCAGCACAAAAACAGTTATGTGGTGGGAATACTACACAAACTCACTCCTTTTGCCACCATTTCCCAAACTGCTTCCTGAGGCATCCTGACACAGCAGTGAGAGAAACCCCTCCTTCCCCTGTGCAGGTTTTCATGGCTCAGGGCATTCACCAAAGGCTATTCTTGCACTGCCCTTCAGTGGAGTGGAATTAAACAGCCTCAACTCTTCTGCCAGAAGCAGGATCGTTTATTTAATTAAACCTAAGAAATTTCATTAAGGGGGGAGCAGAGACAACTCTAAGGGCAGACATTAAACGAATTAAGGAAGCATTTGGAGACCAGAATGAATGTGTTTAAGCAGCACAAAAAAATACTGATAAAAGATGTTTTATATGAATAATTCCTCCTCACTCTTCTCAGCTAAATTAAATCTGTGATTTACTGAACTTTTCCACTCATTTAACCAAACTGCTTTCTACCTGAGAAGAATATTCCTGGAGTTTCCCTCAATTTTAGCCTAATTTCATCCCTCTATCATTCAAGTTTTTGTTACAAAGCTTCATTTATAACAGTTGAGAAGATGCAAATATTTTCATCATCTTGATGCCTGAAGTTTTAGCTTTTATGTATTTTTCCTGTATTTGTAGCTCTGTAGACTTAAATGTCTCGGTGTAACTTGTAGGACTTCCCCACCCTTCTTTCCCACAGGGAACAGGTGCTTATTGACACATTCCTAAAATTTCATTTTGTCTTGTAAGTTCTCCAAGGACATTTTATTTTGCACCACGTAATCATAGGCATAATAAAGGTAGCAGAGGGAAAGGGCGTGAACAAACGGAAGCAGGACCAGGAGTCTGCCTTTCAGATGAGATCAGCCGCGAGCGCATTTATTATAAAATTACTTATTTTTCTCATCTGGCCTCTGCGGATGAGGAGGAAACTACATTTCCCGTGGTTCCCCGGGGCAACGCAGGACGCCGCCAATCAGGCGGGGCGGGGCGCGGCCAATGGGAATGTGGGGGGGAGGTTTGAATTCTGCGGCGGTGTCGCCGTTAGTGCTTTAGTGCTGCTGGATTCCCGTGTCTGTCGGGGCGGCTCGCTGCGCTGGGAGCTGCGTGCGGTGTGTCCGACTGGGAGCGGTTCGTGGGGATGGGCGGGCTGCCGTGCTAGGCGCTAAGGCGGCCTGAGGTGCTGTGGGGTCCGTGAGGGGGTCAGCGCTGAGGCGCTGTGCGGTGCGAGGTGCGTGGGGCTGATGGCTGTGTCCGTGAAGGTCACGCGGCTCCGTGACGGGGTGTGGGCTGAGGCTCTGTCGGGTGAGAGGTGCGCGGGGGCTGAGGGTTGTGGGGTCCGTGAGGGACGGAGGCGGCCTCAGGGGCTGAGAAGTGTGCGGGGCTGAGGGGCTGTGGAGTCTGTGAGGGGCTGTGGGCCGTGACGGGGCTTCGAGGATCTAGGAGGCTGTGGGGTCCATGAGGGGCTGCGAGGTGCTCGGGGCTGATGGTTGTGCGGTCTTTGAGAGGCGCTCGGGGATCCCTGAGGAGCTGAGGGCGGCTGTGGGACCCTGTGGGGTTGAGGAGCCGTGAGGTGTGTGGGGCTTTAAGGGGCTGTGGCATTCCTGTGAGGCTGAGGGGCTGTAGTCTATGAAGTGTGTGGGGCTCTGCGTATCTCTGGGGGGCTCTGAAGGGTCTGAGAGCAGAGGCGGCCTGAAGGGCTGTGGAGTCCCGTGAGGGCCCGCGGGGCTGAGGGGCTGTGAGGTGTGTAGGGTGGAGGGGCTGTGGGATCCGTGAGGGGCTGTGAGGTGTGTAGGGTGGAGGGGCTTTGGGATCCATGAGGGGATGAGGTGTGGAGGGGCTGTGGGATCCGTGAGGGGGTGTGAGGTTTGTAGGGTGGAGGGGCTGTAGGATCCATGAGGGGATGAGGTACTCGGTGCTCGCGGCTGTGGCGCTCAGACGCGGCGCTGGAGCTGCCGGACAGCGCGGGGTGCCCGGTCCCCGGGAAGCAACAGCGTCGCCTGCCCTCGGTGCCAGCGGGGAGTCCCCGCCGCCTGCCCGCAGGGGTCGAGGCTCGGCTGTGCCCCCGCCTGTTGCAGCCGCTCGTCCAACTGGTGAAGGACCAGAGGGTCCCGACTGAGCCTGGCTGAGGCTCCCCCTGGCCGGATCGCACCCGCCGCCAACCCCCCGTGAGGAGGGTGGGGGTCTTGGGGCAAGGAAAGGAGCAATCACTGGGGAGGGAGCTGGATTAATCTTAGTGGCCTTTCCTGCTGACATTGCCTGCCTGCGGTTCTTCATTGTCAGGACTGGCTCCTTTTTTTTGGGTGTATTTCCCGTGGAGGGGAATTAAACCCCCAAGTCCCTGTAAAAGTTGGGTATCCACGCGGTGTCTTTTGTCTGTACTGAAAATTCGGGGTGAATGGTCTGAGGAAAGCCAGCTGTGTCAGGTTTTGGGTCAATACCCAGCATTACAGGGGTGCAATTCTTGTTAACACAGGATTGAAGGAGAGGTGGTCATGTCCCAGGAGGGCAGCCACGAGTGGGAGCTGAGCAAGGAGAATGTGCAGCCCCTCAGGCAGGGGCGGCTGATGTCCAGCTTGCAAGAGGCACTAGCTCTTCAAGACTCCTCCAGCCACACTGCTGTGCAGCTTAAAAAACAGTGAGTGATGTTACAAAAACTCCTTTCCCCTTACCTTCCTCCTTCTCATTTTATCTATGTCTTCTTTAACTGTACTAATCTCATAGGTATTAAAAAAGGCATAAAAGAAGTTTTGTAACTGATGTCTGTACTATTACCACACTAGGATTTTAGAACTACTCACTGCAGGTGTTGTGTAGTACAGGTTTCAACTTTTTAGGTTTGCAATGGAGCACTTAAACAGCAAACACTAGGGAGATTGGGCTGTGCATTTTAATTAAAAATTAACTCTTGGTTTGTAATGTACAAGATAGTTTTACAGTGATACAAATGTATTTATTGGATGAATGATGTTATGTTTTAGGGAGTTTGAAGCAGAAATACGATTTTACTCTGGAGATGATCCTCTGGATGTGTGGGAGCGGTAAGTTTTCCTTTATTTCAGAAAAAAAGAGTTGAAGAGTCAGATATCCTTGTAAAAGCAAGGGAAACATTCTAATTAATAAGAAACTCATTGAAAGCTATAATTGTTTTTTAATATTATATTGTGTTTCAATGTTATGCCTATATTTTTCTTAATATCTTTATATTTTATGGATGCTTATTAAGAACTGACTTGCTATGAACACATTCTGTCTCTAGGTACATCAAGTGGACAGAGCAGACCTTCCCTGGGGGTGGCAAGGATGGGAACCTTGCAGCAGTTCTGGAAAGGGCAGTGAGAGCCCTCCATGGGCAGCAGCGATACTACAAAGATCCTCGCTATCTGAATCTCTGGCTCAAATTTGTGAGTGTTTTGGGAACATCTCTTGGGTGCTGCTTTTCCTTGGGATTTGTCATGTTGTCTGCACACAGCTAAGCTGATTTTAGTGACAAGAGTCAAACAGTGTTGTACGATGAGCGTGATATTAGAAAAGGTTACTCTTGAATTCTGCTTCTCTTTTCCTGACTATTTTTAAGGGATGTTCACTTTGGACAGCTACAAACTCCAGAAGTTTTTGTTTTGGAAAAGCTGCCTTTAATAAATTGAGCTCAAATATTTATTTAAGGAGAAAGAGAAGTGATTTAAAGATGTAACTTCTAGAATTTATCTATCCTGCCACATATTTTAGCTTCTAGCTGTCTTTATAGCTACATTCTTTTAAACTCTAAACCAAGCTAAGCATGTTCTTGTCCTGCCCTGTCTCTCCATTGCTGTAATTTTTGTTGTCCATATCTTTTCAAAGCAGCTTTTCCCCAGCTTTAGCTTACTAAGCTTATTTACGAGTTCCAGAACTGGCAAGGAGCATGCTATAATTCATCTGAAGCCAAAATAACTGTTCTCAGGAATACTAATATGGTGTTATTCAATCATTGAATTGCCTCAGATTCAAATAAGAAATGATAAAATTCTGTGTACTGGGCTTACAGGTGCTCCTGTCAGACTTGTACTGAAATCACTGGAGTCTTGCTGGAGGCATTGAAATGCAGATTTTGCCTGGGACCCCTCTGCAGTGCCATGTGATTACTGACATACTTGGTCGTTTCAGGGCGATTGCTGCAACGAGCCCTTGGATCTGTACAGTTACCTGCGTAGCCAGGAGATCGGCACCACGCTGGCCCTGCTCTACATCACCTGGGCAGAGGCACTCGAGGCCAGGGGGAGCTTCAGGAAAGCAGATCTGATATTTCAGGAAGGGCTCCAGTGCAAGGCTGAGCCTTTGGACAAACTCCAGGCTCATCACAAGTAAGAGAAGAGCTTCCGTGCTTCCCTGGGTTTCTGGGGTAGGGAAGGTTATGCTGACTTGTCCAATGCTTTTTTTTTTTTTTTTCCTAGGCAGTTTCAGGCCCGTGTTTCTCGGCAGACACTACAGGCACTTGAGGAAAGTGCTGATGGAGACAATATGGGATTGCTGGAAATTGCAGAGCCTCAGAGAAGTTCGCTGGCAGATCTCAAAGGCAGAGGGAAGAAAAAAGTGAGAGCCCCCATTAGTCGTGTTGGAGATGCAGTTAAAGGTACATTCCAGAGCTGAAACAACCTGTTATTGGAGGAGTTTCATCTCTTTAACCTGGAATTTGCAATTAAATGTGACAGTTGAAAGTTAATTGGCATAAAACCTTTTGCTTATAGCCATGAACCCAAACAGAAGTTGCCAGCCTCAGGCTCCTCTCCAGCTTTCAAATGCTCCAAGTTTTGCTGTGTTTGATGAAAATTCTGTGTCTGGACCTGAGATTCCCACACTGACAGCACAGTCATGGCCAGCACCTCCAGTTCCCAGGGCCAAGGAGAATGAACTCAGCGCAGGACCGTGGAACTCTGGCAGGGTAAGGAGGCTCAAAATGGACAGGGAAAACAGAGGAAGGTGTGTGTACACTGATGACTTGTGATCCCTGAGGCAGAGGTTATGTCTTTCTCCCTTGCCTGTGGTTTGTGTCTATTGTAAATATAGATTTAATCATGGAATCCTGAAATTGTTTGGGTTGGGAGGGACCTTACAGATCATGGGGTTTCACCTTCAACTAGCCCAGGTTGCTCCAAGCCCCATGGAACCTGGCCTTGGACACTTTCAGGGAAGGGGCAGCCAGAGCTTCTCTGGGCAACCTGTGCCAGGGCCTCAGCACCCTCCCAGGGAAGAATTTCTACCCAAAATCTCGTCCAAAGCCACCCTCCTTTGGCTCAAGGCCATGGCCTCGTGTCCTGTCACTGCTTGCCCTTGTGAGCAGTCACTCTCCTTCTGAAGAGTCCCTGGCCATGCATACTCTGTTCAAGTTTAGCAGGCTGATATTGCTAGAATAAGGCTCAAAAGCTTTGTGGAGTTTTAAAATCAAGAAATGAAAATTCTTGCAAAGCAGAAGAATGGGCAGAGGTGGCCTGCTGAAGTGTTGGGAGGGCAGAAAAGGAACATTAGAGAGAAACCATCAGCCAGGGAAGGGGAGAGAAGGCAGGCATTGGTTAAATCTGTAAGAAAGAAGCGTAAGAGTTCAATTGTATTGGCAAACACAACCTGAAGGAAGAACGTGTTGGCTGTCTTGTGCAAAGAAGGCATGAACAGCATTCTGCAAGTCTTGTTTTGAAGTGCTTGTGAGGAAAGCAGAAGAGCGGAGATCAAACGAATTCAAGTGCTGTGTCAATGGAATATTTATCGTGGCAATAGGATGACAGAAAGTAGCTTCCTATGGCTTAAACTAAACATCAAAAGCAGCAGCTGAGCCACAAGTGTTCAGGCTGTTGTAGAGAAGTGATGCAAGGCATTGTGTGAAGGGAATCAATCCTGTGAGATCAGGTTTGTTTCACAGGTGCCCAGATAATCGCCAGTGTTGCCATGTTCTCTGTAGGTCAGAAAAGAAGGATAGAAAGTCCCAGGGTTGCTGCCTGGAAATAGAACACAAACTTTTCCTGACCATGTTAGAATGGTTATATAAAAGCAAACCTTTACTTGAAAGCCTTCAGGTCCACAATATGGCAAAAACCTTTGGTAAGATTTAGATCCTTACAATTGACAGGATCAGTCAATTGGAATATCTGGCCAATATTGTCTAATTACAGCAGCAGTTGGTTAGGTAATCTCTCCCCTGGGTTCTACCCTCCTACCCTACCTTTATTATGCCCATGACTATGTGGTGCAAAATAAAATGTCCTTGGAGAAGTTACAGGCAAGACATAATGAAATTTTAGGAATGTGTCAATAAGCACCTGTTCCCTGTGGGAAAGAAGGGTGGAGGAGTCCTAGAAGTTACACCGAGACATTTAACAGTCTACAGAGCTACAAATACAGGAAAAATACATAAAAGCTAAAAACTTCAGGCATCAAGATGATGAAAATATTTTCATCTTTTTAATACGGATGTTTTTATAGATGATGCATAGTGACAAAAACTTGAATGATAGAGGGATGAAATTAGGCTAAAATTGAGGGAAACTCCAGGAATATTCTTCTCAGGTAGAAAGCAGTTTGGTTAAATGAGTGGAAAAGTTCAGTAAATCACAGATTTAATTTAGCTGAGAAGAGTGAGGAGGAATTATTCATATAAAACATCTTTTATCAGTATTTTTTTGTGCTGCTTAATACATTCATTCTGGTCTGCAAATGCTTCCTTATTTCGTTTAATGTCTGCCCTTAGAGTTGTCTCTGCTCCCCCCTTAATGAAATTTCTTAGGTTTAATTAAATAAATGATCCTGCTTCTGGCAGAAGAGTTGAGGCTGTTTAATTCCACTCCACTGAAGGGCAGTGCAAGAATAGCCTTTGGTGAATGCCCTGAGCCATGAAAACCTGCACGGGGGAAGGAGGGGTTTCTCTCACTGCTGTGTCAGGATGCCTCAGGAAGCAGTTTGGGAAATGGTGGCAAAAGGAGTGAGTTTGTGTAGTATTCCCACCACATAACTGTTTTTGTGCTGAAGCATTGCAGGGAATTGAAATAGGCAGATGGGAGTAATGTGTTGTCAGACTAAATTCCACCTCTTCTCTTAACTAATGGACCTCGGAAGGCATTAAGGGATTTTTGTGGTGCTGAAATGACCTCTGATGGGAAAATGGAAAATAAATGAACCCCAGGTCAGGAGGCTGTTGGTGGACAGGAGCAATGGATATTACCATAGAAATGGGACAATCTTGTCTGGGAAATGAGGACTTTGGCCTTTGTGGAAAATGAGGAGCAGCTGGAATACCCTTTCTGACCAGGATAATGTGTGTATCTATCCCTCAAGACGTGTATAACACGTGTCATTGCTCACAATAACAGGAGCTGGGGCTGGTGAGGACACGCAGGAGGAGCCTTGCCTTTAGGTGCCAGTGTTCAGCTGGGGGCTGTGACCGTGTCAGAAGGGAATTGATCTTGGAAAAGTGTCCATCAAGTTTAATTTTCTGTCTAAGAAATCTCCTGATGAGCAGAAGACCAAAAGGGAGGTGCAGAGTGCAGAGGGGTGTGGAGACTGAAATGAATCCCTCAGCTGTTAACGTTGCCTTTCCTTCCGCAGCGCCCTCGCAGCTCTGTGAGCTCTGGCATGGAAGTGCCCCAGCCACTGCCCAGTTTCACCCCCTATGTGGACGAGTCAGCTCAGCCCCAGATGATGTGAGTCTTGAGGTGGAGGTGGGGGATGGCATTTGGAATTCTCAAAGCTGCTTCCTGAAACTCGGACTTGTTTTGCCAAGTCCTTAAGCCTCTCGAGCGACGAGAATTTAAAAATCTGTCAGCCTGGAAGCAATTAGTGCTGCAGCTTGATGACAGAGGCTTCAGCAGAGGTTGCATAAGGACATGGGAAGTGTTCAGTGCTGCTCATCATGTGGGAGGCTATAGCATATTTCTATATGCTAATGAGGTTAATGGCTGAACTCCGTGTGTTTCCAGAAAACCACCAGCTACCTGTCCTAGGGTGGTGTTTGCTGTGAAGCAGCCCCAGATTGAGGCAGACCTGTGGCTGGTTTTTTTTTTTTTTCCTATCTTGGGAACTCTGTGCTCAGCATATCTGGAGCTTTATTGTGAAATAAGCTATCAGAGTTGCCATGCCAACAGTGTTGCTTAGGTCGTGGAGGAGTGAGTGTGCTGCTTGTACAGTGCTCCCTAAAATGCTGATAAATCCCAGGAGATGGGGTGGTTTGGGCAGAGCAGAGGAAAACACATTATTTTGCACGGTTGCTCACCGAAGGCACGAGCTTCTTGCACCAAGGAGAGGGCAGGAGTGGGTAGAACTGAGCACCAGGCTAAGTTAGCAGTATGTGACTTGGGCAGAAACTTGCTGTGTAGCTTTAGATTAGATGAAATCCTAAAAGTAACTTGTTTCTTTTCCTATCTTTGAATCAATTTCCTCATGATAACATGGTCACCTGCCAAATGGTCTGGAAGTGTTGTGCTGAAACTGTAAATGTGATGCAAATCATGCTATCAGCTGTCATCCAGGGTTCTGGGCAGAAGGACCTTGTTGTGATCTTAGTAATGAGACCCCACACTCCCCCCAAAAAGCTTTAAACACCCAGACTTTAGGAGCACCTGTTTGCCTCATGATCAGTCCCCGATGTGAGGTAATCCAGGTGAAGTCAGCTGGATTGCTGGTGTTGGTAAAGCTGTACCAGCATTGCTTCCTCTCTCCTGAAATTAGCATCTAGGTTTTACCTGGCCCAAGAGCTTCCAGTTTTAAGTCCCTTTTCTCCTGTGTCCCTTTTCTCCTAGATAACCATCCTACGAACCCAGAGTTTAGACAGAGTTTAGGGACGTGTCACACCTGTGGTCACACAGCTTGATGGAACTAAATTGTACAGATCCTGCTTCAGGATGCATGGAAGTTATGGAAGACATAAGAATTTTGTTTACTTTTGATTGAACCTTATTAACACTTAGGGTTGGATTTGTTTTTTGTTGTTGCTTGCTTTGTTTTAGTTATTTACACAATTCTCAGTACTATGCTGGCCTTTGGTGTTATTTATTCCAATTTTCTTGTGTATTTTTCTAAGCACAGGACAGAATGTTTTCACACTACTCCAAAACCAGGTTCTGAAATTAGCCCTGTTGTCTCCCGTGTCTGCTTTTCTGTGCTACAGTGAAGTACACAAAGCTCAAGTGATAAATTCCTGGTTTTTCAGGACTCCCTGCAAAATTGAGCCCAGCATAAACCGTGTGTTAAGTACTCGCAAACCTGAGGAGCGGGAGGACCCACTGCAGCGAGTGCAGCACCAGCATCAGGATGCTCAGGCAAAGAAAGAGATGGTGATGTACTGCAAAGAGAAAGTTTATGCTGGAGTTGACGAATTCTCTTTTGAAGAGATCCGAGCTGAAATCTACAGGAAGAAAGCAAGAAAGAAAGATGAAGGTATGTTCCAAAGTGAGCTGAAGCAAGTAAGGCTTTCCAGATGGAATCATAAAATTGTGTTTGCTTCTCTCTGTGATTGCAGCTGCTTCTTTTTCTGCTGCAATAGTTGTTTAACTGCTCTGATGTACAGAGACAGTAACACATTCAACGGCTTTACATGGAAACTGTGGGAATGGGGAAAGACCACCAGAAGTTTTGATCCCTTCACAATTTAGGCTGTAGCCACCGATTGTACATGAAATAAGCATATTGGGCCTTAGAGGTATTTATTCCTTAGATGAAATACAAGCCATAGAACGGAAGAAGGAAGAAATACAAAAGAAAATTGAGGAGTTGGAAAAGAAGTTAAAGAAGAAAGAAGATGACAAGCAGCAACAACCACATGAACAGGTATTGTCCTCATTTAACTGTTCTTTTCCAAGTAGCTGCAGTTTTAAATAAGAGTACCCAAGAAAGCCCAAAGGAAGCGTATTCGATATTCTTCTAACACATTTTAAACTTCTTTTGAAAGGATTCTTCACTAATAAAGTAAATTCTCTCTCTCTCTCTCTCTCTCTTCCTTCCCTGTTTCCAAAACAATGCTGTCATAGTAAATATTTTAAATAATGAAACAGAGTGGTGACTGTGTTGTAAGCTTTGTAACTGCTTACATATATCTTTAACAGTTGCAGGGTAACTAAAATGTCCTTTGAAAGTTTAAATATGGTTGCAAAGAGTAAATAATGCTTTTTAACTACACTGTGCAATAAAAGTAGACTTTCTTCATGCTAGTAAGCTCAGTACAAATAAAAGTGGCTAAAGGCAAGCATAATCTATCAGGGTTTTAATGATGGCATGGGATTATCCTCATGTTTTTGGAACCTTTTTGCCTGGTTTGTGATTCTAGCACTGTAGAACCAAAATGTGCCTTTGTTTCCACAGGCAGCAGAGATAATGGGAACTCTGGCACCTTTGGGAATGCAAGGATTTACTTTTCCCAGCGCAACAGAATATGGGGAGAAAGAGCCTCAGTCACAAAGGTAATAAAAGGGTTTTTTAACCAGCAGTGAGAAGAATTTGTGAGGCTATGTAGGTACGAGTAGTAACCTGGATCGCAGCCTGTTTTTGCAGGTAGAATGGAATACAGCCTTGGCATCAGCCTGTAACCAGGATCTGTGCTCTTTCTCCATATTTTTGATTATTTGTCTCAGAGATCTTAACTTGCAAGTAGCATTTGTCAGCTTGGCTTGCATTTTTTTACAGAGTTGACTTATGTTTTGTGAAGGTCTGTAGAACACAAACTTGTTTCTTTTATCTTTTTTACAGTGAATTCCAGGTCTATGAAGATATTCAACTTGTAGAAAAACCATCTTGTTCTGAGGGTAAGTAGTCAAGTTTTTTACCATTAAGGAGAAAGTTTGATTAAAGGGAAGTGTTCCATGAATACCAAGATGGCAGCAAAGTAAAACTCAAAACCTAGGTGGATTAGAAGAATGACAGTGTGTGCTAGTAGTGCCTTTTATCATATTGAGCAAAACACGGAGCATCTGAGATCTGAGAACTGTCACTATTTTAAAGGGCTTTCAAGCAGAAGAGCATTTTTCTTTCAGTAGCTGGAAAATCTTCCATCTTTCATGTTTGCAGGCTTATGAAAATCTCAAGAGATTAATGCTATCATTAGATTGATTACTACCTTAAGTCCTTTTTCCTCAAAGGTTTTGGTAGAGGATTACAGCTAGAAATTTTATCTTTGATTTTGGTAAGTTTGGTTGGGAAGGTCGCAACCTAAAGAAATTTACTCCTGATGGGACTTGACTCTTGTTGCTGTTGACAGAGATTATCCAGATTCCTGATGTATCCCCAGATACCCACAGTGGAAATATAAAGTCTGAGGGGGAGCAGAGAAATGAGGGCAGTCTTGCAAAAGAAGGTACAAATTCTGAAGCATAGTCTGAACCCAGCAAGGTAGCTCGCAAAAGATGGTGGTGAAGCTGTGGTTCACTAATGTGACAAACCCAAGCCTTTTTAAATGAGTTTTTTTATATCCAGCTCTGAAACTCCCTGCTAGGAGCAGTACTTTTAAGACTAGGTATTAACTATTTTAAGTAGTGTTGGACATGCTGTTTTGGAAGAACTGTGGATATGACAGAGCCTCTTGGTTTTTCTTTACAGATGTAGGTCTGCTTCCCCCACCGCCTGCTGCTCCATTTTTCTCTGTATTTGATGAATCCTCTACTTTGACAAATCAGAATACAAGGTAGAATTATTCAAGACCTAGATTTCAGAGGGAAGGAAAACAGAAGTATCAAAACACTTTCCATAGCAGCTGAAAGAACTGTTTCTTGCAGGGGTGTGTGGGGGTGTGCTTTTTGTTTTCTTTTGTTTCTATTGGTATTTTTTATTTACTCAGAATCCATGATGAGGAAATACTCTCCTCCTAAATGTTCTTCATCTTCAACCTAGAACTGTTTAAGCTGCTCTATAAACTTCCTTCATTCCAGAGATCTGTATCTATTGCTTCCTGCTAGTTCTGTAGTAGAAATTGGTTGATTGAAATTACCCATAGACTTCAGCTGTTGGGAGGAATCTGTTGGAGATTGGAAGCTGCTGTAATAAATCTGTAATTGACTGTAACTTCTTCTTAGCTGTTCAGCAGATCGTAGCCAGAAAAGCGCCCGTCTCCCTCTCGCTGTTCGTGAGCCTCTGGATCCCCTGAGTGCCAAGGAAAGAGCAGCAGCAGCAGCAGCAGCAGCAGCCTGTGTAAGGAAAGCCTGTGTTAGCAGCAGTGTAAGGAACCAATTCAGCCCATGGCAGAGTTGCTGCCCAGGAGACACCAGCACAGCCTGTGCTGCTGTCAGACTGGCTCAGCTTGGCTGGACTGGCATCCTGTGTAAAAAGCAAGGGTTCTGAACTGCTGCCTGGCATGGCAGGAATTGAATGGGGTCATGATGGGATAATACTGGAAATATAACGTGGCTGTGGCTGCCTCGTCCCTGAAGGGTTCCAGGCCAGGCTGGATGGGGCTTGGAGCAACCTGGAGTAGTGGAATGTGCCCCTGCCCATGGTGAGGGGGTGGAACTCAAGGGTCTTTAAGGTCCCTTCCAACCCAGACCATTCTGGGATTCTAGAATAAGTAGAAGTCATGAAGACTGAGTGTCCCATTTGTGTTGGAAGGTGGTGGAGTGGAAGAAAGGGAAGAGAAATGTTCAGCTTTTAAATAAAGAAAAATTTGTCATAATATCTAGAGGCTTTCAGTGTCTCTGCTTGTTCTTTTCAGGATGAGCTGAATGGAATTGAACATTTGAGTGAGGATGCCATTGTGACAGGCGCCTACAAGAACAAGAGCCTTTGTGCCAACCCAGAGGACACGTGTGACTTTAACAGGGCTGCTCACCTGGCCTCAACGCCCTTCCACGGGGTGGGAGCTCAGAGAGTCCCAGCTCCTGCTTTCTCTCAGAGTGAACTGAAGGAAGACAGTCCAGAATCCAAGAGTGCACCCCTGGATCAGGAGACACTGGTGTGTGAAGGAGCCTACACTGAAGCCCTCAGTGTGAAAAAGCTGAGGTAATAACAGTAAAGAACCTTAAGCCCCTTTTCCTGCATGTCTTTCACGTTGTGGTTTTAGCGTTGCAAAGGAAGGAGTTCTCAGGAAAGACCAGAATATCCTGAGAGCGCCATTTCTTTAGCTCAGGGTGCACTTTACCTTGGGCAGATTTAAAGAGGGAATAGGAAGCCTGCTTGGCTTTTCAGCATTACTGCTGTGGGACTTAAGTACAAGGTTTTTGAACAAAATAACCTGGGGAGGAATTAAGAAATGCATTCTGTCTTCATTATCAACCATGGAAATCAGAATCACCAGTTGCTTTTATACTCTTAGGCTTCTGCACTTATTTTGACTGTATAAAATGTGTTTAGTGTTCATGGTTTAGTTCTTCAGAGTAGAAAGCTGGAGAGAAGAAAATACTGGCAAACAAGTTTTTGTCATTGTGAAGAAAAGACATCTGTTGTATGGGGGTTTCTTAATCTAGAGCTGACTTGTATTTGCTGGCTGTTAGTAGGTAAACGTGTACCATGCTGAAGGTGTTTTTTACTCTGAGGTTCCTTGAAAACCGTGCTGATTATAATTAGGAAGCCTTATTTCCCACCAAACCCTTCACTGCTTTGAAAGCACTGAAATTTTGTAGCAAATAGAGTGATAAATATTCAGTATGTCTTCTGTTGTATTAGTCAGATTTGGTGGGAGAGAAGATTAAAAAAAATCGTCTGTAGACTAAAATTCTGAGTATAATCAATCATCAAAAACTGAAATGAAGCTCTGACATGACTTCTGGCTTTCTGCTAGGGATGGGAAAGAATTTCCTTGTGTTAATTAAATCTGGGCGTGCACAGTATCCTTTCCCAGGGTTGACATTATCTACAACTTGTATCTTTGGGAAGTCTGAGTAGTTGATGGCTTTATTTACAGCCCGATCATGGAAGCAAGCCTGGAAGACACTCGCTCGTCAGGTTCTTCAGTCTCAGGAGGTTCCCTGTCCTCTATTACACAAATGTCTGCTATTAAATACCTGCCGATCAGTGAGAAGCTGGAGCTGGCTCAGAGCTTGCCTGCTGAGGTGTTTACTGATTCTGGAGGTGGAAATGTTACTGGTTAGTACTAGCCTGAATTTCACTCACAACAAATAACTTGCAGCTGTCACTAAACGTGGGGGTTTTTTTCCGTCCTTCCTGTATCCCACTGTGCTTTGTGTGTTTCCCATTACTATAACTTGTGACTGAATTTGTCTCCCTTGTCTGAAGCAGCAGTGAGGTGGAGTACAGGATGCTTGTCAGCATCCAAAGCATGTTACTATTCAAGTGACAGAGAAGTTACTTAGGGAAGTAAAGCAGGCATTCTGTAGGAGTTATGAGGTCGAATTCCGAAATTAAAAGTTTGGATTGGATGGCAGTAATAACTTCAAGACAGCTTTGTTTTGGTTTGTCTTTGTTTTTTCTCTGTAATCATACATTGTGTCTCCTGATGTGCTGATAAGCTACAACTTTGAAAAAGAAGAATACAAATTTGGAGTCTAGTGCAAATTGCATAATTTTTGTTGAAATCTGCACTTTTAACTATGCTATAAACTGTTGTGCTGCTTCATAAGTATCCTTATTCCTATTGAGGGAAAACCGTACTGGTACTTGAAGAGTCAATTTCTTTGTTCATTTCTCTTCTAGTTAAAGGCTCTTGTTTCTCTCTGTTCTAAATATTTAGATTACAGTTAGAACAGAAATGGTCACAAAAAGCCTTCAAAATCTGGCCTGTGGAATTATAGATGTGTGTTGAATGATGGTGTTCAAGGTGTTAAACCTGCTTTAACTCCTTTGATTTTGGTTTATGGTGCTTTATTAGAATTGCTTATTTGAAAATTTGCAGTGTATCTACTTTGAAGAATTATGTTCTCATGTGCCTGCAGATTATTTTATGATGAAGCATGCTTGGGACCTGGAATGAAAATACAATTAGAAGTGATGTCATTTAAATATCTGGAATATTTTGGATGGATCTTTGACTTATTTTTATCATATGTACTAAACTTTAAAGCAGGATGAAAAATCTCTTCAGAAAAAAAGAAAGCATTTGTTCAGATGTTTTACTGGTCCTTTCTTAAACTTTGGATCTTTCCTGTTGCTTTGTTTCTTGACTTCTGCACACCTCCCTTGAACTGCAGCTCTCACCCTGGATGTAGTAGTCCTTAATTCTTTGTAAAGAATAAAAATTACTATAGATGTCTGTCAGTTTATTCCTGCAAAATACACCAGTAAATTTCCTAGGTTTGTGATGGCAGAAGCTTGGAACACGTAGCCTCCAGCCTACCCTGTTGCCTGGGTCTGCTTTCACAACTGCTTCCTGAGCAGTACTTACTGCAGTGCTTTTCAAATAAGTATGGGTATAACAGTAGATAATCTGGTTTTGACCTGTGTACTGTGAAAGTTTAAAATGTTCTCCCTCATTACAGCAATGGCATTTGGGAGAAGGCAGTAGAGGCCATCTAGTTCTTGTGTTTTGTCTCAAATGATCAGGCAGAGTAAACACTTAAGGCTACCTCAGTTTTTTACAGATCAACTCATCTATTGAATGACCTTATGTTCAGTTATGAAGGAATTTAAGTCCAGTCCTACAGGGAGTTATCTTAGCTGCCTTTCAGGAGATAAAAGCCATTAAATTCTCAATATTGCAGCAGAATTGGAGTCCAGCTTTATTTTCTGCGACATTTCCTTTTCTTACGTAAAACCTCTGCTGTAATCAAACTACTAAATTTCCCTAAACCCCATGATGTAAAACTCCCAAACTGATCACTTGCTCTGTGTGTAGATTTAAAAAAGGAGTGTTGATTTGGAGAATGAGTTTGAATTCTGCTATGGCTGAAATAATTCTGAGCTTTGTCTCTTGTGAAAGTTACATTTTGCATGATGCTACAGTAGAACCCTTGGGACCTCATGATAAGAGTCTGTAAGGCAGTTTTAAAGACAAGGGTCACACTGACTTCCCAGAACTATTGAATTGACTTGCTAAGTAAATCAGAATGTGGATTGAAAGCTTTCATTATCCAGGTTACTTTCACCAAGTTGCAGAGAGTTAACACAATTTCAACTCATCTCTTCATGTTGTTTGTTTTCTTAGGGGATGATGAGGCTCAGTTCCTGTGGAGCCCTGAACAGCGTAAAAAGCTTTTAGGTTCTGTGCTGCCATCACTGTCTGCTTCTCCAGATTTTCACTTGGAAACTGGAACTCTGCCTCTCATGGAGGTTGAGAAAGATGTTGAACTGGGTAGGTGTGCCAGACCCTCTGCAGCGCAGAGTTTGTGTTCTGATGGGTTTGAATTATGGTTCATGTTCACCGTCTCAGTTTTATGTGGAGCAGGCGGGAATGACTTGGGAACAGCTATTTACTGTGACAGCTTATGAATGTAAACTTTCATCACAGGAAATGAGACTTACTGCATCAAAATGGAATATTGGAACAATGAAGAATACAAGATGTTTTTTGCCGTTCCAGCTGGATGCAGTTTCCAGTGGGATGCCAAGGGATTTGCAATAAAGGTAACACACATGATGGTTATTGTACAAGAAGTGTGAACTGGTAAAATCTCATCCATTAATATAAAGCCTTAATTTCTGAATTCCATGCATGAAATTTGCTACTTCAAATCATCTTCCTATTTGTGGATCTAGATTAAAAGTTTCTGACTGCAAAAAATGTCTTCCTTGGTCAAGTGGGAGGGAAAAAAAGAGGATGAGAAGAATATGAAGATGAGCAATTTCACTTAATTCCAAAAATAAATGTTCTTCTTATGTACCTTCTTGTAGGTGTATTCTCAGCCTGTGCCTTGGGATTTTTATATCACCCTTGAGTTACAGAAGCGTTTGAATTCTGACTTTGACCAGAGCTTCAGTGAGAGTTGCTGCTGTTACCTGTACCAGGATGGCTGTGCCCTTGTGCACAAGGATACAAACTGCTTCACACTCAGGGTCAGTACAGACAAACAAACCAAGGACAGTTGGAGGGTCCAAACTCCTGCTTGGGTGCCAGTAGTGTTATGCTCATTGCTGAAGAGCTCCTCCTGTTTAATCCTGCAATAGAGATGCTCTGGTCTTTATCTGTGTACAAATCAGGGCTGTCTGTTAATGCCTCAGTTGGGTTTGGTTTCTCATTCATAGATCATGTGCTTCTCAGGGACAATCTTCAACCAATTTTTCACATTTTCTGTCTTTGTGAGTCATAAAGGACGGGAGCCAAGAACCATGTTATTCCATGGCAAGATTTGCATCTAAAGCTGTTGTTTAACTTGACCTCTTTCAATACATTCCAGTCAGCTACAGCAAGGTCACAGCAATTAATGTCTTGCTGAATGATTCGCACTTTAAGTCTTGTAAGTGCATTTTGAATTGTTGCATACAAATAGGACTGAAATTCAATAGTGATTTCAGTCTTCAGTTCAATTTCCCCCTCCTGATCTTCTGTCCAAATTTGAATAATGATGTTTCCTAAGAGCTTACGGTTCTTGTAATTTTGTCTAGGCTGATCATGGGCAAAATCTGATTATACT
Source organism: Eopsaltria australis (assembly GCA_034509425.1). Classification (NCBI taxonomy): domain Eukaryota; kingdom Metazoa; phylum Chordata; class Aves; order Passeriformes; family Petroicidae; genus Eopsaltria; species Eopsaltria australis. Next base: position 548,795 of record JAVTVJ010000305.1, on the reverse strand, counting down.
GATTTTATGGTGGGACTGTTACCTCTGTACAGATGAATAAGGAAACAAAATGTGAGCTATAAATATTTCACCTAATCTAAGGTAGAAGGGTACAGAGATAGATGTTTATTCTCTTTTCAGGATATTCTCCGTGACCGTAAGTTCATCACAAAGGAAATCCTCTTCTTGGTTGTTCATGATCTTCTGCATGTGGTAGAAAAGCTGCACAAAGCGGAGATTGTCCATGGAGATCTGAGGCCAGAGGTGTTGTTTCTGGGAGACAGGTTTGTCTCTTCCTATGAATATGGGAGGGTACAGAACAGACATTTGAGCTACAGCTCCCGTGCTGCTGTGACTTCTCCCCTTGAGCTGGGGTACTGAAGTACAGAGGCCTGAGCCAAAGTTGACCTCTAGATGAACCTTCTAACCAAATATATTTGTATCCGCTCATTAACAAAGTGTCATTAGCAATATGATCTATGTATCTGCTCCTTGTCAAAACATGTATTCACCTTTCCTATATTTAGAAACCAGATAAGGTCACACCTGGGTTTTGGGGGTGTAGGAGCAAAGGCAGCTCCCTGGGTTCCTCCTTGGGCCCTGGCGGCCAGGCTTTGGAAGGAGGCCAGGAGAAGGCTGACCTCAGATGTTCCCACACTGGCAGTGGTGTGAGCTGTTTATTGCCCACTGTCCAAGCTGGGCTCTGTCCCAGCACAGTTGGAAGCCTCTTTGCCTGCAGGTGGACACACCCATAGGAATTCCCAGTTCTGGGAGGGGCTTTCCAGTGCTTGGCTGTGACAGGGGCTCCCCAGCTGCAGTGCTGGAGGATGGTGAAGTCTTAGGGTCACTGGTGCTGTGTCTTAATCCCTGTAGGCAATCTTTGGTAGGTAGCAATGATGAGGCATTGCTGAACTTCTCCTTGTGTAATTCTTAACAGTTTTGCATTGTAGAAAATTACACTATTCCTTAAGTTGGTTTCTGTGCCTCTTATGCTGAGCCTGCCCACTGGCAAAAAAGGTACTGATTTTGCAGTCCAGATTTTTTAGGCTTCAGTGTATTCTGATATTCCTAAATCGATAACAGTCGATTACATTGACATTGTAAAACTTATGCTCAACAAAATGGTTTTTCTATTGCCTGTGTTTTTAAGTTTCTGCTTTACCAAGGTTCTGAACCGCTAACCCGATATGGTTTGTAACTTGCCTTCACATATCTGGAACCCAGGAAATTAAAAGACATAAGACAGGTGGGACTTGGAATAGCTCGATATCTTTAAAGTGTTCAGCTTCCTCTGCAGTTCAGCTTGTACCTTGATGCATAGACCTAATTTTCTTCTTTAAGCTCTTTCCCGTGTTATGTTAATAAAGTCACATATCCCTTGGAATGTGATCTGTGAACTAAGAGTAGTGATGTCTGGAAATAAAACACAAACTTTTCAAGGCCATGTTAGAATGATAATATAAAAGCAAACCTTTGCTTGGAAGCCTTCAGGTACACAATATGGTGGAAAAAAAGTGCCCCAAATTGGATCCTTACAATTGACAGGATTGGGCAATTAGAATATCTGGCCAATATTATCCAATGAGAGGAGCAGTTGGTTAGGTAATCTCCCCCCTGGCTTCTGCCCTCCTACCTCACCTTTATTATGCAGTGGTTACATGGTGCAAAATAAAATGCTCTTGGAGAAGTTACAGGCAAGACATAACAAAATTTTAGGAATGCATCAATAAGCACCTGTTCCCTGTGGGCAGAAAACTGGAAAAGTACTAGGAGTTACACTGAGGCATTTAACAGTCTACACAACTACAAATACATGAAAAATACATAAAAGCCAAAAACTTCATGCATCAGTGGGAAGCCAGTAACCAGAATGTCTAATGAATCAGATATAATTCCATTACATAAATTCACTGGGGCTGTTCTTAGTTATCACTGATATGTTAAAAATAGCTATTAAATTTAAATTTATTTTGAGCCTACAGTCATCTAACATGCATACTCCCATTATATTTTACTTATAATTTCTTTGTGATTATTTTATTAATAACTTATTTACATAATTATTTATAAATCACATGCATGTACTATGCAAGTTCTAATATTTTTTTCACATCCTGCAGTGGGTTGTCTTGCACATCCCTTGGGGTGCTGCATCCTATTTTGGAAGTCACTGATCTAATAGTGGCTTGATGGACTTGGATATCTCCTGCTCCTTTTCTCTGTGGCAAATACAAAACCAGCTGCTACAAAGTTAGGATAATGGTTTGGGGTTTTTCAGATAGCAAAAGGACAACTGCATAGTATAAATTACAAAATAAGCTCACAGCATACAAGTATGTAAGAGGAGTAGTAATGAGAGCTGTGATATGTGGGTGTTGTTGATAGAGATACTCCTCCCTGCCCTACCTGTTTGTCCTCCCTCACCTGTAGACTAGGAAAAGTTTGTAGAAGTATTACCAAGCTTAATTATTTTTTTGTATTGAATCTTCTGAGATTTAGAAGGAGAGGGAGAAGTGCAAAACATTACACTGACTCTTGATGCCAAACTGATTCTTGCCTTTTTGCTTTTACCTATTCTGTATATTCTTTACATATATATATATTTGTAGCTCTGTAGCCTATTATTGTATTTGTAGCTAGCATTTTACCTACTCTATTAGACAGAAAGACAAAATAAATTCCCCAGTGGCTCCAAACCCCAGGTTCCAAGGTTAGGCTCTCTGGGAGCCAAGGTTGAAAACCAGCTCTTTGAGACACATTTTCACAAAGTTTAGTTCCTCTCCGAGGGGGGTTATTCTGAAAATGGTAGAAGCAGGGGGGAATTACCTCATCACTTATGTCTTTAACTGGGGATTCCTGTCAGCTATGCTGATTTGCTAAACATATAAAAATTGTATCTGCTTTATGTTATGTGTGCATCTTTGGAGCTTTTCATCTTGTGTGTTGTGCACCATAAGGACCTTTACAAAGGCAACCCCTTTTTATCACCTGTGTCTGGCTCATAATTTCAGCACCAGTGAAAAGGCATCACACTATTGCCACAGTCCACAAACTATGTTTCAGGTAACTGTGACAAGTACAAAAACAGCATCATCCTCAACCTTTTAGTGTTTCCTATTGCTTACTGTAGAGACAGCAGTATTATCCCTAAGCTCCCTGCTGTGAGCCCCTGCCACCCAGGGCAGTCCTTGCAGCAGTAGTTCTGACAGCAGCCATCAGAGGGGAGCATTGACATGGCTAAGACTCACCTTCACTGTGCTGTTAAATTTAATTTTAAAAAAAAGAGAGAAAGTTTGTTGGATTGTCTTCTGCCTCGTGTGCTTCCTCTGTTCAGGATCTGCGATGCATTTTCTAATGAGGAGGTGCCAAATGCTCTGAAGGTGGTGGATTTCTCTCACAGTCTGGATTTGAGGGTACTGCCTCAGATCAGCTTGCCCTACAACTTTCCCACAGCTCAGACCCCTCATGGGCAACAGCTCCTGGCAGGAAGTTCTCTTCCTTATCAGGTGAGTCTCTATTTAGTAGAACATCTTAATTTCTATGTTTCCTTTACAAAACCCATTTTCTTAAGTTAAAATTTGCAAGTGCTATGGAAAGCTCTGATCAATAAATACTGAATAAAGAGAATTTTGCATTCGATGGAATATTTGGCATTAAATGAAAGGTTCACTTTCAATGCTGTTTGGTGATTGTAACTACTGTATTTATTTAGAAACCTACAATGAAAACAGCATTTTACCTTTTGAAGTTTTCTTGCTTAACAGGTCTCTGGAAGATTCTGGTGCAAAGATGGTTCAGACTTTAAATGTGTAAAAGCAATAAGAGCAGAAAGGGATAGACATTGAACTTTGTAATGTTTGTTGTGATTACAGGTAGACTTGGTTGGCATTGCAGATGTAGTCCATTTGATGTTGTTTGGGGATCATATCCAAGTCTATCAGGAGAATTCCATCTGGAAAATCAGCCAAAACTTATCACAGTAAGTCCTTTTGCAGGGGGGGCTGCTGGGAAAGAAGAGACATCTAACTTCATTTTCTTTATAGTAGTACTATCTTCACAGCTTAGAACATACAACTTTAGGCTGTTTTTGCCAAAATGTTAATTTTGTGGGGACTGAAATTGTGAATTTGTTGGACTTGTTCCCTGGTAGCCTCAGTGCTGTGTAGGAGACAATTTTAAGCTGAATATGGGTAATACAGTTGAGATGATTTTGCTTTTTCCATCCTTTCAGATGAGACTGGCTTAGTCTCTGCACCTTACAGATGAAGCTTGGAGAAGTTTGTAATTGGGTGGGTGGTGAGGGGGGCAAAGACCATATAAGCATGTTGCTTCAGAAATGGATTCGTTTGGCTTTCTGCTTTTTTTTCATTCTACTAAGATACTGATGGCAGGGTGCAGCAGTTGTAGAAACAGTACACATGCACAGCAAAGAAAATAATTTGAAACTTTCATCTAAGATGCAAGTGTACAAACAGCTGGTTTTTGGAAGCTGATGTTTGTCTCAGGTATTAAGTTCTGTTTTGGCTGTAAGGCTGCTCTGCCTTCCCATGCCCTTTGTTTGTTCCTACACTGAACACTTGTGCATTTTGTTAGAGGCACACTGCAGATTTTTTTGCCTTGGCATTTCATAAGGATTTTCCAGAATTCTGCATTCAGGACAGCAATTGCTGGACAGGTATCTGATTTAGGATCATGGATCACTCCTAGGACCATTGCTTTAAGAAAACCTACTACCAGTGTGGGAGTTGTCCAGTTCCCTAGCAACCTGCACTGCTTACATCTCCCAGTTTGTTGTGTTCAGCCTTTGGAAAAAATCCCATATTCTTAAGCTGTGTACAGAGGAAAAATGCTTTTTTTTTTTTTTTTTTTTTTACTGGATATATATTTGGTTTTCTGCTATGGTATCCGTTGTTTAATTCTGCAAGAGATTAAATTGAGCTACTGCAGATGAAGCCACATAAGGCCTGAGTTGAGAAGGCTGGGACATGGTGTCAGGGACCTGGTCAGGATGTGGGTATGGGAAAAAGAGCAATGTCTGTCTAGATAAATGGAGCAGGAGGAACAGTAAGTCTGAGTTGGGAAGGATGGGGCTGGCTGGCTATCAGTGGAGTTTGGAGGAGAGGGGTTAATTGGAAAGGAATTGTAGTCAAAGCTGGGGATTCTGTATTGAAAAAAATAGGATTTTGGGTTGAGGTAGAATTTGGAGGGAGACTTGAGGAGTGAGATCTGTGAAGGGCTAAAGGAGACATGGCAGGAAGAAGGTAAAGCCTGAGTTCTGTGGAGCTGAATCAGACTGTAATGGCTTCTCGCTCACCTGCGTGCATCAGTTCATAATTTGGGAGTTCAGAGTACAAATAAGGAATTTCTATTTTCTACCCTCTCTTCTGCTTTGCTTCTGAAAGTGTTACGGACTTATCATTCATCATCTCTACTTATTTTTCAATATCACTTATTCCAAGAAATGTCTGCATAGGTGCTTTAGTTACACATTGTACTGAAGTCTTATATCAACAGTGTAAATGAGGCATTTCATTATGTGGGAATAAGGAATTTGCACCGAATCCATTTCCATTCACACATGGATCTTTTAGTTTATCTGGTTCTTATTGATTAATGACACTTCCTCTAGTCAGTTTGAAGCTTTCAAGTAATATGTGACAAGCAAATTCACTGCTGCAGGGAACCTTCATCCACCAGAAGAGGCTCCACAATGAAGTATTCCCTGGGAAAAGAATTAGCTGATGGAGATCAATTTTGCTCTTCATCCTTTGCATACAGCCACATGTGCTGATGACATTTGTAACACCCATGAAGACACAGGATTCTTCTTCCTGTTGCTTTTAGTAATTCTACTTTTGTAAAGATGACATTGCTTCTGTCCTTTGTGTTCAAAGTTCTCTAAGTGATTTGGAAAGTGGGTTTTTTTATTTCTTTGAGGTTCATTTGAGTTTGTTTGGTGGTTTGTTTTGTTGGGTTTTTTTCAAGTATTCTAATGACAGAATAACTTTCCTCAAAAAAATTTCTGAGAATTCAGGTATTGACAGCTAGAAAAAAGGCTTCTTACTAGAAGGCTGACTGGTGTTAAATACAACCACCATGACCCTCTTATCTTAAGAAAGCTTTTTAAAAAGGACTTAATTATTTTTAAGTATTAAACAAATGTAAATATAGCAGAATGACTGGAAGAGCTACTGATTTTACTACCAGTTCAGCAAAATACCAAAGCAGTGGGGAATTGCAGGGTAGAGCACAGCATTTTTCTTGCAAGGTCAATGGTTCTCAGTAAAAGAGAACCCACTCAAAAGGTGACAGAATGAATGGGAAACACTGAAACATTGTGGCAGAGATTTAAGGGAAGGTAGAAGGTAAATTCTGATCAAGTTGGTTTTTTCATCTCTGAGTATAATGCTTGACAGCCTGTTTTTCAGGGGAGGGGCTTTACCATTATTAAAAAATGGATATGATGTTTTTTTTTCTGTTTTCAGTGGACTATTTTAGGAAACTTCATCTGTGCAGGTTTATGTGAGGCAGGGTATAGAAGCTGCATTTGAATTTTTTGTACTGTTTTTGTCACTCAGAACTCCTTACACCTCCTTAGCAACACTTCATCTCCTCTGCCACACCTCTTGCTCATCTAACCCACAAAGAAAATGGACTCAAGTCTTGCATATTTTTTTCTTGGTTACGTTTTGCATTGACTTAGTTATTTTAGGAAATAAAAGAGTTACCAGTGTAATAGTACAGCCTGGATTCATTCTGAGACTGGCTGCTGCTGTTTTGTGAGTCACTTAGATAAAGCAGAGGCAGATAATTTGTTTTAAAGCCACTGTAACTCCTAGCTTGAGGGAGAAAAGTGCTTCAGTAGCAGTGCAAGACAGAGGAACAAAGGGTTTGCTCTAATATCAGTTTTCTGAGTCTTAAATGAGTCACTTAACCTTTTTATTCGTGTTGTGTTGGGTACATTTGGGAGAGAGGGGATTTATTACTATTAATTGTCTCCAAAATGTTATCTATACAGAACTCTGACAGATGGAAGCTAGGGAAAAAAGGAATGAAAACTGGCTCTAAACCACCTTTTTCTATTTTTTTGTTTTTATTTTTCTTGCAGCTTTCCTTTAATATTGCCCTGTTAACTTAGCTTGCAAGTTGGTAAATAAGACTTACCTCTGCCCTTTATTCATGAAAGGAGTTTCCCAAGTTGTTTGGCTCAAAAATGTTCTTGTTAATTCCTTTAAACTAAAACTGTCATGGCTTAGTGTGAATGGTGGTATTGGTCAGGTATACTTGAAGTGATAACTGTAAACAGTTGGCTTAGACCTGTGTAGTTACTATCCAGAAACTTACTGGAGACAGAGAATGGGGTCCATACATATAAAATGAACAATACATTCCTACTTTTCCTTTATATTTACTCATGTGAGTGAAATTATTATTTCAGGCATGGTTCTCCAAGGATGTTTAGCGCTGAATGTAAATGGAGACCTTGATAGATACGTTGTGTGTGTGTGTGTGTGTAGTGTTTCACTGAACACTGCTCTATTTGTTTTAGGACCCCTGACTGTCATTTCTGGAGTAAACTTTTTGAGAGAATTCTGAATGCAGATGGTAAGTCCACAGTACCTCTGCTGAGGGAGTTGAGAGAGGAAATCAGTGAAATGTTTGACAGCTCTTTCAAAGAACGACTTTTGTTGACCTTAGCTGCTGTGGGAGAAACTTTCCTCCTGGTGAACTTCCAGTGACTTCATAGAAGACAAATATGTTTTGTATTCTAGAGAAGAATTTGTTGTTGCTTTCTTATGTTTTCAAATGTAAACATGAGAGCAATTGGAGCCATTTCTGTAATACTTCACATGGGACTTGCTCAAGAATGTTTCTATTGCATGAATGCGTGGAAAACCTCCTGAGCCTCTACATGAACCTTTTTGTGTCTGAGCAATTTGTGAGAGAAAATTGTTTGTCTTAACTGCTGCCTACCCTTGTACAGCTCCTTAAAAATTTAGCACCTAACTCACACTGCACTCTTTGAAATGTCTTGCATTCAGTTGGTCTTTTAATTAGTGTTTAATCAATAAAGTTGTGTTTGGGTAGTGAGTGTCATATTTAACATTGCTATCAAATGGTTTCAAAAGCCTTTATTTAGAATCCATGCAGGAGTGCTGCTGCGTGACTGAGGATATTTTGTGGCTGCTGGATGCAAATGCCCCTCATTTGGTGGCAGCTTTCATAACCACATGGGATTTCCTGGACACTTGAATACAACTTGAATGATTCTACTTGGAATGTGCTCTTGAAGAAAGTTGTTGTAAGAAGAAGTAGATGAAGTCACTAGTGGAAAAGCTGCACACAAAAACCTTTATGCTTCTTAAGGCAAGAGTTTTGTTTACTTTTGCAAGGGCTGGACTTCCTGCCTGGATTTGAGCATCCCTGAAATTTCAATTTGCCGTAAGTGAAGTGTTGGCAGGCTTTTGTGGGAGGTTTTGTGGATAGCTATATGTGTCAACCTTTTATATATACTGCATAATTGAAACCAATACAAAGGTTTCATTTTATTCAAGACAACAGAATTTATAGGATCCAAACCCAAGGTGCTTCTACGTACCTGAAGTATAGGAAAACTTCTCCAACTTGGGATTTACTTCCTTGCAGCTTCTCCCACACAGGAAAGTGAGAGTAGACAACTGCATCTTGAGTAATTTCTTGTCCCTAAGAAGCCAAATTGGCTGTGTTTTTTTCATTTGGTTAAACTCTCCAGCCATGGTTCTGCTTGGTTCTCCTCTTTTGTGTTATCACCAAATTTTGTGGTGGAACCCAGTTTTGTCTTTTCCACATTGATGCAAGCCACTGTCTTTCCTGCTTTTTTTTCTGCATATTCCATCACTGTTCCTCTTACTTTGGCCTGTCTTCTTTTTGCTCTCATGTATTCCTAATACCTTTTTTTACACTTTATATATTCTTCTAATTCAGGAATAGGACCTAAATGTCCTGGTAGACCAGCTTTAATATAGAATGTATTTTGGTCCATTAATGCCCTAAATAATGCTTCTTGTAGTACATGATTAGTCATCTATTGAGCTAGCAGTTAAACAATGATCTATCTCTAACCCGAGTTTAGAGCCAAGATCACTGGTAGAGCACCCAGGAGTCCAATGCATAGCTAACTTCTGCTAGCTGTAAAAAAGATGGCATGTTTGTTCTTTCATTTAGCAGAAATTTGTTTGTTTTTGCTGATCCTCTAAATGCCTTTTAGCAAAATCTGGGGAATCTCACTTGCTGTCCTCTCACTTGTAACTTTTCCAGTTTATATCCTGCAGCACTGAGCTGAATACCAGGTAGATTAGGAAGAGAAGGCTCCTAACAAAGTATTGGTCATCCCAAGGACTTCTCAGACAAGATGTGTTTGTTACCAGTACAGAACAACTTCACTGTATCTAGTTCACACAGAAAGCTTTTGAGAACAGACTGGACACAGAGATAAGAGCTCTCAGCAGAAGCTCAGTAAAGGAAATCAGTTCTTCAGGTCTTTAAAATATGTAAGTGAACCTGTTGTCTTTACTTAAATAAGATCTAGGTCAAAGCTGCAATACTCCACTATTACTTTTTTGTTGACTTGGCATCTGTTTTCTTTCTAAACAAAGTGTGCTAGTCCTTCTCTGTCTAATATGGCTGCCCATGATCAGTTACTCTTCATGTACATCCCAGACAACACCAAACTGCCCCCCCAATACTGTAAAATAAGAAACAGCAATGGCATTATAAATTTCTCCATAATAAACACACACAAATAATGAAGAGGAGCAAGCAGCTATAACAAGAACAAGCAGTCATCTCTTCAGATATTGGTCCCCACTTCTGCTTTGATGGAACTCTGCCTCTCTGCTGCACAGGTGAGACTCTGCCTCCCCTATGCCATCAACTGATTGCACCAATATGTAACAGGAGCTCAGGGAGCTCTTGGACATCCCTGTTGTCTGTTTAAGTAGCTCTGCCTCCAACCTTAAGCTTTTCCTAAGCATCACTTTTTCAATCATTTTGTAACACATGGATGCTCTGTGACCCTGCAGGCGGGGATTGTCATAGACTTGTCATGAAGTAGGACACACACCAGCCTTGCCCACAGGATATTTGGAGATGAAAATTATCTTAACATTTTCTGAGGCATCCATAAATCCTGAGATGACAAATGTTCCACACCAGGTAAAGGGTAGAATGAAATTTTGTGACAGCTAGATGGAGAAGTCCTAGTGAGGTTATCACTAAAAAATACAGTGATGGAATCTGGGTTATGGAAAGTTTTAATGCCTATTATATAAATAAAAGTGCACAAAGGAAAATAGGAATATGATGGATCATGGTTGTACCAGGTTGCTCGAGACCAAAACTTGACCAGAGGTACAGGAGGGGATGTCTGGAAGATGTCTGTGGGCTTCAGCTGCTTTGATTCAGAAACTGAAAGAACCAAATGGTTAATGTCCACTCTGTTAAGCGGAAAGGGGTGCAGAAATATTTGCAGGAAATCACTGAGCACCCAAAAATACTGAAGGTAAAAAATGGAGACTGATCAAATGTGCTTCATCTGTGGATGGGGCAAACCCCACAGGTGTGAGCCGTTTTCTTCTCCTTAAGCTCTGGAAGCTGCAGCTGGAGTTGGTTCCACTGTTTCTAGGGGCTCATGGAGATCATTGCCTACACCTGTGAAATACAGGTGTCCAGATTACCTCCTTAGTGGCTGTGGAGTGACCAATGATGTTACAGAAGCTAATTGCTTTTTAAGGTACCCCTGCAGGCTCTTACAAGTCCTTTGTGGGCTCTGAAACTCACTTTGTTTGCTCACTTAACATCTGAAGAGATCATTTTAAGGAAGCTTAAGGAAAGGTGAGGAGTGCTCATCATCTGCTGGTGTTCAAAGGTATGTGATTTGTAGATTTAAAATCCTAACTCTGAGATAATTGGGAAATGTCCTAAAATTTATCAGGTAAGTGCACTCAGAATATTATGTATCTGAGACTTTTCCAGTCTGGGGTCTGTGTTCAATAGAAAGATTAAGAAAACCTCAGAAGAGAAAGATGCACCTGATAACTGGTACATTATCAGAGGTGTAAACTTGATCTTGTGCTAGCAGATAAGATGATTTCACAGAATAAACTAGGATTTTTGTTTTTTTCAGAGTGAGCAAGAAGGGGCAGGCAATTCAGGAGACCTAGAAGGATATTGTGAAGTTGTGCAGGGACGAAATTAAAAGGGCCAAAGCCCAACTAAAACTTAATCTGGGTACTGCTGTGAAAGACAGTACAAAAATGCTTCTATAAATAAATGAACAAAAGGGCTGAGAAGAATCTCCATAATTTATGGGATTTTGGGCCACTCCTCAGTAAGAAGTGGTTGATTCGGTGTCCCTGGCAGGATTTAAATAATGTATAGAGGTGGCACCTGGGGACCTGGTTTAGTGGTGAATTTGGCAGTGCTGGGTGGACTCGTGGAGATCTTTTCCAACCTTGATGATTCTGTTGTTTAAAGAAGAGAAATCACCCCTCCTGCATAAGCATCAGCAAATAATTCTGCATCTTTCCTCTGTTGTGCTGCTGATTTCACAAATCATATTCCAAAATGCCTTTGGGTTAAAGCACAGCTCCTGAGGTGCAGTGCTCCGTGCTGTGGCCCGGTGATTTTCCCAAGGATCACCTAGACATACAAAAGCTGAGTTCTTATTCCAAGTGAGTTATTTGCTTGTGGGCTGGAGAATTGGTGGTTGGAGTCTCTCCTTTAGCCTTGGGCTATGGGCAGTGCAGTCACACAGATGTGCCTGTGCTTATACAGATCGCCCTTGAAGCTTGATAGAGGAACGCCAGACTCCTTTAAAAGTTTCACTCTTTTGGTTCTTACTATTTCACAGTTGTTGCTGCTCTGCTCAGTTTATCCAGCAGAAGCTGGATGCTGTTTGGAAGCTTAGAAATATGAAGGTTTCATTTCCATAATAGTTCAAATTGTTAAACAACATGTGAATATCGGGGTCATTCAGTAAAGACTGAGGAAGAATGTTGTTCCTTTTGTTGGTTCTAGAAATGTTTGTTCCCTACTTTCCTTTTGTAATAACTACAATCCAAAGCTATTTAATTATTGACCTTGTGGTTCCAGCTGGTATGGAAGTGTGATTTACAAACCAGAAGCGGCAGCTGGGTGACACAATGCTGACAAAAGACAAATGTTAGTGCTCAGTTTCTAGGCCTGAGCTGATGTTTGTTTTCCCAATGCTTTGGATTCCCTTGAATTTTCAGTATCTCGAGTTGCGTAGTTCCTTGAAGCTAAACTAGTCATGTACTTTGTAGTGTAATGCTTTATATTATTATTCACTCAGGAATAATTTTGTAGGAAAAAATGTTGGAATATTGCAGAATTCAGTGGTGGATATGACTTACTGATATCTTTGATATCAGGTAAAGGCACTGGACTCTTCTGCCACATCTGCTCCTAAAGAGCCAGCCTGGATTAGTACTTTACCTGTGTGTGAACTGAACTGGCTACAGCTTGTCCTGTTCTTAAACCACCCTCTTATTCCGTTCTAAAAGTATTATTCTTGTTTCTCTCCAAGTTTTCAATCTTCCCTTTTCTCTCCTCTGTGTTTTGCAATTTTTACATGCACTAAACATTCATTCTGTGAGAGTTGTGCTGATGTGCAATTGCACCCCACGTAGCCAAGGCCAAACCAACAGTCACAGCATCCTTGGGGGTCCTTCCAGTTCAGGCTGTTCTGTCATTCCATGAGTTATTACTGAGTTATAAGCAGTATGAAGTCTTTATATAAACCAGGGTCTCTGTCCCCTCTTTTTGTGACATGTCTTTCCTTCCAGAAGTGGTATCCAGAAGTATCTCAGTAATGCTGCAGAGATTTTCCAGGGTAGAAGTTACTCTACAAATATGAGTGTTATTTAACCTCAAACCCAGTGAGGAGCTGGAAAGATAAATGTAGCTCTAATGAATGAAGTCCAAAACCTGACAGCATTCAGTAATTTCACAGGGTTGGGATATTTTCTGACAAGAAAATTCATTTCTGAGACTTGTTGACAGAAACATCAAGAATGGAGCTGCTGCCTTTGCCTCCACCCACCCCAGCAAAGAGTGGGGGAAGAGAAGCAGCTCTTATAAATAGCTCGGTTCCTGTTGTATTTGTAAGTTCGGTGCTTTTTGTGTCAATGACATCACCCTCTTCTCCATGGCAACCCCCTACGATGTCAAAACTGCAGGGCACCATCGGAGGAGCTCAGACCAGCAGATGAACAGGTTGAATCAAGATGATTTAACTGCAAAATAGTGCAGGGGTAACAGAAGGAGGTGGGAAACAAAGGGGCTACTGTCAGCTCTGTTAACTCTGGAAAACCAGCATCTCTAGTGGCTGGTTCCCCAAACTCTGCCCTCTTTTTCCAAGTCCTTGTCAGGAGGAGGTAGGTGGAAGGCAGGCATCTTATTCCCAATCTCCAGTGTGTCTGGAGAGCAGAACTACAGGTGACTAAGCAGGAGGAGCATGACTGACTCACTTCTGAATTATTTCTCACTCCTCTTCCCCCTCCCATCTATTCTGTTTGTTTTTTTAGCTTTCACCCAACAGCTCAGATTTTTCCCCAGGCCCTGATGAGAAGGAATTAGCAGCAGGCTTTCTTGTTACCTAATGTTCACAAAAATGTGCTTGTGGTTATCCAGGTGAGGAAATAGAAGCCAACTCCAAGAGCAAGAAAAATGAATTGGCTCTTGGATACAACACCTTTATCTGGGGAAAAAACCCAAGTGGCTAAACTGCCTCTATTTTCTGAATGTTGTGTAGGAAATGCTGAAGTAACTGATGTGCCAGGAAGCTGTAAATAACTGACTTCTTTATCAGGATACCTATGGAAAATACCTAATTGCCTCCCTGGCAGCTCTGCTGGTGTTAATTTCTAAACTGACTGCAGCGGGGAGAAGCCATGGCGCTTGTTTTGATAACAGCATTGGATTCTGCTGGGTTGCTTTTGGGACTCAAGGATCAGGAACATAATGGTTACAGCTGCAGAGTTTCAGCCAGTATGAGCTGTTTCAATCAGCTTAATAAATCTGTCCTCATTTACATCCCTATGAAGTCTGAAGCCTTAGAACAGTTTGCCTTCCTTTTCAGGGTGCCAGGAGAACTGTTGCTGAAACCTAGCCTGTAGAAGTGTCAACTTTGTATTGGCTTTTATGTTTTTTTTTTTTGTTTTTTTGAAATGACATGGGACCCAGGCAAGTTTTGCAAGACTAGCACAATGCCCAGAACCCTGACATCCACAAAGGGACATGGCAATGCTCCCCACATAGAGAAGGAAGTCTGTGATGGAGTAACACTGTATTTGCTACTGTTGGCCTGCAGTTTACTGGGCATGAGAGTCTTTAATAAAAGATTCTCAAAGTGTGAGGCTCTGTTATGTCTGTAGCTCTCTCCCCACCCCAGTGTGATGCTAAGCCTGGGATTTCTAGGCTTGGTTGAGGAGAAAATGCATGGAGTTTCTCCACGCCAGAATCTTGATTAGTATCTTGCTCTTGCCTTTTGTGCAAAATGCCACTCAAGGCACTGTGCCATCCTCTTTGCTGAGCTCACAGCATCAGCCCACGATAAAAAAAGGTCCCAGAAAACATTGACTCACTGCATCCCAGCATCCTGACAGGGCTATGCGTCTGCAATGAGATCTCCTCAGCTGGAACTGCGAGGTTTCAATGGAATTGACAGTTGTGAGGCTGTTTTACCTTCCCTGAGTTGTGCTACCACCTGTACTGCCTGCCAGGAACAGGGGTGGGAGTACTGGGATCACTGCCCAGCACCTGGCACGGGGCAGTGCTGCTGAGGAAGCAGCTGGAGCTGGGGGGGTTTGCATGTGCATGAGGAATTTTCTGCAGAAGACTAAATTGCTGAGAATTTTTGCCTGAAGCAAGGGATGTTTCCCGTGTTTAAGACAAGCAGCAACCTGCAGTCAGAAGGAAGAAGGGACTGAATTAACTCCAAAAGTATTTCTCCGGGATCTTTTTTCAAGGTAAGCCTGCTTTTGTGGGAGGTAGATGGGGCAACAGGGTTCAGCATTCTGAACACTAAAACTGAGATGACTTGTGCATTTTTGTTACCTTCCCAGCCTGTAGAACTATATTACATCTCTGGTACTCCTTTTTTATGCTGAAAAATCAGCTAGTAAGAGCTAATTTTCTGAGGTCTGAAGCCATAAAATGGGTGAGGGAGAATGTTTTTAACACTGCCTTGTGCCTGTGGTTTTTTTAACGCTGCCTGTGTTCTAGTGGTGAATAAATGCCACGGACTGTGCCTCTAATACATGTATTTTAGTAGCAAAATGATGGCTATTGAAAGAACAGTAGGTGAATGAAAATAAAATTTAGTAAATAGACATCAGCTTATGGTTTATTAAAGTAGTGGTTTTAAACATTGTTGGATTATTTGTTGTTCTGTAGGAGGCAAAATGAAGATGGTTCCTGCCTTTGGAACTTGGACTGAAAGGTTTTTAATTGGCACGGTTTGAAGAAATGCTGTTGAAACCAAGAGCAAGGAGATAAGATTTTTTTAAAAAATTTGAGTGACACCTGAACAACCAGTTTATTGCTGTTGAAAACTACTGGTTGAGAGGCCAGAAAGTAGTGGAAGGCTTGTCCTAGCTGCAGAAAAAAACCTGTTTTAAGTAGCAAAAAAAACCACCTTGAATGTACAGATGGCTCTGAAAACTGGTAACACCTAAAAAATGTTTGATCATCAGCATCCCTTCTTTATACTGAAACTCTTCCTAGCTGGAAACCCTCGAGACTGAGAAATGTTTGCTTAGGCTGTGGGGTATAAATTATAGTCCTTGATGGGAGTACAGCAAAGCATGGATTTGGCAGAGCTGCTGGAGCCGTGGAGGGAAGGCACTTGCTGAGCCTGGAAGTGCAGGGCAGAGCATCCACACTTTCCCTTTGCACACTAATGGTGCTAATACTTGTATGCAGTTCCATTTTGCTCTTGAAAAAAGGAATAATATGTACTCATGAAACAAAATCACCTTCTGGTTAGTGAAGTAACTGTAGTCAGTAAACTTTTGGAAAAAAGCCTTGTCAAGTCTGTGAGGAGTGAAATCAAAATACTTTGTTGCCTCTTCTTTTCCCTGTGGAAGGTGGGAACAGAGCAGTGCCTGGATGGAAATTGTGCTCTGGGCAAGCTGCAGAGTGGCTGGGTGAGGTTGCCTGAGGAAGGGCACCTGTGCCCAGTGTTGAGGCAGGGGCTGGTGGCCAGGAGGGCCTTGGTGCCAGCAGTTGTTGTGTAACGTTGTGCTGTCTCCGCAGCTGGCGCTGCCAGGCTCTGGATCAGCTCATGCACTTGGATGTAGTTGCTGCAGCTTGATTCCACTCTGTAGAAATAGTTGAGGATATTCCTGCCAACTTCCCAGTCAGGAGTCATCAGTTCTGCCTCTGTCACTTGGGGAGCATGAATGAATAACTCTTAAATCATTAATCTAGGGCAGCTTCCAAGAATCCTGTGTACCCAAGTCTGGAATACATTGTGATCTGATTCTTTATCCAGGGGCAGCAAAGACTTTGGAGAGGTGTTCATGCTGCACTTCAAACTCCCAAAGAAAACCTCAACATGAGAGGGTAGGGGGAGCAAGAGAAGTGCAAGCAAGGGCCCAGAGGAGCAGGGAAACTGGAAAGGAACAGTAGTAGGCACATGCTGTGGACTTGTGAACAGGCCAGCAGAGCAGCCTGTGGCTTTGGGGGGGCTATGGAAGCTGCTGCTGCTGCTTTTGGCAGTGACACAATATCATTTTAAACTGGAATTCTGCATAATCAGTGTTAAATGTCAGGTTATCTTCCATGGGATGGTTCTTTACATCTGGTAAGCCCTTGTATTTTGGCTGATAGGATTTGGTGGTAGAGGGGCCTTTCTCAAGTTCCAGAGACAACTATGGAAGGAGGGATAAATAAGAGGAAACAAGTGTTGCTGCTGTAGAATGCAAAGCACAGTAACCTAGATAAAGGTGATCCTAATTGAGGAGGGAGGAGGATTGGTATTTAATTAAAACTACTCCTGAAACCCAGGCTCTTAGCAGTAAAATAAATAATAGCAGGACATGAGTAATTCCTCTCGGGGGAACGTCGGAGACAAAATTACACTAATGTAGTAATAAGAGGGGCCTGTGTGCAATTGCTCAGAGGAATAGGAACAGGGCAGAATGATTTTTCACTGCTAAGATGTTCAAATGTGCTTCAAGTGAAAAGGGACTGGTGTCTGTTAAAGCACACTCTCCTCGGGCTGCTTCCAAAGGCAGAGCTGAGTTCCTGAGCTGCATGTTTTTGCTGGAGTTGGCAATTCCAGCGCAGCGACAGAGTTCCTTATCTGCTTTAGCAAATGATGACAAGTTCTGTGTGTCACTTGTACTCCTGCTGCTCAGTCAGGGTGTTTTCAGTGAATTAAAAATAAATATTTCAGACCCAGACTTAAGACAACTCTGCCATGTGTTATGCATCTGAAGGAAAGAGAGGCCATTAAATCAACTTTTGCTTCCTTATTTCCCTCCCACTCCTCATTTCTGATCATCTCAGAGTTCTATCTGCATTCCTCAAGCTGTGATGCCCATTCTAGGGAAGTGGTTAAATAGCGTGAACTCATTAACCACTCTAGACTGAGTAACAGTCAGTGACATTTCTTCTCCATAGCTGCCTTGCATAATGCTGCATTTCAGTTTTGGTTACTCCTTCCATTTCATGCTTTTCATTTCTGTGACATCCATCTGTTTACCAGACAAGGTTGGGGTGACTGGGGGAATGGAAATAATCTCAGAATACAAAAAGAAAAAGCCATACAAGTGAGGTTGAGTGGGGCTTGGAGGAGCCTGCTCTATTGGAAGGTTCCCTGCCCATGGAAGGGAGTTGGAACTGGATGATCTTTAAGGTCTCTTCCAACCCAAACTGTTCTGTGATTTTTGTGATTCTATGACTATACAAAGGGGATTTAATGACGAACAGAGGCATTGGGACACTGGAATGAGAACTGCTGTTGCAGTGAGAGAAGACCTTGGATACTTGGGGATCAGGAAAGCAGGTAGTAGAACCTTTTTCCTTTTGTGTTCTTCTTCCTTTCCTCCCCCTCTTACTCCATCTGCAAAAACAACCAACCGTCCACCCACAGCTCCCCCCACAGAACCCCCAAGTTTAGTGAAAGGAAAGAGTAAGGTGGTAGATGTAATCTGCTCTGAAGAATCAATGTAGCAAAGCTGTGGCTTTGAGCAGTGCTGTTTTTGGTGTAGACCCAGCTGAGGCACTGCAGCAGCATCCCTGGCCAGGGGCAGGTGGCCTGCTGATATGGCACGGACAGAGTGTGTAGGCAAGATGCAGTAGCTGTTAAAATGAAACATGGCACTGAAAACTAGAAAGCGAATGTACTCAGCAACTTCAGCAGAGACAATGACTCCATAAACAGATCATGTCAACTTGATGGCTCTGAGCTCAGTTGTTTGTCCCTGAGAATTGGTTAAATTGGACTGTCTGCAGGGTCAGTGTTACCTTATTGATGGCCTTCTAGTTTATGGACTTTCTTCCCTGCCAAGTGTTGTGGGAACCTTTTTACCCCACCTGCGTCAACCTTTGAGTCTTCTAAATTTGTGACTTTTCAAGGCACAGAAGGAGCTGAGGGTCTTCACAGCACAGCTGGAAAGCTGTGCTTCAAGGGGGAGAAGAAGGGTGCAAGTCTGTCCTTAATCTGGGTCAGGAACAGAGGAGTTAACATGTAGTGGCCAGAAGGCACTACACAGATCTTAAAATAACCAAGAACAGGATAATTTGGCTTAAAAAACCATCTGGGTCTTGATTCAGTGCTCATTAAAATTCATAGTAGCCTTATGATTGGCTTCTGGAAGAATTAAGCAGGGTGTTACACTTCATAATGAGTACTTTGGGCCTTGGCCAAGAAAGTACATCACTGCATACAATAATGCTAGAAATTAACTTCTTTCCTGTAACATCCAGCTTAGAATGAGGATCTTTCTAGCACTTGTGGAAGTCGGTGAAAAAGCTCTGGTTTCAAGGGATTTTGGATTGCATCCGAAGAACAGATGTTACAGTTGACTTTGGGGAGAAGTGTCTCTGGGCAAGTCATCTCTGAGCTGATCATGCTGCTGCAAGCTGTCCACTTTGGGGACAGTCACAATCTGACTCCTGAGTGTGCAGGGAAAGGGGGAAAGTCAGACATCAAACCTAGCACTGGGATGGAATAATTGGGCCCTAAAAAGAAAAATGCCTGCTTGTGTTTATTTAATCAGAAACCTAAACATATTAATTAATGGCACAAATAGCTTAGAATCTTGTGGTACCTCATCAACCATAAGATTATGTCAGTAGATAAAATGCTCCTGTCTGTGACTGCTGCTGAGAGAACATCCTGATTTCTGCCCCTTCCTTAGAGAATACTGTTTGGTGTTAAAGGGAAGAAAATAGTAATTCTGCTTGCTCCCAAAGCAGAAATTTGCAAAGCTCTTTGGGCTTTTGTGTTCTCTTCCATAGTTCTAAATATGTTCCCCCAAAGTATCTCAAAACAGCAACCTGAGTGATATAAAGCTGAGCCAGTAACTTATTTAAGGAACATTACCTTTTATTCCTGTGTCATTTAAAGGCACGTTTTTAAAAGAGACACTTAGAACTTAGGCTCACCTGAATTTTCTGGCTACTCCTAGCCTGTGTTCTGGGATCACCTTCAGTGGTCTGTGGCTGTGCTTAAACTGGGACTGCTACTTGTGGAAAGAAGTAAAAAATGAAGAAATTTTCCAGACTCAAGTATTTCTGTAGGACATCCTTGGGCACATGGATGTTACCCAGGCTTTCAGTTTTTGTTAAAATTCTGAAGAACTAAATAAGAAAATGGTCATTTTAAGAGTTAACAAGCCTTTTTTTTTCTTTTCCCAAAGGACACATGTGGAAATGAACTAGTTAATATTTTTTGTAGTGGAATATATTTTTTTAAAATTCATTTCTTTATAGAATTTATTTAGCACCTCAGAGACCACATGAACAAGAAAAGGGTTTTTTTTTTTTTAATTAGCTTGAGGAATGGTAATTAAGTGGAAGATAAATGGAAGGTTTTCAGTTATTTTTACAATGCTAGCCTCAAAATCTCTAAATGTGCAGATTAGGAAACATTATATCTTATTTACAGCTTAAATGGCTATGTCTTGTGTTGCTCTTCTCTTCTTTATGGATGATGATGACAGCGATTTTCTTTAATCTTTTGCTATACACACACCTATATGAGTATATCAGTGAACTGGTTTCTGGTGTCATGTTGAAGAGGATTCTGGTTGAGTTGTTCCACCATGGTTTCCCTCTCTCAGCAGCCAGCAGGATCTAGACTCCTTCCAAAGGACGGGCATTCACTGTGCCAAGTGCCAGCAGGTCCATGTGCTCAGGTAGGCTGTGACTGTGCTCAGTTTGGTCTCCCTTAATCGTAGGGCAGGGCTGTGGTAGAAAAATGTTCCTACAATACCAGAGACAGCCAGCGTGTTCCAGTCCTCTCTGACATGCATTGCCTCACCGTGTGCATGCTTTAGTTCCTTATTGTGGAATCTGACAGCCTTAGTTGAACAGATGTTTTGAGTAGTTTGGAAACTTGTTTTTAATGGAGACAAGTGGTAGCTGGAGCTTTACTGTTGGCCCACTAGTATGTGTTGTGCTGAAACTGTGTGCCTTGGAACAACCAGTGCCTCTTTCTGTCTTGAGTAGTATTCAGACTATTAAAAATTCCAGCCTAAATGAAGGCTGGAGGAGATTGCTGAGGATTAAGAAAGTAAGAGACTTCTGTAACTACTGTCAGGAAAGACCAAAACTTACTCTTAAGGGAGGTAGGAATTAACTTGTTCCTCTCTTGTAGCAGTTAGAATGCAAGACAAGAATGTCTCAGCTACCATTTTTCTGTGCTATGTCAATAAATCTCTAAGTGGGGATTACTATTTAATCCTTTGCAACCCCTCCTGTGGACTCCAGAGCACTCACAGCTCGTGGAGATAAGGGAAACTGAGGGTACAGTATTGTGACATGCTGCTCTCAGTGGCGGAACAAGAAGGTCCAGTTCCTGCATTGCAGGTTGTGGCTGCTGTGTTGTGGCATGACTTTCTGTGGCTGAACTGTAGGCCAGGCTCCTGAAACAACCAGAGCTTGAAAATAAATAATAGTAAAAAAAAAAACCAAACCAGATTTAACCCTTCAACTGCCTCCTATTTCCAGGGAGAGGAAAGCAAATGCTTGATCCAGCCTCAGCAGCTGGAGGGGGTTGAAATAAATTTTGGATACTTGTTCCCATTGCAATTGTCAGCCTTTCCCCTCTTTTCTTCCATGGAAACTAATAGCTGCTCTGCCTCTATCAGCCTTCCCCCAAAAATGTCACCTACTCACCACCATAGGTCAAAGCCCCCTCCTATACTTGCCGTAGGGAAGCTGCTGCTGGGAGGTGACACGTGTTCCCTGGCACAGGATTAGCAGTGCATCTTCTTCGTTTTCCTGGGCTGAATTTTTTCAGGGTAAGGCTGAGTTGGCTGCGAGGACAGTTGTTCCCTGCCTCCAGGAGGCTGCAAGTGGGATGGGAAACCTGTGCTGCATGGAGGCACGTGCCTGGATTTTGACAAGCATAGGCTCCAACCCTCAAATTATTCTAAGCTCTTGAGAGTTGGGTTTGAATGTACCCAGAGGTAGAGTGACTAATGACAGCAAATGGTGTTAGACTTTTGCAGCCGTTATTTTAGCCACTAGGAATTCGCTGGATTCTGGCTAATACTTCAGCGATAGCTGACTGACCTAGTTATTCAGAATAGAGGCTGCGGTCTGTATTCCTCTGGTGTCAGGGAGGGATTTCAATCTGCATCTCTATAGCATCCTTAAGGATCGCAGCATGCTTGGAAAAACAACAGATTAAGCCGCCCCTGTTCTGGGGGAGTTGAGCATTGTCACAGTCATTTTACCAGCATGCAGACTGCCTTTCCCAAGGTGACCTGGCAATCTGTAGGCAATGTTGGCTTTCTGCTGTGATGTCGCCATTGCAGGCCTGATCATCCTGATTTTTGTGGGAAGCAGAAGATGCCCCTTTTGCAGAGGGTGGCACAGGCTTGTCTGGTGGAGCATGACGTTACTTCTGTTATAACCAAATAAGTCTGTGAATTTTTGCAAGTGAAAGACCTGGAAGAAGTGTGAGGTGGCTGTGTTCCAAGCTGTACTGATATTATCTGCAGGGAATGTCTACCAAGCCACAGGAATTTAACCAGTAGCAAAATAGCCTGTGCTATGTTCAGGTGATCTTCTTGAGCTTTAACTTCAATTTCTCATCAGAGTGGAAGTTAAAATTTTCAAAGAGTCTGCTGTTTTCTTACTCTCTCAAAACTTAACCTGCTTTTTTTTCACTGAAACAGTTGTCAGACACTAGAAGGGGCTGCCCAGGGCAATGGTGGAGTCACCATCCTTGGAGGTGTTCAAGGAAGGACTGGATGTCTGCTCTGGTCTGGTTGAAAAGGTGGTGATGGGTCAAAGGTTGGACATGATGATCTTAGAGGTCTTTTCCAACCTTAATGATTCTGTGCTTCTTGCCTCTGGCATTCTCAGTTTGGCAGAATTTGCAGGTCCCTGTGCTGTTTCCTTGCTGGCCGTGCTTTGCTCCACCACTGGAATTGTTTGGCCCAGGAGAACCTGGCTGTAACCCACTGTGAGCCCAAAGCAGGACAAATTCCCTTCTTTCATGTGCCCTTGTCTGCACTGTTTGGCGTAGGGTTAAGAGGGGCTCCAAGCACCCCACTGCCCTGCCAGACAGAAGTGTGGGGATGTGTCCAGATCTTTGACAGCACCCAGAGCTCTGGCAGGGGCAATGGACTTGCTCACCAACTTCCGGTTCTTCAGCTCTGGTGCATTTGTGTTTTGTTTTGAATCGGAAGAAACCTCTCCCCTGGTTTAGACTGTAAATCTTGGATAAAAACACTGGATGAGCTCATGCAGCTGGAGTGCAAGCAGGGCTTTGTCCTGCTGGCATCTCAGGACACTACCTGGATAATGGCAGCAATGCATAGTAAACAGTAGGATAACCCAAGCACTGGTGCTGGCCATCCAGGTAATGCTCTCCTGGAATGTTCTGCCCACCTCGGAAAGGGATACCCTTGGGGAAAGGGAGCTAAACTGCAAGCACTTACTTAAAGTGAAACTGCCTCTGGATTGCTCCCTTCTTATCTCCCGTCCTGGCTCATGTCTTGTGTTGATTATAAAACTCCCAGACTTGATTCCTATCTCGTGCTTCCTCCCACCGGTTGGTGCTGATGTGCGAATTTGCTACACACCCTTTCTCCTAGTGACCCCTTTGTCCCAATCCTTTAGTGTATTCTTTCACTTCCCTGGCCAGCTTCTCTAGATTTCCAGAATCATGAAAGAGAAGACGGAAGGTATTCTGTGTGGAAGAGCATTTCTGCCTCCTATCAGATCCCTAAGCACAGAGAAGACTTGATGGAAGGTCTGGTCCTGAACCACAGCCTGGCTTCATAGGTGGAATTGCTGTAGTTCTTACTGGCATTTCCTGAATGTATCAGATTTCCCGTGCCTTGGCTTTAGGCTTTTCCTGGAAGCTCTGTTGAATACAGATCCTTTTTCCTTAGCAGTTTCCACATGCTTCAGACAGATGGGCAGCTAAGTTTCTCCTTGCTGAGGTAGAAGACAGACATTGTATATGGTACAGTTGGCCTGGGTGTCTCTGACCTTTTATTCTTTTAAGTTAAAAGTCCCCAGTGTTGCCTATTGGAATAGGAAAACATTGAATAGTGAGGTTTTTACCACAATGTCCTCCTCCAGTGGCAATTAAATGGAACCTATTGCAGCAGCAGTGCAGGATGTGAGATCCTGGAGCTCTCCTAGCACAGTGATGTGGCTGGGCAGGGTGAGGAACGAGGTGAGATCAGCACTTTGGATCTGAAATTTGCTTTGCTTTGTGTCTGGGGAGGGGACATGGAATATGGAATGGCCTTTGCTGGGAAGATAAATCAGGCAGGCTGCAATGCAGACATTTAGTCAACGTACCCTGCAGCACTTGTTGCTGCCAGGAATGGCTGTCCCGGAGACCGACAGGACCTGAGTGAGCAGCACAGAGCAGCCGTAGGAGGAGTGGGGTGTGTATCGCGTGTTTATATAAATGTGCTGGTATAATTATTTATATTGTCTTGTGCAATTCTCTAGGTAAGAGAGCAATGGGCAGGCAAGGAGCAGTAAAATGTGTAATGAAGGGATAGTTGCTGAAGGGGAAAATTAGAGATATGTCGCTTTTACTGGGAAATTTTTCTTCAAAGTGTGCAGGACTGCTGGGACCAAACTTGTGAATATGAAGACTGGAAAGTGTCCTAATTTTTCATTAAGATTGTAGGCAGCAGAGGTTCACACTGACTCAGAGCTGCCTTGGTTTCATCTAAGCTTGTGCCTTGACAAGTAAAATCAGGCTCTGCCATTTATAACGAACTCAAGTCTTGTTCTAGACGACTGTGCTAGCACGTAACCCAGGAAATACAATCCTCATGCAAATGTGGAGCCAGCTCCAAGGCTGCATGACTCCTTGTAGGCTGTAGAAGCCGTTTGTGTGTGACACTCCCCACGCCATGGTTGTACAGATGACTCCTCACTGCCTGGCACAGCAGCAAAGCCCAGGTGCACAGATGACAGGGACGGTTCGCCATCCACACCTACCATGTTCACGCTCTGCTTCCTCATCCCTGGTCCTCCACCACGCTGCTCTGCCCTGTGAGTTCCAGTGCTTTGGGAAAGAATGCTGTCCCCCTTTGTTATTTACTATGATTTGTTACTATTAGAGGGAACTTTCCTTTTTTTTTGATTACATCTGTGTATGGGGCCTGCCTCGTAGGAGAGAAGCTAATCCCCAGACAGAAAGGAACCTGGCTAGCTCTATTTCCTATACCCTGGGGAGGGAACAGGCAGGAAACCTGGGTCACTGTGGCAGGCAGGGACCTGCAGTGTAATGTAGAAGTGGTGACTGCACGTTCAGGAAGCAGCCTTCCACAGCTTAGCTAGCAGGTCTGGAAATGAGGATTAGGAACCTCAGGCCATCAGCTCCAAAAGGTTCTCTATGAACCTTGGTTCTGTTCCTTCTCCATGACAGTACTGTAGAGCTTATGAAATCCAACTACAGCTGAGACTCTGGTGGTTTTACAAGCTCTTTTACTTGGAATGAACAAATAGGGAGGAAAATGGGAATGAGGGAAACATGTCTAAAAGGTCACTTGGCTGGCCCATCTCTGCGGGACAAGCCACTCCCAGCAATAATAATGACAGCCTAATGATTATTTGTAGCATGTCACTCATTTATTTATTTTAAGGGTGATTCAACAAAACAAAAAAACCCTAAAAAGTCACAGGGGTAGGTTTTTATGGTTTATAGCTCTGTTCTTTGGACCTAAAAATATCTGAGGGTTAAGCCAGCATTGTCAGTGGTTTGGAGAGGCCAAGAATCCTCTTTGTTTGCAATGGAGCAAGGGCAGCTGATGGGTTTGCTGCCTTGAACTCTGACCGCTCTGGGCTGTAATCCCCAAAGTGTCCTCTGATGATGGCCCAGTCACCAAGCCCAGCTGGCAGTGCCGGAGCTGGTGTCCTGCTTCGTACAGTCGCTTGTGGAAAGTCTATTTCCAGGAGTCAGTAAACCCTGAGGCATAGGCAGCGCAACAGGATTAGAGGGTGATCCCAGACTCCAGACCTGGCAGCACTGACTCACGGCGAGGACAGGGGAAAAGTAAAAGCGCCAGGTCATGTGCTGCTCATCTGCAATGCAAATAAATGGGGTGAATTCTTCTACAGCGAGCCATAAAGCAAGCAATCAAAGCTTTCCTTCCTGGAATGACAAGGGATTGGTGGCAGGTCCTGAAATCGGCAGCCAGGTGACACAGGCGGAGATGTCGGGTTCGTTAGAAGCTTCAGCAGCTCCCGGCCCCGAGGCTGTGGAGCTTTTAATAAGTCACAGTGAAGTGGGGTGGTGAAAAAAGGGCGAAGGGGAATAGGAGATGATCTCCCCAAGGCTCTTGCCTGAGACCTGGCACATCGGGGTGCCCAGGTGTGACTCTGAGCTCTTTCTCTCTCTCATTCCCTCTAGGGACCAAGAAAGGAGACTGTGAGAAGGCGGCGAGATGGTCCCAAGAGGCTCTGCTGTTGGCATCTGTCGTTTTCCGTGGAACAGGAATCTGAGGCTTCTCCACGCTGAACGCTTCTGTGTCCCATCTGCTACCACACCCTGAAATCAAACTCGGCAGCTTAGGTGAACCAGGCACTGTACAAACATGTCAGACTTGCCTCCACCCCTTTTTCTTCTCCCGCTTTCTCCTGCCGTCTTTCTCTCTCAAGTTTAGCAACGTGTCAGCGGATTCCGGTGGCAGAGCATTCTCACTTCACCTCTGGTCACGGCGCAATGAGGAGTCAGGGGTAAGCGCCCTCCCACAGATTTGGGGATCAACATTGATTTGCTTGCTTGCTTGCTTTAAAGCTGTAACAGCCGTCCTAATGGCCGCTGTTTCGTGGGATTTGTTCCCTGTGTTTACGGAGGACTGGGTTTGTCAGTTTAAACTAAAGTCTCCACTTCCCAGTGGTTGTGCTGCCTCGGCTTAACCCCTTCCCTTCGGAGCTGAGCTGTGCCACTGCCAAGGATTAGTGTAATGATCACACGTGTGTTGGCAGTGCCAGCCTGGGGTGAAGTGAGAGTGGAATAGTTCGGGGGGGGTCATACAATTTTTTCTCCCAAGGGATGCTTCTGGAAGGAAAGAAAAACTGGGAGCTGGATTCCTTTGGGAAGGAGTTTGCTTCATCTTTACTCCTATAGCCCAGCAACACCGTCCTCCAATCGGCTTTGCTGCATGACAGCGGGAGAGTTTACCTCCAGACCCTTCTTTCTCCTCTCCCTTGGAACTGTCCACCACCGGCATTGTTGCAGCAGGACTGCCAGTAAGATCTTGTGGTTTTTACTTTCCAGGGTCTACGAGGTGGGACAGCGTGTGGGGCTGAGATCTGGTGGTTCAGCCAACAGATACTCAAGAGGATGGGGAATGTGGAGGGAAAATGCCCTGTTCAGTCTTGCAGGGTGATGCTCTTAAAGCCTTGGGGTGAAGAAAGGGTTAAAAATTACTCTGGATGATGCTTGAGAGAGCAGACAGCACGTCAGGAACATGCATACTCATAGCCTTTACAGGAGACAGAGCAATATCTGCTCTTAAGTATCTTGTATCTTTAAGGACTCTCACCATACCCTACAGAGAGGTCTAGTTAAACCCTTCCTGTGTGTATTCCCAACCTTCTGGCGGCTATCCTGGCCAGGATGCTTTCAGAACACCTCCTGAAGCTATGCTGGAGTACTCGTGTGGGGTTGGGTGTGTGAGTGAGTGTGTTTTGACTAGCCGAAAGCTGCCTAATCTCATCCCATTTAAGTTACAATATATGGTTTTATTGGGCATTTGTATTTAATTATTTTTGTCAGGTAACTAGAGTGTACAGGCAGGTATTTGCAATGTCAGAAGACAGTCCTGTCTGTTAATATTTGCTTTCTTCTTCGCCAGGACATTAATGCTTTAATGTATTTGGGGACAGAGCACTGAAAAAACAGAAGAGCGATTTGTGTGAGGTGAGTGCGAGCTCTCAGGTGAGGCTGGGGGATGTACAGAGAGTTAAGAGACCTTTGCCCAGTCTTTGTCTGCTTTTCTGAGTTCTCTGTTTGGGTACAACCTGAGTCAGCCCCTAACACAGCTGTGGGAAGGGAAGGAAAACTGCTGCCTTGCTCTCTCTCCAGCCCTGTCCCACAGAAAAGTCTCATTCCTGATGGCGTGATGAAGCTTTTTATTGCTTTTAACATTCAGTGCTGCCCTGGTATGTACATTCTGCATGCTGTGTGAACAATGGTTTATGAATCTAGAAGCAAAGCTGATCAAATAGTGGAAAGAGCTATCAGCAAATAGCTTGCTGGATTAGTAACTGTGCTCCCAGATGGAAAGCCTGCTCCCTGCACAGGGGTTGTTTCTGTCTAGATGGATGTGAATATGGATGTACCTTGGAAGGTCATCCTGGGTCCTGCTGCCAAGGCTTGCAAAGTGAGAAGCAACACTTGCTTGGTCACAAAATGGTTTTCATTCCCAAGGAAAATTAAATGAATTAAGGAGAATTCTTTAAAGTTTGGCTGTCCTGCCTCCAATCAGGAAAAAAGAGCTCTTTTTAACCTACTTCTGTAATATGCTTAGGGAAATTCACCAGCAGAGAAAAGAGCTAAATATTTGTGTAAATTGCTTTAAACAAAATTGCTTAAAGCAGCTTGGACTAGCTTAGCCCAACTGCAAGTAAAAACACACAGCCAGGCTCTGAGCTCTGTATTGCACTTGAGGGTTTTTTGGGTACCCACAGGGGTACCCTGGTGAAGTTCCATTCCTTTCAGAGCAGCACATAAGCTCTGCACCTGGACAGGACATAAGTGATCAGGAGTAGCTGAAGGCTCACCGGGAATTGTGCTGCTCAGCACTGAGGACTGCAGAGAGCACAGCAAACTCTGACACCTCATCGGGGGGTTCTGGACTCGGGACCACCGGCTTCCTTGTCTGTGGCACCAAAGCTGCTCCTACACCAGTCTCGCTGCCTTTGAGTTATAATGGCATAGACTTAGTGCAATGGAGCACAAAATCAGCACTTGGCTGCTGCAGGTCTTGTTTTTAAGGAATTCCTCATTATGGTTTCTAAAGCTGCAGGATTACCAAGTGGTTTGAGGACTAATGCACTGCCATTCGGTCTTAGCAGTGATGCTGTTGTTCTAAGACTCATCTTCCATTTGTCTGGCAAAAGAGAACAGTGGGAATGGAGGGTGCCCATAGACTAAAAGTTGAAATCTATTTTGCCTAAAAATGTCTTAGAAAATTACACTTTCCCTAGGGCTCAGCCATTTAACTTATAGTGTTAATAATTAGATTATTTTGTAATTAATTGATTACCAGAGTGTAGCTGTAGCCAATAGCAGTAATTTATCTCATGTTAGAGGAGTGCACCTTAGGTTTTAATGTACAGAGGGCTGTGTGAACACTCACAGTCGTGGCAAACAGAGCAGGATAACCGATATTCCCTGGGAGAAGACTTGTCTATTGCTATTTAAATTTGCATCTCAGTGTTGGCAGCAGTGAAGAGGAAGGCACTGAGAGTCAAGCAGGCTGTGGGGTTTAAGCGAGTGTGTCCCCCCCAAGTTTTGGGGCACACTGCCTGGGCTGCAGTTTTCCCATCAGTTATCCTGTGTGGATAACACAGGCAAACTGCCTTGCAGGCTGCTGACAGCAATTAAATATATTTGTATCTCTCTTTGGGAGAACATGATGAGCGTAACTAGGGACTGAGATTGTTTAGTGTTGGCAGGAAGGAAGTTTAACTCTTGCATCACTATATTTGGGTAATCTGGGGAATTGCTGGGGTGTCTGTGTCAGCCCTTTGCTGTGCCGCTGGAGTGAATGTGGTGATCCAGCATGGTGGTCACCAGTGCCTCTGCTGGGACAGGTGTGCTTGTGAGAATTCAGCCCTGCTCCCTGAGTGTGGGACTCTTCCTGCATACAGTAAAATTTGTGCTGTGCTCATTTGCACACGGAGCTGCAGCTTCCCTCTCGTAACCCTGTGTGCCAGAGGCAGCTGGATCTGAGAGCCGTGTGAGAGCGCACTGAGGTTCCAGCGCTCGCGTGGAGCCGCAGGATGTGGCACCCAGTGTTGCAGCCCAGTGCCTTGGCTCCTTCCCCTGCCATGTGACCCCACATGCCAGATGTGGCCCCTTGGCTTGTCCCAGCATAACCTCTTGTCTGATATGTAAGATGTTGCTATTCATGTGAATTTTTGGAGACAGGACCTTAAATGTTCTTATTCTAATCAGTACTTTTACTCTGATTTTGAATGGATCTGTCACACAAGACAGTGGAGAATGAAGCCCTGAATCCTTGAAGCTCTGCAGTGCTTTGGATTAAGAGCAAAATACAGCAACTTGTTTTTAACCCTGATGCATCCTTTGTGGCAAAATAATGTCAGATAATCCATGTGGAGCAATGCAGGTGCTCTTTGGACAGGGATCAGGAAGGGGTGTAGGTGTGAGGTGAGTGTCAGAGGTGCAGCGTGGTTTGTTACCCAGAACAGGATATGAGCCACATGAATCATGTAAAATGTGGGGGAAAAGGGTCAGAGTTGTTGTGGCTTTGGTCTCAGCCTGGTGACCTGCAGCACACGTCCTGCTGGCTCTGAGTGCCGAGGACATGACGAGTGAGCTGCCTTCCCTGGTGCTGCAGCAGCGTTTGGTGGCTGTACCCTCTCACACACTGAGCCCAGGTGCAAAAGGCTGGTCTTGTAATGAAGGCTTCAGCTGAGGTTTGGGTGTGATTTCTGTCTGTACTGCTGAGTTCTGACAAGGCATCTGGGCCTACATGCTGGTGTCCAGATCAAACCTGTGGCCTCCACTGGGGCCCTGCACCCACGTTTTCTCTCCATGGAAGCCAGGGTGTGTTGGGCTTGCATCTGGCCTTGATGTAAAGTTAAAAAGCAGCCAGGAGACATACCTGGGAGGTGTTGTAGATCTGCTAATCTAGACATAGGTGGGAAGAAACAGGGCTAGTAATTTTTTTTTCCTGTCTCATCTGCAAATGAGGATAATAATTCCCTTTCCTCACCTTTCGTCTGTTTAGATGAAACCTCTAGAGGGTGGGGCCTGACTTCAGAGACAGACACAATGGGATGGTGACTTCAGCTGGGATTTCTAGGGGACTGTAAATAATGGAAAACTTCGTTATTTGTCAAAGGATAAAGCCCATTAGCATTTGGGACGTGCCTGTGCTCGTTTTGGAAAGTTCAAGAGGTCTTTTCTTTGCAAGTACATTTATATATGTCCCAGAATAAATTTGGTATGGTATAGCTAAAACACATCCAATAGTATGTAACCCAGCAGCAGCCCAAACAAGCTGAGCAAATAGGTGTTCACTGGGTTTTGGGTTTTAGTCCTAATTTATGAGCAAGGAAAAAAGGAGCAGGGAGAGAGAGGCAGCACCGGAGCTTTCAGAAGCCTTCAGACTCTGCTCAGTGGAGGCACAGCAAAAAATGTCAATCCAGTTGTGCTGTTCTTCTCATTTCTCAGAAATAAACCTGCCAATATAACAAATATGTCTCTCCCTAAGCTTATTTCTAATGTAATATTAATCTGTGCACTTGTGTGTGTTTGGGCAGGATTTAGAGCATTACATCAGTTTGCTGTGCTGTTGCTTTGCTCTGACACGCAGCTTTGCCATGGGGGGCTGGTGAAGGAGAAAGAAGTAGAAGGAAAGGACTTTGAAATGAGGAAAGGGATAGCACAAGAAGGAAATATCCACTCTTCCCTTAGGAGGAAAAGAAGTACTTCAACTAGTATTTCTAAAACTAGAATTGAAGACAAATGTGCAAGGTGCCAGGGCAGTGCTCTTAGATCCCATTTTAGGTTTTGGACTGTTTGGCTTTTTGTTTTTTCCTCCCTTTCACTGACCCTTGTTGCCATTCTTTGCTGTGTGAAGTCATATTTGGGTTTGTCAGCTCTTCGGGGACCTAACCTGTCATTTCCCTTTGTTTGCAAACTGCTGTGATCGTTTATGCCTTGTTATAAATAAGAGTGTTGGAGACCTCAGGAAGGCAAATATGAGTATTTCAGAAGGTATGGGATGCAGTGAAATTCCATTTGTGCATATTCACACATACATTTGTGTGAACACATGCATATGACATGCACGGATAATGGCCTAGTTAACCTGTTCAAATGCAGCACATGACACTGACCTGAGTAGCAGAGTATGGAAATACATTTTTCCTTTTAATTGGCTGGTTCTCTGGGATCTTCATCTTCCTACTGCAAACTCAATCTGCATATTGCAGTTCCTCAGGACCTGTAGGAAGAGTTCTGCTTCTCTGCCTCTCCTCTCGGAGCTGGCCAGAGCAGTTTGGCAGATCAGCTGTGGGAGGGCTTGGAAATGATGGGAATTACTTTCTTGAGCCCAGGGACCAAGCGTTATCTCTCGTCCGGGGCAGGAGGAATGTAGGGAGCTGCGTCCACATCTGCGATAGCGACGCAATGAGCTGATGAGGAGTTCAGTGCTGCAGCAAGGAGGGGGAGGGAGAGCTTATTTTTAACTGGAAACTGCACAAGTGAGACTGAAGTAGCTCTGTGCTGCCGTGCTATCATCAAGTGCATGTGTGAGTGAGGGAGGGGACGGGCACGGGTCCGTACAGCGCGGTGTCCGGGTGGAACGTGTGGCTGGACGTGAGCAGGGTGGTGGCAGGGGTCGAGTGAAAAGGCAGTGCACGCTGCTGCCTTTGTCTGGGCGTTGGAACGAGCCACTCCTGATAACATTTATATACTTCTCTCTCTCTTTTTTTTTTTTTTTTTTTTTTCCCCCCGGCGGTGTTGCTTCTTTTCTGTGCCCTCCTTCTCGGGTTGGCCGTCTCCCACCCATTCCTCTCTCCCTCACTAACTCTCACTCCCCTTCCATCCTTAATCCTCCCACCCCTTCCTCTCATCTGAGCCTGACCCTTCTCTCTTCTTGCCCCTCCTTCCCAGCTGATCCCTCCCCTTGCTCTGGATCTGCTGGCTGTGGGATTTTTTCTCGTGCTCACTGGCAGATGTGACAGCTTTTGGAACTGTATCATCTAGGAACAGCTATATCTGGAGTTGAAAAACCTAACGTGGTTTCCCAGGCAGCAGGAATGGATCGCTGAGAGAATTTCAATCTCCGACTGCTTTTGTCTTGTGGTAGTGACTTTTATTATTTATGTTTGTGACATTTCTTACAGTACAGTTGTCAGCACTGAATGAAATCCTGAAGTCTAGTAGATTATTATAAAATCAGTGTCACAGTATTTGTGTTGTTATATTAAAGGGATGCTGTCTATGTTTAAATACAGGTTTGGCTTGATTTACAAAATCTTATATGCATAAAATGTTCTTGTGAATTTCTTCCTGACTTAGAAAAGGCCTGGTTTTATGCGTTTTATTTAACAATAAGCATTCTTTATTCTTTAGGAAATACAAGTAAATAGCTCTTGCATGAAAACCACAAAGTGAAAGGAGACTGGTTAAATACAGACCTCCTCAATGAGATGCAAAACCTACCAAGATTATTAGAATTCATTGGATTTTAAATAACTATTTTTAGTGTATGTATTTCATTTGATCTTAATGCAGTTTACCTTTAAACCACCTGTCTGATCTCTTTATAATCAGGGATTGATGCTGACCATATAAAGCAAATGCCATTGGATGCCCAGGGGTGTGTTGTATTTGGAGCTGATTACATTTTGTTGTTTTTAAGCTGTCTGTTTTAAGCCAATAAGGTAGATGCAGGCCATGCCAACCAGTCACTTAAAACTGACCATGAACTCAGTAGGGGCTCCTTTCTGGGTTTTGGAAGCATGCTTTTGGCTAGGGGATCCAAGTATAGTCCACGTGTTGATTGTCAGGGGTAGGAATTTAATGTAAATATACAAATGTAGTGTTGTGTTTGTGTTTCTGCAAACTGAGATGGTGAAATAGAACCAAAATTCTGGTTGGTGCTGAAATATCACCTGGGCTTTAAAAATTTGCATTTTGAAACACTTAAGCCAGAATCATTCTCCTTATGGGGAAATGCCTGACATGTTCAGAAAACCATTGATGCTACAAGTGCTAATGATTGTGGCATTTGTAACACCCTATTTTACGGGACCCTTTGCCACATGAAGCACATAAAAGAGCAAACCTGAGACTGTGTGCTGTGCCCTGGGTATCTTCTCATTATGAATCTGTGAGAGTAGGAGCAGGAGGAGAGATACTGGTTGAAAGAGTAAGATCATTAGGATGGCTGTGGCTGGATCAAGGTGGATCAAGCGGTCATAACTCACATGTAGTCAAGGATTCAGAACTGAATCGCTTGCTGTAACACTACAGAGATTCTCCCTGCTTTCTTTGGAGGCTCTCAAGCTCCTCAGCAGCTCCAGCTGTTGGTTTGAGCACTACTAATACCACGAGCTATTAGAGTATCTTTCGTTTCTGGGGTTGTCTGCACTTTTTTTTCCTTAAGACTTTAGTCTTGATTATTAGTTAATAAGCAGCACCTAAGGGGCCTGAGAGATGAATCACTGTGTTTGAGGAGCTGCAATACAGACCTGGAGCACAGACACCCTTCCCATAAGCTCTCCATTAAGATGTGTTTGGAATTTCATTGGAGCTTGTTCTAAGCAAAGATTATTCTGGCTGCAAAATCTCTTCTAGGCAGAGCAGTTGCTTCCAGCCTCTTTTGTAAGAGCTTTTATTGTTTAGTTTCCTAACCTTTTGTTTTCTTTTTCACCTGTTAGATACCTTCAGTAGGCTGTCGCAATGGGCAGTGTGTGTGATGTTGGTGTTTCACCAAGGATGGATTGCATGACTGGGGGGGTTAGATGGAGCAAAGGTCCTTCTCTGCCATACAAACACTTCCTATCCCTGTAGTGCAGGATGGTGGTAACCAAACTGGGAGTCAGTGTGTATTGGATTTTTAAGATCCCAGTCTAGCACCAGGGAGCAAAGTCATTGTTCAGCTGGTGGCTGCACTTTGCTCCCTAAACAAGTTTGGAGTGGGAAAACCTGGAAAATGTTTGACATAGATTTCACTGTGATGTGCTGATTTTGGAGACTGGTGTCCTCTTGAAGTGTGTTCATGTCTACACCACAGCGGGTTATCTCTCTATGTGGTCTGTCTCTCTGACCCTTGTAAATATTTATTCAGCACAAATAGCTGGAAGCTGAGGTCCTGTATAGGGGAAGAGTGACTGCTACAAAGTTGAAGATTAAGTGGCAAAAATCCTCAGTCTGATGTCAGGGAAGAGATGGCATTCATGGCTGTAAGCAGTGTTAGTGAGATGCAAATGCCAATAGTAGCATTGTCTGTGGAAAAGGAAGAGCATATAAATGGTATTTTTGTTTATTGGTGGATGTTAATTGCTTTAAAAAACCTGTGCAGCTTTTTCCCAAAGCAGTGAATAGAGTCATAGAACATTTCAGGGCAGAAGGAACCTTGGGAGGTGCAGCCCAACCCCCTCTGCTCAAGGCAGGGTCAACTCAGAGGGTCAGGCTGGATTACTCAGGGCTTTGGCTTTGAGAGCAAACCCCTGAGGATGGAGCCTGCCCAGCTTGTCTGGGCAGGCTGCTCCAATGCTGGACTCTCCTGGTCACGGGAAAGCTTTTCCTTCTATCCTGTTGGGACCAGTCCTGTTTTGACTGATGCCTGTCTGTCTCTCACTCCCACCACTCCCCACTGTGAAAAACCTGGCTCTCCACAGAAAATCTCCTTACCTTACCCTATTTTCCTTATCTGGTTTTTGTGAAGAGGTTGTGTCAATCCATTGCAGTCCTCCAGCTTTCCCACCTCCTGACTGCATGTGGAACTCCAGTTCTTCCTTTTCCTCCATATCTTCCTGATTTTAAAAAGGTCCAATCTCTTAGCTTTCTATCTAAGTATCCTTTTTTGGTTATAAATTCTTAATTCAGATTTTGAATGTCTCCTGTGTTTGAGTATATTTCAGTGCTAGATGCTTCTGGCTTGTTGCACTTGCACTGGCTGTTCACACAAGCTGTCTCTCTCAGCCCCCAAGGGAAAGGAATCTTAGTTTTTAATTTTAGCTTCTTCAGCTACCTGCTGACAGAGTTTGATTTCCACCTACCACCTCCTCTCTTCCTCCCGGGCCCTCTGTCTAAGCAAGAAAAACTGAGATCCAGAGTCAGTCTTGGGCAGCTCTTCCTTTGGCAACAGCTCTGCTGTCTTTAAACGGGAACCAAGTGGTTATTACTTACTTGGAGTAAGCAGGGAGAAAGCAACCTGAGCCCTGTTCATAGCCACCTTAAATTTCAGGCTTGTGGTGGAATCAGTGCTGTCTGACTGGCTGGACTCCAAAGCCATTTAATGTAGGTACAAGCAGGTAAAAGACAAATGTGTATATCTTCATTATTTTTTAAAAAGTTTTATCAGACAGTATGAATTTGTAGAAATAAAGGAAGTCACTAGAAATCCCATCCGAGCCATGAACCTGCAAGGTGGCCTTGGGCAGATCATCACTCTCTTGGTGCCTGTCTCCTCATCTGTAAAACAGGTGATCAACTCCTGTTAAAGTGCTTTTCACTGGAAAATGTTCTCAATACAACATAATTAACTCATAGAACTGATGCATTGTTTTTCTGGTTGGGCACTTCAGCCCTAGACAGGCACTGACGGTGTTGCCTTCTCCACTTCAGGCATCATGTTCCGCAAGAAAAAGAAGAAACGCCCGGAGATCTCGGCCCCGCAGAACTTTGAGCACCGTGTCCACACCTCATTTGACCCAAAGGAGGGCAAATTTGTGGGCCTGCCACCTCAATGGCAGAATATTCTGGACACGCTGAGGCGCCCCAAGCCAGTGGTAGACCCTTCGAGGATCACGAGGATGCAGCTGCAGCCTATGAAGGTAAGGGAAGGGAGACAGTTCTTTCCTGTTCCTCAGAGAGTTTCCTCCAAGTTGAGGTGCTGTTTCCATTACCCCATGAATGGGACTGAGGGTGGTGTCTGTATGGAATTCAGTGGATAGCAGGTTTTGATAGCCCAGGGTGACAGTAACTTCATGAGGAATAAGGACAGTAGGATCCTGACCTGTTGCTGTCACTGTTGAAATAACCAGCTGGCTGCCTGTCACTGTGATGGGGACCTGTGAAAGCTCCTGCAGTAGCTGACAGGACCCAGGATGTGTTCAGCTGTTGTACAGGGAAGCCAAGAGAAGAATTCATGGAGAGGCCTGTTTTAGCAGGTTTGTCATTCTCGTGGTGAGCAAATTTGGCTGGAAATGAAGTTGACAAGGAAGCCTGACTGGTAGAGAGAGCAGGGTAGCACTGCCTTGCTGTTCATGGACAAGTGAGGACAACAAGGACTAAATTAGGGTCTGGGCTGAAAAGGTTAATAAAACCACCATTTTAATGGAAGGTGGGACATAGTAATGGGAGAATGTCCTTCAGTAGGGAAAAACAAGTGATTCCTGTGGATGAGTGGGTTTAGATGACTGCTGGTACTGGCATCTGGAGACTGTGTAAATGACAGCAGGAACGTGCTGTGGGAAAAGGCAACTTCATGGTGACCTCTCAGGAAAGGAAATGAAAGATGGTGACAGAAATATTGTGCTTAAAGTCTTGCTCGCTTGGGGGAAGTTTTTCTTCCCAGTTAAAAAGAACCTGCGTGGCCCTAAAAACTGAAAGGTGCGTTGTAAAACAGAGAACCCAAAAAAAAAAACCAAGTTGCTACTTGGGTTTTAGGAGGGATATTAAAGAGTTGGCTACCTGATGAATGGATTTAGCTTTTTGTGTACAGGTGCTTAAAACATGGGGACTAAAGGGGACTATATTTGGTATCATGTAAGCTTTAGTACATGATCAAACCTGCAAATGAAATGGCCCATCAGGATCTTTGAGCAGAATGCTGATTTATAAAGGAAAAACTTGCTTAGGAAGAATAGATGGGAAAAAAAAAAGGCAGAGGAGGTATTACCTGGTGTCCTGAATGTGCTTTGAGGTTCAAAATGTAGTAGGGGATAGGAGCACAATCCAGAGAAGAGATAAAATGTGTAATAAGAGACCAACTTGGTTAGATCAGGAGCTCTTTAATGAGCTTAAACTGCAGGAGGATTGCTCAGAAGGGTGGAAACTAGGTCAAGTTATAAAGGGCAAAGAGAAAAGAAATTCATGTAGGAGCAAAACTGGAAGGCCAAGGCACAAAAAGAGATGTTTTGCTCAAAGAACATAAAGGACACTAAGGACACATCATGAGTGCACTGAGGAGGAGAAGGCGGATGAAGGAAAGAATTTGTTCACTGCTGGTTTTGGAAGAAAGTTAACAGATGACACCCAGAATTCCTAAGTGTTTAATGATTTGTCTCTGGTCTTTATTAAGTGTGATCAGTGGGCTGACAATTAGCATGAGCATGAAGGGATGAGAATGCAGGCCAGAATAGGAAAATAACAGGAACAGAAATGAGACTTAGCTAAGAAGTTGCATATTTTCAAGTCAGCTGGGCCTAATGAAATTCAAGGAATTGCAGATCAGTCAGAATAATTTCTATCCCCAGAAAGAGACTGGAACAAATAAGCAAGTAATCTATTTGCAGCCACTTCCAAGGAGAAGTAATAGCTGGCAGCCATGGATTTATCAAGAAAAGAATCACGTCAAGCAACCCAGTTTTCATCAATCACAGGGTAAGGGGCTTTGGATCAGGGAGAAGTGATAGCACTTCTGTGTATCTTGACTTCAGTGAGGCTCTGGACACTGCACCGATGGCCTTCCCAGAGCAAACCAAGTTTCCTCAATGGCAATGGATGCTCAAAAAATAGTCTGAGGCATCACTGTTGAAACAGAAATGTGTGTGAAGAGATTTCCTGGAGTTTGCCCTGAGCCTTATGCTGGTCAGGACTTTCATGTCTGACTTACTAAAACTGAGGGTAGTAAAAGCTGAAAGGAGGTGCAAATCCTTAAGAGAACAAGGACAGAATACCCAACAGGCTTTAAAAACTAAAGAGTCATCTTAAACTAACACTGTTTTTCTCAATAATTCCAAGTGCAAACACTCTCATAGACTGCATACCAAAGCTGACTGTTTCTGGTAAACTCCATTTGAATTAATTCTTGTTCAATGATACCAATCAATTAGATTTTTTTTCAAGTGCTAGCTGGCCAAACCCTTGTAAATAGTCCGGGGTTCAATTATCAGACTAATTCCTGGGTTTATGTAGCTTATGAAAAGGTGCTTTTCTTGTTATAATTTCTCAGTTTTGGTCAGTAAGGCATGATCTATGTAAGAGCACTCCATATAGATTTGACTCAAATTTGGATGTTTCCTGATTAACCTGATGCAATCCTTAAACACAGCAGCAAAGCAAGATTAACTCCCATCTTTGCTGTCTGCTGGGGATAGGTCTGACTTCATGGGAGTGACCTGTGTCTAATTCTAGGGAGTTTTAGCTAGAAGGGGAGGAGAGCACTGATGTGGATTTTTTGGAGAGGCCATGGCATGTTGTTGGAGACTTCTTATTTTGAGAATACCCACGTCTTTCTGGAATGACTTTTGTCCATTTTGGACAAAAAGTTCGTGTCCCCAGCATATTGTTCTGTGACAGCAGCTGGGCTGTGGAGGGAAGGGGTGTGTGTGTGGTGAGGGAGTAGGAGTGAAGACCCAAACTTCCAGCTGCAGCTGGAGTGTGTGTTGTGGAGTGAGTTGAGTTGTCCTTTCTTCACCTTGTTGAACAAAAATCTAATGTTCTGCCTTTCATTCTCAGACGCTGAGCAAACCAGGTGCTCGTTTGTGCACTATGGTGGCGTTCTGTTGAAATCACGGCAGCTACGGTGTTGCACCAGCTAAATATTAGTCTCAGTGTAATTAATTCAGCATGTTTAGAAGATCCCTGGAGCTCGGTTAGCAAACAGGAGATTGCTGGCACTCCAGGGAAGGACTTTCCTCAGGCAGAGGTTCATGAAAGTGTAGGAGTGATCCTGTGCTGCAGATTTCTGTGGAGAAATGAAACATTTTGGTTTCCCAGTGCTAGAAAAGCTTCTGTAAGCTTTTCAGTTCCAGAGGAAAAAAACCTAAGGTAGAACACTACATAATATACCAACAGCTTCAAGTGTCCTACTTGTCCAGAGCTGGTGCCTGTTTGGACGGCAGCCTCGTTCTTCAGCGTTTGCTTACAAGGCAGTTGTAAGCTGCTGTGACCCTTTGTTCATCGTTTTTAATTATAATAGCTTGGCAGAGCAGAGCAGGGAGGCAGAGTTGGAACAGCACAGTCTGCACTGGTCAGGACTGAGATGTATTAGCAGAAATGTGGAGAAGCAGACTGAGGGACGCTGATTACAACGCTACCGAGAGTGCTTCAGGGGAGAGATGAACCTTGTGTTGGCACAGCAAAGTTGAGTTTTGCAAATGGAGCTTGCAGCATGCTGGAATTCCTGAGAACTAATATTTCAGGAGCTTGGTGAGTGCATTAGTGATGTAGTGTCACACAGTTTCAGCACAAGAAAACCAGGAGTGTTGGAATATCCCAGTTTTGCTCTAATATTGTCTTTTAGAATGTGAGCACAAGAGCAGAATTGACTGTTCTGGCTGACAGTACTCTGACAGCAGGATGTAACCCAAGGACTCTTTTTGTCCCTCAGTAAAGGACAATGAAACAAAAGACAAAAACTGGTAATTTTTCCTGAATTCCTTGAGTTGTCTTTGGCTATATGTACAAAATCTAACCTTTGGCAAGATTAACTGAGCCTCGATTCTTACAATTCTGACTTGTTTCTCACCTTCCCTGTGTTTCCCAGACCGTGGTGCGGGGCAGCACCGTGGAAGTGGAAGGCTACATCTCTGGTTTGCTCAATGACATCCAGAAGCTTTCTGCCATCAGCTCAAACACTCTGAGGGGCAGGAGCCCCACCAGCAGGAGAAGAGCCCAGTCCCTTGGGCTCCTGGGAGACGAGAGACCCCCAGACATGTACCTTCAGAGTCCTGAAGGAGACTGGGCAGACAAGTATGGGAACTACCTCAACTGCAATGGTGGGTCCAAGGTCGCCCGGAGGCAGACCATGTGGCCGGATTACAAGCCCCGCCTGGAAGGGCAGTCTCATCCCAACGGGATGGTGGCAAAAGCCCAGTCCCTAGGGCCGTCAGAGTTCCAGGGCACCGATGGCAGCTGTCTGCAGCACACCTCTGGGCTGCAGCATGTGCCTGCTGTGCCGGGGGACAGCGAGACGGCAATGAAGAGCCCAGAGGAGGGCTGGCTTCAGCGACAGCCCAACGCCAGGCCCTCGGGGGAGGGCAGCCCCAACTCCAAATCACGGGAGAACAGCCTGAAGAGGAGGCTCTTGCGCAGCGTGTTCCCCTCGTCCAACACCTCAAACAAGCCAGGCCCTCCCCTGCAGATCAAGGTAAGAGTTATTCACTGGACTGCAATGTTGACTTTACAGTTCCAGAGGTTACATACG
Source organism: Eopsaltria australis (assembly GCA_034509425.1). Taxonomy (NCBI): domain Eukaryota; kingdom Metazoa; phylum Chordata; class Aves; order Passeriformes; family Petroicidae; genus Eopsaltria; species Eopsaltria australis. The sequence continues at coordinate 507,786 of JAVTVJ010000305.1, read as the reverse complement.
CAGCCAATTTAATTGCAAACATCGGGCAACCATCTGTTCTTGTTATGATTAATGTTGGAAGCAAAATAGTCCTGGGCAGGGGAACGTGTGGTGCGCCTGAGCTTCACGAGATGCTGCAAGGCACAGCTCAGGATGGCAGCCAGATCTCCAGCAGAAGGTTTGGCGGAGCTGTGGGAGCGTGGGCTGGGAAGGACGAGGGGTCTTAGTCATTACCTTCCGTGAGGTAAAGGCATAACTGCAGTGCCATTCTGCTGGCACCAAAGAGCCTTTGCCATTTGGGAATTTGCCATGATTTGCATTAGCAGTGTATTCTTCTGCCTGTGCAAACCAGAACTGCCTCGGGAGAGTGTGTTGGTTATAGCTGTATCTGCCAGGCTGCTGCAGCAGCAGGGTCTGCAATCAGCACCCACGGTGCTGTCACACAGGAAGTCAGACTGCTGGATTTTGGAAAGGTTGGAACAGCTCATAGCTGCAGCTCCCCCAGGAAAGCTGTCCTGAATGGATGACTCATTTCTTGTTAAACTGGAGAAAATATCTGGTTCCTGGTACTGAGTAGGAAATGCAGCCTTTGCTTCTTTTCCATTCTGGGCTGACCCAGCACCCATCTTCTTTGCATGGCTTGTCTGCTGACTTCAAAGCTGGTGCTGGGCCAGGCTGTTTCCCAACAGCTGAGAAGTCCCTGAACTGGGAGGACGATGACAAGAACCACTGTCCCAACCAACCTGACTGTTCTGAAGAGTGTTGCAGGGAGGGGATGTCTCCAATCCAGCTTCTTGCAGTTTCCATAAGGATCCAGGCTTAAGGCTTTGAGCACAGCAGGTTTCCTTTCCAAGGGAGAGGATTTTGAAGAAATGCAGCCCTTGTGTAACACAAACTGCACTTACTGCTGTCTCAGTGACTCTGGGCTGACCTACACTGGTTGGAGGCCTGTCCCTGAATACCTAGAACTGGCCACTTCTGTCTTCCCCAGACAGGATGTCTTTGCTGTGCTTAAAGTTGCCAATCAAGTGGATGTACTTGGGAGTGTTTGAACTTCAGCTGTATGTCAGAGAAGAGGAGTAGGGAAGATCTTGAAGACTATGTAATCTGTCTCCCTACTCCAGTGAGGAATCTGTGCCATCCCTGGTAGTTGTTTATCTGAGATATTCTTGCCAGCCTCTGATGATGACAACCTGGGTCTCCCACTCTGATGGAGCTGATGATGTGTAAGAAATGTGTAATTGCAGATGAAAGGGACAGGGATATAATTGAATCATGGAATCCCAGACTGGTTTGGGTTGGTAGAGACCTTAATGTCCATTGGATTCCACACCCTGCCATGGGCAGGGACTAGACCAGTCTGCTCCAACCTGGTCTGGTGCACTTCCAGAGACAAAGCATCCACCACTTGGCTGGGTAGCTGGCTGAAATGGGAAGGTGGTGCCTTGAAAGGCACCATGTGAAGTTTGAGTGCACCTTCCTTATGAAGGGAAGGAGTGGGAGAACCAGTGACACCTCAAAATGGCCCAAGACAGAAAACATGTACATGGGGACTGTCAGATTACAGGAGCAGGAAATAAGACATACACGTGGTTAAAGCAAACCTGTGTGAGCTTGCACACGTGTTGTGTGCCCTTCTGCATGCTCTGGGTTATGTAAAATGTGGTTTTTTTCCTCTCTCCTGAGACAAAACAAGATTTGGGAAATAAATTCTGTGTTGCTGTGAGCATGTCAGCACAGGACTGCAGGGGTGGAGCTGGTGTACGGGGAGAAAGGAACTCCTGACAGGCAGTTGTGTTTGTGCTGTGCCCTGATGCTGCTAAATCATGTTTTCCAGGGCCTCTCTGTGTGTGAAGCTTATGCAGATTCTGCTCTTGACAAAAATCCTTGATTAAAACCCAAAGTGCATAGAATTAAATCCTACACAATTATTCCCTGTCTGAGACAGGGAAAATGAGTGCTCTTGTAAAAAATTCTCGATTGGCAATTTTCAGTTCCCATGCCCATATTATTAACTTTATTAATAATCTCTCTGAATTGTGAGAGAGAAAAAGCTTTTTGCTTTGAAGTTTTTATTTTGCCCTATAATATAAATGTTGGGCTTGCTCTTTCTGAAGTTGCTTCTTTGATAGATCCACTATTATTTTGCATGTATTTATTTACATATAATATGTATATTTTACATATATACATGCTCGTATATAATGTATTTTATACCCCACCTGGTAAATGTTGTTGAATTTTAATTAATCAACATTTCCAGGGTGAGTGTTAGCATGACAATATTTATCCTTCCTGGCGTGGGAATGCATATCCTGAAGCTACATTCCCACAAGCTGCGATCTTACTACAATCTCCTACACTGAACAGGGTTGGGCCTGCTTGTCATTTGAGTGGGAGGTCTCCAAAAACCTTGAGCACTGCTAAACCAAATTCACTGTAGGTCAGTTTTAAGGCAGCGAGGTGGCAGGTGGCTCTGTGTAGCTGGAGTCTCATGTTGGCTGCCTCCAGCTGTCCTGGTTCCTGGTGCTTTTCCCAAAGTGGAGAGTTAATTCCATGCCTGATTGACAGGAATGCTCTGCAGGTACCAGTGGAAAGTGCAGAGACTGTTTTCAGTAGGCAGAGTGTAATTACCCAAAGGGAATTAGGCCAAGACATCAAAGTGATTTACAGCCTTGGCATGAATCCCCTTTCCTTTTATACAAAGGAAGATCAGAGGCAGAGAGGGATAAAGGATTTTCAAATTCTCTGCAGCACAGGTTGCCCCTGAGTTTTGGTGGCAAGGTTGGAATGCTTTTTAGAAGCTGGGGTTTTTTTCTGTGGGTTTTGTGTCTTGGTGGTTTTTTTAAAGCATGTTCCCTTTAAACTGCCTCAGTTTGGAGGCTGCTAAAGCGTAGCACCCATTCCATAAGGGATTCTTTAAAAATCTACATCTAAGGAGATCTTCAGCCAGGCCATGTGTTGGGCAGACCTGGAGAGAAGAACCTGAAGCTCTTGATTCCAGTCTGCTCCAAGGTGTGCTAGGGCAGAGTGGGATGACACAGAACCGATTCCTCACCTCTCTGCTTGTTAATCCAACCATCACTTCTTTTTCCTCTCACTTTCCTCTTTGTTCTTCTTGTAGCCTAATGCTTTCTTCAAGCCTCAACAGTGGGGTTCCCCCCACAGCCCTGCAGCCAAAGCCCAGTCTCTCCCCCCAGACCAACCTGCCTCTGAGTTCCCCAGGATAATCTCCGAGGCTGGGACCCCCCAGAAGTCCCCAACAGCAGAGAAGGCTGTGGCAGTGCCACCAGGCCGGCCCTCCCCGGCAGGGTCCCCCAGGAACCGGCAGACCCAGACCAGTTCCAGCAACCTCCACCTGCCCCAGGACTCTGCTGGGAAGGGGCAGCCAACCAGCGAGGACCCTGTGGTTGTGACTCACGAGCAGTTCAAAGCTGCCCTCAGGATGGTTGTGGACCAGGGAGATCCCAGGACATTGCTGGAGAATTACATCAAGATTGGCGAAGGCTCCACAGGAATTGTGTGCATCGCTCGGGAGAAGCACTCGGGCCGCCAGGTGGCCGTGAAAATGATGGATCTGAGGAAGCAGCAGCGCCGGGAGCTCCTCTTCAATGAGGTGAGTGTGCTGAAGATGGGGGTTCTGCTGTCCACATTGGAACAATCAGTGTGGCAAAAGGAAGGGAAAAGCAGGATCATCTTCCTTTTTAGGAGCATTATGCTTGTACCAAAAACAACTATTGCTGGGGGAATGGAGGCTCTCACAGGGCTGTGTGTGCTCACTTGGATGGATAAGATGAAGCGTGGTGAGTGATTTTGTGGTGGTCACTTGTCCACTGTGGTTTTACAGGTGGTGATAATGAGGGACTATCAACATGTCAATGTCGTGGAGATGTACAAGAGCTACCTCGTGGGAGAGGAGCTCTGGGTGCTGATGGAGTTCCTGCAGGGAGGAGCCCTCACAGACATCGTTTCTCAGATCAGGTACAAAGCAAAATCCCAGACATCAACATGAGAGAGCAAGAGCAGCAGAGTGGGGATTTCTGGGACAAATAGTTTCCGTCAGAGAACTTGTGTTTGCAGTGCCCTGAAACTACTACAGTTTATAACTGTTATCCATTCAAAATATGTGATAATACTTCTGATGTGGAAGGGATGAATTTAAAGTACTGATCCCTTTAGATACCCACTAGTCATCTCCTTGATGACCTTCCCTGTAAAACAGTACTCATAAAAAGTGTTGTTTACTATATCTGTTGAATTCTGGCCAGGAACTTCATTGACTAAGTATTAAAGAGCATGCAGAAATAGTTTTCAGTGGCACAACCTTAGTCACCAATTCAACCTCACTAACTCCTCTGGAGAAGTCCAGCAGAGCCTTGAGATCTGGACTCCTTCCCAAATCTCATTGCCTAAAGATAGCAACTACTGGACACTCTCCTAAATTTGTTTCCTTATCTACACTGCTTCATATTCAGTAGTGCCCAGAGCATTTCTGTAGGGCAAAGAAGTTGTTCTCAGATGGCCTCTGGTCCCTCTCACAAGATGTTCTGATGATGCAGTTATGGTGATTGTGTCTTACCCATGACTCTGGAGCACCCTCCTCTTGCTTCAGAGCGGTCCTGCAAGGCTGGAAACTGGGGTAAGGAGTGCCAGTGGAAAGACTGACCAAGAAAGTCTGTAGGATTAGAGTTTCTTTTTGGAAGATTCAGGATCTTAATTAGATTACAGTTAGACGGTGTTGCTAGCACTGATTGTATTCAGTTTATTAAAAATCATATTGTACCTTTAGTTCACATATGTGCTTTGCCTAGGTCCTGGGGTGGGTTTAAGGCATGTATCTTACTCTGGTGGATTTAGGGCATGTATCTTGCTCTGTTGGGTTCTGTGTTTTGGAAGCACATCTGTGATAATTTTGAGAGGCATCAAGAGCCACATTGTCCTCTGTAGCCTCCACAACCCCACCTGGAAGGAGTGTCGTGGAGATACCTACCTGGACAGGCCCTTCCAGGATTGAGTTTGGAGATGTCTCAGGGTCTGCAAGCCAACATTTAATCCTGAAGAGTGCTGAGTTACAGCTTACAGGGCCAGTGAAACTTGTAGCTCTTGGCTGGTACTGAACTACAGATAAAAAGTGATGAAGAGCTTTATGAAAGGTCTTATATCCACCAGTGACACCTCAGCCTGGATTTGTTTCAAAAAGCTTCCTCTGAACCTGTTAACGAATGCTTGTTTTTCCACATGGTGGAAGCAGGATCTGTTATAATCATAACATTTATCAGAAGTAAGCTGCAAACCTTTATCAGTTTTTCCCAGGGAGGAAAATACCGTCATTAAACTTTTGCTGAGGGGTATAAGTGATTTACATCTCCAGGAGTGAGGTAATCCTCCAGTAATCTGTTTTACACTATGCAGTCACTTGACTGAAACCAAATTCCATACGTGACAGGGTGAAAGTGCACCTCCTGTGATCTTGTGAAACCACAGGGCTCTCAGGTGGATCAGCTCAGGCACTATGAAATGAAAAGCACTGCTCCTAAAAACATTGGGTTCTGCGCTGGGAAGTTCCACAGGCAGCCTTTGTCACTCTCCCTTTTCAGGTTAAATCATAAAGGCAGAAGTAGCCCCCTGAGAGCCTTCAGATTGAGTTGCCATCAGTGTGGCACAGTGCAGCTACAACCTGTAGCTGTCCTGGTTTGGAAGAGTAAGGTATGGGATGCCAAACAAGCTGCACAAGTGTAGATTTCTCAGCTGATGGTGTAGAAATTGTTATGGGTTTAGAAGGTGCTGATACACTGCACAGCTCTGCCTTCTGAGTGTTCTCTTCTCCTTAGGCTCACTTGCAGACCCAAATTAGAGGATTTTTCATTTCTCTGTCCTCAACTGGGGGTTGTTCAGAACAACTGCTAGAGACAGGCTGAGAATCCACAGTACTTGAATTGGGTACCTCAGCTATTCTTTTAAATAATTCACTCCTAGCATTGCTTGGTGTAAACATGCAGAGCTGTCAGTGTACCCACGTACAGGAGAGAATTTTTTCTACCATTTTCACTCAGTTGTGAAGGTTTTTGTGTTGCTATTCTAAACAGCAGGAGCTTCTAAAGAGAAGGTTCTTGGGGCTCATATTCCATGTGCTAACAGAGTGGTAGAAACCAGGAGTGTCTTCCCTGCTTGTAACTTGTGCTACCTTTAGTTAGGTGTGAATGTACCCCAAGTGTCTGCAGAAGACTCCTAAAGGATCCCTATATGTGCTGTCAAATGATGTGTTTGGATGTTTTGTGGATACAGTTGCACAATAAGCCTTGTGAATAATGGCTTTACTGTGTTTGCTTAAAAAAAGCTGTCTCACCAGTTACTGCAGAACCCTGGCATCAAGCAGCACTGCTGCCAATCAGAACTGCTTGAAACAGCATCTTGCAGAATGAATTTAGGTACAGAATTTCAAGTGCAATTTCTCTGTATTAAACCTATGAGGACTTGAAGTTCTCAGCCATCAAGTCAAAAATGTTTTTGGCAGTAACAGACATAGAAGAGTGGTAAAGGTGAGATGGTAATGGTCGTAGGGAACCCAAGTGTCTGTGCTTTAACCTTGAAGGAGCACTGTGCTCTGCACAGTTTAAGTCCCCTGTCTCTAACTGCAGGCTGAACGAGGAGCAGATTGCCACGGTGTGTGAGTCGGTGCTGCAGGCTCTGTCCTATCTCCACTCTCAGGGGGTCATTCACCGAGACATCAAGAGCGACTCCATTCTTCTGACCTTGGATGGCAGGGTGTGTTTCCTCAGACAAATTGCTTCCTGTCTTCTGCTGCTGCCGCCTCTGTCTCTTACTTCCTTTCTGTTCCTAATCCCTTGTTTTCCCCTTGTCCTCTTACGCTCTTTGTCATCTTTGTCTGTGGTGCTTCCCTCTATGTTGTTCAAGGCTTATTTTTAAGGTTGGTTGCTTTTTTCTTTGTACAGGTCAAACTCTCTGATTTTGGCTTCTGTGCTCAGATCAGTAAAGATGTACCTAAAAGAAAATCCCTGGTAGGTACTCCTTATTGGATGGCTCCAGAAGTCATTGCAAGGATACCATACACCACTGAGGTAAGGGACTGCCTCCCTAATAGCAGGAGAGCAAGTAATAATGTGAAGTGTCACAGGAAAATAACTATTGGCTTTTCTAGGAAGTCTCTAGATTCTATTCAAAATATAAACCCAGCTATGACTGTAGCTTTGGTGATGACATCAGTATTTCCTAAATCAGTAGAAAACCAGATTGTTCTGCGTCTAGGAACAAGGCATCAACTTGTTCTATTCTTACACCTAAAGCTTGGCCTCAACTTGTGCCTGCTGTGGACAGATGTGAGCAAGGAGCAGCCTGTGACATGATAGGGATCAGTAAATTGATTCCATAAAGAAGGGGGAGGGAGATGTGAGCTCTGAGGGGCTCACCTCAGGGAAAACAGACATGGGAGCTCTGGAGTTCTGGGCAGGTGGCAGCAGCCTGACTAGTTTTGTTTACCAACCAACCAGGTGTGGTACAAGCAGTTACTTGCACACCTTTACATGTTGCAACACCAGCATGGCTCTGTCCTGGGTGCAAAATTGACTTTGTTAAGCTCCTGTAAAGAGCCCAAGAGCATTAAGGGCATCAGTGTTGGACTCTCTTGGTACCATTTGTTATGGATGGGATGTTGTGATCTTTGTGAAAGCAACAAACAAGGACCTGCTGCTCTGGAGTGTGTGTATTGATGTGACATTGTCTCCCACAGGTGGATATCTGGTCCCTGGGGATCATGGTGATAGAGATGGTAGATGGAGAACCCCCCTACTTCAGTGATTCTCCAGTCCAGGCAATGAAGAGACTCCGTGACAGCCCTCCTCCCAAACTGAAAAACTTCCACAGGGTGAGCATGCTGCCAAACACTTGTAAGCCTGATGGTTATCATGGGCAAACACCCATATCAGCCATTCCCAGTACAGCTGGCTGTGCAAATGGTCTTGCTAGGACACGTTTCTTGGGGAACAGCTTTGGCCCTGGGGTCTTGGTGGCTGCAAGCCGCTGCTGGCAGCTGGTGGCTGCTTCGGGAAACAGCCCTGGCAATGTGAGAGTACCTGGGCATAAACTGAGAGTGCAGGTCACAGCTGCTTCAGGTGGACCCAGCAGTTCCTAGCTGGCTGATGTCGATAGAGTAGCTCATCTTCCAGGGGAGGGAACAGGAGGATCCCTGCTCTTGGGAGTTTCCAGCTTCATGGCCTTCGGGACTACAAAGGCTGCATTCTGATCAGAGCAGGAGAGCTCAGGACAGACAGATGCTTGTGGAGACACTGCAGCAGCTCAGAAGATGAACTTGGCTTCAAGGTTTCTTAGGAAAAAGTAACAGTGACATAAGAAATAGGGTGATCACCTTTCAGTGCCTGCTTGAAGTCCTCCTTTCATGCCATGCTCAGCCTCTGAGATTGCACAGCTTCTGCAGCATCCTGAGCTACCCAGCCTTTCCAATTAATCAGAGCATCTGCAGCTGCTAAAACTGAATTATTTAAGAGAGTAGACTGCTGAACTAAAAGCACACACTCCAACATCAACAGCTCTTCTTTCCTTTTTGCCTTTGCAACACAAATGAAAATATCACGGTCACTTTCTGGACCTGGTGCTTGCCCTCCTTGAGCAGTGTAAAACCATCCTGGTCTGGGTCACACCTTGCTTAGTGACATGGCCCTGCCACAGGCTGTGACAGCCAGAACTGGTCTTGCTGGGCTCCACTTTGTACTTGAAGCAAACTGGCTTCCAGCAGACCTCTGATTTACAGGCCAGTGGACATTCTCCCCAGTGTCCTGCTGAAGTGCAGCTCCAGCTGTGGATCCAGTCCTCCATTCTGGTGCCAATTCATGGCTCACCATGGTCAGTGACTGCAGTACTGGGGGCAGCAGGTTAAAGGGATGCCACCTAGGATAATCCCTGCTGCATTGCTAAAGCATGGGCAGATTTATGGACAGGGATACAGGCTGGATCCTGGGCTGTGCGGTGCCTTCTCCAGCAATCTCAAACTAAGTCATCCAAAGGGCTGCTGAGATGAGCAATAGCTTAGCATGAACAGTATTTCAGGATCTACTGAGTGAACCAGAGCTGGGAAAATGCCCCCAGTTTAAACTGGATGTAATTATCAGCATTAAAATAAATAAATATTTGCCAAGTTCATTTTTTTATTCCATTTTAACAATGCAGAGGATTAAACCAGCCAGAGATGTGCAGGGTCTTGAAATGGTGCTTGGAGCTGGCTACTCCCAGGCTTTTACACCTCTTCCAAAGGACAAACCTGTGAGGTCATTCAGCTTTTTGGTACTTGTCCTGCAGCTTCATCTCCTTGTGCTGTTAGCACGAGGGTTTTTCAGGCTCTCAGAAAGTATTGGAAAATCCTATTTAACCACCTTTCCATAATCTGTGACTAGTAAAAGAATGGATTGATGCCCCTTTCCCACCCAAGTGATGTGTCCAGGTAGCAGGAATCCTGCTGGATTTTTGAGCTGAAATCCAGGAAAGTTTAAGTAACAAAATGGCAAGCAGAAGTAACCCAGATGGAAGGATGTGACAGGCACTTTTATGTTAATTGGCTGTATCCCATTCAAAAGAAAACAACCTAAGTGCTGTGCTTGACAGAAAGTTACGTCCATATCATAAAAAGCATGTGACCCACGTCACATTGCTGGAAAGACAGGGATACAGATTGGGAATGTGCAGGATCCTTTTAACCACACCCACCCTGGTGTTGCATGAGCTGTGCCTGGTCTCTTTGTGGGGTTGACTTGGTTGGTTGCTTTTTCACAGACCTCCCCAGTTCTGAGAGACTTCTTGGAAAGGATGTTGACACGGGATCCATTGGAAAGAGCCACAGCACAAGAACTTCTGGATCACCCCTTTTTGCTCCAGACAGGACTTCCAGAGTGCTTAGTGCCTCTTATCCAACAGTACAGGAAGCGCACCTCCACCTGCTGACTTTATATGAGGGGAAACTCTAGGGAAAAGGAATGTTTATAAAAAAATATGTAGAAAAAATTAAGAGCCCAGGCAGTCTCAACCTGTGAATGGTGCTTGGAACTTGCCAGTGATTGTTTTGGAGGACGAATGTGAATCCTGTCCATGCATCCTCAGCCTTCTGTGGCTTCTCCTTTGCTGAAGACAATCAATACAGACTAGATCTAAGTGAGACCAAGTCTGTCTCAAGGATAAAGCGGGTATTCCATGGCTTGGGGATCACTGCTGCCGAAGGATGGCATTCGCAAGTGGAGTCCGAAGTTGTGTATCTGAATGTCTGTGGGTTTCTGCACAGCCTGGCTGCTGACTACTGAGCTGGAACGATATTTCCCACTTAGAAATGTGATCTTTGTTTCCTTCATTGTACACTGGAGCTATGAACTGACTCACTTTGGGGCACAGACCCCTTTAAACTCTCAATGCACAAAGACTTGACTTTTTTTTCCTCTGAGATCTTTTCACAGATGGTTTTAATTTCCTTTGGTTAAATGTGGACCTCGAAACCTGCACACACTTCCTTAGGGAGCAGATGTGATATGTATATATTTGTTTCTAAGTGGCTCTCTTGCATCAACATGCTTCTCTTTTGCTGCAGAATATGTATGGTTTAGTGGTCAGTCTTGAATCCATTTCATGATTTTAAACTTTTGGAGGGGAAACCCTTGGATACGGGCCTCAAAGTGGACTCTATGAAGACTAGGTGCTCTTACCACCAGGATCTTATGGTTGAGAATTCACCATCTGCAACACCTCGTGTGCTGGTTGGAATGTGAACAGCGTGTTCCTGTGGCTGGTTTCCAGGCACCTTGCTTTCCCAGTCCTTTCTCCCAGAAGAGGCTGAGAAGTGCTACCCTGGGGTAGTTCCTGGGTAGCATTTTGGGGATGCTGTAGGGAGACCAAATGGAAATACTGAGCTATCCTGCATATCCCAGGATTGATTTTTGTGTTTGTATGCTGCTGTCTGGCTATTGGTCTGCCCTTTCCTGTCAGCCCTTTACATCTGGAAGTTTCTGGTGGTCTAAACAGCTCTTTCAGTTATTTTGAAATAGTTTTAGGTATTTTGTATGCTGCACTCTGATCAGTGAGATCCTCAAAGTAATTGGACTTTAGGTTGGGATTAACATTGTGCAGTGATGGTGTGTGTTGTTGTGAGGTCTCAAGAATATATTTGTACATGTGGAACTGGGATCTTGTTTTGAAACTCCAGATACCAAGATTTTGGACTTTAAGTTATTCTCAGGACAGTGCTGCTGTCTCAGAAACTGACCTCAGAACTGCATTTTCTTCAGAAGGTGTTCATAACTTCTGTCCTCTGCTATTTGCTCCAGCTACAGATCCTGCTTCAAAATTGAAGCCACAGTCGATTACTTGAAGTAATTTGGGATGGAATTCATCTGCACTGCTGCCAGCCATCAAAGGGTGGGCACCCAGTCTGTAGGAGCGGGTAGGTTGGCTCTGTAGCCTGTGGGGAGAGGAACAACTCCAGAGGTGGTTCATCCCCTTGGCTCAGACACCTGCTGAAGGATGAAATCACTCTCTCTCTCTCACCCATGGCAGGTAGAGAGGTTGTAGGGGATTTCTGTAGACTGGATGTCTAAGTTTGGGGCTGATGGAGTTGGTTGAAATTAATTCATTAAGCTCCTCCTTAGCTGCACTGGAAAATTTTTGATGTAAAATGTTTCTGTATTCCAGATATATTGCTTTTTTTTAATGCAAAAAAAGCAGGACTTGGAAAAGATTTATAATTTGAAACAAACAGTCCTGCTCGTCTGTAGTTGTGAATCTTTGCACTTGTGTTTTAAATTAAAGTAGTTCTTGATTTATTCATAAGCCTGTTACAGTCCTGAGATGCTTAAAAATGTGTCTGTAGTTCAGAGATGGGAGTGTGAACCTTGGAGTCTGCTCTGACTTCCCTGTTCTGTGGCTATGTGGCTTCTAAAAAGAGACTGGGGCAGGAGCCTGGATCCTGAGTCCTGAAATAAAGGTTTCTTGGAGACAGGGACGACAGGTTTAGCATTTAACACCATTTATACTTTAGTCCAAATCTGACTAAACATAATGAGGGAAGGCCCTGGAAAAATTGCATTCAAGTATCTTATAAAATTTTTAAATCTCATTACCATATTTGTGAGGAATGCAGAAGGATCCATCTTCCTGCCTCGTGTAGAATTCAATACATTTCTCTCTTTGCAGTTCATGCACGGCGCAGCACCAATTAACTGCTCCATTACTTAGATGAGTGTGGAATCAAACATAAATCCTAAGATAAACCTAGATTAGCTGAAAGATTGAAGCTCTGTCTCCAGGGCCAACAGCTCCTTCCCCAGGAACCAGGCAGCCAGGCAGGAGAATGAGGATACAGAGCAGGCTTGGAATTTGCATTGCAGCAGTGTTCAAGTAGAGATTTCAGGTATGCTGGGTGAGATGTGACTGTACAACAAAGTGTAGCCTCTTCTCTGACGAGCTCAGAGCCAACTCAGTGGGTAATTATGCTCGGAGATTGTTTTCTCTGAGTATCTTTCCTTTTCTACAAGGGTGCATTTGTGTCTCAGGGTTTGCTGCTGTTCTGTGTCATGTTTCCCCTGAATCCTTCCCTTTTATTTTCCTTCCTGTCAGCTTTGCTGGTATGCAGCCTTTTCCTTGCTGCCATAGCCCTGGCAATCAGCATCCAGGAGGCCTTTGAAGATGGCACATGGTATTTATAGGAACGATTTGCTGAATCAAACGGGGAGTCTGTCATTGCTGTCACATCCCAATTGCACTGGTGTATCTATAATGGTGCCTGTCTTCCTTGGATGCAGCAGCTTATTATCCCATTTATTTTGGAACAGGACAAATCTTTGTCTAGAGGCTCCTGTTTTTTAACCAGTGGCTGCAGAAGGACCCTGATTCAAATGAGGCTCCTGATTTTGACGTTGTTGAGTTTGCTTTGAGACATTGAGACAAACCCCACCCTTCCCCTGCAGACTGGGGAGAGCTTCTGGCTGTGCCCTGGGTGTAGGGGATAAATGGGGATAACAAGTAATAATGTAGCTAATCTTGGAGAATCTTGACATGTGTGATACATGTGGGGCAGGGAGAGTGTGTCTAAAATAGAACAGTTACTGTGCAGCAATTCCTTCTCTGAGTGCATTAGGCACGTCAGCAGTATCTCTGTTGTGGAGGTAAAAAGGATTGGGTTCAGTATAGTGTCTCCTGTTTGTGTCCCTTCTGGGGTTGGAGTCCTCCTCTGCTTTAGACACCCCCATAATCTAATTTTTAGTTATACAGTACAAAGGTTGGCCTCACTTAAATATTTTGGGCCAGAGAATGAGATCTAGAATATACCACTTAAAAGATGAAAATGTGGAAAGGATCGGAGATTGTACCTAAATCTGCTGCTGTTCAGTGTCTGACCAGATGTTATTGTGTCAATTTTCATTGAATTGGAGTTGAGTGTGTAATTGCCTGGTGAGAGGCCTGTGTGAGCCAAGCACCACATCACCCTGTGCTCAGCAGGTAAGTGAAAACACAGGCAGGGCTGCACAGGAAGGAATCCTCAAGGATGTCTGAATCCCATGGGAAGAAATAGTACTGGAAAATCAGATGGTCCCTCTCCTCTGGAGTCCATGAGTAACCAACCCCTGGTGTGACTGAGTTTTGCTGCTGGTGGGATGGTCAGGTTCAAGGTGTGCTTGGGAACCTTTGCAGTAGCATTTGGTTTAGTGCCTTTCTTTCATTTTGTCCATTTCCCATCTTGCAGAACTTTCCCCCATTTTGTGCAGACAGGGAGGTGTTGGAGGCCCCATGGCACACATGGGCTCAGAGGCACAGAGGGGCTTCACCTTGGGGAGAAAGGGGGGGATGCAGAGTGTGGTCTGTGCCTCATGGGAGCCCTGGCTTTGTTTATAATGATGCTTCTATATGCACTGTGAAAAGTCCATTTAGAAGGTGTCTTTTAGCGCCGAGGTGAAATCTGTGTGAAAGATTGCGCTTCTTTTTCATGAAATTTGGCATCAATGCCCTGTGCCAGCGTTGGGTTCCATAAGAGAAGAGTTGCAGAGCAGAAACTGATGGGGTTGTAAGGGCACGAGTTGTGGTGGGTTTCCTTGCTGAGGTTTCCAGCATCAGAGGACATTAATGCCATGAATCCCAAATGCTGGAGTTCCATTTTCTTAGCCCATAGTGTCATAGTCCAGCTGAGCTCTGGTCAATTTGGAAATGCCCACACCTCAAGGTGGCAGGTCCCTGCAGAGCAGTTTGCTCAGGTGCTGTATCATGCCTTGCCTTGGTCTCTGGATTTGTGCTGTTCAGAGCTGTCAGACAGTGATGCTCTACTTGGGGAAGGGGCAGAGGAGCTCAGCTTGAGAAGGGCAGAGTTCTGCTGGCTGTTGGATGGCTCCTGGGGGAGCAGTTGATGTAAGGCAGGAATTAAGAGGTCTGCAGGCTAGAAAGGAAAACTCCTGTGAGCCCCGGCCCTGCTGTTGTGTCCTGGCTTTCCATGCATCTCTCTCTGACTCAGGTTTATTCTGTGGGATTCATTTCCAGAAAGAGTTTGAGGGAAAAACCCAAGCCCTGGAACTTTGGCAGTGTGTGAAGAGGAGGCCACCCTGTGCCCACCTTCTGCCCGCTTTCATTGATGTCTGGGTTCCCTCCAGGGAGAGATGGGACAAATTTTCCTTTAAAATAACCTCTAAAATGCTCCTCTGGAAGGGTTTGAGTGGCCAAAGCTGGTGACACACACTGGTGAAGGGTGCGGGGCTGTGTCCCTCTGCTCTGGTTTGGAACTGCCAGCGCTGCCTCTGGATTTAAGGTAAAATCTCCAACTGCTCCCTGGCTGCAGGTGGACCTTGCTGGGATGTTTGTCCTCTGGTGAGAAAGGGCTTCAAACACCACAGGGACAGAGACAGGTGGACAGACAAACATACAGGGCCATGGACACACAGACACACATAGAACAGAGACAGACATACATGGACACAGACCAACAGACACTGTGACAGAGACATGGACACACACAGACACATGAACAGACAGGGACAGGGAAACACATATGGGACAGACAAAAGGATGGACACAGATACCTGGATACAGAGATGCAAACACGCACATGCTCACAGACATGGACAGACAGGCATGGACACACTGAGATGACACACTGAGATACATGGATACAAAGACACGCATGAACACGCACTCAGGCACAGAGAAATACACACAACTGGATATGTGGACAACACACAGTCCCACACTGACATGGATCACCCACACATGGACATACAGACACACACAGGGACATGGATACAGCTACACATCCACCTGGACACAGACATCAAGACACGCCTGGATATGGACACACACAGCATCAGAGACATGGGCGAACACACAAGACACACTAACTGTAGCTAAGTAATAAGTGACTCAGTTGTTTAAGAAAAGCAATGGTTTTTTTTTTTTAGAAAATAAATAGCTCAGAAATGTACAATCCATAATTCCAGTACTCTGGTGACACCACAGGGGAGATGTGGACTCTTGGGTGTTCAGACTAGGCTTGGAACATGCTGTCTCATACCTGCTTGAGCTAGGGTTTGGTTTGTTTTATAGCAGCATTTGTAATTGTTTATTAATGCAGCTTCAGGTGTAACTGTTCTCCTGTAGCACACACAGCCTGCTGTGGTTTGCTGTGATTGAGCCCACTTTCTGACCCCATCCCCACCTGTGGTGTCTCTCTGTATCAGTGTTTTGTTTGATTTTGTTTATTGTTGTTTCATTGAACCGTGTGGAAGATGTTAGGAGGAGCTGGACTGATGTGAAGGGATGCATGTGAGGAATGATGAGGGAACTGACTAAAAACTGGTCTGAATGCAAAGTAAATATTCCTGTAGCTGCTGCTGTGATGCCAACAGGGAGCTGGTGTGCAGGCACAGGCCCTTTCTTTCCCACTGCTGAAATACCTCAGAGCTCAGGCTGGGGAAGACAGAGGGTGAAGTACTCTGAAGGGTGAGCTCTCCAGACTACTTCCAGATATCTGGGATGATGTAGTACATTCCTGAAGGATTTCAGGGACTCCCCAGAATGGAAAGGGATGGCAGTAGTTTGTGAAGCTGGTTGGTACTTCACCTTCTTGCAATGAACAGTAAGGAAGGGACTCATCTCAGAATATGCTCTCTTCTATCTCCACATCTGTTCCAGCTCCCGAGGGCTCAGTCATTGCCAGTGTGAGCCTGGACACCTCTGCCACTGGGATGTTTGCTTCCAGTTGGTCTGTAGAGCCTTGTTCTCCCTCAGGAATGCTCCGACCTGCTTCCTTCCCAATCTGTGGCTCTCCAGGAAAGCTGGCTTTGGTGTAGTTCTTCACCATCTCCTGAACCTCCATGTTCAGAGCTCTCAACTTCTCCTCATATTCCACCCATACCTGCTGCTGGAGCTGCAAATGGAGAATCAGGTCATTCCCACACACTGGAGCTGAGCAGAGAGACCAGGAGCTCTGGGATGAGCTGTTGGTCCTTCTGGGGTCTGTGTGGGCCCCTCATCCATTTGCTCATCCCCTGGGAGCAGGTGGACTGAGGGTGGCAATAAAGATTGATTCTTTGGGGGTTTGGACGTTTTGTGCCAAGGAGCAGCCCTGACCCTAAATGTTGTCCTTACCTGGCTTTCTCTCTCCTTGATGGATTGGAGACTTGCTGCCTGCTTCTCCTCCAGTTTCTGCTGGAACCTGCTAGTCTTCTCTGTCACCTTTAAAAAGAACAAGGTTCCAGTTTTAAACACAAGGGCTTTGGACAGCCCAAGCCCAGCCCAGCAGGGTGGGCCTGGAGCAGCAGCCACAGCCCAGCCTGCATTCAGGGACACCGCAACAGCCTGGCAGGTGAGTGACCACGGACACGCGGGACATGGGGACACAGACATGGATATGCAGACTTGCATAGGGACAGACACCTGGACACACACAGGCACACAGATAGACACAGGGATACAGGTACTTAGAGACTCGGGCACAGGTATACATGGACACACAGACTCAGAGGGGCAGACACAGATGGACACACAGTCACAAGGACACTGATGGAGATGGATACAGGCAGCTGGACACAGACATACCCATGGCCACACAAGGACACAGAGATGGCCGCAGGGACAGAGAAACACACACACAACCCTGGACACAGACACATGGACACACACACAAATACATGTACCTGGACAAGGACAAACACACAGGCACACACACCCCTGGATGCAGGGACAGACATGTGGACACAGACATGCACCTGGACACAAGCACATGGACACACACACAACTGGATACAAACATGGAGAAACACACACACACACCTGGACACACACATGGATGGGGACAAAGATGCCCAGACAGGGACACAGACACACACAGCCCTGGGTGTGGACATACAGACACACAAAGACACACCAACACATATGGATAAGGATATAGACACAGAAACAGGGACACAGGTGCACGCACACATGGACACACACATGGACATGGACATGGACATGCACAGACACTGGCAGACGTGGAAATGGACACAGGCAGGGACATGGACAGATAAACAGACATGCATACAGGACAGACACATGGATGCAGGCAGACTTACAGACCACAGAGACACATAGACACAGGACATGGACACACAAATGGGGACACTGACACACATGGACACAGACACATGGGTATGCACAGATGAAGACACATGGACAGACACAGGATATGGACAGACACAGATGCAGACATATGGACAGACACAGGCTTGGACATAGACATGCAGATACAGGGACACAGACACAGGAAGACACATGGGCATGGAGACGGACACAAGCAGATACACGGACTCACAGATACAAGGAGACACGGACACAGGCAGACATGGACACACACATGGATGCACATGCAAACGTAGACACAGGCAGACACAGGGACACACAAGGACATGGATACAGACAGACATGGTTGGAAATGGATGCAGACACAGACAGAGACAACACACGGACACACACAGAGACACAAGGACATACACATGGACACAGGCAGACACATGGATATGGAAACACAGACATAGACACCCCCATGGACATGGACAAACATGCAGACACATTCACTTCAACACAGACAGACACATGGACAGGAACACAGGCAGGGACAGACACCTTGACACACACACTTCTGGATGTGGACATACACACAAAGACACAGACACATGCACAGACACAGAGAAACAGGGACACTCACACACACACCTGCACAGACATGGACACAGAGGCACATGACAGACACACGGACACAGGGAGGTGGACACTGGCAGGCAGACAGACACACACATGGAAACGTACACAGGCAGAGAGAGACACAGATGCAGACACATGGACACCCAAGCACACAGATAAACAGACATGCATACGGGACACGCACATGGACGTGGACAGACACAGAGATGCAGACAGACACACAGATGTAGAAACATGGACACACACGTGGACACACAAACACAGGCTGACACACATATGGACACAGGCAGACATAAGGACCATGGACACAGGACATGGGCACGCACAGACAAAGACACATGGACACACACACACGGGCACAGGCAGACAGACACAGGCATGGATACAGGGACACAGAAAAAGACACAAACACAGACAGACATGGACGCAGACACATGGACACAGGTGGCCACAAGCAGCCACATGTGGACACAGGTGGGCCCATGGACACAGGCAGACACATAGACATGGACACACATGAACCCAGGCAGACACACAGAAATAGATGTAGACACACAAAGACACAGACGGACAGGGACACAGGCAGACATGTGGATGCACACATGGACATAGGCAGACACACAGTCATGGAGACTTGGACACACTGACAGAGACACATAGACACACATTCCTAGCGAGAGGCACAGGGACATGCAGGCATGCACCCACCTGGACATGGGGACACAGGCAGAGACACATGGTCACAGACCTGGACAGACAAACAGACACACAGAGGTGCATGGACAGACAGACACATTGACATGGACACAAAGACGGACATGAACATACACACAGGCACACAGACCTGGGCACACAAAAACACCTGGACATAGACAAATACATGGACACACACACATGGATACACGCTCATAGAAGGACACGGATAGAGATGGACACAGAGGGACACACACATGGGGACACATGCACGCAAGGACACAGAGATGGACAGGACACCTGGACACAGATACACATGGACATACACAAACACCCACGGACACACACAGATGGTCACAGACACCTGGACATGGACACACATGGACAGATACAGACAGGTGGACACCCAGACATCCACCGACAGAGAGACACACAGACTCACACATGGACAGAAATACAGATGGATGCAGAGATGGACACACAGACATACACAGGGACACACACACCCCCCAACCCCCCAACACAGCCACATGCACACATTCAGGGTCACAGGCACACAAAGACACTCCTGGTTACAAGGACAGACAAACATGGACACAGAAAGGCTCACAAAGACACGGGCTCATGCACACACAGAAACGGACACACGGACACCTAGATGGACATGCATGCAGGAACAGAGTGACAATGTAGACACACCCTCATGGACACACAGACATGCAGGGACACAGACTGAGGGACAAAGGCTGACACAGAGACACGAGACATGTACAGAGGTACACAGGCACACCCACACTTGGACAGATACACATGGCACACTAAAACAGACACCCGGTCACAGGGACACACATGTGGACACAGACAGACAGACAAATACACATGGATATACACACCCATGGACACACAGTCACACAAGGACAGACTCCTGGACACAGAGACACATGGACACATGCACACATGGATACAGACACAGAGATGCACACACACACAGATAAACACAGACATACATGGATACACACACACTGACACCCGTGGAGAGAGAGACTCACACTAAGAGACACACTTGGATGCATGGACACACAGAGACACAAAATATCTCCGACACACAAACACACACGTGAACAAACACAGACTCACACAAGGACACAGATACATGGACACATTGACAGATCTACATGGACACATGCACAGACATACAGTGACAGGCACAGATGGACACACATGCACACAGACACATGGACTCACCCAAGGATAATGTACACAGACATACATGGACACAGATGGGCATGCAGACACACAGGGACACATGCACACAGACACAAAGGGACAGATACACATGGACATTGACACACACAGGTACACACACCCTCACCCAGACACACATGAACATGGAAACACATACACAGAGAAACATGGACTCACACACAGACACATGGACTCAACACACAGAGACATGGACAGAGACATACCCACACATACCCAAACACAGAGACATGGACGAGCACCCACATGTGGCCACACATACACAGACATGGACTCAGCTTTGTCTGGCACTGGGTCTCTGAAGGGCAGAGCTGGGGTCCTTGAGATGTCTCCTCCTGCCAGGCTTTCCCATTGTCCCCGAGCCTTGGGTTACAAACGCCCTGGACACACTGACCAAGTTCCCTCTGACACCCCCCTGCAGAACCCAGAGCTGCTGGGGCAGCCTGACCCCCCCAGAACTCACCCGTTTGACTGTCTGCACCACTTCCTGAATGTGGGAGTTGTTAATTTCTTTTTTCAACCTTTAAAGAAAATTATAAAACCCTGTAAAATTCAGCTGTTCTCCTTCCATAAAACCCATTTGTCAGTACGGATCAGTGCCATACTGATCAACAGGTATGTTGCATTCCCACACCATCCTGCCACAGGGAGAAGGTGCTGTCATTTTAGGAAGGACAAATAAAACACCACTCAAATTTGACTGAGCCGTGAGGCAAGTAACTGGATGTGAAATTCTACTTTTTCAGCTTCCAAGTCAGCAGGAGACCCTGCATCCTGCATGGACAGAGCCCAGGAACACCCGCACCTCTCCTGAGCAGCCTTGTCACTGGTATTCCTCAGCATGGCATGGACCCGCTCCACTCTCTTTGCCTCCATCCGCTTCTTAATGTCTTTAATGTTGCTGTGGAGAGAAGAGAGGAGATACAAGCCTGGTTACCAGCCCCAGACAGCGGAGGAGTCCTCCATCCACAGCCCTCAGGAGCGCTCCATTGTCCAGAAAAAACAAGTGTAGGAGACTGTGCAGCAGGAGGCCTGGAGTCTTAAGGGTATTTTAAGTCCTGAGTCAGGACATGTCCTGCCCCAGCTGTGGAGGCAGCACATGCTAAAGGCAAGTGTAAGAAAAAACAAGTGTACAGGAAATTTTCCTTCCTCCACTTTCCAGTCTGTCCTCCATTATGAGCATGTTTGCATGTATCTGTTCCATAATGTCACTCATACTTTGGAGTTTACCTCTACTTTTGGATTTCACAGCTCCTTGCCCCGAGAGGAGCAGTACTTAATTTATACACAGTGTGACAGAGGCACCCAAGACATTCACTGGCTGTGCCACTCTTCTTTCCTATGAGAAACAGTGAGCAATCACTTCCCTCTTCTCTTCCAGACCATTCATGATTTACACATTCCTGTCACATTCCCTCAAACATGTGTCCTCCTAGCTGTTCCATTTAATTCCTTCTTATGCAAAAATTCCTCCTCAGTGCTGGCTGTTCTTCTTGCTCTTTCAAAGACTTTTTTGTTTGGGATGGCACACTGAGAAAGGGACAGCTCTACACAGACAGATGCAGTGACACAAGGCAGACTCAGTCTTTTTTTTTCCCCCCGTACAATTCCCAAAGTCCTGTTTGCCAATTTGGCCACTGCAGAGCTGGGAATGAAGAGCATCCACAGCAGCTGAGGATCTCTTACCTGAGTGCCATCACCAGTGCATAGCCAGGCTATGGCCAGAGTTTTCCATTCACATTATTTTATATTTATTCCTGCTGAACTGAATATTATTGCCTGTTACTCCAGATCTTGAAATACTTCTGGAGCTTCTCCCAGCAGATGTGACTGTACTAATAACATTCTACTGTCAGCAAACCATTACCTGGCTACTCACCTCTTTCCTCAGACTTGCCTGAATGTGCTGAATAGCTGAGAAAAGAGACTCTGGCTTGGGCCAGGACACAAAAACAGGGAGTTTTATCTCAATATTCAACTAAAGACTGAGAGAGAATTTAATGGGAAGGAGGAATGAGTGAGGATTTTTAGCTTCAGGACAAAGTTCTTGCAAGAACAAATGGATACACGTCTGGCTAGAAACTGGTCAATTGATTCTGCTGGTTTGTTTGAATCCTGGAGCCAAGCTGCTCAATTCACTTAGAAGATGGAGTGCATCAGTCCCTGGAAGGGATTAATGTGAGGTCCTGACTGCAAGAGACCAGCAGTGCTATTTCCTATCCTTCCCCATCAGTGGATCCAGGCTGCTCACTGCAGATGGAACACTGTATCATGCTTGGTGCCTCATGGCAGGAACTGTTCTGGGGATCACAAGAGGCATCTTCCCCCTACAGCACTGTGTGAGATCCCGTGTCACATCCCTCTGCCTCAATTTCTCACCAAAGGAGAAGAAAGCCTTCTCTTCCCCATCCTCCCTCCCTGGCTGCTGAGCAGAGCTTTGAGATCCAGCAGAAAGTGCTGTCCTGGAGCAGAACTGGGCATTATTTGTGATTCCATTGCTGTGTTTACCTTTCCGACGTGTCCCTCAGCACCCGCAGCTCCGCTGCCTGCTTCTCCCTGGCCAGCTCCAGGATCCTGGCAACTTGCTGCTCAAGGGATGAACACAAGACCAAAAGGGAACAAAACCAGGATGAGACACTGCACTCCACCTGTATCCAATTGTACCCAATCAGCTGAACACCTTCCTGCATTGAATTCCACGAGCCACAAACTCCAAACCCACCAGGCTCAAATGCTGGCACAGCAGCGAGCTCAGCTGTGCATGCATGCCCCACTGTACCAGTGGACTGACACTTGTGAGACAGGAGGGTTTCATCCCTGGCTCCTCTCCCAGGTAAGAAATCTGAGTCCCAGGTGAGCCAGTGCCCAAGTGTTTTTTTCCCCAAGGGTTGCACACAGCTTGCAAGGCACTTGTCAGACCTAAGGTGCACCAGGGAACTGAAGATTTAAGACATAGCATTGCAAATTCCTTCAGGAAACACTAATGGGAAAAGGCCTCCCAAGCCTGGAATCACTCCCCTTTCATTGGAACAGATAGCATATGCTGGATTTCCCACCACCATCCCATGGCCTGCACTCTCTCCCCAGGTACCACCGTGGCTCCTGCTGGTTTTGCCTGAGCTCAGCCTGCAGGATTCCCCTCACCTGGACTCTGACTTCCACCAAGTCAAACAGCAGAACACGCTCTGATGGTGCCACTGGTGAACCCTCAGCCCACCTCCACATCACCCCAGCTCCCAGGGTTCCCAGGCTCCCACAGGCGTGGCACCTGGCAAGGTGTGAAGCCACAAAACACCACATTAGCTCTGTGCTAAGCCATCAGAAGAGCTGGAGCAGATGGAGCCTGATGTGCTCCAGGGCAATGCTGCTCTTTTCTTAAAAAACAGCAGACACATAAAAACGTTTCTGTAGGATTCTTAGGACTTCTAATAAACAAGCTTCATGTCTTCATTCTCAGTTACCTGGCATGGACCTAACAATGCATGTGTCAGGTGCATTCTGGGGCCACGTTCCCAAGCTCAGTTTAGTGAATAACCTGGGATTTTTTAGGCTGTCCCAGGATACATTTTCAGGTGACACTCGCAGCCCTCACCTCGGTGGTGTGCTGCTCTTTCTTCCTTCTGATCCGACAGTGGTGCTCCTCCCCAAGGTGGATGAGGTCCATCTCCAGCCTCTTCCTCAGCTCCACGAACCGGCAGCAGTCGATGCTCTCTGCTGCTTTCACAGGATTTGCACTGGTACCAGCATCACTTGGGGTCACACTTCTGCAGAGCAGAATCAGGGGCCGTGCTGCTTCTCACCTTGCCAATACAATCCCAACCTTCCCACCTGCCCTCAGTGGGAGCAACCCAGGGACATGCAGATGCCTGCACTGCTCCAGCTTCCTGCAGAGAAGGGGAGCCCATGTTTCCCTGGGGATCCTTGTTTTGGCTCGGGAAGGTGACCCCCAGGCTGTGGTTACCTCTTCCTCTGGGTTTTCCTTGTTCGTATCGTCCTCTTCTTGCCCCCAGGGCAGGCCAGCTCTGAAAAGAGCGCCGAGTATTTCTGCAGCAGCTCCTCCCTCTGTTTGCTTCCCTTCTGCTCCAGCTCCCTCAGCTCCTTCTCCTGCCTCTTCAGCAGCTTCAGGAAGCGCTTCTTCTGCTGCAGCTCAGCAAGGCTGATTGTCTCAGGCTCTGAAACACAAAATAAAAAGGCTGAACAGGACCAGCTCCTTCCCAAGGCTTGGAGTGGGGAAACTGGAGCATACAGCCCCAACACATGTCCATCATCACATCCAAACCAGAGCCCCTCTGCTCCACACCATGGGATGCTTCTCCCCACATACATATTCTGTCCTGGGGAACACTTCTCTTCAGGAAAAACTTCAAAAAAAGCAATGTACATAACAGTTACTTGCCAACATATCCTGAGTGAAACAGGTTTCCTCCTGTGCCTTCAGTTCAGTTTTGAGGCACAGTTAGGCCCTGAATTTGCAGGAATTGCCATCACACTGCATTCAGACACCCAGAAGCAGGTGAACAACACATTGCACAGGGAGTGTAGGTGTGCTGAAGGAAACCTGTCCTTGAGCCCCAAGATTCCTGGGATTTGTCTTTAGTGCTGGCTACACCAGGCAGGGTTGGACAGGCCTTTTCAATTTGGGAATGTAAGATGACAGGCAGGGCCTCAGTCCCGCTGACCACCATGAGGAGTTACCTGCCATCTGCATCACTTCTAACACGGCTTCATCCTTGGTGAACACTGCTGCTCCTGAAATCCCAAAAGAGGTTCCTGTTAATGTCCCAACTTGGATGTTCAGGTTGGAAATGGACAGTGGAGAGCTCACCAGAACACAGCCCGTGTGAAGGATGTTGGTGGCAGTACAGAAGAATTAATTAAACTGTCAAGATGCTTAAATGCTTGGAAACTCTTGGGAACTTACCTGTGGACCCATTAGAGGGAGGAATGCTGTGTTTCCCAGTGGAACCTGCCACCCCATTAGTCTCAGCAGATGAGAGGTTTGTTGGTGTGCCTGGCCTCTAAAACAAAGATCAGAAGTAAATGAAAACTCTGTTAATTTGAGGCTGAATCCATGCAAGGTGCTCTAGAGAACAGAAGCTGGAGAAACTCACCTCCCCCGAGGTATCCTTGAGCTTCACCAAGCGCTTGTCCTGCAAGTTGAAGAACTTGATGGGGTTGGAGAGGGCAATAGTGAGATCTGGAAACAGAGAGCAGGGCTTGGTTTGGATAGCAAACAACTCATGGACTCATTTTCCCTGCCCAGCACAGGACACTGTGAAGAAGGAATAGTTTGTGTTCTCTGCTTGTAACCAACCTCTCCCTGACAGCACAAGGGAGGGAGGAAGGGAACCTCCTTCACCTCAGTCCCAGTCCAAGGCCATGGCTCACAACTGATGTTCAGGGCAGTTCTGTGAAGTGATTTTTAGGAACTCTGCTCCCAAAATCCAGGGCCAGGTTAAGACTTTTTCCACCTGCACAGATCCCTGCTCCAATTCCAGCCCAATGTTCTATAAACCTCATCTTTTTAATAAAAATGTGACAAACCAAATCTCTCAGGATTTCCCCAGTGAATAAAGTTCATTTATATGAACAAAGGGGAAGAGACAGCAACATGAGAAGTATTTACAAGAGCTCCTGTGGCTGATGCTGTTGCACTCTGTGTGGGTTTGGTCATGACTGTTGATCCCAGTGGTGAGGCTTCTGTCTCATCCAGCTCTGACCCTTCTCAAAGGAAGGTCCCCATACCTCAAGTCCCAGCAAGAACCTTGCTTCTCTTCCAACAGGAAAGAATGTCCCTCCTAAAACCTCCCTAAAACCCCTGTTCTCTGCAGCCCCTGAGAGATGCCACCTCAAGGAAACCTCTCCCCACCTCCGAACAACAGTAGGGCTGAGCCATTCCACACTGGAGCCTGGTACACCTGCACTGCACCTCAGGAGGGAACCAGGCACAGCTGCAGTGGGAGTCTCCATGCTCTTCCCAAGGCAGTGAGGCTGTGACAGGATGCTGGCACACACTCAAGTCCCACCCTGACAAGGAATTGAAGGGTGCAGCAGGAAAGCACTTCCCAGACTGGAAAAATGCTTCTGAATCAGAGTTTGGAGGAGGCCAGAAGCACTCCCTGTACATTCCAGCAGTCCCTACCTGCCCAAGCATCCGGCACGTAGTCCTTGATCTCCAGGAACACGAAGAGGGCAGGCATGGTGAGCGGCATGTTGCTCTCGCTGCGCAGGCACACGTGGTGGTAGCCTAGGGCAGAGAGGGGAGGGAGCTGAGCTGGCAGCATCCTGTCCCTCCCTGTCTCTGCTCCAGCAGCCCAAGGCCCTCTCTTTATAGGAGGGCACAGTGGGTATATCATGGGAGAAAGTCAGGGCTGTAACAGGATGGATTTGAAGGTTCCACTGCCTGTGGGCATGGAGATTAAGTAGCAAAGAATGCAGCTGTTTGTATCATCTTTATGGCTCCCACTGGGCAGGTCTCAAGGGCACAAAAGCTGAAGGAATTTCCACTGATTTACCTGGGTTCATTGCGATGATGGGAATGATACGCTGGCCAATGAACTTCCCGCCTTCTTCCCAAGCCACAATTTTGAGAGACGCCAACTCGGGCATCATGATCTAAGGGAAAAGCAGAGTAAGGCACCAGTGTCCTCACCTCTAATTCCTGACAGCATCCTCCTCCTCCTCCTTCCAACCAAACAATTCCATCTCTTCAAGGATGGCACTGCCTATTCCTGCATCTTGTAATTTAAAGGCCAGTTTATCATAGACATCATAGCTGAATTCCCAGAAACTTCACCAAACGCAGGCTTCTCAGCCTGCCCAGGATCACAGGTTACCTAAAGACAAAAATAGAGCAACAGACCCTCCAAACCACTGCTTCCAGGAAGCAACTCACTGGAGAATGGAACCAACTGGGATGCATAATTTAGGAAAGATGGTAACATTGCTAATAAAGGCTTTTGACTCCCTCCCTTCCCTGTTCTCTTGTGCCGTAAGATGAACTCAAAATTATTCTGCCAGGAGTGAAGCCTCTGAGTCTTTCTGAAAGGAGGATATTTCAGCCAAGTAGGCTGAAAATATCTGTAGCTTCATACTGTGCCTGACAGATGAATTGTTTAATGTGTACTTGACTTAAGTTCCCTGTGCCCTGCAGCTGGATTGATGATCACTGTATTCCTGGGGAGAGACAGGGCAGCTTTCCACATTCTGGCACAACTAAAAACTGGTCCCACTACTGCTCCAGTTTGGCTGTTTCTCATTGACAGTTTAACCACAGACATTCAGTTCCTTTCTGGCGCTGGAAGTTTTCCAAACTGATCAGTCTGAAGAGCTCATCACAAAGGGGAGACTTTGGATGCCTATTATTTCCAGAAGCATTCCCAGCTACCCTATGTCTATTCTGGGAAATACTGATGCAGAGTTGTTTTAGATATTGTTGATTGGATATTACCTGAATGTGTCCAAAGCCAGGCTTGAGGTCTCCAGAGGGGAGTCCCTTCTGCTGGCACTGACCTCTCCTAGGGCAGTGCTCATGACCAGCAGGAGCTTTAAGGATTCTCTGTCTAAACTACTATCAATGTTCTCACCTTTTCAAAAACAAAAGCCTCCTCTTTCCACACAGGGTTAATGGAGTTGGCTGTGGAGGTCAGTTTGGTTCTGTGTTTGCGTTTGGCATCCCTTGGCAGCCCAAGGAGCTCCACTTCCACGTAGGATTTCACGCTGCGGTCCGAGAGGAACTGACCAGAGAGTACCTGTGAACAACACACACAGAGTTAGCAACTGCTGGGGAGAAGACAACAGAAGGCCCCAAAGTTACTCTCCCAACCCAAAACAGCTTTTCTGCTCCAGCTCTTCTTCTACCTCCACCCTTATTTCTTGCTTCAGCACTTCCTCCCTCCCCACCAGCACAGTCTTGGCTGCCTCTGCACGGCAGATGCTTATTTTCCATTTTCATGTGACTATGATTAATTTAAAATAGCGACAAGCCTGGGAGTTGCCACAGTAATGCTTTCCCCCAGGATTCCACGGGTTCATGTGGCACTGAGAGTCTCCCTGGGTGACACAGGACAGGGTCCCCAGGCTGTACTTGCCGTGACACAGACAGTAGTGGCCACCAGCCCATCGATGCGGTCCACGGAGAAGGGGTCAAACTGCTTGTCAGGGCGCCGCATGAATTCGTGCTTGAGCAGGTACCCACACTGCCCATTGAACTCAAACAGGGCCATGTTCTGCTGCATGGGGACATCTGAGAGCAGAGCAACACAGTGACACAGGGCTGGGGGGGACAGGCAGCCTGTGTGCTACGAGAGAGCTGAAAGTTGCCGGAAGCTTCCAGCCCCTGCCAGCCCACGGCTCGCAAAGCCATCTTGAAAACTAATTAAGCCTCTCAGCACCCTATAGGGAAAAATATTACAGCAGCTGTTGTAAGGAAGGGAAGTGGTTTGTTTGTGCTTGCACCTGAAGTCATGAGCAGAACTAAATTAAAACCTGCTTTCAAGAGCACCCAGTATTTTTGGGTGGGAATAAGTAGGTGCCTAAGCCCCTCTGCTCCTTCCCCCTTTCATTTTCGGCCTCCTCTGAGTCCATCTTATGTCTGACGCTTCTGAGAACACTGCCTGGTGGTTTTTGCACCTGCCTGCATCATGTCATCCTCTTCAGAACCAATCTTGCACTCAGTCCCTTTTGTCTCCCATGCTCTATACATAAAACAGCCCTCTGAGGAAGGAAGAGGGGTAAGGAACAGCTTTCTCTCAAGGCTTTTCTTTCCTTCTTATGCTGGTTGTGCAGCAAGGAAAGGCCCTTCCTCCCTGTTCAGGTCAAAAATCCTGGAAATAATGGCACCAACAGGCCAGTGCTGTGGCAAGATGGAGCTCTGCCTCTGCCCCTCAGCTTGGGGGATGGGGGCTGGAGGTGCCCTCATGGATGTGATTCAGTGTGACACCGTGGAACAGGACCACCAGGGACAGTGCCCGGACACAGGGTGACAGCAGTCTGTGGGAGTGTATGCCAGGTCTGTGCTGGGCGTGGAAAAGTGCTGCTGGTCTGTGGGAGGTCAAATCAGAGAAGAATAGCACGTTGGGAAAAGGCACATGGAATAATGACCAGGGAAACAGCAGAAAAGGAAGAGACGGGGACAAGGAGCACCCAGGGACCAGCAGCACCTGACCTCACCCCGCTCCAAGGCTGGAGGGCACCCTAACACTCACCCATGGTCTGGAAGTTGAGTGCCACCATCTGACAGCCAACATTCCAGAACATCTGGGGCTGGTAATTGGAGGAGTCCATCCGCGTGCCTTTGGGGTAAATGCGGCTCATCTGCCACTTGTTGTATCTACAGTCTCTATAGGAAACAAGTTGGGAGTGCTCCTGTTGTGCCCTGGGGCCAGCCCACATATTCCCATTATAAAAAATGTTGGAGCTCTGCTACCAAATGCTCAGAGCCTTCCAGAAAAGACCCCAGAGAGGCCCAGGCTCCTTGTCAATACACTTTCCACTCCAGGACAAGCATCTGGCAGCCCTGACATTGGCTACAGCAGGATGCATCCTGTCAAGAATCTCCCTCACACTCCAAGGACCCAGTGGCACTGGAAAAGGGCTGCCAAAAGGATACTCTACAAACTGCATGGGGAACTTGCTCAGTAGATCACAAGCCTTCATCTCGGTGAAGGAAGAGATGACGTAACTCCGGTTCTTCTCTAGAAACAGGAGATTGCATTTAGGAGCAAGGCACGCCCAGTCCCCGTTCGGCAGGGGGGGCTGGAGGAGCCAGGAAGCACTCGGCCTGCATTCCAAAGGGACTGAGCCTGACTTACTGGCAGAGAGCTCAAAGGAGTTGAATTTGATGGGCTGTATGTAGTTAACCAGGCTGGACATCTCCTCGTACGCCGTCACTTCCAGGCCAGCTGTGCCCTGAGCAGAAAACAATCCAAAAGGAAACAGATGAAGAAACCTTCCCTGGAGATGAAACAAACTGCACCAGGGCCTCCTAGTCACAAAGAGCTCTGGTGGCTGCCCTGGCCACAGTGCTCCAGTTTCTCTGGCTTCCCAGTCCTACAGCTCCATGGTGGGCAGAGGCACAGAATGTCCAGGCAGCTGGGCAAAAATGGAACCAAGGCACATGGAGAGGTTCCAGGGAGGAGGTATGAAGTCCAGGACCTCTTTGACCCCTCAGAACATGGAGTCTGGGACAAACTCAGGATATTGTTTTTCCTCCTCTCTAAAGGATACCAGAAGAGATGGAAATGGGAAACAGACTTTTTATTCAAGGGAATGCTGATCTCTTCTCTCCCCCTTCAGCAGCAGCACTTTCAGTAACAACAACTCAGACCAAGGCTAAGCCTCTCCAACACCCCCAAGGCAAACAGTTATCTCCAAATCATGCAGAGTCATCAGTAACTCCTCTGCCACATTTTTTATGCTTACAACAAAATTTCTCTTCTTCAGTTTCTCCTGCAAAAGGCTTGTGGGGGATGGAAAGGCCCTGACAGGTTCATTGCCCTTTGCACTTCAGGTTCATCTCTATTCAATAGGGTGAGACCCCAGAGAAAAATGGAAACCAGCAAAAATCCAAACAGAAAAGGAGAAGAACCAACAGTGACAGTACCTCATCTGACTGCATCTTTTTAATTTCCTCTTCATCCAAGTTTCTGAGCTGCTCATCCTCTTCCTCTGGCTCCTCTTCAGCCACATCACCTGCCCAGACTAAGCACACAGGCCCTCAGCAGTGGTATGGATCAGCAGGACACAGGACCTTACAGCAATGGAGGGCTCTGCCAAACCTCACCACCAAGTAATGCTGGAACACTGAGGGGAAGAATCCTACAATTTTATTGGCCAAATCCAAATATGAACTGGTACACTGAGGATCAGCACACCCAGAAGACCAAACCATTCCTGCTACAGGCTCCCCTCACACCCAGGAGTGACAATCACTGGGCTGTTTCCTCTCCAAGGTCACACATATTTGTGGGAATAAACGTCCATTTCCAGGTGTTCTGCAGCAGTGTTCACCTTGTCCTCACATGAATTCGTGTGCTCTTTCCATGACAGGGACTGTTCTACCACAGGGGCCCTGAGCCCAAGAGGTGACAGAAAGGCAGGAGAGAGGGGCTGAAGGTTTTATGAACCTCCAAGACCTTCAGGGTGAAGAACTAGGCTGTGGTGAATTTGTGGTTATCAGAGAGCGACAAGCAGCAACAAATTATTCCCCTTCCATCAATGCAAAGCCAGAGTGTGTCACTGGATCATAAGGGATGATGGGCAGGGTGTAAATGATGGTCTCTATTGGCTGGACTAAGTGTTCAAAGTATTCTGAAGATTTAATCTCTCTTCCAATTTTCTGCTGCTGCTTGGGATAACTGATTTAATGACTAGTGCTGCCTTGCCCCAGGCTTGTATTGGGTAATTTGGAAGGCTTTGCCCATCAGTTTTATTAGTCCCACTTCCCTTCAGACATACCAGTATCTTCAGCATCCACTGAGGTTGGCTGCTCAGTGGTTTCTGGTTCCATGTTCCTCCCTTTCTTCAAAGAGCTCTGCCTCTTCCCAGACATAGATTGGTTCTTTTTGTTTTTAATCAAGATTTTCCTTAAGAGATCCTTAGGACTCGGCAGAGGAACTCCTGGCTTCAGCTGTAACAGATAAACTTCATCACAGAGAGAATTCAAACACTCACCACTCCTGTCCCCCTGGCCAATTGCCAGTGCAGACACATCTCTCACCCACTGTACTCCTAATTTCCTCCATCTGCCAGCATAACCCACTAGATTCATGCAGATTTTTCCTAAGATTTCACATGTGGTTTCAGACCAGCATTTTGCACCTCTCAGGCTCTGCCCTGCTGCCTAGCCACCCATCCTGCTAAAAAAAACACCTACATGGCCTGAAGGCATCCGCATACCTCTGGCTTCATATTCCACTGACTTCTCTCATTATAGCCCAGATCCTCAGTCCCTCATCAGCACTCAGGCCAGATTTAAACACTGCCTACAGCAGATTTAAAAAAGATCTCAGAGGAGGTGGCTCAAGACAAGGACATGTGACAGACTGCACAGACAGCAAAGGCCTGTTAATAGCTTAGCTGATCCCTTGAACTGTTTCCTCCCTCATCCCTATGTTCCTATTGCCTGGACATGGGGCTGAACAGTGGGCAGCTGCTGCTGGCTCACTGCTTCTTCCCAGCTCTTCTTCGGGTTTCAGTGCTTTCAAAGAGATGTTTGGGCCAGGTGCCTCAGCTACTCCTCCTCTGCACACTCCAAGGACCTGCCTCGTGCCCTGCAGAACACAGGCCCTGCTCAGATGTTTAAAACCATGTCCCGTGGGAGGGCAGCTGTGGCACCAACATGCCCAGAGAGCACCAAGGGTGGCACTGGTTCCACAGAAATACCTGCTGTACAGGTAAGATGAAGACTGGGGTCAAACAGATGGGGAGCTTTCCTCAGTTATTCCAAGCACATGGCACTGACCTGGCCACCTATGCCTGGAAGGGAATATTTCCAGGCTAGAAGCAGGATTAGGCTCTTGTTCCTGTTTCCAAGTGCTGGCAGACAGAGCTGGACCAGTGCCATGTACAGAACACACCTGGTACCCTCAGTACATCCTGGCCACCCCGAGCTCAGTGCCCAGAGTCCCTCAGGTGACAGAGTGTTAAACAAGAAAATCTCTGTGACAGTCTTCCACCCATCCCTATGAACCAGGATCCATGTTCACAGCATTGTGTCTTTTGTGGCACCTCCCAGCACCAGGAGTGACCAAGTTTGCCAGAAAGGCCTCCCCAGTGGCCCCCTGCCCAGCTCCCTCGTACCGGGTATTTCTCCAGCGGCTCTGTCAGCAGCATGTCTCCAAAAATGGTTCGGCAGTACTCGGCCATCTTCGCCTGCTGCTTGGGCCTGCGAGAGAACAGGCAGGAGTGAAGAGGAAAGCAAATGCCCAGATCCCAGAAAACCATCTCAGCTATGCAGGTGTTGAGGTCCCATTCCCAAGTCAACTCCCATGTCCATAATCTGCAACCTAAATGTAAAAGGCTGCAAAACTGTGATCACTGCACTCCGCAGGTTAAGGCTCGTCTTTCAGCTCCAGTTGCTTCAGAAACCTCAATTCATGCTTCACTTCAGCTCAGCACTCCAGCAGCCCTTGCCTGTGTGTTTTCTGCTCTAGACACAACAGACAATTCTCCCAATCACAGAATACTCACGAGTCCACGTGGTTCTCGAAGGAGAGGATCACAGGGTACGGAGATGTTTTAAAAGCACTTTCTGCAATGGCCTCGATGGCATCCTGAAGGAGAGGCCATGGTCAGAGAGAAGCTCAGCACTCATTAATAACAGACACATAGCTGATCTCCCACTGAACAGACTCCAAAATTGTCACTCAGGAGCTCCTTTCAAAGTCACTAAACTTCTCACAGTAAGAAGGTGAGAAGTGTCATCTTTTCACTCCTGCTCAGATTTCCAACTCCAGAGGATCCATGCCGAGCTAAACTCAACAGCTTGCACCAAATGAAGCTGAAGATGCAAGAAGATGAGTTTTTGGTTTTGCTGCATAGGTACACATCACTGCACGTGAGAGCATCTGGCCAGAGGGACAAATCCCTGCCCCAAGCACCTTGAACTGGCACAGAAAGGTGTGTGCAGCATCAGGTTAAACCACTGCAAACTCTATCTATACTTACCTCTGAACCTGCCCAATTTCCTGTCATTTCTGCTGCTTATAAAATCCTTTTGCCTGGCAGCAGAGAGAGCTGGAGCGTTCAGTCACCAGCTGTGCTGACATTTCAAATGCAAATACCATGGAAACCTTCTCAGCAATAATGATATAATAAAAAATAATAATATTTTCCCCAAGTCCCTGTTAAACTGCCACAAACTTTCCACTATTTTCCCTTCTGGTGCTGCTAATTGGTAAAGAAGTGCCATTTGCTCCTTTGCAATTACAGTCCCTTGATCATCCCAAATCCTGGATCAGCCATTACCTCAGCACAGAGGGAAGCTGCCACAGCTGCTCCTCCATGGACCATTGGGAGCCTGTCACAGAAGCCTCAAGGCCCTGAGGAGAAGCCTCAGACAATGCTCCTAAAAGGCCATAGGAATTGTAGTGGAAGGAAGGACTATGTGTTATGTAAAACCAAAACCCAGCACATGCTGTGTTAGCAGGTTATCATTTCCTTGAGGAATGGTCCCAGGCTGCAGCAGAACTCTGCAATTACAGCAGCTACAAATGCCATTATTTCTGTTCTATCTGCAGTGAACTGCTGTGCAAAAAGCAGCAGTGATACCACAGGGCTTTGGAGATTACTGAATCTGAGGATGACAACACCTCTGACCTTAAGGATAGGTTTGGTTGGTTGTTTTCTTCCCCCTCACACATAAATATTTTAGGAATAGTGGGAATTGGGGGGAAGATACAGAAGAAAAATAAAGAGCTGGAAAAAAACCTTCTAAAGCATCTCTACCTGTTAGCAGAGATGTTAGCAGCTGTGTGAAGGAGTGCAGAAAAAAAGTCGGTGTGATGCCTTTATTTGTAACCTGCAAGCTGTGGATAAATGCCCTGTACTGCCTGGCTTTGTGCTGTGCTTCCAAAGCCTGGGAGCTGAACCCTCAGGGAAGCCAGCTGCTCCACAGAACACATTCCAACACTCAGGTCATTAGGAAGGAATTGAACCCTATTCTTCCAAAAGCCTCCACTTGAGGCTGTCAGCCATAGAAACCTCCTGCAGACCAGAAGATAAACTCATTTTAACTGAGTGTTTACTAAAAGCCATCATGTTTGCTCCTCTGATGTGCCTCTGTCTGTAAATCCACCAGTTTTGTGCCATGTTCTGTCCATCCATCCTGTGACACATCCCTGTGTACACAGACACACCTCTGCTCAACCATCTCTCCATGGCTTCTGCCTGACTTCCCACATTTTCCTCATTCATTCATCCATCCATCTTCATCCAGCTATCAACCTCTCTGCTACTCCTCCCGTTCCAAAAATGTACAAACTCCAACCTAGGGCTTATCTGTTCACTTTTCCTTCTACCCACACATTCATTCACTTGTCACCTCGCCATCAATCTTTTTCTCTCAAACATCTTTGCCCTGAGCAATCAGTCTAAAAGCAGGCAGGGGAAAGCATCCATGGAGAAAGCTCTTCCCTACCTTGAAGAGGATCTCAGTTGTCATGGTGAAGCCGTGGGTGATGATGGGCTCCTCATCTGGGGGCCGGCCCTTCCAGCAGTCGAGCTCCACGCAGCGGCAGCCGGCCAGCAGCGTCTGGCGGTACATTTCGGGAGAGGACGTCCCAGAAAACTGCCCAGCTGCAGAGAGAGGCTCAGCATTAGCGCCTCACACGGGACAGCTCCTGCACAAACAGGGGCAACAGGAACCTCTGCCAGCCTTCAGCAGGTGGACACAGCAGACTGACAAGATGTTTTCAGTTGCAGGTGACACTGCTTCATGTCACACAGTATTTAGAGTCAGCCCAGCCCTCAAAACCCCCAGGGCACACACATCTGCCCGGCTGATTGTGTCCCTCCCTGTCCCTGGGCGTGCCTGCCCCAGCACTGCCTGCCATACCTGTCAGGTAGGTGTTGTGTGAGGAATTGATGTAGTAGTGCGAGAGCGGCTGGGTCATGTCTTGGTACAGCATCAGCTTGTCCAGCACTATCAGGTTGTTCTCAGGGCCACAGAGGAACCAGACCATCCCCTCTGGAGACAGCTGCCCTGCATGGCAAACAGAACTGTTAATGGTCCCCAAACAGAATGGTTCTGGCACCTCTTTGGAAGTGCCCTGCAATGCAGAGAGTTGTGGGAACCAGGCTGATTGCTCCCCTGGGAAGCAGGATGGCAGAAAGCACAAGATCTTCTGCTCTTTCATCCCATCCCTATAGCAAAAGCTTTGGACTGAAGAGGACTCACCTCTCTGGATATTAAACGCACTGGGCTCGTACTTCTCTATCAGGCTCTGCACCTGCTCAGGTTTGGCTGGCGGGAAGAGGATGTCGTTGAGGCGGGTGTCACGCTGCTTCTTGTTGATGAACTTTGCCAGGTGCTCTTTGGTCATGTAGGGCTTTGCTTTTAGATGGCTGCAGTGAGAGAATCCCAGAGGGGCGGAGGTAAGGCCTGGGAATTACTCAGAGAATCTTTTCACATAGGAGAGGTTGAGCCTTCCTCAGGCTGATCCTCCCTCTGGGCCCATATATTTCAGGGTTCTGTAGCACAGGGAGATATCATCCTTTTTATTCAGGCAGTGAATGAAGGCATTAAGTGACCTGGGATCCTGTCCTTCTTAAGGCCAGACAAACTACACGACATTAAATCCCCTCCTTCCTGTCTATCTTTTGCCACAAGACCTCAAGTTTTGGGCTGTGGCTTGAGGGAAACTTACTGTGAGGTAAATATCTCATCAATCTCAGGCCGTGGACACAGATTCATGAGGAACGTCTTGTACACCGGCTCGGGGAAGTCCTCGGGGTTGATGGCATCATTCTGAGAATGCAACAAACACATGACAGGACCATGAACCTGTGACAGCTCTTACCTGTCCCTGAACACCCACAGCTCAGCACTTGGCTGTGACAACCCCAGTAAGATCTGGCTGGGTGTTGCTTGTGCCACACAGTGCAAGTAATGGAGTCACAAGTGTTACTGGAAGACAGCCAGAACTGATGCCAGCAGCCTCAAGGTAAGGCAACTGTGAGCATCTCAGCTGACAGTTTTTCACAGCCAAGGGCATCCCAGTCAGGGCAGGGAAAAAGATCCTTCTTAAGCTCATGAGACTTCTGAATATCCAGAGAAACCCCTACCTTGCCATTTGGCAGATGACATGCACTTAATGCTTCTTCCACCCTTTTCTTGTCTGCAGGGAACATCTGAAAAATACTGACCAGAAATGCAGACAAATATCACCAAGAAGCAGGAGAGAGATTGGGGGACTGGAGCTGCAGATGGTGCAAGACACTCCAAATGCACAGCAAGGGAGACAGGCAAGACAACTGTAAGCATGAACCAGCAAAGACAGACAGTGTTTCTCCAGGGGAGTAACTGAGGGACTGAGTTTGATAAACCTACACAGGGTTTTTTTGACTGCTGATTTAAAGCAGAAGTTTTGTGTTTCTGCTATGGATTCCGTAAGAGCCCTGTCACTCAAAATCCCTCTCCTGTCTTTCACTGCCCCTCTTGGAGGTGCTTCCTATGGTACTGTGGAGAAGTAACAACAACTGAATTTTCCCTCCTTCCAGAATATCCCTGTCAACAGCAGCATGGTGTCCTTCATGGATAAATCCAGCCTCAGCTCTGTTAAGCTTCTGGAATCACAGGTGCTCACAGCAAGCAGGGGAACAAGGAGTGCCCTGTGCTGCCAGGTGGGAGT
Source organism: Eopsaltria australis (assembly GCA_034509425.1). Lineage (NCBI taxonomy): Eukaryota > Metazoa > Chordata > Aves > Passeriformes > Petroicidae > Eopsaltria > Eopsaltria australis. The sequence goes on along the minus strand of JAVTVJ010000305.1, from coordinate 470,272 downwards.
GCCTGGCGGGGGCTGCAGCAGCTCATGCAAACCCTGCCCTTTGCAAGGCAAAACTGCAGCAGCCTTGGTATCATTCCAGAGGGATTTACATATTTAAAGGGAAAAGCAAATGTTCGTGGAATTTTCAGCATTTTCAGGAGTTTTGAAAGCCTTACATTTACCTACACCTGGAGATACTGAGTGTTTTTATAAACCTGGTTCTTAATCTGGACTATTTAATGGTCTGCAATTTTACCATTCTGCAAGAAATGGGCACTGAGGAGAGGTACAGCCTGTATCAGGTATTTTTTTTCTAGCTTGTTTTTGAGGAATAAGCTGCTTTCTCCCTGCAGCAATGCTACTTTGCTTGCATTTTAAAGATGAATTCAGAGCACTCTTCCCCAGTGTGTTATTCATTACAGACCTACAAATTTTTAACAGCCCTTTGATGAATACTCTGGTTTCTGACAATGAAATTCTGCTGGTTGGTGGTTTAGAAAACAAACAACAAAAAATGTTTAGTGTTGAATAAAGCTCAGCCCTCCAGGAGCCCATTTAGTCAGCACAGCCCAAATCCAGCACAGTTCTGCCTTATAACACACCCCGGGGTCTGTGTTTATTTGGGGTGATTAGTGCTCACCTCTTGTGATGCTGTAACACAGCACAGACTTGGAGGAGAGTGGTTCAAAACTTCCCAAATGCACTGTCTGCAGCTCCTTATTCTTAAAACAAAGGGTAATTTATGGACCCAAAAGGGAATTCAACATGGCAGTGCTGCCTTTTGTCATTTTATGACCTAAATCAACACAGAGGAACCACAGGACCAGCCCTGGAACGATTTTACTTGAGAAGACTTTGAATGGCACTAAATCAATTCCAGATTCTTGCCACATAGTGCAGGGGAGAAGGGACAAGCTGGGCTTTGCTTCCTGTTCCCATGGGAGCCCTACCTGATGCACAAGGCCAGGCTGGGGACAGGGAAGGACAGATCTCCATCTGTTCTGCTGCTAAACCAGCACTAACACTGACCCAGAGGCTGCTTCACTCTCATGCACATCCAGAGTGAAAGCTAAGGGATGGAGGAAGTGGGGAAGGACTGGAGTGGTCACATGAGGAGAAAGGAGACAAGAAAAGCAAGGGAACCCTGCTGCAGCTGAGCTGGGGAGTCCAGCAAGGAGCTCTCCAAATACAGAACTCCTTACAGGAAAGGGAAACAATCCTATACTGCATCCACCTTTCACCTCAGGTTTGCAAAACAATCTGTGATCAGAATTTTACCAAAATTGCTTTGTTTTGTTGATTTTTTTCTTGGTGACAACCAGGAAGTGATATCTGTGGCTATTTAAGCCATTTCTTCTGTAGGTGAAGACCACAAAATCTCCTCTCCAGACTCATGTGCCACCTAGGTGCAGCAGGAGCCCTCCCATGGTCCAGACACAGAGGGAAAGTTCTCTGCCTCTTAGGTGCAGGAAGAGCTGAAGCCACTGAGCAACCATCCTCTCACCAGTTGCTCTGCATGTAGTCTGACTGAACACACAATAAAACAAATATCCACACTCACTTCCGCACAGGAATCTTTCCCTCTTCATTCAGTTGCAGCTTCAGCTTCACCAGACTGTGAAAAAAAAAAAAAACCCAAATAAGATTACAAATATGCACTTGTACAATCTTAAGAGATGCTACTCAGTAAGAAGAAAGGAAAAACATGCAATTGGGAAACAATCTAACAGTGAACTGAAAATCAGGGTCCTACAGACCATCAGCTTAACCTTGGCATGACTCAGACCTTGGTCTGGAGGCAGCCAAGGGACCTGGGTGCTTAGAACTATTTTTTTCCCCAGTACTGTCAGAAAGGGCAGGACATGGATGTTTCAGAGAGCAAAGTTTCTCAGAAAGGACTTACATTTTCTCTAGGAAGGTGTAGCGGGGAGCGTTGTACGTGAGGGGATTCCGGGCAATGGCCATAATATCCTCAGCCCAGTCCTGGAACAAACAGGGCAGAGGCAGTTGGGCACTATGGAACTGCTCCAAGAAGTACACAGCAAATGTGAAAAAGGCACAGAATCCTGGAATGGTTTGGGCTGAAGGGACCTTAAAGCCCATCCAGTTGCACATACTGCCATAGGCAGGGACACCTTCCACTATCCCAGGTTGCTCCAAGTCCTGTTCAACCTGACCTTGAACACATCCAGGAATGGAACAGCCACAGCTTCTCTGGGCAACGTGTGCCAGGCCCTCACCACCCTCACAGGGAAGAAATTCTTCTCACATCCACTCCAAATCTACCCTCTACCAGTTTAAAACTGTTACCCCTTACCCAGACTGATACTTCTGGGCTTTACTCTATCACCTTCCTCCTGCCTATAAACACCAGGAGCTGAAACTTTTCCACTTCTCAGCTGCCTATTCATCCATACAAAACACATGAAGGACAACAATGACCAGTCTTCTACTGGTCCTTCTTTGTGCAGGACAGAAGCTTCTAGAACTATGGAGATACCACATCTGACTGGAACATAAATCTGCTTGTTTCTAACCTTGTCAGTAATGCTGACAGGGTTCAGGGTCCTATCTTCACCTCTCCTTTCCTGCTCCCCAGAGAATGCCCCAATCCTTAGTGGTTCCCAGTACTTCCATGACCTCAGGCCCTGATACCTTGGAAATATTCTCTTTGTAGGACACAAAGTTATGGAAAGTGAGGTCAACCATGTCAGGGCCAGATACAATTGTCAGGGTCTTCAGCAGAAAGGTGCTGTGAGGGTGATCCAAGTTAAAAACCTCTCGGAGCTTCAGGGTCTGCAAAAGAAACAGAACAGATAGGGGTGACTGGAGGACAAGGGAAAACTGTACCCAAAAAAAACAGACCCCAATACACACATTGGCCCAAATTCACAGCAAACATCTCAAGGGCTGAAAAATTGCTTAGTGAAATCTTCCTTTCCTTGGACTTCCTTATTTTTTATCTTTTTTCTGGAGTCTGCATTACTGGATCCTCCATGAGACAAACCATCATAACTGACACCCCTGCACAAGTATGAAAAAGTCAAAGCTGGAGATTGCCCTTGAAGAAATTTCTTCTTAAACTTCAGGCTGGACTTGCAGACAAGCAGGGGACGGTTTGGCCTGCTTGTGCCAGAAGTGTGCAAGCAGTTGAGTTTATCAAAACACACACACACAAAAAAAGTGTATTAGTGTGACACCCTTATGTGTAACCTCTCTCCTCAAGAAAGGTGTTTTTTGGGACCCCCTGTCACCTCAGAGCTGGGTTTTTTCCCTCCAAGCCCCATTTTCTGCTGCTGTCAGTTGCTAGTAGTGGTTTTTTCCATAGTAATTCCAGTACCCTACAGCAATGGCTCACCAGAGACTTGTTTTGTTAAGTGTGAGGCTCATCCGATTAGTGGTACTTGGATTGCAGCACCATATGAAAGTATTTATAGAATCCTTTAAATTATTCAGCATTTTCTGCATTCCTCTGCGTGGTATCACTAAGCCAAGGTATCTCAGAGTTTTACTGATGGTGCTATTTATAATGGGAAGACAAAATTTCTATTCCTAGAAGAAAGCACAGCAATCCATTACCTGAAATGCAGGACAAATCCCTGTCCAAGCAAACAGGGAGCTGTCAGAGCACCTGCTCCTTTAGAAACAGGGCAGAATCCACAATCTGGGATTGTTAGAGCAGGTCAGACTTGGAAGTTAAACTGGAGCTGGAATCTGAGTGCACCTTCAGGTTTCAGTCTGCACCATGTCACACACAGAGCTGTATACACCTCTTTGTAAGGAACTGCAGAACTTTTTTCACTGCAATTTTTCAAATTTCTGGAGCATTTGCAATTTTGATGTATCTGTAGCAAACAGGAATCTTTAAGAAAAGCAGGACGGGCTGGATTGTAACTCAGGATCATCTGACTACTGTCTCTCATTCTGGAAAAGCACCTCTCCAAGGGGATAACTCCGAAACCTGTTCAATCCCAGAGCATTTGGAGGGAGGGAAGGGAAGGAATATGATTTGCCTATCTTCTACAAGGGAATTTCTAAAATGGCTCCTTATTGCCTTCTGAGCCATTTACCTTCGCAGAACTGAGCACCACCAAACACCCACAGCTCCTTCCCACGCTCATGGCAACTCCTTGTTGGAGTTCAACTTCCCCACGCCAGCGGCAAAGTGCTGGGATTTTAACTCCAAGCTTAACTTCACCTTGCAAATGCACCAGTGTTTGTTCAGATCCAGGGCTGTACAGAAGAGGAGGCCCAAACAATGGTGAACTTGTGGTTGTGCTGAACTCATTTCCTGTATTTGTTATCCGGGGCTCCTCCCAGCCCTTCCTTCTCGCACGCTGCTCTCTAGCAGACATTCGTCACCTGGCTCTCTCCAGACCTCTCTGTCCGAGCCACGTCCCCAGCAAGCCGAGTGCTTTGGCCTTATCCAGGCATCCAACACTCAGTGAAGATGTGGAGAGAGGACCAGAGACTGTGTGCAGGAGCTCTGAACCTGATGCCACATCTTGGCTCTTTAACAACCTGCACTCCTTTAGCACTTTGTGCCACAGCTTCACTCTCAGATTACTTCCTGTCATCTTGCAGGTAGCCATAAAGGAAAAATAGGAATTGCTGCATGAAAAGCAGGTCACACATAGTAGCCATGCAAATCAGAAAGGAAACACGATTAGCAAATCCCCTTAAAAAAACCCAGACAAGCAGAAAACAAGCAACTGGCAGAGTGGCTGAAATACGGAGTCAGCAGGCATTTCACGTTCCACCCTCCTGATTTCCCTAAAATCCACAGCAGTACAGAGACCCATAGTCCAGAGAGAAGCAAATTCTCATGCAAATACAAACAAAGAGTCGGAGACAAATGCAGGACAGAGAGGGATGGTCCTTTCTCTGCTTGGAAGGGGACAGAGCTGACCGACAGCAGCACCTGCTGTGTCACTGTGCTCTGACAGAGCTATGTCTTGTGGCACTAGGACAACAAATCTTCTCTTTTGGAGAAGAGAGGTCTTGTTTGGTTGCCAGAAGGGAAAAAGGAAGCCCCAAGATATTTCTGATGCCTTTGACTCCAGAGGTAACACTCCTGTCCCCATCAGCCTTGCTGCTCTGTGCTGGGGATGATGGCTGCAGAATGGGGAGGGCCAGTCTGTCCCTGTGCCAAGCATCTCAGGGACCCAGGCAGACAAAAATCCACAGTGAAGCACTCTCAGCTCTCAGTGTCTTATCTAAAGGAACTGGAAAATGCAGCAGCTCAGATTCCCAGGCACAGAATAGCCCACAGTGTTCTGCAATCCAGTAGGGACACACTGCCAGAGACAGAGGAGACTGCAGCCCCAGAGCTCACTGCACAATGATGGCAGAGGCAGGAGGGGCCAGCATGGCAAAGGCCATCGCTCACATGTGCCCATTTCCCTGCTCAGCTCCTGCTCCACCATTTATAAATCCTTTGCCAGACACAGGCTCGTACCTGCCTCTCACTTGCACACTCACAAATCAGTGTCTCCATACAGCTCCGTATGACTGCTCTCCACTTGGAGGGCTGGAATTAGATTTAGTTCAGCTCCATCCTGGGCCCACAAGTTGCTGAATCCCAATTCCAGAGCTGCTCATCCCCTGTGCTGCAGCAGAACCACTAGCCACCCGCAGTGTTTACAGCCCGTGGCTCACAGCCCACAGCTCCGCTCTGAGGGCACTGTGATTGTCCTGCATGGTTCCTGAACATTCCCACTGGCTCCAACTTTATCATCTCCAAACATGATGAGTGAAATGCCTTGGTATAATTTTCTTCCTGTACATGTGCAGTTCAGGCTGCATCTCCAGGTTCAACAACAGAATGTGGACAGAGGATGAAGCTGGTTTATGATCATGACAATCAGAAAGTACAACTTCTGTTTCTATTTAAAAATATGCCTGTCTCAAAGCCAATGCCTCCTGAAACATCTAAACAAACCCCAAGACACAGCCAGCAGCCCATAAGTTTGGCCTAAAACATTGTGTATTTTGGCCTTAATTATTACTACATTCTCTGTCAGCATTCCGGGGTCTTGGTGCCACAAAAAAGAGAAACCACAAAAAGCCCCACAAATGGAGCAGCCCTTATTGTTCCTCATTACTGAAACGAAAACACAGACCTGAGTGTAAATAAGAGCCTGATTTGTATCGGCACACTGCTGAACTACACTCAATAGCTTTTTAATCTTGTCTCCTTGCTGTTCAAAGGCCCTGCTCATTCTTATCTTTATTACTCTTGAACAGACGCCAAAGTTCGCTCTGCCCCTTTAAAAAAAAAATTCCGCGAAGAAAAGCCACGGCAGAAATGCGAAGCCGCTCTCAAAGAACCTCGCATGGGCGGGTGAGCAAGGGAGCCCTGCACAGGCATAGGAGGGGCCGGGGAGGATTCTGTTGTGTGGTGAGACGAGGGCTGGGGAGGGCAGGCGAGGGCTGTTCCCATTTGGAGGTGGCTCCTATGGCTGCCAGTCCTCAGTGAGTCCCTTTTCACACTGTGCTGGGCACTACCTGCTCCCTAACCAACCCTAACCACGAAGGGGGTCCCAGCTGTGAGCTGTGCCGGCAGTGCACACGACAGCAGGTCTCTTCTCAAGTGGTTTTGCACGTGGCTGCTTTGGTGTTACTCTTCTGGCTGTGTGTAGAGGTTACAAAGGAAAACCCCAAACCTCCTGCTCGGCAGCGGTGGGACAGTGCTACCGAAAGGCAACTCCCAACATCCACAGTGACCCATCTGCTTCCAGGGAGACTCGTCAGGGCCATGGGACTGGAAAACTCAGGGCATGTTGCAGTCTTGAGCCACAGCCCAAACCTGCACAGCCCCTTTCTGTGGAAAGCAGTTAGGGATGCTCTCCATAAAGCACTCTCTTTCCTCTGGAATTCCTTCAAGTCACAATCCAGTAAGGAAAACCAGGCCACAAGCTTTGCCTCAGAGCAGCTGCAAATTGTCTGGGGCATCACTTGCAGGGAAGGGGAAAGGATGCTTCTTTTGTTGCTGGTGCCATTCACAGCTCTTCATACAGCTGTGATCCTGTTCTCCGTGTCCTAAACAAGGCCAATAGCTCATTTCTTCTGCACCTTCGGGCAGTGAAACAAGTAACTCTTTGTATGAATTCCAACAGTTCTATTCCACAACCATTCCAAGTCGCTATTTTGTAACAGGGTAGACAGCGCCCATGCTCCTTCTTCCACCTCAAAACAGATTTTTATTTGCTTCATTTCACCACACCAGTTTTTGATATTAATGCCTTTTATAACAACACCCCAGACATAGCTGCCCCATGTGGAGGGTGTGGTCGTTCATGTGAAGAATTTTTCCCTGCTTTCTGCATTCCTTTGTGAAATTCTGTTCTCAGGAGAGCCAAATGAACATGACCCTAAGGGCTTTAAGCCAGAGGCATCCTGGATAGCAGAGTTAAGTGTAAGTAAGAATTTTCCGGACGCAGATGGCACATCTTTGGTTCAACACCCCTTCAGTGCCCACACAGGACCTCCCAGGATCCACAAGGGAAAAGGTGGATAAGGAGCCAGTGTAGTGCATTTCACTACATGTTATCACAGAATTCCAGAAAACTCTGTGAAATAAAAAGGAGACTTATTTCAAATGACTCTTGGTAAAATGCAGAATTCAAAAAGCACTCGGGATTTTCACAGCAAAGGTTGTCATCAAATGCATCGCTTCTGCCCACTGAGAATACTTAATAAATCAGTCAGTGCTTGACCTTTGCTTTGTTGTTCTTCAAAAATGAGCTGCCGGCAACTCCCAGACTCTACAATCCCATCCATGGCCTATTACAACAGCCAGAACAGAGCAACTCCATCCAGGTGCCCAGGGAAAAGCACTGGAACAGGGCAAACGCACTGGCACTTCCCTGACACATTCCTGCAGCTCCCAGCAATCCAGGATTCAGCAGCTTCCTAACCCAGAGGCATTAGCTCACATTTAATAACCCTCTAAGGGCATTTCCTTCTTATACTGATGTTTTATACTCACATTTCCATGACTGTGCAGGAAGCATCACCCATGGCATGGTGATATGAGGTGGGACAGCAGCAGCAGCACCTCCTGCTTGTGCCACTCCTACCTCTGGAAAATTCCATCTTGTATGGAGCTCCTGCACTAGAAGAAACCCTGAGTAACTGCTTCAAACGCTGAGTAACTGCTTTATGCTCCCCTTCTCCATTCAATTCCTGATTTTACAGCACTCCACATCCCATACACCTTACTCCTGCAGGAATACAGTCCCTCCCACTCAGATGCTCTGCCCCCAGCAGCCACTTCAGGCCTTTGTTGATCCTGCTGCTTTTCCATACCTTTCTCAGCTCTCACCTAATTTGAGAGTACACTAGAACTGCAGACTAGAATATGGGTTCATTTGGGTTGTACACAATAGCATAACTTACTAATTATTTCCTTTTAATTCCTAACATACAATTTACTTTTGGGGGCAAATACTGCTGAACACTACATTGATATTTTACCGTACACCCACGATATTTTCTGAGTAGCAACATTCAACTCAGGGCCTGTTATTACAGAAAGATGAGGGACTTTTTCTGTATGCATTGCCTGATTTTTATCTGTATAAAATGTATCACTCATTAGATCATGCAGTCAATCAGCAATTCAAGGTCTTCCTACAAACCAGCCTGATTTTATTACCCCAAATAACCCTGTACCATTGGCAAACTGTCTTCTCCTGGTACTCTCCAATTAGTTTCCCTTAACTAATTCCTAAAATCTAGGACATGTTTCTCCATCCACCCATGGTCTCAGTACTTCCACCAGCAATTTATCATCTGTATCAAAGATCAATTCATTTTGCCAACAGGTTATTCCTCAAAGTTTAGGAAAGAAAAGAGTATCTCTCCTTTAAGTCAGCCTCTTCCTTAGTGTATCCCATCTGGAGGGCAGCATCAACTTGAACAGACCCAAATATTTTATTCTCTCAAATGAAAACTCAACCTCCTGACAGCAATTTTTAGGCACAATTCCCACCAAACAAATTGCAGACAAAGTCTTAGGCTCATTGAAAACTCAAGTATGTTCCATTCCAGTGAATTTCTAAGGAGAAAGGCAGTCTCCCTGAAGGAAATATGATTTTTAAGAAGATGGGTACTGTTCTTGAGCTCTGCTGTGCCTTTAACACCCACCTTATTATGGTGTTTTGAGACATATTGGTCTTGGGGAGCTCTGAAGAGACATTTTCAGAGCAGATTGAGAAAACAGCCACACAACTTATGCAAAAGGCTGCTTGAGGCTCAGTAGATATTGCAAAACCTTTCCCTTTTGCCTTAGAGAGTCACCTGTGTCACCACGTCACCCATCAGTTTTACTCCTTTGGTCCCTTTTCCACCTTTGAGCTTTACTGCAGTTTTCTGCTTGCCTTTTCCATACATGGAAAAGTTAAAAACAAACAAAGTCTGAGAAACAAAGTCCTAACAAGGGCTGCACGAAGCTTCAATAATAAATGAAATCGAGAACAAAGCCCTGATCATGTGCAAATGTGAAAATATACAGGGTGAAAAAAAAATAAACTGGTTTTTCTGAAAATGCATTTTCTTCCCTTTAAAGGGAATAACCCCAGCAGATACTGTTGGAATGGCGTTGTAACTCCAGGTTTGTGGATACCCTGTGCACCCTTACACAAGAGCAGCTCCGGTGACTCAGTGCAGGAGCATCAGAGTGTCACCAGAAGGACTTAACCAGTGCAGCAGGGCACTTGGAAGGGGAATTGGTTTTCCTGGCTTTCTGACATATTCTTTTCAACAAGCCCATCTACCATAGTCTGGAAGTGCTGCTTTTGGGCGCACAGAGGGCTCCAGGAGGTCAGGGACAAGAGTCAAGATGGCTTTTCTGTATTTACATAGCAGTGATGTAAGATGAGATCCTCTCTACCTTCTTCCTACAGAAATCCAGGACAAACTGCCTGAGCTCCCACCCAAAACCACAGGCAGCTCTGCCTTTCCCCTGAAACACCAGACAGGAAGAAGCTGTGGACTCACCTTGGGCATTTTGGCAAATCGCCCTGCTCGTGTGTCTCGGATGCTGGTGATATCCAGAATTTCCCTTTCCTACAATGGAATAAAGACAAGGAAAATGAGGAAAGAAAGGAGGAAGGAAAGCACTCTATGACAGAACCCCCAGAAGCTGTAAAGCAGGTTTGACTCAGTGTCTTTCCCTGTGGAAGAGCTCTCCCAATAGGAACAAGGCAGGGAGGGAAGCCATTCCAACAGAGGACACTGCACAGCTTTCTCCAGGCAGCCCCTTCACATCCTCACTAATGGCTTCTTGTCTTGTTCTTTTAATATCCAACCTGAATTTCCTTCCTCTGTTACTAATTTTTCTTCTCACTATGGGTCTGGAGAACAAATTATACTTGTTGCAGCAGATAATATTATTTTCCAAGATCACAATACAGGAAAATGTGGATGCCATGTCTTCTGGCTGTATCCCCATGTTATTGTTAAGCAGGACAGTAACTTTACTGCTAATCCCACTCCCTTCTGAGTCCCTAGTGTAAATGCAGTTCCGTTTACTTTAGCTGCTAATCAACAGCATTTTCCAGGAATGCAAGACCCCCTCCAGTCTGGGTTTCCTTGTGGCAGCTATGCTTCCTTGCCCCAGCTCCTTTCCCAGGTGTCCAATGAAGTGTCTCCCTTTCCATGGTGACACCAGCTCCCCTTGCCTCACTTTGTGCTCCACTTCTTCCTGCTGGAACCCTTAGAGCAGAAATTCTACTGCCCAAGTGGACCTTGAAGGCAGAACAGGAGTGACAGAGACATCAAGGGGTAACAGTCCCCAGTGTTGTGACACTGGTCACAGGGGATTGGGCAGGCACTGGGCACAATCTCTGGAAAGGCAGAGCTCACCCAAACGCACCAGGTCCCTGGCCAGGGCCTGTGCAGGACTGTCTGACTCTGCCATGGCATGTAGGTCAGGCAGAGGAAGTAGAGCTGAACCACAGCCTGCTCTGGAAAGCAGAAGTAAGCCCAGCCTTCCACCTCCCTCTCCATCACTTGATGCTACCCATCAGTAAGGAACTGGATTCTCTTTCCTCCATGTATCGCTTCTCCCTCTCCTCCAGCAGCTGGCATCCTGTGCTTTGCTCCAGCAGCCTGCACACATCACACCCTGAGCACAACTTGCTCTCCAGGCTCAATGTAGGTCCTACATCACTATGGTCACTACTTTGTAATTAAAATGTCTAAAGCCCCAATGAGTCAGTTAATGGCCCCACTGTACAGGTTAGGAGAATCCTGTATCTTGCTGGGTGACAGGGATATCAGCACAACTGTTCTCCACAAAGGACACATAGTGAGCTTTGCAGGAGTCAAAATGCCAGCGTGACAGGCACAGATAGGCCACACTCACAACTTCAGTTCTTGCTCTTTCCTGGTGCTATGAAGACCAACCTGCCACTGACCAGCTCCCACCCCTTGGTGGGGTATCTCTGCTAGGAGGAACCAGCATGGCAATTTGCTTCCAAGTGCAGGTCTTGAGCACTTGCAGTGTTGACATCTCACACAAACCTGACCTGGCTGGTTGGAGCCCTAGCTGTGCAGTCTCAGCACTTACCGTGCTCTGATGGGTCCAGTACACATAAAAACCCTGGGGATCCACTCGGAGAATCACAGGAGAAGCACTCGATGTTTCCTGACAAAAAACAACAAAAGAAAGAATGCTGGCACCTTGGGTGACACGGAGAAAACATCCTGAGACACAAGGTTCCCAGTTCAAATACAGACCCAGGCAGGTGAACACCCTCTGGGATTTATGGTAATGAACCCAAGGATTTTAGGAAATCTCCACAGTGACATTGTGAGGCTCCGGAAGCTGAAGCCTGGGTCTCACCTAACCTGTGCATTTAACAAGAACAGCTCTCTTGGAGTTTTCTACACAAAGAACTGAGAGAACAAAGCATCTGGAGATTCAATTAATTGTTGAATTTGAAAAAACCTTTCTTGATCATTCTACAAGCTCAGGATTAGCCCAGGCCAAGCAGAGAAAGCATTCATTCATGGCATCTCCCACCGAGGTGCTTATGCTGATTATCTGGGCTTCTAGTCAGGAAGGCTTCAAGGAGGGGATGCATCAATGCAGCATCATTATGCTGCTTTAGGTGGGGATTCTGAAACTCCACACACTGTCTCTACACTGACCATCAAAAGAAGTAGCTATGCAGACACTCACACCAGAGGCTCAAATCAGATTAAATTAATTGGGGCTGATCCTCAGCCCCACACAGCCATTTCTGGGAAGACTCCAATTTCAATTCAGGAAGCTGAAACACCTCACTGCTAAGATGAAACCAATAATGAAATCTGGAAGTTGTGCTTGTCTCTTGGCCTCAGGTTCTTCAGTTTTTTACTCAACTCATACTTCACTCCAGTGTGTATCTGTATTTTCAGGGACCTCCGTTTCCATACACAATATTCACAGTAAATTGCTCATTGCACAGCACATCATATGTGGTCCTTTTACTGCCTCCTGTCTTCCTCCCGCTGTGCCAGGGCCAGCACTGGCCTGCCCAGAACCATGTCCATGTTCCCAGAGCTCCTGGCTGGCTCCCTGCACACGTGGCCATGGAGAGAACAGGCCCCATGGTACCACCACAGAGTACTGTGCCATGTCCTAGATTACCCTTATCTCCCACAAAGCAGCTTTCTGGAGGGCAAGCTGAGCCTGCAAGGAAGCCCCTACCAGCCAGGCTCCTGGGCAGGGCCAGGCCTGCCTCTCCAATGGGGCGGCTCCTGGCAGCAAAGGAAACAGGCAATCCTACAAAAGATGGTCTGGCAGTCGAGCTGGCTGCTTCTCACTCTGTGGGACAAAAAGCAAACACTGTCTGCTAAAATCCTGGATTCCATAATCTTTTGGAGATAGGAACAGTTTTGACTCTACTACGAGGACTCAGAGGCAGCACAGAGCCAAACCCACACCCATCTAACTCACTCAAGAGGTCAGCTACTACCCTGTGTCCTACCTGGGGCTCTGACAGGGTTCCCAGCTGGTTCTTTAACTCAGCTGCCACCCATATAGTAGGACTTCACCTCTTCAATCTGCTTAGGAGCCCCAGCTTGCTGGATGCTGAACAAAGCACAGCAGAGCTGCTCCTTACCCCAAGGTCCTGCAACTAACTCTGTGAGACAGATCAGAGCGGTCCTGCCTGTCAGACCATTGTTCTCTCCTCTAGACAGTTCCCTACCAAAGGTGGACAAGGTGAGGGCTCTGTAGAAAAAGCGTGGGTTTGCTTTTTTTTTGGTGGAATGCCCTAGTTTAGTCCCAAGCTGAACAGTGATGTAAGAGGCCAATCTGATCTTCCTTAACTCCTTTGCCTCACTTATCCTGGAAGGAGTTCAAAACTGTTACCAACAGCACAGTCAGGTCAGTTGAAAGAGGTACAATAAACACAACAGTCATGAATTCTAAAGCACAGCAGTCGCAGTCTGGAGCTTCCGCCATCATCCTCTGCAGCCTGTTCTAACCATGGATTGGGAAAGCCCAATGTGATGGAGCAATGTGACCAGAACAGCCCACTCATGGAGAAGCCTTTCTTTATTGGTGGAGACCAAGCCTGTAAACTACTTAGTTGAGGCAGCCTCTTAGAAATGTTTACAAATATATAAACCTTAAGGAAATATCCAGACAGGAATTGAGCTCACTAATCAACAGCTACAGTGGCAAATAAACATTGGTGGGTCTTGGACGCCCAACTTGACTCACCTTAGGTTTCAGGGGAACCTATCCCAGGAATACTCAGTGAAGTACTTAATAGCTTCCAGTTCTTGGGAGAGTGATTCCCAAGGACTGAGCACAAAGTCATCACCAATTTTAGACAAGTCTGGCTACTGCTATTCTGAGAAAGCAGATTTCAAATTCTAAGAAGCCCCAAGTGCACTCTGCCGGCAGTGGGCCCACAGGAAAGAGGAAGGCTGTGCTTTTCACCGTACCCTGGTGTCATCCTCCTGTTTATGTACTGCTAATGGAGCAACTGGCAGCCATATTCCAACCCATATTCCTCACGTCCATCCTTTCTGCCAGCTGCACAGTAACTGCTCTCATTCTCAGTGCCACTGGGTCACCCCACTAATGTTGTGCACAGGTGATCCACTCCCCCACACGCTTCTTTGGGATTTAACACTCTATTCCAGCTTCACACCCACAAAAGTGCTAATCCCTCCTGCACTGCTGCTGCAGGCTCCTTCTGATCATCTCATTTGCAACATCACATGAACCATCTCCCAGATCCCTGTGAATAACCACAGCCTGGGTTCCCCCCCTTTTATCAACATTCATGCTCAACAGCAGACAGTTCATCTCCAGACAGCACAGATGGGCAGCTGCTCTCCTCCTGCTCGGGTGTGTGGGTGCTGGGGTAAACACTCCTTTGCCTCTTTAGAGAGTGAGGAGGGGAGCCCTTACATTCCAATGAACTGCTGCTGCTCTACACTTTTTTCCCCTCACACAGAATGGCGGTGACTGCAAAGCAGCTGTTTTGAAGGTAAAGAGGACAATGAGCTGCAGAGAGCAGCAGTTTGCTGCAGCACCCTGAGGCTTCAGCTCTGTTAAAGCACAGGCCCTTTGCTGTTCAGTCATTCCCAGACCCAGAGGCCAGGCAGGCGTGGGAGGCCATGGCTCACCCCCGATCCACTCAGGCAACAGGGCCATAAGAGGAAGCAACTTGGAGCCTGATTTCATCTCTATCTGCAAAGTGCTGAGTGCTCTTTGCTCTGGAGTAGATCCTACCCCTCATGCTTCTCTAGAGAGTCCAAACGTGGCATATGCATCTCACCCCACAGAGACTCCCAGCAGTGAGCACCTTCCTGAGGGCTGGACCTTGTGGCGAACACCAGGGGCTGCACACACAGACCCAGTGCACACTCAATTTGTTTCCATCTTCCACTACAAGATGGGTAGAAATCATCCCCAACCCCTTACACACACATCCTTAATTTTAGTCCTCAGCTTTCCTGTTCTTACCAGTCCCCTCTCCTTGTCCAGAGATCTCCACTGTCAGGTGGGATACCACACTGAACAAAGGCTCCCAGCCTCCCCACAAACCATGACCCAACCAGTGTCTCTCTGCCACCACAGACACAGCCTAGGGAAGCGACACCGCAGTACTCACATCATCCCATTTGATGAAGCGGTCACCCTTGCAAAGGTACTCCTTCACCTCCGTGGGCTGCAGGATGGGGTTCAGCACGGACATGGTCCTGCAGATGTGCTCCTCAGCTACCAGAAGCAAGAGCAGCTGCACAATTCACTCCTCCTTAGCCCTCTCTCCTCTATCTCTGCCTCTCACGTGGCAGGGCGTTCTGCCATGGCCACTGCTGGCATCGGAGAGCAAACAACCTCTTATATCCCAGCCTAATTTAGGAGGGGCAGGGACAGGCAGGCGAGGAGCGATGAATCTGCATTGTAAATCAACAGCTCTTCAGGCAAGCAGAGCCTCACCCAAGGTCACCCAGAGGAAGGCTGGCGATGGCTGGGGTGCTCGTGGGCACAAACCCCCACCGTCCCTCTGGGAGGGATCCACTCCTTGGAGCTGTGCTGGTGAGACACTCAGCTCGGTGAACTTCCGCAACTCAACTTCCTTAAATGCTCTCTTGACGAAGTACAGGCATTGCCAGAAACGCTCCAACTGCTTCAGCAGCTGTGGTTACGGAGCAGCTCAGCTCTGGCTACAAGCAGACTGCCCCCTTCATGCAACAGGCCAGATGTCCCAGGAAACAAACTCATTCCTTGCTCTGGACAGATTCCATTTCTGGGGCCACTCGCTGCACTGTCCAGTCTTAAACAGTTTTCCTTTCTCTTATGGGCTCTTCTGAATGTCAGCCTCAAAGTGAGACAGACCAGCAGGGCAGCTGGAAATTCCCCAGATGAAATAAAATATTCCCAGAGTCCCAAGGAACTGCTCTATTGCCCAGATTCACTTGGGTCTGTAGCAGATACATGGGACACAGAACCAGAGAGGTGGGCAAGGTGGGGATTATAGTGACAAGGCTGCAGGGAAGTGAACAAAAGCAGAACAGGTTAAAGGCAAATAGGGTCAAAATGAGTCTCTGCTCCTGACCTTGGAATGAAGGAATTCCATGTGGGCAGCAGAAGAGGAAAGGAGCTCCACTGCCTGATGGGCACTGGCTAAGATGGAGAGCGGCTTACGAAAAGGTCTGACATGGGCAAGTCAATTTTAGTTAGAGGCAGAGCCCCACAACTAATTACAAGTGGAAATAACTGTGCTATGATTCCTGTAGATTCCCAGGCACATGGTGGGATGTCATCCTATCAAAGCAAGGTTGCCATTGCTCAAGAGGGACAAGCTGCTGGCAGAAGTAGCCCAGACTGTCTAAGAAGGGGAGGAACAAACCCCCTCACTGTACAAGGGGAGCCAGCTGTATGTTTTGTTCCTCCCTTTCTTCCCAGCCCTGATGTGATAAGTCTGGCACTTTGGAGCAGCCTGGACAGCTGAGGGAGTGGTCACTGAGGGAATCCTAAGGGTGTTCTCAGGTGTTAGTGGCACAAGGCAGGAGAGATCAAGTGGAACTCTAGCAAATGCTCCAACTGCAAAATAATAAAGGCAGGAATCAAAGCTCCCTGCTGCAGGAAAAAAGAACCCTGAGCAAACCAAACATCCTTTGTGTTTCAAGGGGTTTACCTGCCCAAAAACACCTGGGAATAAGAGCGCTTGCACATTTCCAGCTACCATGGTGTTTTCTGCACTTATCAATCTTGCCTTTACAGGAATTGGCTATTGGCTCTGTTTCCTTAGGGTCACTGGGATATTTCAGGCCCAGCCAAGCCAGTGTCACCAGGATCCCACACTCAGGGAAAGTGGCTACTCCCAAACAGAGAAGCAGCAGATGACAAAGTATTCAGTGAGGAGTAAAAGTTCTCTACACTCACCTGATCCCTTCTGCAAGGCCAGAGCAGTTTCAGGGCTGCTTCCCTTTAAATTAAGGAGCAGCAGTAAAGAGAATAGAGAGCATCAATCTTGCTCAAAGTGCTGCAGTCCTGCCAGCCTCTGGAACACTGACAGCACTGCAGGAAGGCCCTGGAGGTCACAGCTGCAAAGCAGTGAGAGGTGGGATGAGCTTTGACACCTGGTACTGCCAAGGGCAGGTGAGATCAGTCACAGCTACTGGATCCCGTGGCTTGACTGGTATTATCAGTTATCACAGCTTTGTGAACTAAGTGTGCTTCCTGCCAGAACCTTCCTGCCAGGGCCTCACTGAGAGGCTGCTTCTGTCCTTCTCTCACACCCGGATATTCATCAGCTTTCTCTGCCTCATCAACAAAGTAAGCAAGAATCCTACCACAGCTTAACTCACATGTCACTCAAGGTCAGCTTTCCCTAAGGAAAGAAATGTTAATTCAATAAATAATAAAATCATAATTAAGACCCAACCAAACACAAGCAGCATGAAGAGCAGTGCCCAAGTTGATGGCTGTCTTGCAAGGCCACGCGATGCCCAACAGCGAGGGCCAAACCCCCACTTGCACAAAGGTTGTCACAAAAGCTGCAGCTCCCTTCCTTTTGCCCAACCCAGCCTCCTTATCTTCCACTTCACACTCCTTGCTCTGTGGGAGCCTCCGTCCCTTGCATGCAGAGATGGCTGATGGAGCTGTGATAGGACAGAGCAGCAGTCCTGCCCTCTGCAGAGAGCTCCAACATCAGAGCAGGCAGGAACAGCAGCACTCGAGCAGTATTTGCTTATTCCAACAATCCTTTGTCGATATTCTCTCTGCTGTAAGGCCCATCACCCAGTGCACACTCATCCCACATCCCTCTGTCTCCTTGCTCTCCTCCCATACCTTCACCATCAGGCAATCCACTACTTGCTACAACAGTTTTGATATGCAAACATTTCCCTTTTTTTTTTGTTTAATACTCTTCCTTCTCTCCCTGTGCTACCTATCCCGCAGCCTGTACCTCTCCCAAGGTGCATGCAGCAGCAAAGCAGGCAGCATCACCCTTCAGACAAGGTTTAGGAGACAAGGTTTGCAGACACTGATTTAAGCCACACTGTTAAACCCCCCTGACAGGATGGCTCCTGACTTTCAGCAAATTACTCTGTAACCTCCACCCCAGCTTACTCCTGGCATATAAAAAATCCGTTAAGAAATCTCTCCCAGCGTTGTTGCAGGATAATTACACTTCGCCATGTGTAATGCTGTCCTCTAGTGAAGAGCTGTGACACTGCACATCAGCAATGAACTCCCAGCTCAGCAAATGCCAGCCCATCCCACTGCTCCTGTGGCTGCTCTGCCCTCAGAGCGCTGGCAATCCGGAAAGGATTAACGATACCATTAAGACCACAAAGCCAATATTTTCTCACCACCCTGGAGAGAACTGCTGTGTGTGTGTGCAGGGGCATATCTTGTGTCCCACTGTGAGCTGAAACCACAAGGCCAAGGACTCCTGACAGTTCTCAGCATGACTCTTCAGCTTGATCTGCAGAAGTCAGAGGGCAGTGGACTAAGGCACAGAGAAGTGGCCACAGATGCCACAAAACCATAAAAGCAGTGAGGTCTTGTGCAAAAATAAAAACCCAAACCCCAAGAAACTGCCTGTCCAACCACCAAGACATGGTTAGGCCCATAATTAACTGCTCACTGGGCAGAGTGTGTTGTGTTTACAGCACTGACAGCTTTCGGCATATTTCCAAACAGCACAGCAAGTGCTACAAGCAGGATCACACCATATTTAAACATCCCACACATTCCTGCAGTGCCAGGTCACTGCTGCCCAGGGCTGGCTGAACCATGCCATTCCTGATTGCTGGGAAAAGAACAAGACTTTTCGAGACAGGTCGTTCACAGGAAAGAAGGAGCACGAGGAGCAGCGGCACACAAACATGCCCATCTCATGGTACACTTCAGCAGTGGAGTAACAAGAACAGGAAAGCACCTTGTACCACACCTAGAGGTGGATGCAGCCAGTTCCCCCCTGTATTCACCTCCAGCACAAAACACTGCACTGGAAATCAGGATACTGGAGGGAAGAAGCCCCATTCTGCTCTTAAGCTCATCCACATTTCCTTCCCACTCCACCAGCCCAGCTTACTCCAACTGCTTGCCTACTCAGCTCACGGAACTGAACAGGTGTCAGCCATGGTCTTCCCTGACCCTTCCACAAACCTCACTTCCCCACATGCTAGCCCAAAGCTCTCATTTCTGTAATATCCAGCCTCAAACTGAAGCATTCTCCTCCTCCCTGCAAAGGTTTCTGCACAGCTCAGAGAGATGTCTCAGGCATCCCATCCAGTATTCTGCTACTCTCAGAAGCAGGGTCTGCATGGAGGGAATCTATCTCAGGCCAGCAATCTTCCCTTGATTAAGTCTTCCCTATCCTGCAGCACTGGGATGCTAGTCACTGACTGTGATCATGGGAAATCAATAACACAGGTTTATTTAGCTACATCCTTCAGGAGCCCTTGGAGAGCAAACAAACATCCCACTGTAACAGGTAGCACCAGAATTCAAGCTTTCTAGTGGATCCTCAGACCTGAGAAAGTCAAAATTAAAGGAGGTTATAAAGAACAGGAGCTTGCAGAGCAGTTTTTGGAGTGGTGGGAGGAAGGCTGTTCAGGGGCTCTGCAGCCCTACTTCCTTGGCAGGAGTTCCTGAGTGCATCATGTACCCCTGACTCTGTCCCCAGCAAGGGATCTCTTTTGTACTCTTTAGGAAGAATCCTAGAGAGGGATAATTTGCAAGCTGTGACTAGTATCAGACACAGCCACTGACTTTACAAGACCCCAGAGCTCCAGTTTTGCACCACAGAAGTCCACTCAAAGCACAGCTTGGTGTTTCTGCTAAAACCCCATGGAAAAAACAAACAGCATTATTGCAGCTCCTTTAGGGGTGGTTGTTAGCAAGGAGCTCTGTTTAGGAAAGAAGGCACACACCTGCTCACAGCTGCCTGGAGAGAAGCTCACACTCAGTTATTTGTCCACAATAAAATGAAAAGCTTTCACCTGACTTTGGCAAAAGCCAAGACTTCACATTTAATGAACACAAGCCTTGTGTTACTCAAAGCCCTGAGAGCAGAGGGATGGCAGGGAGAAGTGAGCCTTAAGAACACCAGATATCTTGAATAACACCATGGAATTGTGTGTTTTAGGAAGGGCAAGTCTCCACTGCAGCATGAATCAGTCACAAATAAATGCAACAGGGAGGTGAAGCTGTTGGGCTGAAGGCAGAACATCTCAAGCCCATCACACTCACTGCATTTGCCAGGAATGTTCCAACAATTCCCCTGCACGTCCAGCCTTGTCCAGCTCCTAAACAGGGAAAACTGAATACTTGTTTTGACAATGAACAGATACATCTATCATATTGCTAATGATATTGGAGGATGTGAGTGGATACATGTAACATTTGGTTGGATGGTTCATCTAGAGGTCAGCTTTGGCTCAGGGCCTGTTGTTCAGGCCTCAGTACTTCAACTCGACAAGCACCATGCAAAAACTGTCAAGTGCTCACTAAGCCCCTGAGGCATTCCCTGTACATGTCAATCCTCTGCCTCTTAACTGGAATTAAGCAAGAGCATAGGGAAAGGACTTGCGGGAGGCAGTAACTCATCATCATTTCACCTGCCGAACAAAAAAGAAGGGACTGGAGCAAACCCATCACTGAGGAAAAACACATGGAAAAAATTACCAGAAAATCCATTTTATAGGAATTGCCATGCATTTATATGTACAATTAAACCAAAACATATACAGCTTAAGCAATGCTGTACATACAACCTCTAGAACACCACAGAAGAGGCAATTCTGTAACCCAGGAAAGTTTTGCCAGCTGGGAACCATCAGCTAATTCTGTTTAAGTGTGAGACAACACAGGTGTAACCAGTACAATTGGGTGTAACCAATCAGCACAAGAGAGGCCCAGGGCACACAGAGAAGTCCCAAAACTGGCTAACAAACATTTCCCAGACATGCAGCAGCATTTTGCGAACATTAAATGCTCCAAGAGGCCACAGCATGTAGTTCAAAATCGTTTGGGTTAGAACAGACCTTGAAAAATCATTTAGTCCACCCGCTGAGCCCAAACAGGCAGGTTTTGTCCCCAGAACTGCCTTGCCCTTGAAAGAGCAAACAGCCACACACTCCACTCTTGAGGGGCTTCACAGCCTCTCTCAGGAGCTCCTTTTGCTGCTGGACTCTGGGAGCTCCCTGCCCTGCCCACTCAGTGCACACAGACCAGCATGGCAATGCCCCCCCTCCACATACAGACAGCAGACCTGGAGCTTTGAGTCCACACAATCCACCCTTTCCAAGAATTACAGTTATTTTGAAGCTACTCCATTTATTCCATAACATATCTTCTTGGGGAAGCCTCTTTGGGTAACAGGCAGTTCTCCAGTTGCTGTAGCCTCCTCCAGAACTATAAGCCCTGGTTCACAAGAGGTTTCTGCTGCAACCACTACACCTGACTGATCTCATATTGAAGGGAGGGAGAAAATGATCACAGAAGGTGCAACTACATCATTCCCAGAAGAAATTTTCTTGCACCATAGAGAAAAAAAGGCTAAATTATACCCCAAGTCAGCATTTTAGTTGACTTTTGAACATGACATTAGAACAATCTTATAGGGAACTAACACCTGTGGAGTAAGGTGAAGCCATACCTTAAGAGGAGACTTAGATTGTATAAATAGTGGTTTTGGGAAGAGCCCAATTTGGACAAAACTAAGACAGCCTTTCCCTCTAAAAATTGCCGCTTTGCTCGGGCACACTTGCAGCCTCACAGAGGTGCAGGCAGCACGTACCTGCATCAGGGAGGTGCCAAGAAGTAACTCCTCGGGAAGCCAAGGTAGAGAGGACACTCCTGACCTCCTCCAGCGCTGGGCATGTTCCAGGGTGCCGTGCCAGGAGCCTTCCCTGCGGCTCGGCGGGTGCTGCCCGGCTCCCTGCGGCACCGCTCACCGGCTCCCCCTCACGCCGGGGCGGGAAAGGGGCGCTGGCGGGGGGGGCTCATTTGAAGTGGCCCGGGCTCCTCCCCCTGCCCTCCCTCCTCCCCTCTCCTCCCCTCCCCTGCCCTCCCTCCCCTGCTGCCGTTCCCACCCCTCAGGGCGGGGTTGCCCCCTACGCTCCGCCCCTCGCCCCCGGCGGGGCAGCGCGGGCAGCGGCACCGGTGGCAGCGCGGGCGGTACCGGCATGTCCTGAGCGGCGGCGGCGGCCGATCCGGGCCGGAGCCAGCACGGAGGGCTCGGTGGAGCAGCGGGCCAAGGGCCGGGCCCCCATGAAGGAGAAGGAGGCGGGCGCGGAGCGGGGCAAGCCCGCCACTTACACCGGGGACAAGAAGGCGCGCATGGCGGCCAAGACCAACAAGAAGTGGGTGCGCCTGGCCACCGTGCTGGCCTACGTGCTCTCCGTCTCGCTGGCCGCCATCGTGCTCGCCGTCTACTACAGCCTCATCTGGCAACCGGTGCGCGGCAGCGGCGGCTCCTCCAGCCCCGGCCCCGGCGCCGCCGCCACCCCCGCGCAGCTCCGCGCCGCGCCCGCCGGACCCACGGCGGGGCCTCCGCCCGCGGCGCCGCGCACCGGCCCCGGCCCCGGCCCCGCCGCCACCGCCCCGCCGGCCGCGTCCCCCCCGCCCGCGGCCGGGAGCGGGCCGGGTGCCGGCAGCCCCTGAGCCGGGCGGGCCGCGGGAGGCCGCGCCGCCGGGGATGCGGCCGCGGGGCTCGGCCGAGGATGGAGACCGATGGCTCGCCCGTCCCTGCGGCACCGTGCAGCGCCCGTGGAGACTGACCGGAGACTGACCTGGAGACTGACCTGCAGACTGACTCGGCCCCGTTTGGACTCGGTGGAACTGCGGTATCTTCTTTTCCCCCCGGTTTTTCCTCAAAAGGGAATTTTGTGGCTTCGTTTTCTTCCTCACCAGGGCTAGCTTCTCCCTTTGAACCTGCATTGAATTCCTGCGCTGTTTATGCCAGTCTGTTACCTATACAAGGATATCGGTGTCCAAAATTCCTCGCTATTTACAGGATCAGCTGGGAACAATATGAATTTAGAGGCTGTAATCCATTGTTGAAGTAAAAACAGTTTTGTTTAACGATGAGCATAAACTTATTTAAAATATGTGGAAGGTAAATTGACTTGTTTACTATATTAAAATATTTTCCCAATATGAAAGTCTCTGTAACAAAGTATGTTCTCTTCGGTGGTGGGAGGAGGAATGCTGAACTGGAAGGGGTCAGAGTAGCAAAAATTTGGTCACTGCAATGGGAAGCTGTGGTATATGATGTTGATTCCTTTGTCATTGGTCTCCGTAGGTGAGGCTGGAGAAACCTCTGTACGTGCATAAATCCTGCTAATTGTGGAAGCGAAGCAGTGGTGCTGGAAAGGTTTGATCTG
Organism: Eopsaltria australis; assembly: GCA_034509425.1. Classification (NCBI taxonomy): domain Eukaryota; kingdom Metazoa; phylum Chordata; class Aves; order Passeriformes; family Petroicidae; genus Eopsaltria; species Eopsaltria australis. The sequence goes on along the minus strand of JAVTVJ010000305.1, from coordinate 446,932 downwards.
TGCTGGCAGAGCAGGTGGAGGTGTGGCGGTGGGTGCTGGTGGGCTCTGAGCTGCAGCGTGGTTGTACCCTCGTGCTGCTGCCTGCGAGGGATGGCAGCGTTTGCAGATAGTCCCCTCGTCCCTGCACCTCGGGGGCATGTGGAACCAGGGTAGGTCTGGGCCAGGCAGCTCCTGGTGTGTCCTGGGAAGGCTCTCCTCCCAGCTCCGTGGTTTCCTGCCCCGTGGTCCTCAGAAAACTTATATTGCTTGATGAGCAGGGTGAAAAAATGGCCTTTAATAGCTCTGGGATGTGGGATATAAACTAGGAAACCGTAAGAGCCATGTTGTTCCAAGCTGCTGATTTCCAGATGGATGGATTCAGCTGAATCTGTGAGGCTGCCAGGCTGTGCTGCATCTCTGTGAAAGAATCACAGCAGTTCAGATTCCTTCTGCTGAGGGATGCAAATGTGCTGTAACGTGGTGTACGTATTTCAGATGTGCAGATCACAAAGGTACAGTAAAATACGGCACTTGGCTGTTTGAAAAGAGCTGTTTCATATCAAAATCGCAGTTTGGGACTGTGGTGGTTTGTTAAGGCTGTATCGTCAGCTGGGCATTGCCTTTACAGCATCTGTGAAAGGTAGAACCAGGAGCAGAGGGCTTGCAGGGAGAAATGAGGCAAAAGGAGAGTGGTTTGTGATCTTTTCACCCTCCTTTCCAGTTTTCTGGGGAGCATGCAGAGAAGGATGCGTATTGTTACAACAGAAAGCTGGTGGGAAAGACAAAATGATCCCGCTTAGTCACTTTAGCCAAAATCGTGGGATCCCTGCCACCCTCCTGCGGGGCAGGTGGAGGAGCTGGAAGCACTGTGCCAGCAGACGGGTGCCCTGCAGCTGTCATCTCCTGAGCTGCTTCTCTGCTCTCCCTGTTCATCCGCGGGAGGAAGGCTGAGTGTCCTGGAGCAGCACCGGTTCCTGGCCCCATGGGTGTCTGTTCTGTGAGTGGGTGATTTTGTTCCCTTGGTGGTTCTGCCTGCAGCGTGTTGATCCCTCTCCATGGGGCTGCGTACGCCCACAGCAGTTCCGGGTCCCGGTGACAGCAATGCCATTTGCTGGCCTTGGGATACACCTCTGGTTGTGGGGGAAAGTTCCTGCAGCTCCTCTGAGGGAGGAGTGAGTGACAGAGAAACCAGGCTCATTGTGGTGCCATTTGAGTTTAGTGTGCTCCTCGGCTCGGGTGCTAAATGCAGAACCAGTTGGGAAGTGTCTCTGAGAAGGAGCTTGCGTTTAACTTGTAAAACCTTTGGAGATAAATAAAGCTGCGTGCATGACATGGATGCTGGGATTTCTCTGCTGCTAGCCTGCAGCTCGGAGCCGGTGACTCTGTAGCGGCTCCGAAGGGTGCATTCAATGTGTGCTGAGTGTCCAGGGCCTCCTGGCATCCTTCACTTTAACTACAATTGCTCTCAGAAGACTAATAGAGCCTGGCTGCGTGGTACAGAGGGGAGAGGAAGTGAATGGAATTAAATGGGCTGCGTGGCCCTCTTCCAACCTGTCGTGTAACTGCTGAAAGACGCCTTGTACTCGGGGGCTGGAACAACCTAGAGCTCTTTACCTGGTTTGTGGTTTTGGTAACAAAGAATCTCTGGGACAGAGACAGTACTCAGATCTGCTGGATCAAAGGGAACAGGCCCTTCACTGATGGCTGCCTCCCCTTCTGATGCTAAAAATAGTTGATGAGCCAGTATGAGGATGGTTGTGGCTGTCTGCATTCCTGTAGGAAAGTGCAGGCTTGGTGAGTTCCCAGACTGTGTTTTTGCATCTTCTCCTCTGCTGACAGATTTCAGTGAAATGCTGCTATTTCTGTACCTATTACAACTGGCTTTGGAGCATCCTGGGGCTTCACTCCGGTTGCACTGAACGTGCAAGGGAGCGGAAGATGCAGAAGGGTTGTGGGCTGCCAGCCTAATGGCCAGGGAGCTTTGGTGATTTCAGCAACCTGATTTTCCAAATCCTCTGGACCCATATTCTTCAGCTACAATCTCTTTCCCATCCTTTTCCTAGCCAGGAATAGTAGCCCTCCGGAGGCAGATGTGTTCCCTCTGGGATGCTGTTGCCAGCCTGTGATGAGCCCGTTGCTGTGCTTCTTACTCTCGTCATGACAGTCTGTCGAAGAAATTGGTGACTAAGTGCACTTTGCAAATACTCTGGTAACAAAAATGGTTTGTCTGGATTGGTTTCTAGGTGTAAGCTAACTTAAAATTCAGGGCACTAGGGATTTCTTGGGAAGTAGATTGGCTGCAACAGATACTTGGACTGGGAATTTTTGCATTATGTTGCCATCGTTGTACTGAGCCAGTCATCTGCATCTCAACAGAATTGCTTCAGTGCCCTAAAATGGTGCAGTCACCAGTCTGGGGTAAAGCTGAGGTTTAAAAGGCAGATGGTTGTGTCATCTGTTGTGTTACTTCAGCTCCAGTTCACCCTTTCCCTTCATTGCTCCTCAAAAAAATAGTAAAATTCAGGTTCACTTAGTGTGATTGTAGCAGGCAAGACAAGGCGCAGGGTTGTGTGTTGCTTCCTAGGTAGAAATGACTGTAACCTTGTGATTCGAGATATTGATTCCTTGGAATTGCTGGAGAGGGTTATTCCCTTCACACATCTGCTGTCCTGCGTGTCACCTGCCAACGGAGCTGTGCCATATTCCCAGTGTGTGCATGTCGGTGAGGAAGGGAGATGTCTGGAAGTCAGTTGGATGAAGGAGATACCTAAAAATGTGAGGGAAATGCTTTAAAGGCCTTTGCTTTTGTGATAGAAGGAGGTTGACAAGAGTCTCAGAACTGACTCTGGGATGCTCCTGTAAAGGCACGATGGCTGTAAGCACATGGCTGGAATTCTGGCATCTGTGCTTCTATTTTTTTACTTCATTTTTTATTGATTAAGCATGGTAATAATTTTGTAATGCAAACTTTTCCTCCAAGTTTTGAGTCTGTGTATCATTTAAGGCCCAAGTTCCAGATTTTTGTCCTCTGAGAGCCTTTAAAAAATGGTAGCACAAGAAATAGAGGATGTTTGTCCAAATCTCCTTGGCTCTTCTTGCACGTAGACGCCTCTGGCTCACATCTATTTATCGATATCTAATACCTGCCTTCTGCCTGTGCACACTGGTCTTGTCCCAATGAGCCCAGTTTGTCCAAGGAGAGTATTTGGTGTAACTCGCGTGCAGACAGACCAGAAGGAAGGGAAATAGCAGGAAAAGGAGTTACTGGAGCATGTAATCTTCTCCAGCAGCTGGCTCACGTTTCCATCGCTAAAAGCTCTCTTTTCCCCGTGCGACACTCTTGTGGGCTCATCTAATGCAATGCACATCATCTTAATCCCAGATTCCTGTGCAGTATTTCTGACACAGAATCTTGGCTTAATCCCTGAGCGTGGCTGAAAAGCAGTTGTGTGGTGTAGTGATGATAACAAAATCAGTGGCTGCTTCTGGGCATCAGGGATTTCCCTCAGCGAAGTCAAAGCTGATCAGAGTGGGCTGCTCAGGGGGGTGTTAGCAATGGCTGGCTCTTTGTCCTGGAGCTGCTGGAGCACAGAGAGAGGGGAATGGCATAAGAAACAATCATAGCCGAGTTGGAGCATGAAGCTAAGGAGATGAAGCTTGGCTTGTGGCTGTTCCACAGGTGTTCAGAGGCAGTTTTGGGAAAGCTGGCCAGGTGCTGTGTCACTGCAGTGGGATGGTGTGAGCAGGAATCAGCCACGGACTTCCCAGTGTTGCCTGCCAGTGCCTGCAGAGCCTGGGAGCTGGTTGAGCTGTTGCTGTACAACCTTTCCAGGGAAGGCAGCAGGCAACGTCGTGAACTTCCCAGCAGTGCTGTGTCCTGCTGCTGCTCTGGGCCTCTCATTGACTTGAAAAACACTAATTGCTGTATTATGCACTTAAAATACAAAATTGATGGCTAAGTGCCAGTGCCCTTTGCCACTTGCAACCAGTTTATCTAGAGGGAGATTGTTGTGGAAAACCAATGAAATTTTCTGTTATTTTTACTTCTAGAGAGTCTGTGTTGTGCTGTACTGGTTAGTGGCCTGTGTGTATGCTCCTGCTGCAGGTATTGGGCTTGTTGAGGTAGGAACAGAGAGCTAAACTGCTGTCAGGATTTTGTGTTACTGCCTCCTTTAGTAATTGCTTTGGAAACTGGTATCTCAACTTTATCCAGATGTATTTTTGTCCTTGGCTTGAAGTTTTTTAGTTAACTTTTTTATGCAAGAGCTGACTCACTAGTCTGGGATCAATTCTGATAGTTTTAGCTACAGAGTTGCTGTGTTGAAATTGACTGCAAATTTTTAAGGAAAAGAACAGTGTCTAGTGGCAAGCTGATCCTTTGAAGAAAAAAGCATTCTGCCTGGGAGTGCTGCTGCTTCCCTGGTGTCTGGAAAAGCTGGAACAACTTCCACCAAATCCCTGAGCTACCAGCCACGGCTGGGAAGGCACCTGCGCAGGCAGGTGACTGAACTCTGCAAGCTGCCATTACATTTGCTTGCAAGAAAAGTGCAGTGGTGATGAGGTGGTGGCTTTGATGCCTCAATGAAAAAGTGATCCTCATCTTCCTGGCATTGCTGCAAGGAGCTTTTGTGGTGAGGAAGCTGAGCTAGCCCAGGAATTCAGTGCTTTCTGAAGGAATCAGTGCTCTGAACTGGAGCTGTTGCTCTAAAAAGCAGATATTACTGATTCAGTTTGGAAAACTCTACACGTGGAACTGAGAAACAGTAAGAAACAGGAGGTTTTTCCTCATTGCAACTTTTATTTCATATAAATAATCCCTCTACATCAGATTTGTCAACTTTTCAGTTTTTTTCTCTCACCATAAAGAAGAAACAGCTAAGCCACAGTTGTCTGAAAAATCACAACCCAGGCACCAAACAAAGTGCATCGAGCAAAGTGTTAATGAGCAGGAAAAAATACACTTAGAACAGGCACAACCTGTCCAGTCCCATCCCTGGAGCCTGGATCAGAGTCAGTCCTTCCTGGGCATCATTGCCTGCAAAGTCACTTGGAAGAAAGAAAAAAAAGAATGAAATAGAGGATCAGGGATGGCTTTCCTTACAGAATAAAGTCTAGGGCAGTAAGGTTTTTTACTTCTTCAACACAGTACTGGACCAGGGCAATGTAAAATTCCTGCCTGGCCATGTGTCCCACTGCTCCTGGAGCGCAACAGCTCTTGAGCTGAGTCTGTGTGTTCCATGGACCATGAGGCAAGCTGGCTCCTGGGAAATGCTGGTAATGACTCAGTCTGACTGGATCAAAAGTGAGGTCAGAGACCTGATGTACAAAATAATAATAAATTTAAAAACTAAACAATTGCAAGCAGTTTTTTGAACCAGTCAGAGAAGGAAAATCAGCCTTTAACAGTGATGGAGAAGCTCCAGGACCTGGAGCAGTTTTACGATATTCTGTTTATCTGTTCTTTTATCTGTTGGGTAAGTCCAAATAAACCCAGTCTGGGCTTTGGTGGGGTGGAGATGTTTCTACTGATAAAACACAAAAGCTGCACGCTCTGTTTCTTGATAATACCTGGTGTGATGCCAGTAAAGTCTCCTGAATTTGGCACAGGGAGGAAATTCCCAGGCTTGTGCTTCATGATAGGTGTCACGGGTCTAAGTCACGTGGAAAACCAAATGTTTATCTGTGCAAATATTAGTTTATTAAAGCAGCATAGAGTATTTCAGTCCACACGTGCCAACCTGATCTGCAGTCTGCCAGCCTGGTCAGCCAATGTCCTGCATTCCAGGCAGCCTCCACACATACCTGTCCAAGGCATGTTGACTCTGGCATCAAGTTTTAGAGCAGCACCTCGAAGTGAGGGTGATGCCCGCTCTGCTTTGTCATTCAGAAGTCAGAAATTACGTTGTGTTATTCCTTGCACCTTCTCCTTAACTGGTAGCTGTATTCCAGCTGAGTCCTAGCTTGCTGTAACTGAAAAGCCAAGCAGCTGGAACTCCTGCATGTTTGTGCTCGTAAAGCTCCTCCAGATCCTCCATTTGAAAGGTATCTTTAAGGCCAGGTCAGAAGGTCTGCAGGGCAGCTTAGAGAGGATTCCTGCCCTCTTATTGAAGCACAAGGCTATGGAAGGCACAACCAGGAAGGTGAAAATGTTTGATATGAAGTCTTGGACCTCCAGCTCCAGTTTGGCCTGGGTCCTGCTGCCAACTGCTTTGGGCAGTGTGGTGGAGGAGGAAGATTATTGTGCGGTCCCCCTCCTTGTCATGCTGCAGGGATGCCAGTTACGCTTGGGAAGGGAGCACGGAGTTTGCTGAGTTATGCACACACCTGGTCAACCAAGCAGCCACATTCCTTGGCACAAAGAACTGTCCTGATGTGCTCCTCAGCCTTTAAAAGAGGAGGAGAGCTGGAGGCTCTTCAAGGAGGAGGTGCTGGGGTTGATCTGTGCTTCTCAGAAGTGCTCCATCCATCCATCCATCCTGCTCGTGCCCCGCGGCCCCTGCCACTACCATACACCTCTGCCAACACTTCAACCACGTGCAAACCTCTAAGTACAAGTGCTCTGAACACAACTTCTTCACCCACCTACTAACTACACCCTAACACCTCACCCCTCTGCTTTGCCAGCCGCCTCTTCCTGCTGTTCCAGTTGCTGGCACAGCCCCTGGCATGCGCAGGGCCCTCCAGCCTTTGAGAAAAAAATGGGAGGTGTGCCCAGAAACCCAAGCTGTAACTTTAAACAGAATTAGTCATTAAATAAAATAAAGTGCATCCAGTAGACATTTCCTTGGCTTGCCACGCAGCTGCAATATATGCCAAACAAATAGATAAGTGATGGTATTTTCTCTGTGGGGTGGGAGTGTGTGCACCCTTCCCCATCCTCTGACATGCAGATAGGGAAAGGGGATGCCAGAACTGTGGGTGGGGGTGGTGATGGGGACCCCACGTGTTGTGAATGGTGCTGAAGGGCACTGGGCAGGCGCTGAAAGCTGATTTCATTGAAGGTAAAAGAGTGAGGACAAACTTGCACTCCTCTTCTCCTCCACCGCCTCCAGCACGTTATCCTGCGAAACGAGAGCAGAGACAGCCGCAGGATTATCAGTCTCCAGGGAGCTGCTGAGCTGTAAATTAAAATGTCTGCTGAGTTTCACCCTGCCCTTCCTGCATGGCTGGGGCTGCTTGGGAGGCACCACTGGGGCATAACCCAGATACCTGCTGCCAAATCTGACAGGAGCACTGGGGGCTCTGCAGCCCAGGGGATGAGCTGACTCTACCAGTCTGGATTAAACACTCTCAGTCCTCCTCTGGGATAGATACATCAAATTTACTCTTTCCTTATATCTCAGGAACAACAATCCTGATGTGTTGTGTGCGCTGGTGCACCAAGAGAAGGGGCTGATTTCAGGCAGGGCTTCGTGATCCTTCCTGGTGGACCTGGCCTGGGGGTGCAGCACTTGTGAACCCCAGTGGCAGAGGGTGAATCAGCTTTTCCTAATGAAAAACTGTCCTGTGGGTGGAGCCTGCTGTCCTAGAGCTACTTCCTAGAGACCCAGACATGCTGATTTTAATAGGGAAAGGCAGACTTTTTATTCTTTTCTAGTTTCCAGATGCTTGGGTGCTGCTCAGAATTGCTGAGCTGGCATTTTCCTGCATCCGGGTTTAAATCCGTAGATCTGCCTTTTGCTGATGCAGATTTCAGCACCCAAAGCTCCCAAGAAAGATCAGCGAGGGGGATGTAAAAGAGATGAAATCCTGCAAAGGCAGGAGAGGCCCTGGGAAGCTTGGCTCGCATAAAAAAGAAACTTCTCAAGGAATCATCTAAAGACACAGCCACAAATATTTAATAAGGAACTGCACTGAAATCAGACCCGAGGTGCTGACACAACTGATTCTGTGTACAGCTGAGATGAGATTGTTCCTGGAGACTTCATTCCTTCTGTCTGTGTGCAGCAGTGAGGGCTGGCTGTGTCCGGCTGCCAAGGGCTGCTCAGTGCTGTGCCAGCACATTGGGATTTAACTGGACTGGGAAGGGCCAGAAGCAGACTGTCAGTCACACTTGGTGATCCAGATATTGTAAAGTAATCTGGTTTATGAGTCTGAGCTGACTCCAGCACAAGCTCTCCCTATTGTGGATCTATTTGATCACTGATGCTTTCAGAAGGCTCTGACTGTGTTTCAGTGCTGGGAGATAATTCCCTTTCCTGCTTTGCAGTATTATCCTTTCAATACAGACACCTTCTTCCCATGCATGAGTGAGTCTTGACAGCCAAGACATTGGTGGGCTTTAAAGTCATTACTTCTCTTGGTAATTAGGCAGAGTGATTAGCCTTTCTCACATTTCCCACTGTATCCTCTTTCCCATATGTAACTCCAGGGCCGGTGGGAGATGGAGCAGCTGTGGGCTGGCTGTGAGCTGGGGCTCAGGACAACAATGCCCCCAGGTGCTGCCTGAGCTCTGCCAGCAGAGTGGGAATTCTGTGGTGGCAGAATTCCCTCTGTGTGTCAGTGTCACAGGAGAGGACTGACGCAGATCGCTGCTGTCTGTCTCACACCTCTCAGCCTGGCTGGCTGGGGGATGTCACTGGGATGGCCTTCACAGCCAAGCCAACACCAAGCCCTTGTGGGACCGACTGGTTAGGCCCCACGTGATGGGGGGATGTGCAGAACTCCCTGAAGCTGCAGCTGAACATAGCTGATGAAGGTTTGGAATAGCAGGATAGGAGAGCAGCTCTGTTCCCGGTGTTTGGAATGACAGCAGCTCACCCATCAGAGCCCTGAGTTATGTTTAGATGTGTTAAGCTCCAGTAAGTGGCCCTCAGGATTCAGCCATGGTGAGCTTCCAAGTGCTCTGACAGGTAGCCACCTTTTCCTAATTTTCCCATATTTATTCCTGGGCTTCTCCAACACCTTGGTCCCTGCCTCAGCGCTGTGTTCTGGCTTGGATGTTTCTTCCCCTTTGCTGGTGTTCACTACCCACATATCTACAGAGATCACAATTCCACTGCTTTCTGCCTTCATTTTCCTAGACTAAACAACATTCCCTCAACAGCCCTGGAGCCTTCCCTGTGTGTCCCTAGTCTCTTGCACCATTGTCACAGAATCCCTGTGTTTTCCAATGTTAACACTATCTTCCCATGCTGTGCCATCACTCCAGAGATATGGAGACAACTATGTCAAGTCTCACTCCTTGACTGCCCATGAAGACTAAGCTCTCCACTTAGGCGGTACTCAGAGGTGCTCTGGGAATTTGAAATGCCCATGGCATGACAGTGGGCTCCAGAGGGTGCTGTGGGCTGCAGGAAGGACCAGGGAAGCTGAAACCATTCAAGGCAAGCCCTTGACCCTGCCAGTCCTAGGCCAACTCCCCACACATACCAGCAGATGGTATCTTCCTGTCTCCTGAACCTCGGGGAAGCTGCTTGTTCTTCTGCAGCTCTGCAATTGTTTTGGGAAGTGCTGGTTTCTGCTTGTGCTGCTTCCTGCACCAACCTTGGGCGCTGGTTTGCATCAGAGCCGACCTCTGCTGACCTCCTCCGTCCTGCACCACTCAGGCCCTGCCTGCCCCACTCCTGTTTACGTCAGCCAGTGCTGCAAGGTCAGATCCCTGGAGCTGCTCTGGAAATCTACCCCCAGCTGCATTTTCTCTAAAGATGTTAAGATTAATTTTCTCAAGAGAATTCAGGAAAAAGCTTCTGTGGTTTTTGTGTATCGTTTACTTCTCTGGGACTTGTTGGACATTCTCCAGGGATTCCAGTCCTGCACTTCGAGTAAATATTTATTCCTTGTTATTTGAAGCAAAGGATGAAAGCCCCACCACACTCTCTGCACAGCATCTCCCACTGATTTGAAGGTGCTGGAGATTTTTAGTGCCATAAATAGACGTTGGGAGGGGGAGCTGTGAAACCCACGTGGTGGCTGCACAGGGCTGCAGTTGTGCAGGAAGGGATGTGAGATCTGCATTTAATATGAGTGGGACACAGGCCCCACAGAGCCCCCAAGCAGGGCAGGGGGCTAGCACATCATCACTGAGTACAGATGTTTCCAGCTGTTACAGATACCTGCTGAACTCTGAAGTGGACTCAGGGCCCTATTACCAAACCACAGGAATCTCCATCGCTGAGATGAAAATGGACTACTCTAATTTATTGTTTTCTCTTAGTTGGTGTCTAATTAAAGTTATCCTGAATGAGAAAAGTAGTCATTAATTCCTTCATCCTCTAATTTAGTGGGAATTTTGGTAGATTGGAGAGGCGTGGCTGGACAGTAATCTCCCACTATGTCCATTCAGGTGTTTCATAACATTCTCCTAAATGCTGTTGGAATTAATTTCCCTCACTTGAAGGAATTTTAGTTCAAACATAGAACCAGCTCCTGCTGTTTCTTGATGTTTTGTCTTTTTGAAATCACTATGACGCTTGCACTTCTCCCTGCCTTTTGTATGGATTGGATTATAGGGAAAGTCTTTGTTAGCAGCTTAGCCACTTCATCCCTAAGCTCATTTGTACCTCTGGGAGGAATACTGAGCAACACTGGGGGACACGTTGCTGTGTAGGGTCTGCAGAAAAGCAGAAAAGCTTCTGGAACCTGGGAAAGGCACTTGGTGGGGGGATCTGCCTGCCTGGCTCTGAGCAGCTCATTGCCTCAAGTGCCTACTTATGGAACAGAGCTGCTGCCTCTGGGAAGGAGAGAGGCAGGAGTATCCTGAGAGCCACTCCTGTGTTAGGCAAGCTGGATTGTGCTCTGGAAACACTCATCTCTGTTTAGTGTGATGTCCTGCTCTGGGGGACATTGCCTGGAACAAACACACCTTGCAAAGAGCCCCCACCCTCTCGCCTTTCCCCTTTCTTCTAATTTCTACCCTACCTTTGTGCTTGTCATCCTTTGTTCCTTCTCCTGGCTTTGCATTTGCCTTGATGGAAGAAAACTTGGTTTGCGTAAAATCTGGAGTATTGCTCCATAACCGGCTCTGCTCTCCCTCCCTTCTCTTTGGTTCATGGGCCTTTGCACCAGGAATCATCTCACCCTGTGTATTTATACACTGCCCTGCACATTAGTGATACCATCTGTAATTCAAAGTGTAGCACTCACAGACCTACTGGGAAGAGAATCCCACATACAATCAACCTTCTCCCAAGTTCTGCCCATGAGGTGGGCCCCTGTGGCTTTGCAAGTGTTTTGGGGAAGGACCACACTGACCTCAAGTTGTGAGCACCCCAGCGACAGAAATAAACTCATCCCACTGAGGTTATTCCTCCCATCCTTTCTAAGGTCATTGTTTCCCAGGAATAGTTCAGTATGTGCCCTAACTAATGTGTCATCAACCAACCTCAGCAGCCCAGTTTTCTGTCCAAATTTTCCTGCCTGACTTTCCATTCCTTCCGCACCCACTCCAGGACAGGCCTTTGGGAGGCACAGATTTAATTACCTTAGAGATCCATAACACTGCTAATGAACATTTCTGAATAGTTATCTGGTATGATGCCATTGTACCAGAGAAAATGGAGTTGTGGCCTGTACTATGGCTGAGAGCATTAATGAGATGACTCACCTTATGTCTCAGGCAAGCTGGTGCAATCTGCTAGTTGTGAGTGTCCCCACTGTCCTTGTCCTTGCAGTCCTCAGGCTGGTCCCCTTCCCCAGACTGGGATTTTGCTGTGTCCTGCTCAGGCACAACAGTCTTGTCAGAGCTGGCTTTCCCTGGGGGTGAAGGCTCGTGGTGTTCAGTGCCTTCAGCATCTTCGCTGCCTTTCATTGCAAGTGCCTGTCCCTCAAGAGCAGTGGTTTGGGTCACTTCTTCCCCTCCTTTTCTCACCACCTGTCCTTGATCTGCATCCAGTCTGTCTCCTGCTGCTGTGTCGAGCTTTTCTCCATGGCTGTTGGAAGAGTTCTCAGAGGACTCCTGTTCCAAAGCTGGCTGTTTCTCCAATTCAGCTCCATCCACATTCACTCCCACTGGTGATAAGGTCTCCTCGCTGCCAGGCCTGGTGCCTTGCACAGTGCTTGGAAGGCTGCTCTGTGAAGCAGTGCTGTCAGTGCTCTCCTCTTGGGAGATGTCAGCAGTGCCAGGCTTCCCACTGGCATCTTCCCCAACGCTTTCCTTGCTTGGTTTGGGCCCTGGCTCTGAGTCCCCGGTGCTGGCCACAGACACCTCTGTGCTGCAGCCCCTCACTGCCCTCCGCTCCTCCTTCTGGCCATTCTGGGCAGGCTGCACCTTCCCACTTCGCAGTCGCTGTGAGGGGAAGGCCCCATGATCCTGGAGGTTTGGCTGTTTCCCCTTTTCCTCCAGCTCAACTGTGCAGTTCTCTTCCACCCCCTCGTCACTTCTGCTCTTCCGCCTCTCCATACCAAAGTTCCTCTGAGAAACAAAGGACATGTTAAGTTCAGCTCATTAAAATATCAGTATATTGTATTTCTTGTCTGTGATGGTTCTGAAAATTTGAGGAAAAAGAATGTAAAAGGATGTAGGTGGAGAAGTGTCCAGGGACCAGAATAGCTGGGGTGGTTGTGCTGACAGAGGGTCAGTGCAAGCAGTGAAGCTGCTGTCACACCAGGCCATGTGAGGAGTGTTAGTGACAGGTACAGTTACCCAAAACCAGAGGTCTCCCAGCTCTGGAATGGATTAAAGATTTCAATTTTCCTGAGTGTGCATGTGTTGAGAAAACTCAGCTGCCAGTCTGCAACTCAGGAACTCACCTGGCCATCAAGGTCATCCCTCAGAAGAGACATGTCCTCGCCTTCTTTTGCATCCCATCTGTCAAGGAAAAGTAATCAAAATTTAGGCCTTGAAGTTCTTACAAAGCCAGTGTCCCTGCCTGACACCCGGATAGGGATTCCTTCCAGGGCCATGTATTCCTTATCTGAGCCCCTTGTCCAGGCCTATCCAGAGACATTCATTTGAGATCACTAAATCTTAATGAACTGGTTGTTGTAATTCTAATTGTAATTAACACATTAACTCCAATTGCCAGAACAGACAGTTAAGGCAGACTAAGCAGATAGGGTTTGCTTGTGCTGGCGCCTGCCACAGTCTGGTCCTGCTTGCCTGACAGTGCCCAAGTGTCCCAGGTCTCTACGACAGCAGACACAGAGGCAGATCCTGAAGGCTGAAATTACTTTGAAGTAGCTTGGAAGACAGACTAGTTACAAGGGCCTGGAGTGACAGGACAAGGACCAATTGCTTCCCACTGACAGAGGGCAGTGTTAAGTGGGATATGCTTCCCTGTGAGGGTGGTGAGGCCCTGGCACAGGTTGCCTCTTCATAATTAGGCAGGGAGTGAGACATGGACGTGTCCACCATGGCAGTGCTGCCAGCTCCTCACCTTCTGGCTCTGCCTGTCAGTCTGTCCTTCCCCTTGGCTCGGCTGCTCACAGCAGACACTGCTTTCGGACCAGAGTCGCTCACATTCACTCCATGATGCCCTCCACCTAGAAAACAGGTTGGAAATGCCATGCAAAAGTAGCCAGAAGCAGCTGAGGGACCACTGAACAGACCAACACCCTTGTATCCTTGGAAAGGAACTCTGAGGTGGGAAGCCTCTGAATCTGTGTACATACTACGTGTGTATTTTCTAAAACAATAAAGACAAATCAAGAATTTAGGGTGTTTCTTGTGTGGTTTTTTTTGTTCCGAATTTAAATTCTAACTTTAAATCTTATTCCTTGGATACAGTCTCTCTTGGGCTGTTCTTGGAAGATTTCTCCCCTGCACACAGCTATGAGAGCAGCCACATGGTATGTTCCAAAAGGCTCTCCAAATCTGCAAGTGGCTGGTGAGAACTCTCTCCCCGAGCTATATCAGAGGTGCTGGTATTTAGTGGAGTGACACAACACAATCCTGTGGTTTACTCACCTCTCCCATCGGGAGGAAAGGACCTGTGCTGGAATTTCCTTGCATTCCTTCCCCCTGTAAGGACACAAGAAAGGGTGCACCAGAGTGAGTGAGGGTCTGTAGTGGACAGGCAGCAAAAAGCCTGATGTTCAAACAGGGTGTCACAAGGGAAAGCTTTGTTTTGCCAGTCCATCTCCTGAGAAACAGGAGTCAGCATGGACTTATGCTAGTAAAGAAGCCAGCATGTGCCATAGGGATCAGAGATGATGTGCTCTGGAACAGGATTGCCTCTTAAACCAGTGTGTGGGAAAGAAGGCAGGGCTGAGCCTCCGCATTGTGTTGTACCAGGTTACAGAAGCCACTGCTCTCCCTGGGAAGGTCCAAAGCTCTAGCACCCAGCTGCTCAAATCCCATCCCCCGAGCCCTCTGCCCAGCAGGGAGGGCTGAGCCCCCAGCTCAGAGGCGTTTGCCCAGGAAAGCAGAGCTTCACAGCTGACAGCCACGGCAGCTGCTGCGGCACTGGGATGCGCACGATCAGCGTTCACTAGTGTCAGGACAGAGTCTAGGTGTCCCTTGCCAACCTTTCTTACTGCTGGGATTATCCAAGGCTGGCTCCCCATCCTTAACAAAGTCCTCTTCAAACCTGCAGGTTAAAAACAGGCATTGTCAGACCTGACCATCCTCCTCCAGTGTGCAAAGCATGGGCAGGAGCCCTTGGCACGACGCAAGCTCCTTTGGCCCTTCTGCACCTGCCCACAGGCAAACCTGTGCAGATTTTTCAGCAGCAGCTGAAGCTGCAGATGCTAACTGAGGCTGTGAGGTAGTTCCACCCAAAAGGAGAACCTCTAAAACCTTTGCATCAGCACCCATATGTATATATGAAATTCTATGAATATCCTATAGATGTAGTGTAGCTGTATGACACTCAAATGCAGCTGCCCAAGCTTCTAAACACCATCTGAAGTAGCTTCAGGACTTGTCATCTCAAATCAGGCTTGTTTGGTTGGCTTCCAGTCCTGCTTGTTTTATATTATGGCTTTTCTCTTAAAAATGGATTTTTGGAAAAACAGTAGGGCTCAGGGCTGTCTTGCCATCAATGCTCAGCACCTGTTTAAGTCAATTCACCCCTAATTATTGGGGTCTCTGCGACTGAAAATTGATATATTTGGCCCCATTCATCAGCCAAAGGATTGTCCCACCTACCAGTCCTGTACAAACTGTTCTATCACCAAACCTTTGCAACAGTCCCTAACTCCACACTCTACCAGAAGCTCATCCTGCTACAGATGCCAAGCCATCCTCCAAAGCTCTCTAGCTGGTGTGACCCAGCTGAAGCAGCACAGTCAGAGGGACAGTGATTAAGGCAGGGACGTGTCCAGCCCCATTTCCAGCTGTCCCACATTGATGTTCTTAGCATTGTCCCCGTATGACACAGGTGGCCTTTTGAAGTGACCCCCTTGCCCCACAGTGCCCGAACAAAGCTCAGTTTATGGGGTGGGGAGGATTTAGGCATTTTGGGCTCTCCTGTGCTTGAAAAGGACAAAAATGCAGGGGCAGTGAGAGAACCTGTGGACTAGCAATGCAAGTGCATCCATTCACATTTCTGGAAGAGCACCTGTACCTTCCTGCCATTGGATTTGTTTGTGTGGAAATGGAGATGATCCTCCAGATGCAGACTGAGCCTTGGTTCATGCTCCCTTCCCTCCTACAGTCCGTATCCTGGTTGGACCAAAGGCAGGCAATCTTTGTCAGCACATGGTATCTCCTCTCAGGAGAGCCCGTATCAGGAAGAAAACATGAGAATCATTCTGATACCAGATCCCACTTATGGGCATGGTCTGGGGAGGAAGAGGCAGCAGTGTGGATTTCATCAGGCACATGATAGCGCGGGGATTGATAAATATCTGCACAAGATTCCACCACTGGCTTTAGGCCTGCTGCAGGCAAAGCACCCTGGGACAGGGAAGGACCTACATGTGCTCCGACTTCTCCACATCCCAAGCCCGTCGCCACTCGCCCTTGGCATTCTTGTGACGTGCCAGGCGCTCCAGGTCGATCTGGTCTCGCTCCCTCTTCCAGCGGATGTACTCCGAGCGCTCCCGGCTAGTCATGGGGAAACTCAGGTCTCCAGGGCTCTTTTGGACTGGTTTCCCACCATCCTGCTGGAGGGAAAGAGCTTCTAGTTAATAAAACTGTCCGAAACAGCTGCATTCAGGGCACTTTGTACTGTCACCACAAACGCTCAGCAATATTTGAAAACAACTTGGGACAAGGTCAGCTCCTTTCTCTGAAGTGATGTGTGCACACCAGGACTCTGCTTTACCCAAAGCCTAAATACATTGGGGCTGTTTGTCTCTACAAAAGGGAAAACTGAGGCAGGAACCTTTGCTAAGGTTTACTTATGGCATAGAGTCAGTTCCTGGAGTGCTTGCAACAGGGTTTGAATGATGAGTCCCCCAACCTGAGGACTTTGGGATACATAAATCAAAGTTTTACCGGTGAAATCCTTCACAGTGAGAAGGCAGGGAAGGAAGCCAGCCTTCTGTGACCACCAGGCATCCGTGGGAGCCCACAGTCACAGAGCTGGGGCCAACCCTGTGCCAGAGAGCACCATTCCCAGAGCAAAGGGGCTCTTTACCTTCGCTGCTGTCAGGCTCTTGGTTTATTGCTCCTCATGACAGACTGGTTAAGGGCTGACACTGCTCAAAAATTTAAAGCTTAATGGAAAGACAGTTCAGAGCTGATGGAGCATGTGGGGGGGGGAAGTAGCCCAGCTGTCAGGTTAATGGATGAGGTGGAAGCAGGAGCCGACAGGCTGTGGTGTGTTGTCAAGCAACAGTGTGTAGGGAATAGTGCAGAGCTGAGTCCTGGGGTGCTAATTACCAGCGGGTAATTCATCACCTCATACGCGTGTCCTTCCATGCCAGCCACCCTCACACCTTCCCCAAAGAGGAATTAACTCCTCAGCCTTGCACTGCGGATAAGAGAAGCAGCAGGAAGGAGGAACTGAAAGCCCTGTTACCAAGGTGATCCACCTGCGTGGGCCAGAGCTGGGGTGGCACCAATTGCTCCTCCATTCCTCAGCTGGCAGGAGCTGGGGACCTGACACCATGTCCCCAAGGAGGGAGAGATGAGGCACACAGAAAGGCAAGGCAAAGCAGGGTAAAGCCAAGGCAAACACTGTCCCTCGGCTGGGGCACAGCCTGGGAGTGCTCCCCACCACTTCCAGCCCCACGGTAAGGCACAGTGGGTCCTGCCAGGATGGATCCTGATGCATCCATAAAGCCAAAAACTGGTGCCTGTGCTCTCGTGGGGAGAGGCAGAGGTGGCTGGGGGCCCACAGAGCAGGAGGAGTCGGTCCCTCACCTCAATTACAGCGTAGCTGTGGTTAGCTGGACCACAGGCTATTGTGCTTCCCCTTCCTGCTCTGGGGGGCTCAGCTGGAATTAGTGTCTAAGAGCCCATCTGTGTCCTCCTAATGAATCACACTGAGGTGGGGTTATTCTATTTGTGCTCCATTAATTAAAGCATCTGCAGGCTCGAGGGAGCCAGCATGTCTCCAGGCTTTGCATTAAACAGTCAGTGGGAAGGCCTGTGCTTTAATTTACCTCCATCCTACTCAGCTCCTGCTGAAGTGAGGAGCTGCAGCTAATACAGCCTGAGCTTTTCAATCCACAAAGAAATGGTTTAGGGAGAGGAACTAGCCAAAGCTGTGCTGCCACAGGGGTGAACATGTTACCCTTCCTAGCATCCCTATGGCTGTGTGAAGGGCTTGAGCAGCCACAACAAGGTGTGGCGGCAGGTTGCAGTCACCTTTCCAGTGCTGCTTGTTCCAGGTGTGTCAGCTGCTCAGCAAAGTTTTGGATGATGAGAGGGATGAACAGTGGGAGCCATGTCAAAGCACAATGCTGCTTCACAGAATTACAGGATGGCTTGGGTCTGAAAAGACCTCAAAGATCATCTTCCTTTAGGACTATGGTGGGGAGGCACATTCTACTGGTTTCCTCTTCCAAGACAAGGGTCCCCACAAAGAGACCTGGGTCCCACTCACCTTCCGGCTGTGCTCACTTTCTGGGCCTCTGTCACTGTCTGATCTCCTCTTCTCTGCTGTTCTCCGCTCTTCTGCCTGCAAGAGAATGAACACAGGAATTATTTCAAGGATTAAGCAAGGACTTCTGGCAGGGAAATCAGGACCTGAACCTATGCCGACCAGGACATGTAAGAACTTCTCAGAAAAGATCAGCAAAAGAGAAAGGATTGTTTCTGAGGCCCCAGATCAAACTGGTGTAGAAAAACAAGTCAGAGTGCAAGGAGTGTATGAGAAAAGCATTTCTACAGGTCCCTCCTTCTCCCAGGCTGGAAGCAGAGTGGTATCCTGCATGGTCCAAGGCAGGCCAAGTTTCAGGTACCTTTCCAGATTTGGGCCATCTTAGTATTCCACTGTACAAGATCTGTGAGCCTATCTGAGGTGCAGCTACAACCCAGCATGATCAAGTGATTTTAGTCCCTGGCAAACATGGCATCCTTCTACCAGCGTCCATCCCTGCTCCCATGGAGTTTACCCATGCTGCCACCAGATTGGCAAGCTCTCCTCTGGTGTTGATACTCCTCTGCCTGGCAGGAGGTGACAATTAGCATCTGTTTATTAGAGAGCTAAAGACACCTGGGCCAAGCCAGGGCTTCTCTGTCTCCCCATGGGACAAATAATAGAGACAAAGCCGTGTCACAGGCCAGGGTGGGATGGCAGTGGGACTTAACAAAACAGTCTGCAGAGCATAAAGATCTTTTAGGAAAGGTTTCCTGCCTGGTTGGGCAGGAACAGCTACAGGACCAGGGCTGTGGGGGGCTGAGTTTGTCATGCTGCCATTTTGCAGTGCCAAGCAGAACTGAAACACAAAGAGGAATGTGGCAGCATGAACTGCCAGCTCAGCCCTTCCAGAAAGCGGCAGCGTGGCGAGGTCCAGCCCAGGCTGGAAACAGGACTTTTATTCCATGCATTCAACCAGACACAGCTTTAGTTTTACAGGGAAACACAGGATATCAGTCTTGATACCTGCAACTCTACCCAATCTCCTAAGGCAACTCATCCCACTGCACTTTGTACTCATGTACCCCATGCAATCATGCAAGGAATGAGCTGCAGACACATTTTTTGGGGGATTGCCCACACGTGCTAAGTCTAAGGTAGGTGGGAAGTGTGACCATACAGTTCATGGACTGTCACTGCACTTGAAGCATGACAGCTTCACTGGTCTGACTGGTACCTTCAGTACAGATGGAGGTTTGTTCAAACAGATCCTTGGAAATATCAAGGAAAATGTTAGCTGTATTGTCCTGTGATTTCCCAGCAAAGATCTGGGAAAATGCAGAGGTGTCTGTCCTCAGAGAAGCTGCCTCTCACCATATTCTGCCTTTTGCAAAAGGAGATATGGTGAAAGATGACACTGGGAATTTATTTCAAAATGTTGCTGTGAAAACTTATATAACCAAAAACACCCCCTCTGTGCTCAAAGTCACCTGCTCAGGCAGCCCTGTTTGAAGAACCGCATAGTGAGAGACTGAATGAGTCTCTGCAGCCCCAAACTGAGCATTTACAGAGAGATTAAACAGCAGAAATCTGGAACCTTTGCTCTCCTGGAGCCCTGCATCCCAGTGGCTGTCCCATTTGGAATGCTTGTTCATCAGTGCCTACCACAAACCTGGGTCACAGGGACACTGCACAGCCCTCCATCCTTTCACACTCTCACTCCAAGCCAGCTGCCTTTTGCCTTAGTCTGCTTCTATTTTTGCTTCTCACAGGGCACTGTGGAAAATGGAGAAGACCACAAAAATGTAGTTCTTTTGTACCAGGACAGCAGGTCTGAACTGTACAGAGAACAGTCAGCTTGGTTCTTGCACTGGCTCAGGAGCAGAATTCCCATTTTCCTGCTGCCCCAGAGCTGCTGTTCCTGTTATCACACACCCAGGCCAAGAGGAAGCAAAACATGTTTTTCTTTTCCTTCTTCCTCTCTGCCCCCAAAATTAAGAAAAATGGCACGGACATTATCATTCCTGGTGTAACTGCTCCTGCCGGAGCAGGAGGAGGACACAAAAGCCTGAAGCAGTCAAGTAAGATTATGATTGTTTATCCTGAGGTTTCTGCCAAGATTTCTCAGCTTCTGAGTCCAGAATGACCCAGGGTGGGGCCCAGGGTGGGGCAGAGCCTGCTCTGAACCAGCCCTGAGATCCCAAATGCCTTCTGCCACTGGGTCTTTCTGACTCCCTGGCACACATATTCCCAGCTAATGTCACTGTGCAGTGGTGACAGTACTGATGCCATTATCCAGCCAAGCACTGGTTTGTACTAGCAGTCCTCCAGAAGCTCTGACAGGCTTCCACATCTCTGGGCTAGTTCAATGCCTTCTTTTTTTAAAAATAAGGGCATCAGATGAGTTAAAGAAACCTTTTGATACCCACTTCTCCAGGCACGTGTCAGCACCACAAATGGCATTTCTTCTTGAAGAAATGAGATTTTTGTAGGAGCTTAAAGCTGTTTTTCTAGTGCTTAGATTCCCCACTGGGCAGGATTTTTGAAACTAGTACATGAGAGGATTTTTTTATAACTCTTTTGAAAAATCTGCCTCCTTAATTGTGCTGCCTGAAGGGAGCTAAAGACTTTTCAGCCACCCTCTCTGCCTATTTTCCCCTCCCATCTGCAATGTAAAAGCAAGTGTTTCTCCTGCCATGGGTTTGGTTCCTCTCCTCTGCAAGCACTGAGTCCAACTCCTCTGTGTTGTCCCTGAAAGCAGCTTTTGTGTCTCTTGATTACAGTCATTTCTGATACACCATCCTGGGAAACTCTGTTAATAAAAGGACAATTTAAAAGCCCTGAAGCTCTATCAACTGCCCATTTAAAAGATGATTTGTAACCTGTTAATTAACCATTGTGCTCCACTGGTCCTGGGCTGTTGGCTCCCAGCTCTAATGTACTAATGAGCCCGAAACACTGCCAAAGCATGGAGTGGTTTTTTAGAGCTAAAAATGAAGGATTGTTTCCAGCCCTACAAGCAGGAGAGACCTTAGGCAGGTTTAGGGGCAGCCAGGCAGAGATGGGTCCCAGACATGGCACCTCAAGCCAGCAGCAGCATTGGAGGTCACGAAGCTGCACCAGAAGAGCGATGGGGTCTACAAGGGGACAGGAAAATTTGGTCCCTTCAGCCCTGTGGGCTAACAGAGAAGGAAAGAGTCTTTCTACTTATGGCACCAGGGCTGTCTCAGAAACGGAGATCATGAGAGCAGCTTTTTTCCCTTGCATTTCCTCTTTGGCAGCTCCTGCCCCAGCTGTCTGGGACTGACAGCGTGGGGCTAGCCAGAAGCACCATGGGCAGCAAGAATGGGAGCCATTTTCTTCTTTGGGTGTTGTTCTGTTTCGTTTGTTTGGGTCTTCTTTCTTTATTGAATTCCATCATGAATAAAAATAGAGAAAGTGTGTGGTAACGAGCACTCCCATCAAATACTTTAATAGGATAAATTTGACAAGTGCACAGAGGAGGAAGCAAATTTGACAGTGGCCAGGCTACTGGAGGGGGAGTGATGGATGTGATACTTTCTCCCAGGCCTTTGTGGGAACAACAAAAGAGCAGGGAATCGGTTGGGGCATGAGGTAAAAAGGCCCCAAAGGATGAACCATGCTGGGGTTAATGAAAGACTGAAAGTTAATCCTTGAATTGGGGGTCCCAGCTCAGGTCCTAACACACAGCTACCCAGCTGACACCACTGACACCCCAACAGGCTCTTCAGCAGCTGATCAATTTGGGGATGAAAATGAAGTTTCTCTTTTAATAATTGATTAAAAGGATTGAAAAGAAAAAGTGGCAAGAAAATGGTGGTTTCCATGGCAGAAGATTAGCAGGAGTGTGCCACTGAAACATGTGCTGCTCAACATGCTCATAAATGGTCTGGAAAAGGAGCTGAAGAGAGGGATGACAGTTTGCTGATGATAGTAAATCATCCAGGGCAAAGAATGTAATTTGCCCGGAAAGAGCTGCGAAAGATCTCTTGACATTGAATGCCCGCATCATAAAATTATAGCTGAAATTCAATATCAGTAAGACAAAATAACTCACACAGAGAAAAACGCCCCTTCTTGTATATACACACACACATAATGAGTCCTGAGCTATGATTAACAGTCAGGAATGAAATTTTGCTGTTTCTGTGGCTAGTTCTCTGAAAATGTTAGCTCAATTATTTAGGAAAAAAAAAAGCAAAGAAAGTGCAAACTTGTTGGGAGAAGAATAGAGAACAAGCCAGAACATTGTTATGTTGCTGAGTACATCCTGGAGAGCCCGCAGCTGGAATACCATGTGCAGTTCTGGTCTGTTTGTACTGAAAGAATATGGTAAAAATAACAAAAGCACAAATTGGGACAATGAAAACGATCAGAAATAAAGAACAATCCTCAGCAGACAAGTCTATATAGGGGCAATCTCTTAAGTTATGTGAGATAGCTGAAGGGACACGTGAAACAGGTCAATAAAATCCTTAGTGCTTTGGGAAGTGAGCAGGGAATGATCTATTCACTGCTTCCCCTGACGCAGGAACAGCAAATGGAACTGTCAGGGAACAAGGCTGAACCAGTCTGGCATTCTAAGCTTCTATGATTCTATGGCTTTAGCCAGTGCAGCCTTAGGCCTGCCCTCATACACACTCTGAACCTAGATGCTTTGAGGCCAGTATGAGCAAGGCATTGCCAAAAACACATATATGGATGCTCAGGCTCAAATTTCGTATCCCATAATGAAACCAGATGAGAGATGACCTTCCAGGGCAGTCCATACACTTAAAAGAGGGCACAGGATCTAAAGCCAACATCCTGCTGCAGCAGGCACTCCTGCTGCCCTCTCCTAGTACCCAACCTTGATGACCTCAGAAACAGGAGTTTAAACAAGCCCAGCAGAGAGCAGAAGAAGACACTTGCCCTGCACATTACAGGAGTACATTTGACAACCTTAAGGGCAGGAACAACACAGTTGGGTCATTCCCATTACATCCAGGAGTGTTGCTGATGCCTAGACTGAAGCTGCGAGGTTTGTCATCTGGGGTTACTAGTGGCTCAATCAGGCAGCTCATTTCAGGTTTATGGCATTCAAAATGCTGCTTGGCAGCCACAAGAAAGGAGCACCTGGGCTCTTGAAGCCCAGGTAAGCCCTGGGGAGGAGGAGAAGCTGAAGAGGAGCGTGGGTAGTAGCAGCAAATGGTTGGCACTATCCCAGAGAGGGGCTGCAGATGTCTCCCAGTATTCCTGGCTGTGTTTGGTAGCCACTCCAAGTGTTGTTTTCCTACAGAGTCTTTGCTGACCCTGTTTGCTGCAAGCATTCTTCCTTATCTGTGAAAACTCCCAAAGAGGAAAATACCACATGCCTCTGTGTGTGTAAAGAGGAAGGTATTTGTAAAGAAGTATTTGAAATATGTTTCAAAGATTAACAAAGCTCAGCCAGCTCAGTCAGCAGGTGATGGCCGGGCCCAGCAGGACGTGGTTCAGAAGCAGATATTGCCCAGCTCTGTTAACGTTTAAGTCGTGCAGTGAGTCAGGAGGACACTGCTCCTGTCCCAGTCTGCTGTGTGGCTCCAAAACAAAGCTGGCAAGAGAGGAAGTGAGATTCATGCCCCATATCTGGCAGTGCTTTCATCAATCCTCCCAAAGCAGCATCTGTTTATGAACCCAGTGTGTTTAGGAGGCTTCTAGCTTTAGCTGTGATGACAGATGAGGGAAGAGGTCATGCCTTTCTCCTTTCACAGGGATGGAAGGCAGAGACATGGAGATAAGCTGCACGCTATTAACATACAGTGTCTCCCAACATCCTGTGGCTGGGCCTTCCTCATGCTAGCAGAAGTGCATGCCATGGTTAGGTTACAGGCCAGTCACTAGCACTGCACTTACCTTTTCCTTGTTATCCATGGTGATGGCAATCTGCATCCTCCTTCCCCGTCGGAAAGCCACCAAATGGTCCATCTCCTCCTCGCTCAGGTCCGGCACTCGGCCCGGGCCGGGGAAGCTCTCAGTGCGTTTCTCGCTGACAATCCTCTTGCCCTGGAAGGGACAGGCTGAGTTAAGGACACCTCCATCAGCCCTCCAAGCAGAGTGGCCATCCCAAACTGCAAAGGATTTTGGGCTGGCAGAAGAGAAAATGAGCTGAACAGTCAGTCCCCTTGGCTTATAAAGCTGCCACCCCACTCTAAGGGATCTGTGATATTACAGAGGTGTGTTTAGCTGAGCACCACATGGGCATGGTGGGATTTACCCTGCTTGGATGATCTGCAGCATGAACACTGAGGGATGGTTTTATTTTAAGCTTGTGTCTGTGTCTTTGAAACAAATGTGAGGTTGTCCCCTTCCCACACAACACGTTCCAATAAAATGTGAGGCTACCTTGGAGCATAAGCCTAGAAGGTGGAGAAGGGGAACAGTGGGGTTCTTTCTCTCCCAGCTTGTCCACACAGCATTTACTCCCCTGAAGTGTATTAGCACTTGATAATTCATAATTTCATAGTCATTGCGTGTTTGTATTTCTGGAATTATTTATTCAGCAGCAGAATACTTTAAAAAACTCCTTGAGCAAGGGCAGTTTACCCCTCTCAGATATTATTTCCAGCTGTCTGTATCAGTGTCATGACTTCACTACATGGATTTACATCTGGTTCTTATTTTGTTAATGATCTTTGTTGCTGGCTGATGTCCTGCCAGTGCCCTCAGCCATCAATCCCACAGAATGAGCACATCTTTTGTACAAAAAGACATACTTTTTCTCATTTAAAAGTATCATCTTTCAGGTCAGTCATGTGTCTTTTTATTTTTGCCTTACAAGGAAATGAGAGACTTAACAAGTAATCTCCATCGCTATCTCTGATCTTTTTCTTTTCTCTTCATTCATATGAAGTCTGCTCAACTTCAGCAGGGATGAAGGAACCTCAGCAGCTTCCCTCTCTAAAGGATGGTGCATTTTACTCTGTTTTCCACCTTGGGCTTCTGCATTTACTGGAGTCTTGATTTAAAAGCCACTTAAAATCTCCAAGGAAACTTCAGTGAAACTTGGGAACTCTTCGTTGCTACGAAATTGTTTTCAAAAACAAAAAGCACACCCAGACCTCTGATTTGTAGGGAAGACTTGCAATCAGGGCCTTTGCCATGACATGTGATATACCAAGAAGCCTCACATTAGCCTCATCTTCCCTTGGCTCTGCCAGGAGTGCAGATGTTAGCATGGAGGGAGCCTTGCCATGCACAGCCTCCGTCAGCATGACCTTTTTTACAGCTTCTCAGTCATCAAGCTTCCTAGCACATGATAAATGTTTTAGAAGACACTGGAGAATTTCCGGCAGCAGAACCTCAGTCTCTAGTTTATTCATCTTTCACATCTGTGTGATTTTGCTGTTTCAGCAGACATAGTTCTTGAGTCTGCCTGATGCAGGGGAAAGGAGTGGTCCCTGCTCTGCCTGTCCTGTCAGCCCCAGATGCCCAGACATGGTGGGAACCCTGTTACACATTCCCTTGGGGATGTCCAGCTCTGGTTTTGGGTTCAGTAATCCTAGGCTGTATGGCTGAGGTTAGAGCCTGAACTGGAGACTGGCCTGGCTCTGCCCTGCCCAGAGCACCAGTACAAGGAGTTTGGCTTTCTAGTTAATATAATTTTTTATTAAGTAAGCCCAAAGATGGTTTAGAAGGTAACAGCAAACTATTAATCCACAAGTTTTACATCAAACATTTATTAATCTTCAGTGTTTAGGTGTTGATGGCTCATCCTTTAGACACATAACAGGGTCACAGATATCTCTTGCCAGGGAGGTCTGGCACTGGGAGAATGTTTGAAGGTGACTTCATCACTTGCTGTCTGAGAAAGTCCCTCCTGAGACTCAACACAGAGAACCTTGTGCCCAAACACCTCGAGCACAATGGAAGCCTCAAAGAACATCACTGGATTACAAGTAGGTGACACCTTCCCTGGGCCACTGGATGTTAAAAGGCACTTTGTGAAGGCTGGTGTGTTGGCAAAGCTTTTAAACCCTGCATTTATTGAGCAGATGGCAAGGAAGACTCAGAGGAAATACAGGAAACAGCTATATAACAGAGCTGTGGTAGCTAGACATATCAAGGCTGGGAGACCACCAGATTTTCTGTGTAATACCCTTTTCCCTCCCTCCCTTTACCACTCCTTCCCTCCTTTCTTCTCTCCCTCCCTCCCCATTTCACTTCTGGCTAAGCTGCTTCGCCTGAAGGCACATTCTGCTCAATGTGTCTGCTGACATGTGTCTTCTTTGCTTGTTTCCTATTTTAACAGCCTGGGTGATCTCACAGCCTGCTTGTCCCTCATTGGGAAATCCTGATCCTTGGTGCCCCAGCTCCCACAGTGAGAGATGTCATATGAGGAGAGTGCCCGTCCAGAGCCAACAGGGACAGAGAGCAGGGTCACAGCCACAGTGCCTGGCAGAGCCACCTCCTCCCCTCCACAGGGCTTGTCCTGGGTCATTCCCTGCCTGACAGAGATCCAGGACTCTGGCACTAGCTCTTTAGCTTAGTCAGAACTACACCACTCCCCTTATAGACACTGTAAGGTGAGACCTGCCCATCTCGTGTCTGAGGCATGCCTCAGATTGCAGAGGCAATGTTAAAAATACTCATCCGAGGTGTGCCAGGAAAAAGAACATGGGAACAAAGGAAACCCCTGGACTTCTGTCCAGTTTGTGCAACTTTCCAGCTGGCTTTCCTTTGGGGCGTCTTGCTATGATCTGGGTTATTGAGGATTGGCCTGGAGACTGTGCAGAGTGGTTTTCTGCACAGCCAAGGAGCTCTGGTGCTAGGACCTTGCTATGGTCACAGGAAGGATGGTGGTGCCTCATTTAGTCACACCAGTGTCACCAAGCAAGTCCCTCTTTCCAGGCACAGCAACACAGTTTAATACCAGAGTGGCCCAGCAGGGCAATAAAGGGAACTGGCTATACATGGCTGGGTGGAGGGTGCTGCTGAAGGGGTTAACAAGACCTGAGGGCTGACTCCTGGGAATCAGATACAGACAGGGAAGCATGTAGCAGCTCTGAGATTGTGCTGAAGCACTGTGAAATGAGAGGAAACAAACAGTAAGGGAACTATTCCCTTTGGATGTGGCACGCTGGGCAGAAAGCTCAAGTGAGAGGCAGAACAGAAGCCCCTTTGTAAGTCAAGAGGCCGCAGTGTAAGAGAAATCCTCTTCCCTACTCACCTTTGCTTTGTTGTCCATGGTAACCGCCAGCTGCATCCTCTTCCCCATCCTGAATGTGAACATATGATCTGCTTCCTCCTCCTCCTCCTCTTCCTCACTGCCAATGCCAAACCCAGGGCTTGTAGGGCAGGGGCTTGCCCATTTCTCACTCACCACCCTTTTGTCCTGTAAAATGAACCACTTCCATTAGCAAATCCAGACCCTTGACTCAGGGATGTGATTCCCTTCCCCAAACACACCTGCACACAAGCGGGGAGGCAGCTACAGAACAGACAGCCCTTGCCCCCAGGAAGTTCTCTGTGCCCGGCACGCTGCCGTGACATTCCTGGGGAACAAGGGGCTTGTTGTCTGCTCGGCAGCAAAACCCACAAAGACAGCACGGCTGAAAAATCCTTTGCACTTACAAATCTGACATTTCAGACTAAAATGCCAGAGTTATGGGAAAGAAATGTCATCCTCATCTCTTTCTGCAGCACTCTGAGTTAGCTTGGGAAAGCCTAAGTCCTGCTGGAGGTGGCCTTGGAAGCCAAGTGGATGGCTGAGGGTGGTGCTCACCATGGAGAGGGCTGGGCTATCTTGTCCATAGTGTTCAGTCTGGGTAATTGCATCTTTCAGGTCCTGTATGAGAGAAAAATGTGTGCAGCAGCGCACCCCGAGAGAGGCGAGGGCCGTGGCCGGGGTGGGAAGGGAGTAACACCCTGGCCTGGATCCAACAACCCGGAGTGCTGAAAGGAGGGTGGGCTGGCTCAGCAGGCTCTGCATGAGCTCTGGCAGAGGAGCTCACCGAGGGGTTAAGGCAGGACTGGCTTCCCAAGCATCACGCTGCCAGGATGGGCGGACAGGGCTTATCAGATTTGGTTCAGTTAGGAAGGAAACATGGAACTCGAAGCCTCTGGCCCAAGGCCACTTGCTTTGCTCACTCCCAAAGCCTAAGGGGACGGTAAGTTTTCCCAGCCTATGGCATTCTCAGAGGCACTCCTGGTGCCTCAAGTGACACACACACACACACACACACACGATAGATACCCTCTGCCTACATATTTGCAGTGATGCTGACACCTGGGACCTGTCCAGGGCCAAGTGTGCCTGTTCACACATCCAGTTATCTGCCTGTTATCTCTGTGTGCATGGGTAAAGGTGCCTGGGTATGGCTGGGAACATATGTCACACTGATCACTCTGAGCACACACCCCTGCAGAGTTTACCCACACTTCTCAGGGCCTTAGGAGCTATTTCCTGTGCCTCAAAGAACTTTGCTCTGGATGGTCTCTCTCAGAAATGTCACTTTGCTGCAGCAGGACTGTAGTGAGAGCTGGCCCATGGTGAAGGAGAGGCACCACTTACATTGTGAGCTTTGGTGATGGTAATAGTGAGTCCATCCTGCTTGGGCCTCCTGGAGGTAACAGCCATTCCCTCCTGCTCCGCTCGCTTTTTGTCCTCTTCTATTTCCTGAAACACAGATATCCCTTTATCACAAGCCTGTGCCTAGATGCTGTTCATTTTCCTGTTTAGTTCTGCTAAACGGACCCACCTCCACCTGTAAGAGGGAGTGGACCAACTTGAGTCCCAGTTATGGGGATGCAAAGGAAAGTGGCAGTGGGCAGGGAGATGCTGCAGCAGTGAGGCAAGTGTCAGTTGCTTCTCCAAAGCAACTCAAAAGTTGTAGTTAAAGGCTAAGCTAAAGGCTAAGCTAAAGGCAGAGCTCTGCCCACCTGCTCCAAGTATACTCCAATATAAACACAGTATCCATATAACATGTTCCTTCTGACTGTGCTGACAACCTTCTTTACACTGTGAGCTGAGGACCCCAAATCAGAGCTGGGGAAGGTAAGGACCTGCAGACTCACCTGGTACCTTCGTATCAGCGCTTCGTTCTTTTTCCGCAAAGCCAAGATTTTCTTATCAAGTTCAACATCTTTCTGCTCTTTCTTCCTTAACACGGCATCATCCACAGCAGCATCCTGGAAACAGAAGGAGCAAAGCTCTTCTCAGTCATCATACCAACAGGGTGAAACCTGCTCCTTCAGTCTGACAGGCTGGGAAGTGAAAGAGTCTTTCCCCATCACTTCTCCCTGACTTTTTCCGGACAGAATTGACCTTTCCTTTTCTTGCAATTTTTGTTCAGCAATGAGGTAGTTTGAGCAAAGCGCTGCTGCCCCACTTTGATGGCTGTCAGTGGGCTCCAGAGTTAACACCCTGCTTATCTGCATGCACTGCATGACCCTCACCTTCACGTGTTCTCAGGCACAGAGGAGGTGCTGGGCGTCAGATAGCAATGAGGGAAAGGCAGCAGAACCTGCTCACGGCACAGACCGCAGCTCCTGCGCCAGCCCATCTCCACTGGCATTCCCAGTGAGGGGTATCTGATCTAAAAGCCCCTGCAAAGGGCTGCTCGGCCAGGACACAGGGACACAGGCACACATCTGTGTCCAGGTGGAACAACAGGAATATTTAAACCACCTCCACTCATTCTTCTGCTGAATAATGGGATTTTGTCAAGATCTGTGGGAAAACAAATGGCTTTTCCATTGCCATCCGTCATCGGGTATGCGACAGGTGAGCAGATTGCCTTTGTGGGTGGATACACTTCCACGGGCGTTTTGCAAGGCTGATTAAAGCCAAATTCGGTGTTTACCTGAACAGAAGCTGTTCTGGGAGCACTAAATTGGCAGGTTCGCTGTTTACTGAGCTCTGGGGTGTTGGCTGCTGAGGGTGGGATCAAAGTGGTGCATGCCCTCAAACACACCCCTTTCATCTTCAGATTCTTTTGAAGGAGAACTGGCAGAGCTGGCGGCTTGAGAAAAATTTTAAAATTCCTGCAGAGATTGTATTTGTGCTCTTCTCTTTTCAAAGCAAAAAACTGAAAAGGCCTGTCAGGCTGCTCTCCCTCTGCCCATTTGTCAGCATTTTGTCTACGCTGCAAGACGGCTGGTGCTGGGGGGAGGGGGTCTTTCCATTTCCAGCTGGAAACAAGTCACTGGAAGGAAAGTTTGCTGGTGTTCAGCACTTCTCCTCCCCTTTAATAACGAAGCCATTAAGGTGTTTCTCTCTGCACAACCTCTTTCAGCAAATGCTGGGAGCTGTGGGCGAGAGGTGGTCGCTCGCCTGCACCCCCGGGCCCCGCGGCCGAAGCGCTGAGCAGCGTGTGGAGCCCACGCTCAGCTCCCAGGGGCTCACCCATTGTACACTTCAGCCCAGTCAGCGTTTGCTCGTCAGCTGCCGCCCCGAGCCAGCCGATAACAGGGGGCCGTGCCCTCTCCTCCGCTTCTGGAACGAACCCGCTGCCCCAGCCCGTGCTGAAGCTGATGCTCAGGATGGAAAGTGGCTTCACCGTGCCCTCCCCAGAGTAAAGCTCTTCCGGGGAGCCAAGGTGCCCGTATGTCACCGCGACAGAGAGTTATAAATGGCTTTGGCAGAACAAACGTGCGATGGCTTTGAATCAGCAGTCAGCTGAACCCAAAGCCTCCCAACAGCAGGGCATAGCCACGGAACGAGAGGCCTCATTCTATTGTAAATTAAAATGTCACAACAGGAGAAAGTGGAAAGCTATCGGCTTCGGGCTTCAATTAAATGACGACATCCCGTTGTGTCACAGCCCCTCTCCGAAGTGACACACACACTGGCTACGCAGCTCCTGGGGGGCTGGAGGGACGCCTCGCTCCAGACTGTCTCTGCGTGCAGTGTTTCCCACACACTTCTATGATCGCCTGCTTCTACAGCGAGACCTCGGAGACAGCAGGGTTGGGAAAGTGTGAAAGGCAGAAGGTGGGGGAGGGAAAGGGGACAGGAGCGGCCCGTACTAGCGCTCTTCTGCGTAAGCAAATGTATCCGCTCTTTTTAAGAAATATCCTCTTCCTTGACAGCTGCAGCTGAAGCCCTCACCAGCATAGGCACCATCCAGCACTGCCTGCGTTTCTGTTTGTTATCTGCCTCCCGGGAGGCACCTTATCCTGAGCCAGCCACCGCAACCTGCCCCGGCGAGGGATGTAAACCCCGGCACTCAAAATGTGCCCCCCCAGCACCCCTCCCCGCGGTGCGGTACGGCTTGCTTGCTCCCCGTGCCTGCTGGCAGCCAGGCGAGGCAAGGAAACAACAAAGCAAGCGACAGCCACCGAAAGGCCACCCTGAAGGAAGCGAGTGCAAGTCCTTGCGTGGCCTTTTGGGGTGAGGGACCCCAGCGCCCCCGCCCCTCCCAGGCCCCGCGCAGGCAGCACTCACAGCTCGGTGCATGTTGGACATCGGCGGCGGAGCCCGGCGGATTCCAGCGCAGAGCTAAAAGAGGAGAGCCATCAGACGGCCTTTCTCAGCACTGGTTGCACAGCATACAAGATCATGTTTTGATTACAAAAGCCTCGTCTGGGCTCCCAGCCAAGAGCACTGGCTGCCTAATATACCAAGCACAGACAGGGTTTGGAGTGCCTGTGTCCTCCTCTCCAATCTCACTCTCTTTTTAAAAGAAACACTCCCCCTTTTCCCCCCTCCTGACTCCTTTTAACTTCCTGATGCCACAAACCCTCGTTCAAAGTGGGAAAAGCCGGGTGAACAATGACGGATGGATCAGGCAAACAGCTTGGCTTCGCTGCGTGGCCATTCACGGGGTCGTGTTGTTTGTTATGCACGGCTGGCTCCACGCCTGGCAGGGCCGGGAAATATCTGGGGTCCTGGATTTCTTGTGAGTGTGAGTGTGTGCACGAGCCTGCATGGGAAAACATGGCTCAGATTTGCCTTTTTCTGTTTAATTTCAGTATTCTCTGGCAATGATTTCCGCACTGTTAAAGTGGGCGTTTCAGGACAGAGCAGAAAAGTGCTGTGGGGTGGGCATCACCAGCCAGCAGCAGGACTAGCAGGAAGCACACAGCCAAAGCAGAGGGACTCCTGTAAGTCCCTGTCTGCAAGCTGCCAAAGCAACCCTCAGAAGTGTCACAAGTAGCAGGGAGGCTTTGAGGGAACAGCATTCAGCTGCTGCATCTTGGGTGACCACATGAACCCTTATGTCACCATAGAATATTCTGAATTGGAAGGGACCCACAGGATCATCCAGCCCAACTCCTGGCCCTGCCCAGACACCACAACAATCTCACCCTCTGCTTGAGTGTTGTTCAAACCCTCCTTGAGCTCTGGCAGCTTTGGGGTTCCAGACCCAAATTCATGACCATTCCCTGGGGAGCCTTCTCAGTGCCTGACCACCCTCTGGGGGAAAGAACCTTTTCCTGATATCCAGCCTAACCCTCCCATGACACAGCTCCAGCTGTTCCCTCAGCTCCTGTTCTTGGTCACAGAGATCAGAGCTGCCCCTCCACTGCCCCTTGTGAGGAAGCTGCAGACCCCAATGAGTCTCCTTCAAGCTGAACAAACCTCAGCCATGTGTCCTGGCCATGTGCTACAGTCTCCCTCAGCACAGACTGGCTGCCCTATCCCTCTATCCCAAGGGACACAGATCGAGTGTGAGGCAAACAGAAGATGGAAGCACTCCAGGGATGTTTTGCTGCCTAAGGACTGATGCATAGCCCAATCTTAATGTGGACCCTGCTAT
This sequence comes from Eopsaltria australis, assembly GCA_034509425.1. Classification (NCBI taxonomy): domain Eukaryota; kingdom Metazoa; phylum Chordata; class Aves; order Passeriformes; family Petroicidae; genus Eopsaltria; species Eopsaltria australis. Next base: position 414,360 of record JAVTVJ010000305.1, on the reverse strand, counting down.
GTTCATATGTTAAAAAAACCAAGCTGGTCCACTGCTGCCCACTGTTCACTTTAAGACCTTTGAGGAGGTCAACTCATCACCAAATCTGAGAAGTCTGACCTGAAACCTGGGGTGGTTTAAGAGAAACCTGCCACAGACTTTGCAGAACTTTTCTGTGCATGACTTGGGCTGTTAGATATCACTGCTAAGGCATAAGGAGCTGGAAGCACAGCTTAGTAAAAGCTCTTGGAGGGACAGACTGACCCACATTAATTAGTAGCTACTCAGTGATGAAAGGAAATTGAAACCATTTGCAATTCAGTGCCTCTGGATTCAGGCTTGATGAAGGAAACGAAGACTGCTTTGGGTAGAAAATTGGGAAAGAGCCCAAGCACTTGTCAAGAGGTTTGTGGTGGACACAGCTATGCAGGAGATGCAGCCATGTGCAGCTTTACCTTGGCCTGGGAATGCAGGGAAACTGTGGGATGATGCTGCCTTGGTTTTCCAAGCTGGCACAGTCTCTTGTGAGGGTGGAGTGATATCCCATTTTCAGCTGGGCTGGTGGCCACAGGGACAAGGTCAGCCCAGGGACTGGGTTCAGTCAGGGAGTCAGTGTTCATGGAAACACTTTGTCCAGCACTGGTGCATTATCCTGTTTGTGTGGTGGTCATGTCTCTGGCCTCAAGGAGACTGCACACTGTGCTAATGCCGAGGTTCACATTAAAACAGAGACCATTATCCCAGACTCCAAGGCCAGGTTCTGTGTGCAGTGCAGGATGAACACCACGTGCAGCTAGGTCCATTGAGCTGCCCATGTCGTGCTCAAATTATCAAGGCTTAAGCCAAGTGCTCACAAGGAGTTTCTCCAGATCTCTCCAGACCTCAGAGCCATGGCATCCCATGTCCCTGCCATTCCTGGCAGTGTGGCCAAGCTCTTCCAGTAATGAGTAGGGGTGAAGATCCCTAAAATCCATTTGCCTTTGCTGATGTCCCTGGAGAGTTGCATTTCCCTGCAGGGCAGTCGGCTGCTCCTGACCTCAATAAAAAGAGCTGACATGTCTCAGCTGACCTTTATCAAGTATGAGTGGCACAAATGACAGGCACCTACTTCTGCATTGTCATCTGAGATCAATGGGAACCCTCAGTGAACACTGCAGACACAGAAACCCAGGGGCAAAAGGGCCCAGCCAAGGGAGCAGCATTTGCAGCTGCAGTAGTGGGGCAAAACAGGCTGGTTTGGGGACCTGCTTGTGCCCTTGGGACAGTCAGAGGAGAAAACAGAACCCTATAAATGTGCTGAGATTTATGGGGTTATGAATATGCAGGTGCGTTTGATTATTCCCAGCACTGTGGCCAGGAAGGGCTGCAGTAACACCACAGCTGTCCCTGTAAAAAACAGTAACAAACTGTCAAAACCCCTGATTTTCTCTGCAGTGCAGTGTCAATCCCAAGACTGGCACTGCCTTCCTATGAGGTCTGTGCCTACATCAGGCTATGGGCAATCCTTCCAGACCATCATCGTGGCACCAGGGATTCCAATATCAAGAGGTTTACTTTTGGGAAGGAGAGGAGCCAGAGAAGGTCCCTAGTCTTCTGCTCTAGTGCTGGATGCATGACATTTTGGGAGTCCTGCAGGACTTCAGGACACACTGAATCCTGTTCACATGAACACCCCCACTTGGGTGGCTGCAGGACACCAATCCTGCTTTCTCTGGCCATTGGTGGCAGCGATTTCTCACATGCAGCAGCTCGACAGAGTACGTCAGACAGCGAGTGTATCCTGCATCCATGTGCAACACGAAGGGCATCTGGAGAAACCAGCCTCATTACTCACTCAGCAATTTGTACACCACCCCTAGAGTTAATCTCTTTATTCTTTAAAATCCCTTTCATAGTTGGGATGGTCTAATTCTGGGCTCTCTTGGGCTCTGGCTGGTGCCATCTCTGAAACTGCTCAGCACAGTTGGCACATGGAGTGTACCCAGGTTGGCTCTGTGGTTTCTGCTTCAGGGATCTGTCAGCTCTTGCTAACCTCTGGCAGACCCTGAAGGAGCATTCCCTGGGGTAGATAGCAGCTTCCTTCAGGAAAGCCTGGAAGCTGGAATAATCAAGAGGATACAAAGGAGGTTTTGCTGTATTGCCCTGCTGTGGCTGCACTGCACAGGGGCTTGGCTGACTATCCTTAAGCACAGCCTCAAGCTGCCTACTTGGAGCCGTCGCTCTCCACTCGGGGCAAAGTTTGCTGGAGATTTTTCTGGGGCCAAGGAAGGAAAGCAGGGCAATGACCTCTCCACTTTGTACTTGTGACTGAAATAGTCCCTTTCTCTAATTGTGTTCTGCAAGGCCTTTCAGTTTTGGCACAAAGAACCATCCCTAGCAGGAGTCTGCAATCTCCCCGCTCCAGGACAGCACTCAGCAGCTGGCACAAAGTTTTGCCCCATATTTTATCAGTCAGACTCTGTCTCTGCCCTACACAAAGACTGAAAGAAAGAATCTGATTCTTCAAAAAACGCAAACCTGCCTGCCCTGAGAAGCATTCTGGGCATCCCTTCATCAGCCCTTCCACCAGCAGGAACTACTTTGGCTTGAAACCCTCCCACCTTTTCCTTTTTCACTCTGTGAAACTCCTCCAGAGCCACTCAAGTCCCATGCTTCCACTTTTCCCAAGCGCACTTCACCCAGCCTTATCCTGGCTCCTCTCCATATTTTGCATGACCGCTATCGAGTCAACAGATGGCACTCGGGAACTGCTGGGAGGATCTGGGAGGCAGCTGCCAAAAGCCCACTGAAGGAGCTCAAGTCTGGCTGCTGTGGGAGGCTGTTTTTATACCATGTATCAGGACTGCAGACAAGGCACGGGGCGGAGTCTCAAGGCACCTACGTGTGCAGCGATGTGCTGCCCGAGGCTCCTGAGCCGAACTAGCAATCCTTCTCCAGGCCTTGGATAGAGGGAGGGATGGGAATACAGTGTATCAAAGAAGAGTTCCCCGAGGCCTGCAGGTGTATTTCCTACCAAACACAGAGCAAACTTCCCCACAATAAGCCTGTTCCTCTTGCCTCCCTTACCTCCCCACAGCTCTAGTCCTTCAAGCAGCTGCACTGCAGGATAAAAAAAGGGGTTGAGGTGTTTCCACCAGCCAGGAGAAAGGTCAGCATATTCCCTAGACTGGGAGGAGGGACCAGGCAGGAACCTTAAATGGGCTTTAGCTGGAGAGACTCATGGGGATCAAAGGGCTGCTGAGACATTCATTTTTAAATGGATCAATATACAATTAAAATGAAAACTACCAAAGACAGTTAAAGGATGTAATGGCAGCTTGGTCCTGCTTAAAAGCAGTAAGGAACATAGCCACTTGTTGGTACTTCCCACAGGGATACCAATCATGGCACAGCACAGAAATATCTCAGGATTTACAGAGCAGCCCTCTTCCATTTGGAACAAGAAATTCCCTCTTTTCCTCTTCTCTGTGCATCATCCCAGCCTGCAGGGTCCTGCCTCAAGTCCTGCGGGTGATTTCTGTGCATAGCCATGTTTAATGCCACCTTGGAAAACCCATGAACTTGTCAGGTCTCCCAATATATTCTGCTCTTGAAAGCTTGTCATTCCAGTGTAGGACCTCTGAAGTGGTCATAGGCTGAGCAAATGAAAAATGAATCTGCCCACTTAGTTTTCCCCACTTGCAGACATACTCAGCAGGGACAAATACAGGTTTGCTGACCCTGTTCACCACCCAACCTTCAGATGTAGGACACAGGACCCAGCCTTGGAAGGGTGTGAGGCTGTGGAAAGTGGCCAGGACAGCCAGTCAGGCAGGTTTTTTCATCTTTTATGGAAATGTAGTCCTTGGGGAAAGCATGGAATGCTGCAGACAGCAACTTGTTTGCCCTGTCATCAGCAGGGGCCCAGGGAGCTTCCCTATCCCAGGCAATGGCTTCAGCCGAGATCTAGGCGGACATGAACAGCCCAGTGGCCTGGGCTCACAAGCTGCAAATGAGCGGCCAGGAGCCAGTGTGCTCCTGGCATGGTCATGTGCCCGTTGTGAACTCCAAAAAGCCAAAATTATTCCACATATGGCTGCTTTGGGGCTACACAAGTGGTAGTGACCCACTTTGAGTCTGATGCAAGAAGAAAAGGTGGCAAATTCCATGCCTCTCATCCCAGCCAAACTTCATTAAAGCCTAACAAACCATCTCATTTCCCTTTGCCAGCAGAACTCAAAAGCAAGCTGCAGAGACCAACCTTGGCTCCAGGGTCTGAACTGGACTGAAGACTCTCCGTGGGCTCCAGCGGTGCCGCTTCACACGGATGCTGCATGGATTCCAACTGGGCTCAGCAGGAACACTGGCTTTTCTTGTGCAGAGGGAAAAGGTGTGTGGCTGATTGGGAGGACAAACACAGGAAGGACCAGCCTGCACAAGGCTCAGAGGCGTCTGGGAAGGGAGGAGATGAAAAGGGGAATCAAGGTAGCAATTAAATATTAAAGGACTAGTTCAACAATAATTAGTACTTCGGTGGAGGGAAAGGGTGGGGGTGCATGTGATGCCTGGGAAATAGAAAATAGAAATTCCAACCACGTTAGAGTGAATATAAAAGCAAACCTTTCCTTGAAAGCTTTCAGGTACACAATATGGCAAAAATCACACGTGGTATAGTGATTTTACAATTTTTATAAGGTTAGTCAATTAGTGTAATTATCATATACTGTCCAATTAAAAGGTTAGTTGGCTAGGTAATAATTCCTGGGGTGCTCACTGGAAGCAGTCCAGAGCTTTCTTTTGCCCCACTTTTGTTGTGTCTGGTTGAGATTCTGGTTGGAAAACAGAATGTCCTTGTAGTTAGTTCTCTTCTTGGAATAAGACTCCACAATATTTAGGTTTATTAGGTTAGCTTTTTGTTCCTAAATGCAGGGAAGATAGGAAAAATACTAGAAGCTACAGCCATGCTTTAGCAATCTACAAAGCTACAAATATATGAAAAATATAAAAAGCTAAAAATCTTAGGCATCACATGAAGCACCTGCAGACTTGCTGGGCTGTGCCTGGCTGCTGAGTGCTTCACTCAAGTGGCAGAAAACTTCTGAAAGTGCAAATTATCCCTGCCACAGCAGGACAGAAATCATAATTCAAGAGGATGATACCTTTCTCTGGGCATCCATTTTGGGTCCCTGAGTGAGCTCCTGAGCCAGGTGATTCTCCTTTGGGAATGTGGATATTTTGTTGGCCCTTCTGACTTGATCTCTGCAGCAGGGCTGAGGTGTTGCTCAGGCCTGAGAACACTGTGCAGTCCAAATACATGCAATAGGGTGGACTACAATACAGGGTTTAGAATTGGGTTTTTAAAAAGGAAAAGTTCCATTTCCTTTCTCCCTGGAGAAATACCTGGAGGTATTTTGTTCCCTTCAGTACCTTCAGAAGGAATTGATTAAAAACACTCTTCCTTTGCCCAGTTGTTATTGAAACCTTTTGATGAGAAAGATTTGGAACAAACACTTAGAGATGCCTTTTTCTGGAAGCACCAGCTGAAATACTTGGAGCATTTCTGAAGCTCAGCTACTAACCAAAAAAAAAGCAGAAACATTTCAACAATATGAGAAATGTAAGCTTTCCACTCCACTCATGTGTCTGCTCTTGAGCCAAAAGAACTGGTTTTCATCCCCCCAAGGTTCTGATCCTCCTGAAATGAGCCATTTTGGCCAATTTCCTCTCCAAAATGTCAACTAGGCCATCTCTGGATGACGCTGACTTGCTGGCACTGGTGCCATTGGGACCTTGTTTAGGGTGTGAAGGTATTGTAACAGGCACAGTTAGTCAAGGTGTGTCGCATATCCCAGCATGTTCTCTGGCCTTCCCCAGGCTGAGAATTTCTGTCCCAAATCCTCACAGGAAGAATATTTAGGTGCAAGGGATGAATTAGTCTGGGATGTCTCAGGATGCTCGGAGGGAACTGGCTCGCTGTCAGTCACGCTGGGAAATGGTGTGAACATATGGGCGGCTTCAGAGCGAATGTGGCTGTGCTCCCAGCACATGGCACCGGGGAAAATGGGACAATATTGCTACAGTGAGACTTCCCCTGCCAAGACAAGGCTGAATTGGGTCTCCATGGGCCTCCTGCCCCTTCAAACACACTGCAAATTCAGCACATCTCTTATTTGCTTCAGTTTGCAATGTACTGGTGCCCAGAAACATAACTGCCATATGCCTGCAACCTTCTCAGCCCTGGTATTGGGTCAACAGCTATTCACAGGCTTCCAGCACTGCAGGAGCCTCGCAGAAGCCTGAGAAAGAGAGAAGGGCCCTGCATGGATCTCTCCTTGCTGTGCAGCTTGTGAGCCATGCTTCAGAACACACCCTGGGCAGAAATAATGACTGATGATCAAAAACGGCCTGTGAGCCTGATTCCTGAGCCCCTTTCAACCTCATGCCTTAGAATGGTGCATCCTGGTTAAGATGCTTCTTCTTGGCACAGACAACTGCACAAATTTTAGAAGGTGATGGCTCCCCCAAGCCCATCCCAATACAGAGTGGTCACAAATGGCACTGAACAAATAGGTGCTAAATCTTATTCTTTTAGGCAGTTATACTCCTAAAAATTCAAAATTTTATTGCACCTACGAACTAGAAAAAGGTCATCATGGACCAGGAGCGAAGAGGAAAGAGGTGGGCTCTGTGAAGTGCAAACATCTGCAGAGACACACGCCCTTCTGTGCACAATGGCATTGCTTGTGCCGTGCTGCTGGGACAGAAGCAAATCAAACTGGCTGTCTAGAGGAGACCCAACGTCTGTCTGTGACTTTCTCTTTAGGCACCCAGCACCAGTGGCTTTGGTGTAAAATGTAAATATTCAGAAAAACAGCTCTGAGTCAGGTCCTGGCACTCAAACAGTGACTAAAGCACTTTATATCTCTAAATTAACCCCTCCTGAAGTTGAGGAAGGTGGGCAGCTACATTCACCTGTAAAATAAGCTCTGCACAGTGAAGTGACTGGGGCTCAGTTGGCTAATACAGCGCTGCCCCCGCCAGAGAGCTGTTCTCTGGCTAAGGAAGCAATTTCAGTGGCCCAGACAATGGGAGGTTTATGCAGCAGGAGCAGCCAGGACTGCTGCTGTACCCATGGAAATCTTCCAGCACGGGAGGTGTCTGGCACACTGTCACTGGCTTCGAGCAGCAGAAATACCCTGGCTATTTCATTGCTCCAGTGAGCAGTGACAAACCAGGGTTCATAAGCTGGCTGCAAATCCATGAGCCATTGCACATTGCCTGGAAACCAGCAGTATGCTGCAATCCAAGGCAGCTGCGCAGTGATCCCCAGCCTTGCTTTGGCTGTGGTGACTTCAAGGGCTTGGTGTCCACAAAACTGGGTGGTTTTGCACTGTCCAAAACATCATGGTTGTGTCACCACTGCAAGTTGTCCGTTTTGAGCATGGTTTCCCCAAGATGCAGGGTAGCATTGCCTGCAGAAGAGAGGTAAGGATGCATCCCAGTCCAAAGAGACTGATCCGGACCACTTGGCCTCCATCCTGCTGACTCACCCATTGTGGTTTGCCAGGTACTGCGAAAGAAAGAGTTCCTTTGGATGAAGGATGGTCTCATCTTGATGAAATTACCTTGTGAGAAGCATTTATGTTCCTAAAACAGTTTGGAAACTCCATTTGTTTGTCCTTCCTGATCACCCTTGGGTTGTTTCTGTAGGGAGAGGAAATCTTGCAAGCAGCACATGCCTCCCCTAGAATGACACTGAGATCTGCCCCACCAGTCTCAAACTGGCCAAGCACAGGGAGGTCACAGAGTGGAAATACTCCAAATGGTACAATGCATTAAGGAGAGCATCAGCTTCTGGCTGATGGGAGAGGCAGCTCCTCCTCTGCTGCACTGCAGGGGCAAGAGCCAAGCAGGTTTTGAAGTAAGGGACTCCTGGATTCCTGGAGTTTGGCCACCACAGCTGATCCCTCCCAGCCCTGGCCGTGCAGCAGCAGCCCCAGGAGGCACACGGGCAGCCCCGTGCCTGCCTCAGGCAGTGTTTTGCAGCCCGCTGGGAGCACAAGCCCTGCTGTAGCCCCTGGCTAAGGGCAATGAGAAATAATTAATCCATGTGTTGAATACCTTGCAGCGATACGGAGGAAACCTGCCAAGCTGTGGGAGTGAGGAAGCGTGATCACCCCCACTTCCCAGACAAGGAGTTCACACCTCGGGCTGAGCCAAACTAAAGCTGTAAGATGTGCCTGTCTGTCAGAAGTGGTGGGATGTTTGTAATCCAGCTTATTCCCACCATCCTTGCAGCTCCCATGGCTCTATTATTATCATCACTGTTGCAAGAATTATTATTTAGCGTCAGGAAGAATGAAAAGGAAATATTACCCATGTCCTTGTCACTACATTAATGCCAGCCAATCTTTTCAGCAGATACCAGGTTTCAGTCTTTCCTGCTGGGTCACAAAATACAATCTGCTCTGGAGCTGCTCCTTGCAGTGGATCTGATCCTACCAGGCAAGTGACATTTCTGTGGCTAAGGCTCAGAACAGCAGGCTGGGCCCCTGCGGCCCAGCCCAGCAGGGAGCACCACGCTGGGCCACCAGCACTGCCTGCAGCCTGTCCTCAGAACTCCCTCCTGCTGGGTTTGGAAGGTGTCAGCCTTCGTTTGGAGAGAGTCACCCACCCTGGCATTAGGAAAAGCTTTTTGTTCTTTAAACTGCCTCGGGCATTTAAGTCATTAAGGCAGGAAGGGCTTACTCTAAGCAGCTAGAGGATTAGTGGGAGTTATAGGATACTCTCCGCTCTAATACTCTCCCTTTTTGCTTCAGCTGCTCTGTATGTGTGAAGCAAAAAGGATGCCACCCTCGTGAGAAAGAAGGTCACTGCTACTGTGAGGTCCACAGACTTGGCCAAGAGGAAGGAGAAGGTCACAGCCATCCCCACAGCCACACAAAGGATGGCGACAAGGCAGAGGAGAAGGTCACTGCCACTCCCATGGCCATACACATAGCCATGAGAAAGCCCCAAGCCCTTCCTACACAAGTCATGGTCATTGGCTACAGAAGGAGTAGCCACCTTCCACAAACTGTGGGAAGTTATCCCCATGCACAAGGAGACACCTGTGGCTACCACCCAGCTCAGAGCGAAGTGTTGGTATGCATAGACAAGGATAGAAGGATCCTGCAAGGAGGTGGACATACCTGACCTCTTTGTGTTCTCTATGTTTTTAATCAGTTGTTTCAAACCTACCATCTATTTTAAAAAATCATTTACTTATTTAATGCTTCTAAAAGCCAACAATTCAAAACGGTGAACACAGCGTCAGGAGCGCTTCTGGGAGCATTCCCAGCCCGGGCCAAGCAGAAGCACAACTGCGGGGATGAGGCACTTGTCACCCAAAGGATGCCCGGTGCCCCGACCTCCTGTTCCACACCCGCACGCTCAGCCTCATCCCCGCCAGCCAGGCTGGCCCCGGGCTCACAGTTCCCCCCGCAGCTCTGCTGGTGCCGGCGGCTGCGCCCCCGTGCCCGCCCCGCGCCGGGCCCGCCTCCGCCTCCGCGGCCGCGCAAGCGCCACGCCGAGCCGGGCAGAGCCCAGCCGGGCAGAGCCCAGCCGGGCAGACCCGCGCCGCTGCCGAGCCGAGCCGAGCAGAGCCAAGCCGGGCCGAGCCGGGCAGAGCGGCGCCGAATTGGGCGGAGTCGCGCCGCGCCGAGTCGAGCCGAGCCGGGCAGAGCTGGGACGCGCCGGGGCGCTACCGGCGCCGCCGCCGTTCCGGAGCGTTCAGCACCGCGGGCACGGACAGCGCCAGCAGCCGCCGGCCATGGAGGCCGCGCCCTCCCCGCCGCCCCGGGAGCCGCACCCCGAGGGGACGCGCCGCGGGCGCGACCCCGCCTCGCCCAGGTAGGAGCTGCGGGATCGGGACAGGGGCGCGGAGCCTGTGCCCCGGCGGGTGGGAGCTGCTGCCCTGCCGCTACCCCCGGCTCTGTGTGTGGAAGTGGTTGGTGTCACCGGGTTTTCCTGGGACCACGGCCCCCCAGTCCTGCCGAGGTGTGTCCCGTCCTCCCACCGGGAGTGCAGACAGAGTCCCTCGCTGCCTGCCCAGCTGCCCAGCTGCGAGTCGGGCTCTGTCGGTGTGCACTGCCCAACCGGGACCCTGGTTGCTTCTGCACTGGGGCCAGGAGCACCATGCAGAGCCAGTTATGCCGGGGAGGCTTCCCGGTTTGGCCTCCCGGGCAGGTTTCTATCCTGCAACATGGTGTGCTCTCCCTTCTGCAGCAACGGGAGAGCTATTGTTGGGAAGCTCAGCGTGTTTCAGACAGAGCCTTACTGCACTCAGCTGTGGGCAAACATGGGTTTCAGTCCAAAGATCTCCTCCATAAACTCCTGCATCCCTCATTATGTTCCCCTGTGCCATATGCTCCCCTACCTGGTGTCTTAAGCCAGGTTGGCAGCCACAATCATCAACATTTTCTGGAAACATCAACAAGCCCATAATCATGGGCAAGGAGCCATCCCATATTCACGAGCACATTGGCATTTGTTAGAGCAGGGCAACAGATTTGAGCTCTTCGGATTCCGCTTGACCAGAGCACACCCCGAGGTCAGCAGCACACAAATCCCTTCTGAAAGCCCAAGGGTTCCATTTCTGTCTGGTACAGGATATTCACGCTGAGAGAGCCCCACCCGCCCGGGGGCATTGACAGGGCACTCACTGCTTGTCAGACAGCTCTGATGTCCTCAGCCATAGGCTGCCGTGCCTGTGGGTCTCAGTCTTCAGTGACTCCCACATAGTAAAGCACTGGTTTAGACCTCACTAATTCAATGGTGGCCGAGCTGTCACTGGAGCCATTTTCTTTGCTTGTCTGAGTACTCTTTGGTCGTCCAGACAGGTCTGAAATGAATACTGCAGCCTGCAAGAGGTAAGTTACAGAGTTAAGCCACCTGACACAGGTGTGTTTCAAACTTCACCCATGCTGCTCACTCAGTCTTAGCTCTGTGGTCCCCACCCTCTGCCCTAGCCAAGTCTCTTCATCATCAGTGCTCACCTTATCAGCAGAAAAACAGATGTCAGAAAACACCACCTTCCTCTTGGTCTCTTTCAGCCTGGGACAAGGTGGGGATTTTCTTTTCCTTTCCCTTTTCATTTCAGTCCATTTTTTTCCTTCAAAATGAAGCTTAGCAAATGTGATTTTCCCAGTGCAGACAGAGCTGTTCTGGCACTGAAGGCTGGGTGGGAACCTTGACCCCTCTGTGTCTGGCTCTATCCCAGCACACACACCTGTACCCACGGCAGCAGCAGCAGCTGCCTGGGGTAAAGGTAAGGCTGTTCGAAGGAGTCAATGGAAAGGATTATAAAACTAAACTTTTCCTGGCAGACTACGTGGGAAGCAGAGTTTTGCAGTCTCATTAATTTTTCATGATGATTTAACATACTCAGGAGTCTCACTAACAAAAAGACTGTAGGTCTTCTCAAGGGTATGCACGATCCTGCTGCTAGAGTGAAAAAGCAAAACAAAAGAACTCCCCAGGAATTGTTGAGTGCACAAGGATTTGCCGCAGCCAAAGGAGGAGATGGATTCCTCAGAAGTGCCTATCTCTCTCTGTCAGGGAGACAGGGAGATAGATAACAAGGTGACAGTGAAATGCAACGAACCCTTCCCTAATCCCAGGAAAAGGGCACTCTTATCTCCTTAGAAAATACAAGGAAAAAAGCTCTTTTTCTCAAGAGCTCCACTGCAGTTTTGCTGGTGGTATGTTCAAAGAGAAATTTAAATTGCATTATAAAAGCACATTCTTAAAAAGTCATTTATAGCTCTCCAGGAAAAAGCTATTAGTCTAGATGGAAGCTGACCTATAGCACATGGATTTAGTCCAGAAATAATTCATATTTCTTTTTCATTTGGGAACACTTGTACAGCTGATATGCAAACAAAACTTTGCTAGAGGAAGAAAAAAATGGGAAAGAAAATAAAACTAGCTTATTCTTTTTTTTTAATGAATGAAATTTTATGGCACTTAATGTCTAATTGAGCAAAGGTTCTTGATGAAAAAGGGCTCTGCTTATAGGCAAGGTACAGACTTCTGCCATTTTTCTCCTTGTTTTTATTCCCCCTTGAGATTTCCTGTCAACAGGAGAAGTTGTAGTTTGAGTCAGGCATCAGACAGCTCCATTCACTCGGTAGGTGTTTCCCATCTTTCATATGCAAAGTGCTTCTTTCTTGATCCTCTCTTTAGTATGCAAAGGGGGAGATGATCTATTAAAAAAAAAAAGCACTGCTTATAGAAATGGACTTGGGGACAAGGGTGGAATTAGGCAGATCGAGAAAGGAGCCATTCCTGCAAAAAGCTGGATATTTCTGGCCCGTTTCCCTCTCAGAACCACATGTGCTCTCCTGCTGTGTGGTTTGGGGGGACAGCAAGACCAGGGAATGCCAAATACTGGAGTGGCTTAGGAAAAGGAAGGCGACCGTATGCTACTGTTTCCCTGCCTGCAAAGCTTCCTCCATCCCAGCCCAGCTCTGTGTGCTGCAGAATGAAACCATCCTGAGGGGAATGTGCTGGGAGCAGGCAGCCAACACGGCATGTTTCCAGTGAACCACCCTGCTGGGGCCCAGGGGGCAGGTAAAGCCTAAAGCCAGGTCCTGCAGCCACTTCTGTGGAGCAGAAGGATGCTGGTCTCTGGAAGAGGGAGATACTCCCTGCCAGGGGCATGAACTCACAGCATATAGCCCTTGGCTCCTGCCACAGACCCTGTACCCCACCACTGCTCCACATCCCTGCAGACCTGGAATGGCAGAAAGCTGTCTCCTTAGAAATCCTGACCCTCTCTTTCCTATTTCCCTGTGGGAAGAAGCTCCAGTCCTATTGCGGGCTCCCCCACAAAAGGCAGGCTGTTTGTGCCCTGGTACTCATCTCAGAGAAGTACTGCTGCACTCACAGTGGCTCAGGCAGGTCCATAAATTGGATTATTATTCTGTCTAGACATCTCAGGGCAAGAGATGGGGAAGCAAACAGCGAGAGCAACACAGCTCACTGCTGTGGGTAACAGGAGCAGTTAATCCTAGTCCATTCCTTCCGTTTTACACCCCTTCTTTTCTCCTTTCCCAGCATCTCTCTGGTTGCATCCAGCTGAGCCTGGAGAAGAAAATGGAGGCTGTCAGCTGCCTCTGTAGGCTTTTCTGCAGCCGAGACATTATTTCTGCCCACTTAATCCCAAAGATACCAAATATCTGAAACAGCCCAGAGTGGGAATGAATGTTAAAAATAAAAGTCTTTGTCAGTGTCAGTGTGCCAAGCAGAGTCCAGGGTGGTGCTCTGCCCTCTTCTCCTCATGCCTGACAGCAAACAGACATCAGAAATCCCCAGAAAGAGTTTTCTAGCATAGTTCAGGGTCCCGAGGGCCCACAAAAGTAATAGCGACATGGTTTCAGGCAAAGAAGGAATAGCCTACATGTCTGGTGGAAACCCCAGCAGAGCAAAGGTTAAGCTCACCAGCACTACAGCTAATTGGGAGAGCAGCAAGTGGAGACTCGAACTCTGCCAAGCTGCCAGCAGTGATTATCCGAAATGATCATTATTTGCAAGCTCCAGGTTTCCCTGGAGATTGTGGATAGCCAAGGTCACATCGTCATGGAGCCGGAGAGAGATGAGCAGAAGGGAACTCGTATCCGGAGGGTGATTGACAGAGCTGTGATTGTTTAGTCTGAAAAAGAGATAATGAAGAGAAGTCACGAGTGAATGATCCAAACTTGCCGAAGTTATTCCAGAATCTGAAGTCACTGAGCAGGCCATGGATTGAGTTAGGAGATGACATGCGGGGGAAGAGAGAACTTGACAGCATTTCACAGCAAAGATGGTAAACAAGGAGAGTGTGATTTTGTGTGAAATATTAGACTCAACGCTACCAACGTATGTGCAGAAAGCCCAGAGGCAATCTGCGATATCCAAGAGTTTGGCATCTGCTTTCCCCACCAGGAGGCTTTGTAGCTGAGGGGTTTGTGAAGGAAGAATTTTTCATTGCATGGTCTCCTGCCTCTCCCTGACCACGTTCAAAGTGTATTTTGTAAAAGCCCTTTTGTTCTGTCCAGTGTGACACACTCAGCCTCAGATGAGGCAGACTGGCTAATTAAGTCACGAAAAGCCTCTGGTCCCAGATTACTGAGCAGATCCAGCAGTTTAAAGGGATAAGAATTTTGCTTTTACTTTAAAAAAAAAAAAAAAAAAGATCGGAAATATAGTACAGGTATACAGGTATAGGAACACCAAAACACAAGATGTCAGTGTGGCAATGTCTTTATGAATTATTATGCACTGTAGGAGAGCATCATCTATTTAAAGTGTGCAAAAACTAGGGAAAACAACAGGGTCAAGGTCAAAGAAAAAAGAGTATCATAGAGGCAACAGAAAGGGAGTGAGAAAAAGTCTAGACCTTGTCAAAGCATAACACTACGATGACCTCAGCTCTCTGATGAAAATTCCCCGCAGTACAAAACTACAAACTGCAAACAAGCCACTGCACACATGGGAAGAGAGAGATGATTTACACTTCAAGCCTGAGAGTGTGGCTTGAGGGACCCTCCAGGTCTGCTGTCCCAAAAAACCTCTGCCCCTGCAGCTCACTAGCACTGTGTAGGGGATGTGGTGATTTAGCATCTTCCCATCAGGTTGCCTCTATAATTAGCAGAGAAGTGCAATGACTAATTAAAGACGTAATTTTATGTGCTGACTGCCACAGACCCTAATCTTTCCTTGGTCTGTCTGCAGCGCTCCTGCCCATGCTGCACCTGAATCCCTCCCCGTGCAGAGATGACTCTGATGAGGCTGTAAAAGCCCAAACAAGAGTTCAGATTGCATCTCCTGAGCAACTTTGCTGGCGCTGCATTTGTAATCTCATGCCTGACAAGTGTGGAGTCTCCTGTTGTGAACTACCTTTACACAGAGCTCTAACACAAATCACACACTTGAAAGGCCAGGTAATCCTGTCACTAATCCACCTGGGACAGGACCGCAAGGACTTCAAGCCTATTGTTGATGTTATTTGACAAGTTCTGTGGGTGAGTGGGATAGCATTGTCACAGTTCAGGAGCTTCTGCTTTGCCAGCTGCTCTCCCTCTTGCCGCATTGAACCAGCTCTAGTGTTACCAGTACCTTGCCTTGCAGCTCAGAGGCAAATGAGCACTGGAACTGCTGGGGACAACCTTATCTCACTGAGGTGTGCACACACCTGTCTGCTGGTTTTCTGGCACCTGCTTCAGCACAAACACTGACTTCTTTCCAGCTACTTTGCATTTGCACATCAATTATGGCTTCTGAAGTCAGGACCCAGGAATGTGCTATCCTGGTCTGTAACTGCTGCAGCTCCCTTCAGGCTTAGAAATTAAATGTAGCATTGAATGGTGCTTAATCAGTCAAGACTTCTTTGCTACTGGTCCCTGGACTGGTACAGTGTGCAAGTGAAGCTGAGTGTGATGCCTATGCCATGAGTGCCCACATTAGCACTGCTGTAACTGCTACCACAAACACGACTCTGCTGTAATGATTTTAATGAAATAAGCCCATTTTGTACAATCATGAAATATAGTTTATCAGTGTTGATAAACTCAACTGATGTTGAAAAGTACACAGCACAGACTGCCAAGGCCAATGTGTCCTACTTTCTGGAAAAAATAGCAATTTTCAAGCAATACTGAGCTAATAGTATTCTCCACATTCTTTTGTCTTTGATAATCTCAAACCAGTTAACTTTGGGTGCAATTCCAGAGACGTGTAATCACTAAAATTTTGCCTTTTTCCAAGGCTGTGAGAAAAACAAATGAGAGGGACTCTACAAAATTTAAAAAACATCCTTTCCCCAACTTTCCACCTTATTTTTTTCCCACACCACACCACACCAGGTGCCTCAGGCTAAAGTTCATCTCACTGCAGTCTTGCTCCAACGCCCATAATTCTCTGATGACTTGAGACACTTTGTGATTCTGGCTGGCCTGAACTGTTCATCCTACTTAATCCTGGACGCCAGGCACTGCAGCAAGACACATAATTCAGCTATAAGAGAACATGGCACGTGGTCTGAACAAGGACCAGAAACTGCTGGTATTTGCATCTCTTGGGACAGCAATTCCTAAAGCATTTTCAGGGTCAGAAGGACCTCAGTCTATTGTGTGTGAAGGGGGTTTTTGGAGTCACACAGATTAAGCAGTCCCTCAAAGTATTATTCAGACTTTCTCCAAGCTAGAAAAACCTCTCAGGCTCCATAAATCAAGAACTATAAGAATGAAATAATGTTTTAAATTCCTTGGAGAGAAGAAAGTGTATCTTGCAGACACCTCATTACTTGGGAACTGGAGTCTGCAAATGTGTTGACTAAGTAAATTCAGCAGCCAGAGGACAGTAAGTTTCAAAGGATCTGTAGATATCCCAGTCTGTCCCCTTCCTACAAGGTAAGCCAAATAAAATCTGTTGCTGTCATCCTTGGGAGATGTGTCTAAAAAGTTCCTGAAGAGCCCAGTGGAGCATGCAGGTCATGGGAGCCATTAGGGAATGTGCCAGGCTGGAGGCTGAAGGCCCTGTTAGATGTCACAGCCCTCAGGTTCACTGCTCAGCTGTGTCAGTGCCAGGGATGACTCACTCTCCTGCTGACCCAACATGGAGCAGTGCCAGTCCTTCTGCAGAGCAATCACACTAATTAATCCTCCCAAGAAGTGCAGATAATTGAGTGGCTTCTTCACATGCAGATTCCTTTGGTTTCTGTTTGTCCAGGCCTCTGTAATCTCTCTGGGTCGGGAGTTAGGACCCCCCTCCACAGTGAAATATCTTGGAGAATTTTTGGGGGGAATATTACCCACTTTTCAAACTTTTGGAGCAACACACACAAAGGATGGATTACAGGATTCTCCATCACTTGGGATCCCTGAATGAGTCATACATGTCCTTATAAAAAGTATCCTCCAGTTCAGCCCTTAGGCTGACTCCTGGTACAAGACACAGTGGGTGAGGTTTGACATTTGTGTTATGTGGGAGGTCTGTGAGCATCTCCAGTTCTTGGGATGCGACTCCCCAGCACAGCCTTTCAACCTCTCTCCTGTTTTACCTTTCCCTGCATCTCTCTCATAGGGAAAAACAAAATACAGGACCTTGCCAGACCTGCCTTGCCATGCCAGAGATTGGGAACACTGAGCTCAGCTACAGTGGCACTTCCTGGGAAAAAATCTGCCCAGTCCATCACTGCCCCATTCCTGCATCCCCTGGACTGGGGGAAGACAACCTGCCCTCCTCCAGCCACATGCTTGGGCCAGCCTCTACCCAGTCCAATGGCCAGGTGCCATCAAGCTCGCAGGACTCACAGCAGCACCAGCCATATTACCCCTGCAACCAGGAGGAGTCCCAAGGCAGCTATAGCCTGCCCTCGCTCCCTGGGCAGGGTGAGAGGCCCGTGCTGTGTTCCCACCTTTCCAGTGGTGATCTCGTGCCAGTGTCCCACCACGAGGCCTCGGAAACGCCCTGGAAGCAGTGGTCCCCCGGGCAGCGGCGGCCGGTGCAACACCACGTTGTCACAGTCAGGTAAGAGGCATGTGCAGGGCGGCTCAAAAGAGCATCTTCCAGACTTGGTGGGGGGAGGTGGGGGGGATGAACAGGGTCTGAGCTGGGATGGTTGCTCTTCAGCTCAGGGCAGCAGCTGCTCTAAAACACACAGAAGGAGCCAGATTGCTGTCTACCTCTGTGTGGGCGTACAGACAGCTGCCATTCCCATGCCAGGGACAGGTGGGATTTCCTCCTCAAGGGACTGGGTGGTTAAAGCCAAGGTCACTCAGTCACTCCTAGGTCACGCAGCTTTGAATATGCCCATCTTCCTTTACTTTTGTATTTTCTCCCTATGCACTCCAAGCCATCCAGCTGCCAGTCCTTTATCTTGGCAGAGTTCTCAGTGATGGGAACAGAGTTCATTCTTTTCCTGTCCCCACAGAAGCTGCTGCCAGCGCTGGAAGGGAGTGGCAGCAGAGGGTAAGCACTGGCTACAGCTGAGCTGTGAGAGATACAAAAGGGGGGAACCTTATTTGGCTTTCCAGATTGGGCAGCAACCAGGGTACGAATTCTTTGTTGTCCATGACAGAATCCATTTGTGTGCACAGTGCCTGGGTAACAACTGCCTGAGCTACAACCTCTCCTCCTTCCAGCCAGCACCATGCTTCCTCCTGAGTGTGCCTTTTAGAATCCACCCTTGGCACAAGAGATCATGATCCCTTCACTGCTGCAGCCATAGCCACTGAATCCTGATAAAAGATGGCACAGGATTCCTTCCTTGCCTGTGTACAGCATTGCAGTGTTAGGCACAAAAGCCCTTTACAGTATCATTTTCCAGTCATTTACAGAGGATTTAATTTGCTTGTGTTTGTGTAGAGGAACTGCAGTCAAAGGAGCCTGGGTCCTTTTTCTGAATCCTTTTCCTGGATCTTTTTCCTGGATCCTTTTTCACTCATACACTATCAACAAAATTACCAACTGCGTCCTCTGTAACAGGTTATTTAAGTAGGAAACACAGCTGGATTGTAAATCCCTGCCAGAGTGTGCAGCACCAGCAGTCAGAAAAGTGATAACATAATAATGCCAGAATGAGGTTTTTAATCCAAGCAAATCTGCTTGAGGAGCTATTGTGAGGGAATTAGCACAGGATGGGCAGCACACTGCCAGGAAGAGACCTCGCTTTGATAATCTGGGGAGGCTTTTGCTCTGCTTCTCTCTGTCCCGAATCTACAGAGCATTAGCGTGACGAGCAAAAACACAGAATCATTTATTACATGAGCCACCCTGAGTACCTCTGCCTCCATTGCTTTTCCATTTCTCCCACTCATAACAAGGTGAGGAAGATTGAGCTGCCTCAAGGTCCCCAGTTGGCTGCATGGAGGGGGGGCCTTTACCCAATACAGATACTGGAGTGCAGCAGGACCTTCTCCAAGTTTGAGCAGGAGTGTAGGAAGGTGAGAGGAGGAGGGAGCACTGGCTGAGCAGAGCTTGGCACAGCTGTGGAAGGAGGTGTGAGCAGTTCTCTGGATGCTGTGTTCAAGCAAAGGCTGTGCCAGACCGGGGCATGTCTCAAGGGGACATTTCAGTGCAGAGAGAGAGAGCAGAACAAAAGGTCCTGTGGATATCTGACCTACCAAGATGCAGTTTTTCTGTCAGGATGCTGGTGGAAGGCTTGTGCTCGGGGATTCATTAACAAACTTTGGATCCCCTGGGGAAGGCTTCTTTACTTCCCCCCATCAGAGCCCTTCAAGTAGGAGTGACAAATGCTCCTCTGTGAAGAAAATTCTGATAAAATATTTTTAGCAGCTCCACTGGCTTTCTGCTCCTATAGTCTGAAAAGACACTGTCTTTGGAGGGGTGCAGGAAACAAGGGAGAGTCACCTTTTTGGGAAAATCCTCGCTGAGCTAAACAGGAAATAAAAACTATCTACAGCTGTTGCTAGCCCAGCTCGTGAAATTTAATACAGAGGTTTGCTGTTGTCAAGAAACACTTTAAGAAGTGTAGGAAAACCAGGTAGATTTTAATGGATGAGATCTGCAATGGAATTTCTATAGGACTGCATTGCTAATGCCCAGTACTCTCTGCGGGGTTTTCTGAGAGGGGCAAAATGAGGAGTGACTACATGGCTTCCCATCCTGTTTGGTTAAAATGCAAGAGGAAAAGGCTCTATTATTCATTAAACTAATTCACACAGTGCCAGAACTGTGTCAGCACCTGGCTACCTTGGTGCTTACAGCCCTGCAAGGGTTAACCTGCTCAGGGATCAGCCCAGCACCGAGCTTCCCAGGAAAATAATAAATGAACACATCTTTTTTCCTTTCTGTCTGCAGACATGACAAAGCTTTCAGGATGCCAAAAAGGTATGTTTAACAGCAAAAGCTTCCTGTCCTTGTACCCTGTGATCAGTGCTCTGCTGTCCTGCTATTAGGAGAAGCAGAGTGTTACTGCTGTTGATGTCCCAGCAGACCCAGCTCCAGAGGCGAGGTCAGCACTCCTGGGGCTTCCCACTCCTTGGAAAAGTCTCCATTTGCTTGTGAGATCAATTTAACCTGCATTAATGAATAGCAACGCTGTCTCAGTAGCTGTTCTTGGGCAGGTGCCTGGCTCTAACCCACACAGTAGCTTTATATCCACATAATAATTCTATATGTGTCTGTGTGTGCGTATGTGTGTACATATTTATGTGTATATATATGTAAGATAATTCCAGCTTGTCCTATCAGATAAGGAAAAGAGCCCGTCCATGAAATAAACTCATCTTTTCAAAAGACAGAAAATTTTAAATACAGTTATCAAAATTAAAGTAATTTGATTGCTTTCTACTTCTGTTTAAAAGCTGACTTTTGTGAACTATTGCTTCTGGATGGTTTGGATAAGCACCTTCCATCATCAGAGACCACAGCTGATTGGTTTTTGTTCTTTTTTTCTCATAACTGGACATGGAAATCCCCAAAATAGCCTCCAGAAATTAGGTACTCTAAGAGCAAGGATCAGTTTTGTTCACTTTCATAGCAAGGACTTTGTCTCTGAAAATAAACTTGGTAAGGCAGTTGTAAATTAAAAAAAAATAAATAAATCAACAGTCATGTGAAAAGGTGTTTGAAGTGCTTGTGATGATTTCTAATGATGAAATAGCTGCAGTGGAGTCCCAGGCAAAAGGGGCAAAAGAGAAACAGTCCATCTCAAATGAAGTTCATAAATATTTCACTTCCCTTCACAAATACTTGACAACTATTTTTGAACAAAAAATTTCTTATATTTCAGAAATACATCAGAACACAAAAGAACTAACCTGCCAAACCACAGTAGGAATCAATTCTGCTATCTTATATCTCAACTGATATTTCTGAGGAAGACAAAAATCTTGACACAGTAAAACCTGCACTGGTAAAAAATGTGGGAGATAATACTGTATGGGAGACAATTTGCCCCAGAGGAAAAACAGAACTTGGATAGAAAATTTTACACCAGCTCTTCAAGAACAAAAGCTATTGGCAAAAAAATACTTTGACCAGAGTAAGCTGCTTCCCTGGAAGGGTTTTGTTGATATAGAAATGTCATCAAAATTTTGTGAAATGTCATTAAAATGTTAAAATTATATGTATTCCAGTGAACACTTACGAATTTAGAGCAGTGTCTAAGTACATGAATTTAGACCAAAGACAGTGGGCTTGCTTGGGTCAGTTACCTTCAGGGACTCTTCAGAATAATCCAGTTTGGATCCAGTTTGAAAATCTGCAGCCCAGACCGCTGCAGCCACCAGCTGACATTGCACAATGCGGTGGAAATGAAGAGGCTCTTCCTAAATGCAATCTTTGAACTTAAATGTTTAAAGCTTCATTTTGCCCGAGGACACAAGAGGCTGGTTTTTATTATTTCTGATTGAAAAAGCTGGAAAACGCAGGGAGGCAAAATGTAATTACCCGAGTTAATTAGAGCTGCCTGCAAACATCCAGTTAGAGGTGTAATATGTTCATTAATAGCTGTACTAGAGCCTCCAAGCTTCACAATAAATAACTGCTCAAACCAGAGACCCTGATTTTTTTCCTTCCTATTACTCACACCTCTCTGGCTCAGCAGCATGTTTTGTGCTCAGAGCAGAAGCATCTCACCAGCAGCATTTTTTTCTCCTCCTGTTGACTGCAGTTACTCGCATCTGATCGCGGAGTGGCCGCTGGCTGTGCTGGTGCTGTGCTCCGTGGTGGCAGTGATCTGCAGCGTGGCTGGGCTGCTGGTTGGGAACCTGCCTGACTTTTCAGAACCCCTACTGGTAAGTCCTGACAGTTGAGGTATCAATAAGAATGTAAGGAAAATCCACGCCCAACCAGTGATATAATTCCTCCAAGATGAGCAGAATGTGCCAGTCCTGCACAGCTGCCACAGGAAGAACACAGCCCATGCCAATGGCAGCCACCAGCCCATCCCTCACCCATGCTGTGCACTCCCAGCAGTGCCTTCACTCCAGTGTGGAGACACTGCCAGCACAAACTGGGATTGCTCCCTTTGCTCCCCTTCCAAGGCTGGAAGGCTGGGATCGCCCACAGTGAATAGCTAGGCTTGGCAGAGACTGCACAGAGGAGCTGGCTTTGGTTCCTACAGTCTGTGCACGAGGCTCTTGATGTGGAGAGCATACCCTGTTCTGAGCACTATGCACATGGAATGCTTTCCATGTGGAATGCCACATTCCCTAAAGTCATCCCTGCCTGTGGTTAATGGAGAAATCTTGAGAAAATAAGAATACACTAGAGTTTGTCCACAAAAAAAGAAAATTAGTCCCATTTCTGTAAGGGACTACTATCCTTGAAAAGGAGGAGAAATTCTTAGAAGATCAGGGAGAGATAATTGTGGCCATTGTTGATGGGAAGGGAAAGGGAAAGGGAAAGGGAAAGGGAAAGGGAAAGGGGACATATTTTTTCTCTCATCTCTGGGGTGCAGTATTTCCAGGGAAAGTTCAATTCGTGTATCTCTCCAAGATGCAGTAATAGTCTCATACAGTTTCCATGTGTCAGAGGAGGCCTAAGGACAGCTGAGCTGAATTGGAGCTGTGACAAAGCCCTTTTCCTTGGTGCAGGGTTTCGAGCCACGGGACACTGACATTGGCAGGAAGCTCATTGTGTGGAGGAATATCGAGAGCCATACAGGCTACAAGAAGACTCTTTCCCTTTCTCCCTATGCCAAGAAGAAAAGGTATTTGAGCTTGGTTTGGGGGTTTGAGGAACATGTTGGTTGTAAAGTCACATATTCAATATTCCAAAATATCTATGCAAATTCCAATATACATCCTACACTTAAAAGCAACTGAGGCATTGGACAGTTGGAAGTCTGTTTGGATGGATTTGGGCTCCCTATTGCTGTGTGTGGCACCAGAGCCTTGTCAGCGAATGTAATTCCCAGCCAGACATTCTCTTGTTAATATTAATAGTTATTAACAATAATCTGCCCCCTTGCTAGCTATGATGACCTTGGCATTGGCAGAGGACAGAAGGCTGCTCAGGGAGAACAAGCAGCGAGGACACGGAGAATGGTGGAAACCATCTATGGAGCAGATGGATTCTTCTGTGGTCCCCCAGGTGACTGAAATCTTCATGGGGCAGTAAATACTGCACTCCCAGAACTCAACTGACAGAACTGTCAGAGTTTAGGACACGGGGAATACTCTGAATTAGCTCTAAGCAAGCAGTGTGTACAATTGCACCTGTGAGAGCTCTGACACTGCCCTCCTAGCACTTCATATCTCAGTGGTCAGAAAAGGCTGTTTCAGAAATTCTTAGCTCTTTGCCATACTTCTTGTTTTCCCTTTAGAAATATACCTTGAAAGCACACATGAAAGGACTAATGTTTTCACCGTTTACCCATATCAAAAATGAATACTCTGAAAAAAACAGTGTATGCCCCACTTGCTGTCTGCTCCCTCTCTCTTGTCTGCTCCCATTCCCTCTCTGTTTCTTCTCTTCTTCTTGAACAATGTAAATGGCAGTAGAATCTGGAGAGAAAAACAGAAAACTCCAACACCCCCCAAATTTGTCCCAAATTTTCTACTAGCAAGTAGAAAGAAGAGGAACAGCATGCAGATATTTTTATTCTCTCCCCTGCCTTCTATCCACCTCTGAAACAAGTCACACACCAAACCCACAGGTCCTTGGGGGTGTTTGGCTGAGCTCTAGCTCCTCTCTTGTTCAAGGAGTGCAGAACCAGATGCCAGCAGTCACTAAAGGCAAGCTGACATTTGATTTTGAAAATGCCTTGATGCTGCTGACCAATTTCAAGGAGCAGGGGTGAGGTCACGAAAGGCACATGCTTGCTACTGTCTTGTGACCTGTTTCCCTCCAGGGAGCCCTCTAGATCAGTCCTATGGACAGAGATATAGATTTATTTTATCTGTGAAGAGAGAGTCTACTCCAAACAGCCTGGCTGGTTCATCTTCATTACCTAATCCTTTTGTAATTTTTTTTCTTCTTCTTTATTTCAGAAAAGAGCTATTCCCAGCTGGTATTTATGTCCACAACTGCTGGGAGCTTATGGAACTTGCAAGCAATTCAGTCGATGTGTCAAATGGAACAAGACAAGGTCAGTGATGGCAGGAAGAACACGTGTACAGGCTGTCTCTTTTCTGTCTGCTGCAATCTTTGATATCTTGCTGAGAGGATGCCAGACAAAAAACAATGTAAGCTACACAACAGGTTTCACCTGGAGGATTCCAAAACGTTTCACCTACTTGGCAATACAGGGATGATTCCACCTGCCAGCTGCAAATTAAACAAAAATAAATGGACACTGAACAGGAGCTGGTCCAGAAGCCAAAGGTGTCCACCAGAAGCTGCTGAGGATTTGGGGCAGGAGAACATAATTACGGAAATGGAGCTATCAGCTTGGAGACTGGTGGCAAGTTTTGCAAGTGGGAAGTTTAATTAGATGAGCTGCATTTGTCACAGGAACCAAATTTTCAAATCTGAGGTTATAAACTATAAATAACAGAGAGGATTTAATTTTTGCAAAAGGCTACCAACTTTCCATAGCTTTGGTGTTTAGGATTTGCCACTGGGAAGATGGGGGATGGGGACGGGGATGGGTGGTACACTATGGAGAAAGTGGAAAGGGGAAAAGGAGAGGAGAGGGCAGGACAGGACAGGACAGGACAAGACAGGAGAATTACTGCAGTGAGTAAGGAACACTGGGGCTGCAAGAGAGGGTCTGACCTGATGCCCCCCCATATTTTTCAGATACGCTCACACATGCATTTTAGAGACCTCTGCCAACGCACTGAAGCCAATGAATGCTGCCCGAGCTGGTCCCTGGGGAACTACATTGCTGTCCTGTACAACAGGTCTTCGTGTCTGGAGATAACCCAAGGAGACATCTCCCACACCCTGGCCCTGCTCCGTGCCTGTGCTCCAGACTATCACCGAGGCATCCTCACTCCGTCCTGCATAGGCCCCGAGGCTGTCAAACAGAAACACTCTCAGTGTGCGCAAGTCCCAGAAAAATGTACCCGCTTCAACGCCATCTACCAACTGCTTCACTTTTTGGTCGACAGGGACTTTCTCAGTCCCCAGACGATAGAGTACCAAGTGCCCTCTCTCAAATACAGCCTGCTTTTCCTGCCTACAAGAAAAGGTGCATCTATGATGGGGATCTACTTAGACAACCTTGAAACCTGGGATCTGTTTGATAACTACACGTCTATCACTGGAATGGACCTGGGCCTTAAACAGAAACTATTCCAGCACTACCTTTTACTAGATACTAAGTATCCAGTCCTGGCAATATTAGCTATTTTTCTAAGCATTTCCTTTTATTTACGCTCAGTGTTTATTACCTTGATGGTCCTGCTCGCTGTTGTCAGTTCTTTGATGATCTCCTACTTCTTGTACAAGGTGGCCTTCAGATTCACCTATTTCCCTTTTGTAAACCTGACAGCAGTCATCATTCTCAGCAGCATTTGTGCCAACCACACTTTTGTCTTCTTCGACCTGTGGAACCTCAGCAAGAGCCAGAACCCTTCTGCCGGGCTTGCTCAGTGGGTGAGTCAAACCATGCACCATTTTGCATATCTCATGCTGGCCTCGTGCTTCACGACAGGTGCTGCCTTTTATGCCAGCTACATCAGCAACATCACCGCGATCCGCTGCTTCGCCATCTACATGGGCACCTCAGTGCTGGTGAACCTGGTTTTCATGATGACCTGGCTGCCCTCTTCAGCCGTGCTGTACGAGCGCT
The DNA here is from genome assembly GCA_034509425.1 of Eopsaltria australis. Lineage (NCBI taxonomy): Eukaryota > Metazoa > Chordata > Aves > Passeriformes > Petroicidae > Eopsaltria > Eopsaltria australis. The sequence continues at coordinate 388,673 of JAVTVJ010000305.1, read as the reverse complement.
ACATCGCAACAATGTGTGTTTACAAGCCAGAAGCCTACTGGAACAACAGCAGCCACAAGAGAGTCGCTCTCTCTGTCCATTACATCCTCCGGGCTCTCCAGAACACACTATCTGAAACTTCCAAGCTGCTTTTTGAAAAGCTTCTGCCTTGCGGGGTCATCAAGTTTCGGTACATCTGGATCTGCTGGTTTGCTGCCTTAGCCATAGGAGGTGCCTACATTTCCTGTTCCAACCCCAAACTCAAACTGCCGACTCTGGAGACATCGTCTGTCCAAGTGTTCAGGCTGAGCCACCCCTTCGAGAGGTACGATTCTGAATACTGCCACCAGTTCATGTTCGAGAGGCTGGAGCATGGAGAAGGGCAGCTTATGCCTGTCACCATAGTCTGGGGCATTCTGCCCGTGGATAATGGGGACCATTTCAATCCAAAAAGCAATGGCACCCTAGTGACAGACACCACTTTCACCATCCAAAACCCCGAAGCCCAGAAGTGGCTCCTTGAATTCTGCCAAAAAGTGAAGAACAAAACTTTCTATTATCCTGATGCAGAGCAGAAATCTACTGTGTGCTTCATGGAGGAGTTCCTCAGGTGGATGGACAGTCGCCAGTGCTCCCAGCGAGACCATAGCTTCAATCTTTGCTGTAACCAGTTCTCCTTCCCTTACAGAAGTGAAGTCTTCCTGCACTGCATTAAAATGATGCTCCTGGAAGAGGGAAGGGAAGGGGCAGAATCGTGCGATCTGGGCCTCAGGTTTGATGGGGAGGGAAATCTCGCTGCCTTAGTGCTGCAGTTTCAAACTATTTATCACTATACCTTCAACTACAGCAAAGCCAAACAATTCTATGAGGAAATCAGCCTCTGGATAACAGAGGAAATGAAAACTGCCCCTGTGGGGCTTCAGAACGGGTGGTTTACGAGTAAACTACAGCTGTACAACCTCCAGCACAGTCTCAGCACAGAAACCATGGTGGTCATGGGGCTCTCCATAGCCGTTTCCTTCGTGGTGCTGCTGCTCACAACCTGGAATGTTCTCCTGAGCGTTTTCTCTGTTACTGCCATTGCAGGCACTGTCCTGGTAACCATTGGCCTTTTGGTCCTCTTGGAGTGGCAGCTCAATGCAGTGGAGTCTCTCTTCATTTCAGCTGCAGTAGGTCTCTCTGTTGACTTCACTGTCAACTACTGCATCTCCTATCACCTGTGCCCCCATTCCGACCGCCTGAGCCGAGTGGCCTTTTCCCTGAAGCAGATGAGCTGTGCCACAGCCATGGCAGCTTCTGCTCTCTTCTCTGCAGGGGTCATTATGTTGCCTGCCACGGTCCTGGCATACAGGAAGCTGGGGATATTCATCATGATGATCAACTGTATCAGTTGTGGGTTTGCCAGCTTCTTCTTCCAGTCGCTCTGCTGCTTCTTTGGCCCAGAGAAGAACTGCGGGCAGATCCTTTGGCCTTGTGCCCATACCATGAAAGACTACTCTGACGACTCCGGGCCAAATGGAAACTTTGCCTGTGGGGGAAGCGAGAAGCAAAACCGGTTGCGGAAGGTCCAGGAGTCCAACACTGCAAACGAGCAGTATGAGCTCCAGCCCTTGTCCAGGAAACTCAGCGACAGTTTTGACAACAGCACTTCCACAAGCAAGCTGTCCAACCGGCCCTCTGTGCTCTCTGAGGACATACAAGTTGAAGACAACAGATGCCCTCGAGTGGGAATGCACCCCTCCCTGGAAAGAGAGAGACAGAGTCTGCAGGAGACCCTTGGAGACCAGCAGGTTGGCCTGTGCCAGTGTCCCGCCTTGCAAACTTCCTCTCCTTACAAGCACAGCACCTCTGAAACAGAGATTCACAAGGAGAGACTCTGCCGAGATTGTCGCTGTCGAAAGTATGGTCTGAAAGCACGGGATGGGTCTGGGCTGGACCACATCCAGCCGGCTGGCATGAAAGAAGAAGGGCAGCTCAATAAATCCCAGTGCTCCAGTGACACTGCCCAGCAGCAGTCAGATTATACCTCAGACCCCAGCCCTCTCCCTGCTGCTGACATCTACAAAATTCACAGATGCCTTTGTTCTCTTGGCAGCTCTTTCGATATGCTCAACATCTCCAGCGAGACATCGATCAGCGATTTCGAGCAAGGCCTGAAGCTCGCTGAGTCAGCCAGTTCCTGCCCCGATGCCTTAGAGCTGTCTGACTCCTACGGTACCGGGGAGCGAGGTTACCTGAACGGGAAGAGAGATACCCTGCGGCTGGACCTGAGGGAGACTGTCTTTGATGTCTCTCCAGCTGCATCGCAGCAGAACAGCTCTTCATGGAAAAATCGCTTTGGATTGGGGAACGAAGGGCCGGTCGTGCTGCCCAACAGCCAGCCAGACATGCCTGATGTTTGGATCAAACGATCCAGTGCACAAAGTTCCGGTTACAACAGCTGAGACCTTGCAGAAAGCAGAGCTGCTGCTAGGGAAAAGGGAAGCCTGAACGTCCTTAGAGCTGTAAATATCAATTTGTTCCTCCCACCTCTCCCAGAGCTGAGACTATTTCTGAGTGTTTCAGCCGTGCAAAACATGTGTTTTCACAGGAATCAGCAAACCTGATGCCAGTGAGAGGACGTGAGAGCCATCATGATGGACTACAAACCCTTTGACTTCCACTGTCTGGTGCCATATTCACAGCTGTTCACAGGACTTACCGAGTAAACCTGGTTTGTCATTTCCTACAAGGTGATTAGGTTTTGTTTTCTTGAGAGAAATAATGAGGTGAAGCTTCCTAGATATTTAATGACAGAGAAAGAGAGCTCACATTAAAAAAAAAAAAAAAAAATCCAAAACTGAACTACTGAAAATCTAGGTGTCAAGTGAAGTATATTGTGAATTATAAAAAATAAAGTCTTTCATTTTCTACTTTATGCAAATCCCGGGTCCACAGACCCCATCAAAATAACTCAGATATTATAAAAAGTCCCGTCAAGACTTCCTGAGTTGACACAGCCTCTTCCTGACCATGGACTAGGCTGCAGAATTCAGCCCAAATCTATTTCCAGTAACAACTTGAGTTTGTTTTATCTGACGGAATTCTAAAACTGCCAAAGATTTTCAGTGTGAATTTCCCCCTTTAGAAAAGAGTCCTTGTCCCCTCCTGACTCAGGTGCCTTGTTGTGTCCTCTTCACAGCATGTTTCCACTCAAGGCATTCACCATAAACATGTAACTTTTTAGAATTTTCACGTATCTGGTGCATCTTGAATTTTAGGGTTTTTCCCCCTCTACCAGAAACAAACAGGAAAACAAACATTTCTTTACCCTTATTTGTTGAAAAATAAAACATTCTCTCTACAAGTTGACATACAATAAATGCTTCTAACAAACTTTCCTAAAATCTGTATGATGCTTCATTTTCACCAAGAACACTGTGGTTATTCATCTTTTAAGTGCCTAATATATTTTCAAAAGGGAAGTATACATCTTTAAAATACCCTTCTGACACCCCTGAGTTGTCCCTGTGCTGTGGGAGACAGACAGCAACTCCCTGATATCCATTAAGGAAATGGACTTTTAAAGCCGGTATCAGAGTTTGAAATATGTCAAACATCTCCGTTTCGTGGTTCTGTATTTTTCATGTTTCAGTTTCACGGTTTTATACTGAAATTGTCATAGTGAATGTTCCCGTGGGTATCTGGGCAGCCAAAGCCACTCTCAGGCTGGGACTGCAGCATCATCCTCAAGGAGCTGCTCCCGTTGCTATTTCCCACCCATTATGAAAACCATGTTAGCAAACACTGCAAAAACGTCTTTAAGTCGGGAAACATTTTATACAGGTGCCTCATTTCACCTTGCGGCATTAGAGAGCAATTTTAGTACCTCACACACCAGCGGCAGCACCGGCACCCTCACAGCTCTGACTCCTACATGTCCGCAGGGGCAGCCACAAACCCCTTGATCTTGGGGCCTCGAGTGCCCAAACCACAAGGCAAGGGAGGGAGGGAAGGGAGGTAGGAGAAGGAAAAGGAAAGAGGAAGGAAGGGAGGGAAGAAAAGAAGGAAGGAAGGAAGGGAAGAAAGAAAGAAGGAAAGAGATGAAGGAAAGAAGGGAGAGAGAGAGAGAGAGAGGGAGGGAGGGAAGGAAGGGAGGAAGGGAGGAAGGAAGGAAGGAAGGAAGAGAGAGAGAGAGAGAGAGAGGGAGGGAGAGGAGGGAGGGAGGGAGGGAGGGAGGGGAGGGAGGAGGGGAGGAAGGAAGGAAGGAAGGAAGGAAGGAAGGAAGGAAGGAAGGGAAGGAAGGAAGGAAGGAAGGAAGGAAGGAAGGAAGGAAGGAAGGAAGGAAGAAGGAAGGAAGGAAGGGAAGGAAGGAAGGAAGGAAGGAAGGGAAGGAAGGAAGGAAGGAAGGAAGGGAAGGAAGGAAGGAAGGAAGGAAGGGAAGGAAGGAAGGAAGGAAGGAAGGAAGGAAGGAAGGAAGGAAGGAAGGAAGGAAGAAGGAAGGAAGGAAGGAAGGAAGGAAGGAAGGAAAGGAAGGAAGGAAGGAAGGAAGGAAGGAAGGAAGGAAGGAAGGAAGGAAGGAAGGAAGGTTGGTTTCCCTGAGGGTAAGAGCGTCGCGCGGGGCGTAACGGCCGCCAACGCCTTCCCTGAGGGAGGGGGCGCGAGGCAGAAAAGGCGCGAAACAGCCGCGGCGCGAGCCAGAAGCGGCGCGAGCGCCCACGCCCCTCCCTCAGCCCCGCCCCGCGCGCTCGCCGCCTGCGCCGCGCGCCCGCCCCCGCCCCGCGCATGCGCGGACCCGCCCAACCGCCGTGGCGCGGCGCAGTTTGAACTGCTGAGGGCAGCGCAGCCGCCATGGAGGCGCGGCTCTCCCGCATCCCCGTGCACGCCCGGCTCCACCGCCCCGAGCCGCCCGCAGGTGAGTGCGGGCCACGGAGGGATGCCCGGAGGGCACGGCTGGCCGAGGGGTGCAGGGGAGAGCCGGCGTTAGGGAGCTCCATCGCTGCCCGGCTACGTGGTGGCTGTTCCGAAATCTAATTAGAAGCTTTATTGCAGTGTTTTGTCCCTGTTTAGGACTTAGGGTAACGCGCAGCTTGCTGTGTGTACCCTCCACCGGCTGAAGGCAGCGGCCCATTGATGTGAAAGATACTTCACAGTTTCTTCCTTTTCTAAATCTTTTAATGCTGCTTACAGCATTTTATAGCGTTTTATAAGCGTGATACACCCAGACTTAGCGTTAAAAACAAGGCAGCTGGGCTGTATAGGTGGAACCCCCATGTTGCTCTAGTATAAATGTGTTCATGGGTGTGTCATTTGAAAAATACTTGACTTGAGGGAGAAAAAGCAACTTCCTTAACCCACTGAGTGAACAAAGCTTTATATACTCAAACAGCTTGTGATTAAAGAGAAATAAACTATATAAATAGCTAGTTTTCTATGTTATTTTAGTAGCTATTCACTCATAGCGAAATATGGAGGTCTCTTAACAGAGTTTCGTGTGGGCTGGGTTTGTTTTGCTTCCAGTATTGAACAACAACCTTGTGGCACAATGTCTGCTTGATGTTGAGACCTTCTTTACTGTGTGTTCTCATTAGTGCTAGCCTGGTAATTGTGTTTTAACACTGCCTACATCTGACCTATTTGCAGCTTATTGTGGACCCTTGATCCTGGGTAAAACTTGAGGACTGCTCTTAGTTACTTGTACCTTAAAGTCCCCATTCTAGCCAGATATAACTGCTTTACCTCAAATTAAAGGCTTAAGAGATTTTCAAGGGGATCTCCTCTGGGCTGTGGTGTTTTCACAGTTGTCTTTTTCTCGCAGAATTGCAAATGGCTTTTCCTTCAAAGAGAAAATGTGTCAGCAAAACATCAGAGCCAGAGTTCAGCGGGGTTCCCAGCCTTAACTTTGCCTCAAACGCACCAGCAGACAGAGCCTTCAAGGCTGCAAACAAAGGGTAAATCAAAGCAAAATGTCCATGGGTTTATTTGGCAGATGTCCTAAAGATGCCTCATTTTGCAGATTCTGTCAAGCTAACAGGCTTGGTGATCTGCAAGAACATAGTAGTCTTGTGGTAATTGTATTTTATCTCTCTTTTTAAGGTTGTCTAAGTCTGACAAGAGAGTGGAACCGGTTTCAAAGAAGACAGTGCCCAGACGGTACATCCCTCCCATCTCTGATAGATGTCCTTGTGCTGTGGTGTTCCCCTGTGGAGGGCTGTGATGAGCTCTCACCCATGCTCAGCTTTCCTGCCACGTTTTCTAGTTTAATTTGTTGGTCAGAAACAATAGCAAACGCTTTAAAAAGGGCATATTTGTGAAAGTAGGAGGTGTGCAACAGTGGTATTTTTGCCCCTGAGTCCTTGCTCTTTAACTCCACAGCCCTCTCACCAGATTGCAACTAGAAACAGAGCTGAAAAACAAGAATCAGTTGGTGGAAACACTCAAACAACAGCTAGCAAGAGCAGAGGTAAGGATAGGAAAGAACAATAAATAAATAAATTGTTGAGTAATTTCCGTCTTCTGATTCCATACAGAGGATCATGTTAAGGTTTGTCTTGCTTGTTTTCTTGTCTTCATCAGAATGTCTTTGTATTCTTCTGCAAGTTGTTTTCCCATCTGCTCAGCTCTGAGGAGACCAAACTGGGAATATTTTGTCTCCTGGTACAAAAGAGACATGGATGGTCAGAGTACTGGTCAGAGTCCACGAAAGGGCCACACAGATGATTAAGGGACTGGAGGAAAGGCTGAGAGGGCTGGGACTGTTCAGGGACTTCTGTCAGATCTGATTTTGTGGAATCAGGTTTAGATTCAGAATTGGCACTTCATTATTCCCTGGCTCTCTAGAACATGCTCAGTACTATTTTTGCCATGTACAGGAGGCCCTCCTGGTAACCCACAGCTGCAAAATCTCACTTTATTTTCCCATTCTCAGTCTGTGGCATGATCATTCCTCTGATCTCCGCAGCTTGGTTTTCTTAAGAGCCTCTGAGACTTCCTATGAAATGTTCCCAAAGCTTCTGACACTATCAGCCAGATCACCCTAATCCACATGCTTATTGATCCTCTTGGAGAATTGCATTCAACTTGGGAGGTTGATCAGCTTATCCAATTGCCTGGTGATATCTGGACTGTGTACAGAATAATCCTGTGGATTACAGATACAAGACCCCCTTTTCTTCACAATGTTTATATGCTCCTCAGTGCATGCATTATTTATATAAATGAGAGGCAGCACAAAAGAAGATAGAGATGCTTAAAAGGAATTCCTCCATGATCAAATTTTTCTAGTAATTGCTCTGATGTGTGGATGTGATAAATGTATGAATCCAGTCAAGAAGCAGGAACAAGGACCTGCTAATTTGCTGTGGTGGTAGAGACAGGAGGCTGATTCTTGGTGCCAGTGCAACATTTGTCAAGTTGTTATTGTCAGTATTACTAAGGAGAAGAAAATCTTGGAAATTTGCCTCACAACCTGTGTTAATGGCAGGGCACTCTACAGTTAAGGGAGTTAAAGAAGGAGAACCGGAGGCTGGTCCAGGAAGTGGAGAAGCTCAAGAAAATTCAGGACACTTGCATGACGATTTTAGAAAGCAGAAACATCAATCCTGGTAAGGAGTTTGCACTTCACTTACATCCTGCTACATCTTCTCTGGAATGTTTTTTTTTTCTTCTGTTGTGACTATTCATAAGAAAATTGGATTGTGCTTCCTTTTTAAGGGAATACTGCTGGAATTCCAGGGTATGGAGAGTTTTTTGTGGCTTAAGAGAAAAAGCTGCTTCCTGTAGCAGGCCTTGGCCTGGACAAACTAGCTTAGTATTTCTTGGTGTAGATAGTTACTTGGAAAAGCTGTTTGTTCTCAGAGCAGTGTGTACATTAGAGGTTCACTAATGCCCCTCCTGAATTAGTTACAGGTAGCAACATAGAGGAGGAAAAAGAGACACGTGCTTGCCGGGAAAAGACAACAGTAAGAAAAGCCTGAAATGGCCCTTGAGGGGTCTGTGTGCCCCTACCTTTCCCTCCTGACACTGAAACAGCTGAGACTCATGTTTATTTGCATCATGTTAAAAGTCATTTTCCTTTTGGCTCTTCAGATGCTAACCGAGAAGGTCCTAGAAGAACTGGCGCTATTTTGTCACACAGCTGCAAAAGAGAAGGAGATGCTTGAGGTAAGACAGACTCAGCCAGGCAGTCAGCACCAGGCGCTCAGGGAGGTTATTTTGCTCCTCCCAATCCTCCTTTCTCCACATGAACCAGATGAAAACCTGCAGTATTCCTCTTTTGATATAAACACACGTGTTAAGGAAACTGTTACTCCCCTTTTAAATAGCAGGATCCACCGGCCTGGTTGTTATTCTGGAAGTCAGAGCATCTGATTTAACTTGGAAACTGTTGCAGAGCAGTGACCCTGGGTGATCCCTGGGAGAACTGAAGCGTGCAAGCACAAGTGGCTTCAATAATTACATATGTACAGACCAAAATCGTCATTAAATTACAGTTCTATAATTCTTGATAAGAAGCCCAAGAGCTAAAATATAACTGTTATAGGAGACTTCCTAAATTTTGGTCATAGATAAATTTACATTTCCCACAAGCAACCAAGGTAAAAGAAATCCCAGACTTATCTTAGTTTAGGAGGAAGAGCTCAGATGCTTTAGGACTTGGCTTTTCTGTTCCTTACTTTGGTGTTAGTAAAATGCGGTGTGCACTGACTTCTCCACAGACAGCGATGGCCAAGTGGAAATCAGCTCAAGAGGAGAACCAGCATGCCCTGGAGAAGCACTCCTACGTCCAAGCTGAAATTAAGCAATGGACAGCCAAACTTGAAGAGCTGGGGGAGCTCCTGGCGATGTGAGGCACGAGGATGGACTGGGATTTTTGCCCTTTCACCCCTGGTTCAGTGGTCCCTGTTTGTCAAGCCTAGCTCCTGCGTTTGGTGACGCCGAGCTGGTCACTGCTCCGCGGCGGGGTAGGGGCGGACGGAGTGCTGAGGCAGCAGCGGTGGCCTGTTAGCCTCGTGTCGGGCGTTCGCCGCTCCATTGCGGTCCCTGGTCCTCGCGGGTTTATCTCATTAAAGATCCTGCAAGGACGCGGGCTCAGCCCGGGAGGCGGGCACCGGGCGGGGCGGGGCGCTCGGGGCCGGGCGGCGCCTGCGCGCGGGGCAGCGTTGGGGAGCGGCCATGGCCATGGCGGCGCTGCTGGGGCGTGCGGCGGGCGGGGCGCGGCGCTGGCGGGCGCTGGCGGTGCCGCGGCGGGGCAGCGCGGCGCTGGCGGTGGACGACACGGTGAACGGGCTGAGCGCCGAGCAGCGCCAGGTACGGCCGAGCGGGGCCCGCCGGGGGTGTGGCGGGGCGGGCTGGCACCGATTGGCCGCGGCCGGGGCGAGCCGCCCAATCCCCGCGAGTGCGGCGGGGGCGCGGCGCCCCCGGACACGCGGCCCTTCCGCGGGAGTGACCGCCCGGGCGCTGCCCGGCCCCGGCCCTCCCCGCGGCTTCGCCACGGAACACCGCGCTGCGTGAGCGAACGGCCCCTGCGCCCACCTTGGGCCTGCTGGATCGGCAGTAATCGTCAGAAACGTGATCATCAAAGGAACGCTGCTGGGGTTATGGCACATCCTCCCAACAGAAGGGTTGCAGCCCCCCCAGCTTGCTCTCCTGCCAAATGGGGCGCTTAAAGATTTAGGATAATTCTTAAAACTCATTGCAGGTTACGGCTTTCCCTTGGGCAACACTGATCTCTGCTCTGGTGACCAGTAACAGGAACCCAGAGAAGGGCAAGATCTGGGTTAGGAGAGCTTTAGGCTGGATATTGGGAAATCATCTTCCTCCAGATGGTGATGGGGCACTGGAACAGCTCCCCAGGGCATGGTCACAGCCCCAATGCTGCCTGAGCTCGAGGAGCACTTGGACAATGCTCTGAGGCACAGGGTGAGATTGTTGGGATTTCCTGTGCAGGGCCGGGAGTTGGACTTGTTTCTGAAAACATTGGGAATTTCTGAAAACATTGGGAAAAGTAAGACTCTAACCCTGTCTTTAGTGTTAGTGAGTAAGGCATTACTTTATTCTTGACCAAGAGCTGTTTGTGTGGCTGACAAAGTTCTGACCTCCACACCAACCCAAGACACAAAACTTTTTCACTTACACATTTTCAGCAAACAAAGAAATGAATGTCCGTTGGTTGTAAGTTGCATCATTCTCTTTATTAATTAGTATTCTATCCTCTATTGGTTATTGATTTCTCACTCTTCATGCTAGTCCGGCCCACTCCTTTAGTCCTTTTATCATTTTTTCCCAAATGGGATGTTTCCAACTTTCCAGGCTTCAATCTCCTCTGTGTCTTCTGGTTGCTTCAACACATCTTCAAAGGGCCATAAATTTAAGATCCCAGGTGTCCAGTCTTCAACTCCATCAGGCTTTGTTTATTGGAGCTTGTCAGGATTAGTTTTACCAAATATAAGGTTTTCAGTGATTTAATGATCAAAGTATCAATAAGTGTCTGTGAGAAAGAAACTTAACCAGTGCTGACTAAAAGTGAGCATGCTTACAGTTAATTAAAACAGCCGATTAAGAATTAGTTAGGAAAGTTACATCATTTCCAACAGACTGATGATCCTTGTGGGCCCCTTCCAGCTTGGAATGTTCTGTGATTCTATGATCCTTAGCTTTGCTGTGTTCTGTGTGCAGCAGCAGCTGAATGCTGACCATTCCAGATGTATTCCCTTCTGCCCCAGGGCTTGGAGTGAAGGGCAGTGTCTTCCCAGGGCTGCTCCACACAGGCTCCTGCCAGTGAAACACTGCAGCTACAGCCTCACTTTCCAGACAATTCTGATGATGCAAGCATATGGATGCACAAAATAAACTTATTTGTTCTTCTTTCTTGCTACAGAATTATTCCTTGCCACGTTTGTGTTCATGTTTATGGCCTTATCAGCTCAAACTGATGTTTCTTTGTACCCCTGTATTCAGCAAGTATAAAAGAAAGTGTAAGATGTTCCTGTTGTTCCTGTCTGTCTGGTGGAAAAGCTAAAGAAAAAAAAGATCTGAAATAATTTTCAGTAATATTAGTGAGGCTGTGAATTAAAAGCAATATAACTCTTATAAACTGGCTTAGCGTATCAGGGCTGCCTGTCTGAGTCCATCCTCAATCTCTAATTGATTACGTTTTTGTTATTATGGTTTTAAGTTTGCTTTATTTTAAGCTCTTTGCTGAAGTATAATGCAGTCAGCTTTGTCACAGTGGAAAGATTAATGTCTTTTGGGGTTCTTTTTAAGTTTATAAATCTAGCAATGGGGAGAAAACTTGTTTGGTAGTACTGGAACCCAGGGTCGGTGTGACTGTGGAGATTTAACATATCTTGTCAGTTGTAAAAAAGAGGATGCTTGGGTTTTGGGGCTCAGAGAAAGGCAGAGGAGTGTGGGCATATTCTGGTTTGTTGCTCCTGCCTCTTATACAGGTTCTGGTTTGACAGCTCAGGGTTTCAGTCTCTAAAACTGTTCTTCCACCAGAATGAATGTGTGGGAATAAAGAACCAAAAAGAAAAAACAATGGGATTATTAAACTCTGCCATTAGATCCAGACCAAGTTTTTAAAGCTTCCTGTTAAAAACATTTACGATACTGTGTATCTTTTGTTAGTATGTGTGTAGACTTCTGTAGAATACATGTATGTAGGTGTTCAGAGTTTAAAATTCAGAAAAATACTTTGGGTTTTTTAACACTTGGATCTATGAGCATTCCTGACTCTATCAAATGTTCCCACTGTAGAACGTAGTAAGGTAGACAGTGTAGTTCCAGTTTGACACACAAACATGTTTTAATTAGTGATGCCTGAAGGATTTTTTCTGCTTTTTCTCTGAATATTTCTTACACTGTTCCCTATATTCACAAGTAGTAGCATGCATACTTGTGATGCTTTAGGTGATAGTTTAGCCTGGTTCCATGGTGTTTAGCAGGCTGGTAGACCAAACACCCCTGAAACCACGTAGAGTTAGAAGAACAAACACCCTGTTTTTGTGAGCCCTCAAGGTCTCCTAGCAGGACAGATTTTGTAAACTAGAAGTTAGCCCACCCAGGCCCCTTCTTGGGCCCTCCTGGTAGATCTGCTAATGTGTAGAGTCTTTAATTGTATACTCGACTGGGGGGACGGGGCTTTGGCGACGTGTTCTACCTGGACGGCAGAAGCCATGGAATGGGATCCTATTAAACACCGAGGTAAATGACCCCCAACCCTCTAACCGTGCCTGAGCCTTTATTTCCTGAGACCAGAAAAAGGCATCATTAGTATCCCTGCTTATTACAGGCATCTGCACATAATTAAATGATGCTGTAAGCTGCTACTGGATGGGGTTAGCACATTATAAACTCAGTTGGGTCAATTTCCAAAATTCCCTGCCCAAAACCATGCCTGAAACCCCAGTGCAGGCAGTTCAGGAACATTCTCTCATGTCAGGGTACAATTAAGGTTAAATGCTGAGAGGGACTAAAGTGCATTAGCTCCTTTTTAAAAGACTGGGAAAATGACCCTTTTATCTGGTATTTCAGCCTGAACCATGGTAACCTGAACCATGGATTTCTTTATGGTCTTATGCTTCTGGGTTTGGGATGCTGGAGTTGCCTGGTGAGGGAATGGTGGCAGGATCCAGGGGAAGAAGACAGCAATATATTGCTGAGATGTAACGGATATGCTTTTCCTCCCCTCTTTTCCCAGCTTAGACAGACCATGACAAAGTTCTGCCAAGAGCATTTGGCTCCAAAGGCCCAACAGATTGACCAGGAAAATGAATTCAAAGGCATGCGGGCAAGTATTTAATGTGTGGTTCTGAAAGCCTCTCCGGGCTTTGATCTCTGCATTAGTCCAGGCAATCCCAGGCTGCACCACAGGAACATGTGCATTAACTTTTCAAACTTAAAAGCCACAGAGAAAACATTTTTTTTAATTTCCTTTTTATCTTTTGTTACCAACTTTCAGCAACCTGGGGCAGAATCCGGCAATAATAATCATAATAAAGATTGATGATGGTCTCATTTGGATTCTTATCATGGGATTTCTGCCTGTCTCTGTTCAGGCTCCTTCCCTAACATATGCTTTATATACTCCTGGCTCAGTCCCTTTCTTGGACATGAATTTCCTCTCAGATTTGCTGTGAAAATATTGTGTGCAAATGCTAAAATGTGGAATTTGACTGTTGAGCTGAGACTCGCCTTTCTAATAAACCAAAACAAATTCTGTGCCACGGGGTGCTTTGATTGATGGAAATGAGAGATCTGACTATTGGTTTTTATAAGCTCCACAAGACTCAAAAAGCTCTAAACATCTGCCAGGATTTCCCAGAGTTCTGATGTTGACATTTCCAGGGATGTATGTGCAGCTTTGAAGTGAAGTGTATAAATTTAGCCTGGCATTCCAGATGTCATCCAGAGCTATTGTATGATACTTTTTGAAGTCTCTGGAGATATTCCCTTATAATTATTGCTGGACACAGAGGCCATGTGTCCATCACATAGCAGAGGAAAGGAGCAGCAGGGAGATGGCCACGTGTGAGCCTCTCTGGTGACAATATCCTTTGCTACTCTATTTTGTCATGGCTGTAACATTCCCATATTTTTAATCTCCTCCAAGGAGGCTTCCTTGGCTTTAGTTGCCAGCTCTTGTTTTACTGGAAGAGTTTTAAAGTGCCAGCTCTTAGTAACACTTCATATTTCCAGAGTTTTGGTAATTAATAATTTATCCTTTTTCACAAAAATTTTCCTAAGAGTGAGCAAAGAGTTAAATCTGAGGAGGTGCCCTTCCACTATTAAATTTAGGCATGTGAATTTTCACTGAATTCCACAAACTCCTCCCGTGTGTAGCATAGCTACTGTCCTTAAATCTGTGTGGTTTCTCATTTCTGAGGATGGAGCTACACTGCTGGAGGAACAGGTATCGATGTATTTGCCTCGTTCTCGTGATATCTCGCAGATAAATGAATGTATCCAGTGAGCTGTCTGGGGAAACTTGTTATGCTGATGCCCAGACTGCCAGTTTGGGCTGATTGCTTATTCTGTATTCATAGGACTTCTGGAAGAAACTTGGAGAACTGGGAGTTCTGGGGATCACAGCCCCTGGTAAGTCTGATCCCATCTTCTACCTTCTGATGGGTGATTCCTCAAACAAAAGAGAGACCACTTAAACTCTCACTTTCCTGTTCACAACAGCCTTGTCTGTGATGTGACATCCACGTTGTCCTATCTTTGTGTTTTAAAAAACTCTTTCCCAACTGTTATTATTCTTCTCTGACTTTGAATCCTTTTTCCTTGTTGGACAAAATGCCTTTCACGATTTAAAAGCACTGCTCAGAATTGGTTTCTCCACATGTAACATATGTAGCTCAAGCGTATTTGTGCCTTTCTAATACGAAGCAAGTTTTGAAGGAGGAGAGCTAGAGATAAAAGTATCCCAGAACAAACATCCATCTGTAATGGGGGAAATTAAAGGGTCTAAAATAAAGCCCTGAAAAGCTGTGATAAGTAATGGAGAGCTGACCACAGCCAACGAGTCGGAAAAAAATCAGAGGAAATCGTATTCAGCCTTGCACAGGTTAGTGAAAAGTGTTGTGATGAGTGTTACAGATGAGTGTGGTGGTGCTGAATGCACCAAGGCAGGGTAATGAGGAGAAGCCCTCAGTGGAGAAAAGCGGCTGATGGGGCCTTTCTTTCCCCATGGAAAAGTCTGTTTTCTAGATGTGGCTGTGCAAAGGCTCTGCAGAATCCAGCTGAATAGCAATGTGTCAGAATAATGCCTCTGCCTCGCTTTCAGTGCTGAAAGACTCTGCATTTCTGCTTTCTTTCTCTCTCCTCTTCCCCATTTACTACTGCTCCTGTTTTTCCTCACTCTTACCTTCTTTCTTCTTTGATGTTGTGCCTGAGGCTTACAGCAGTTTCCCACACTATAAATAAGCCATCCCCTCAACGAGTCCTGTCCTTCTTGATTTCCTTAAAGATTTACCTCTCAAACCCTCCTACACCCAGGATTTTTCGCCTTATTTTGGCTTGTGGAGCTGTGTGTTTCTTTATTGGTGTTGGTTCTGTTGGAGGAGGCGGAGATTGGGATTTAGGATGTGAAGATCGTGTGGAATCTTAAGAGGGTGTGCACAATTAAATGGCATGTTTGGGCACCAATGCATCAAGTCTGTTAAGGGCACATTTTGAATAACAGTGCTGTTTGTTTTCTTCCTAAAACTAAGAGAACTGTGGCGTTTTAAATTTTCTATTTGTTTTATAAAGTGCAGAGTGAAGGAATGTTAATATGTAGTTTCCATGGAATGATAATACAGGCATGTCTTATACAAAGTGTAGCTTTGAAAGGGCAGCATCATTCAAAATCACACCAAGGTTTGTGCTATATGAGGAGGTGTCTGGCAGGATCATTTTCCTGTTTCTCTTGCATTGCAAAGCAATCCTGGATTTCTGATGCTCACAGTTACCTCTCCTTTCTTGAGGCAAAAGCACCAAACCCAGCCATTCTATAGGAAGTAATAAAAAACTCTCTTGTTTTGGCATACGTGAGAAATTGTTAAGCCCATCTTTTAGGATACTGATAACAAAGCCCTAAACTTGGTTTTGTAGCAAAAATACAAGTTTTCAGGGGATAAAGGGCCCTGCAGATAAAGGCAGGGGTTGAAATGAGGTACATGAGAAGAAAGGCTGCATGTGATGCCAGTGGCTGTGGTGTTAATTTGAGGAATTTGGGACAGCAGCCCCTTGGAGCTGTGCCCTTTGGTCACTCTGAGCACACACAGAGATTTGCTCTTACCCTTTTTGCTCTTGTTTGCAGCCTCCACATTGACGACGAGTAAGTGCTCCCAGTTTATCTCCCTGGCTGCTTCTCAGCGTCCATGTCCTTGTTGTAGTGCTTCTCTTAGCAGTACCAGCCACTTCCTTCCCACCTGGAGAACAAAGCTTTTAGGTTGGGAGGTGGCTCTATTTGTGTGTATATAAATGTCTTTGTAGGTACATGTGTATTTATTTATTTATTTAGGCTGTTGGCTCCTCAAGGCTGTTACACATTTCTCAGCTTTCTCTTTTACCTGCCTTCTCTCTCCCTATTCTACTGTGTGACTTCAATCTTTACCATTAGTTTTAGGCTCGACTCCATGTGCCTAGCTGGGCTCCCAGTGCTGCTCTGTCTCACTTCATCCTCTCTTGAAATCTACCTACTTGTCACTGATGAATTACATTCATGGATCATTCTCCTTCTCAATCAGCCACTCATCAAAATTCTGGTGTCCTGCACATTTGTGGGCTTAGAAAAGTCCTCAGTGCAACATTTTTGAGCAGTTTGAGGATTCTTCACTTGTTTAGGGGCAAACATACATGGATTTTACAAACCTTGCCTGTGTTCCTTTGTTCTCACCTTAAGGAGGTTGCACCTTGGTGATTTAATCATTGTGATAATACTAAGGTTGATAAGAAGGACTCATAATTGCACAATGTCAGTAGCATGTTCAAGATATTGGCCTTGTGCATGTTCTACATATAAACTATGTTATACAAGTCAGTTATGGATTATGCTGAACACAAAATATCCTTGTGACTTTAAAATGAGAAAACTGAAATTCAGAGAGGATGGGGAAAGCCAGAAGTGCCCAGCTCAGGGATGGCAATAGTCAAACCCAGAAATATCTTGGATTTCATTGGAGACTGAGCCCAGCCCTGGAACCTTGTACATGTGGTGGGTAACACAAACCTTTTCCTCTTTTCCCAGTGGAATATGGTGGATCTGCCCTGGGATACCTGGACCACGTGCTGGTGATGGAGGAGATCTCCCGCGCATCAGCATCCGTGGGGCTCAGTTACGGGGCCCACTCCAACCTGTGCATCAACCAGCTCGTGCGCAACGGCAACGAGGCCCAGAAGCAAAAATACCTGCCCAAGGTATGTGGCTGGAGGAAGGGCAACACTGGAAAGCATTTGGGTTCTGGCTGCATGGTTGGCATCTTAAGCATCAGCAGATTTCAGTCACCAAACCCTAGGAAACACTGAACTTGCCAAACTTGCCCTTCTCTAGCTTGTCAGTTTTTGTCCTGTTAATCCATGTAGACCTCATACCATGCCCAGATCCTTGTCTGCAGGCAGCACAGCCCAGCTCTCTGGAGCTGTGTTACTAAGGGAGGCTTTGAGGTGACACTGGAGGATATTCTTTCAAATTCCCAAATCATTTTGAGATCTCTGAATGAAAGTCGCTGTTTTCCTTATTTTTCCTATTTCTCACTGCCCAAATGCTTGGTTTGGCTGTTAATTAACTACATGTGAAACTTCATGATCACTTGGGGCATTGATGTTGTAACTCAGAAGTGCATTAATTAGATTTCAGTTTTTAAATGCACGTAAAACAATGAGCACATTGAATCCCAGCTACTGACATTATCAGTGAAATTATCAGCACAAGAAATTTGATTTAAATGATGTGCAAAGTACAGTGCCACTTCCTCAAAGCACTGTGCAGCCTGCAACAGTGTAACCCTGAATTGTCCTCCTTCCTCAGGTGTATTTTCATGCTTCATTCTCTCCGTTTCAATGAGATGTGAAGTCACTTCAGCTCTGACTTGTTTTGGTTCCTGACAGAGCCCTTAAAGGTGCTTAACTAGATTTGAGCACTTCATGAGGACTTTTGTAGCAATGCATTGATGGATTGAATTGGTTGAACATATCTTAAGCATCGAGTCTGCTTTTTTAAAAAATAGTAGAGATCAAAATGAGGAGAAGATGGATGAAAGTACACAGGGAGGGGGGGAAAAAAGGCAAGGAGAAAAGGGCAGGATTAAATAACAGTGAAGCAGAAGCAACAGCTCTGCCAGAGCCTGGTGTGAGCAGGCACAGGAGGAGGGTCCATCTGCTGTTGTGGGATGAGTTGGGGGGGGACTGGGCTATGAGAACACTGCAGAGAACTTTCCCATCCCTCTTCACCCTTGTTGGCCTTTTGTGTCCACCAGCTCCTGTTTGTGTAAAAGGGCAGCAGAAAGCCCAGGCAGGAGCTGGGGACAGGCATATGGCTGCCTGCATGGTTCCTTGGCATCTTCCTTGTGTGTTGTGCAAGCAGGGCTGTGCTTGTCTAGCTCAGACAGAGCTGAGTCACCCTTCTCATCCCGCTGGGATTTGGTTCTGTTCCCTCTCAGCACAGCACAAGGGAGCTCCTTGCTCGGGCTGTGCTGGGAACAGCAGCAGTTCTTGCACAGAACAGCGGCTGTGCAGGTTCAGTGCAGGAAAACAGGCAGGGGGGCTAAAGAGGGAACACAAACAATGCTGCTGGTCTTCATCTTTTGCTAATATTTGTCTTTTCTTCCAGCTAATCAGTGGGGAGCACATTGGAGCCTTAGCCATGAGCGAGCCAAATGCTGGCTCTGATGTTGTGTCCATGAAGCTGAAAGCAGACAAGAAAGGTAAAGCCTGTCCTGTGCTGCCCAGGGAGGTGTGTAGCTGCTGTGGATGTGTCCTTAGAGACCCCAGGGGGAGAAGACTTAGAAAAGGAGAAAGATCACTGGTGGAGAAAGTTCCAAGGAGATAGGAAACCCCTGGAAAGTGAAGTGACCATGGTTTAACCCAGGACAAAGTAGAGCAGCCATTTCTGGTGTCCATCATCTTCTCCCTCCCCCCAAGAGCCTTTGTTCTATTCCCTGTTATCTCCTGAGCCCCATTCCTTCCCCATCCCATAGGACCAAATAACCCTAGACTGTCCCTATACTCCCCCAAACCCCATGGTGATTGGTGATGCGTGGTAACTCTTAAGGCTGTGTCGGAGGGCCCCTCGCCCTCTTGGACCCTGCCTCTCCTCTGTGTGAAGACTCTGCAATAAATCTACTCAGATTTAAAGGCATTCCAAGAGCCCTCTCGTTATTCATCTTCAGCTGATAGCTAAACGGGACCGTTCCTGCACCACAACGCAGGCCGCAGTTTCACTGGCTCAGTGTCTACGAGACGCTGCCAGACTGCCCTAGGGACAGGGGCATTCCTGGAAATACAGCCAGCTGGAATCTGTCGTGGCAATGCCAGGCTGGACAGAAAAACCAGCAAGCTATAGAGGTGCTGGAGGCTCCATCCCTGGAGGTGTTCAAAGAACATTTGGACATGGCACTCGGTGCTCTGATCTGGTTCACAAGGTGGCGATTGGGCTCAATGATCTTGGAGGTCTTTTCCAACCTAAGTGATTCTGGGAAGCCTGTTAGGGAATAAATGGAGTAGGGAATACCAGTGTTGCTGTCGTGGGCTAACAGATTTCATCTCTTGGCTTCCAGGAGACTACTTTGTTTTGAATGGGAACAAATTCTGGATCACCAACGGGCCGGACGCAGATGTTCTCATCGTCTACGCTAAAACTGACGTGAACGCTGTCCCGGCATCCCGAGGCATAACTGCCTTCATCGTGGAGAGGGTAGGTTTAGCCATTCCCTCAGGGTTTTAAAGCAGAATCCTTCATCCTAACTGCCTCATTTGGAAGTCAGCTGGTTTTCCTTCCATAACTGCCAGCCTCTTCCTCAGAGACAAACTACTTTCTGCCTTTCAGGCAGGAAAAGAACCTTTAATAAAATAAAATCTGAGATCAGTAAACCTTCTGATGGACGTAACTTCATTATCAGAATAGTTCAGTTACTGGCAGAGCTTCCAACCCTTGCTGTAGGAGAGCCTGTGTTGGCAGCTGTCCAAATTATTTATTTATTTGCTGTTTATGTGCACTAGAACACGGGTGCACAGGGTTCATGTGTGTGTGTTTCTCTGTCCATTTGCTTCCTCTGCACTTGCACTTAGACCTGGTCTTGTTCCTAGGTCACTTTATCTCCCTCCTGGCACCCTACACAATTTCCTGTGGTCAGGGGAAATTCACAGATCTCTCATGATTTTCTTCAGTCTGTCAGAACTGAGACGTGAAATATGTTTTTATTTGGCTTTGCAGGGAATGCCAGGTTTCAAGACAGCCCAGAAGTTGGATAAGCTGGGAATGAGAGGGTCTAATACCTGTGAATTGATCTTTGAAGACTGCAAGGTCCCGGGTGAGTTGGGTTCAAATCATGGAGGTTTCCTGTCTTCTTGATCAGATAAATTGGATCACTAATTACACACTTCTTCAGCCCGTGACCTGGAGGGTTTGCAGATGCTTATCTGCTCTCTGGCAGCCTCTGAGGGAGCTGGTGGAACTGGAAAAGTGCAATCTGCTGGATTGCAGGGAGGGAGCCCATCCCTTGTCAGGTCACTGCTCTTTCACCTTCATGGACCTAGTTCTTAACCACTGCTTCTCCAAAGCCTTGCTGAGGCTTCCTGAGAAACTTCTTTCCATTAGAGCTCCTGTCTTGTATAGAGGTGAGCTACTTTGCCCTGAAGGTTTTTTTCACTGGAGACTTTCCAACAGGCTTTTGTAACATTTCTGAGCTCTTTTGGGTCCAGGGCCTGAAAATGGACATCCTTTCCCCTGTTAGTACAGCAGAGGCCTCTGTAACAGCAATATTTGTTATTCCAGTGGCAATTTTTGTTGACAGAAAAATCCCAGCCTTTCTAGAGCAAATGGAGAAGATGTCTTATCCAGAATCATAAAAATCCTGACAGCACATTTGCAGAGCAAGGAGCTCTCCTTCTCCCCATGTACACCTTCAGAAGCTAAAGTGGAAGAGTGTCAGCTGAAGTCTGACATTTCTAACTCTGTTGGATCCCTCCACCCTGAAATCATAAAGGCCAGTGCCCCAGTGCTCTGCTCATGTCCCAGGAGTCATCCACAGGGAACAGCATGTTCTCGTGGGAAGAGGATGATGACGTGGAGAAGCACATCACTGCAGTGCTTGAAGTTAACACACTTGGCACTCTGGCCATTAATGCTCCTCCTGATCTTTGGCTTTGAAAGCTGAAACAGTTTTTTCCAGGAAATTGTTCAGGCTATTCAGTCATTTTTAGTAGAATCCCAGGATAGTTTGGGCTGGAAGGAGCCTTAAAGCTCATCCAGTCCCACCCCCTGACATGGGCAGGGACACCTTCCACTAGCCCAGGTTGCTCCTCCCCTCAGTGAACACAGATCCTCAGAGAGAAGCTTGTCTGAGTTTTGCACATAAATAAATCCCTTTTCCTTTGCTCTTTGCAGCTGAAAATGTCTTGGGGACACTGAGCAAAGGAGTCTACGTTCTAATGAGTGGATTGGACCTGGAGAGGCTTGTCCTGTCTGGGGGGCCCCTGGGGTAAGGGTTTGTTGTCTTTTATAGGTTGTAATGCCAGAAGGGACCTTGGTGTTCTTCAGGCCTGGTGGGGATCCCTTGGGGATTGCAGCTCTTGGTAGGATGTAATCTGGATAGAGAACTGGGTTACTGGAGCAGCAGAAGAGGAAAGGCTGGGTGAGATGTGGGAAGGAAGCAAAAAGGAGATCCCGTGGCTGCTGGATGTCCCAGTCAAAACCAGTACAGAACTCCAGCACCAGGACTCTCCTGGAGGTGCTCAGGGCTCTCTCAGCGGCCACTACTCACTCACATGTGCTCTGCCTCATCCTTGAGCTCTCAGCTCCTCATGCAGTGGATTTCCAATTTGAAAGCATCTCTGTGGAGCTTCCTGTGAGAGGCAAGGGATGAGAGAAGCGATGCCAGAAAGAATGTTTGCAAGTCTGCCTGACAGTGTCTACTGACCCTCCAGAGCAGGCTTTGGAAATGATCAGTTTTGATTAAACATTTCCAGAAATTATAAATCTGCCTCAGTCTCCAGTTCCTGGCTTTTGTATCCCTATTTATTACTCAGGGAATAACCAGCTCATTTGTGTTATCAATTCCTTAGAATCTAACACACTATCCAGAGACTCACAAATTGGTTTGGTCCTCATTTATTCAATCCTTAAGCTCCCCAGTAATTATTGGCACCTCACACTCATTTTGTCTTCCCAAGTGGTCTCTCTGGGCTTATCCTCTTATGGAAAACCAACTTCCATAAAACAGGAGGAGAATTTTTTCCCCTCCTTGTTCTTACTTTTTTATGGTATTGGCTGGTACTCCTTGAGCTGGGGGAGCTCTGGAGATAAGAGGCAACACAAACTGTCCTGTGGTTGTGTGAAAGCTCTTCAAGTCTCAGTCCCCTGAATTAACCTTCAGGTCAGACCTTCCCACAGGATGTCCCAAATGAGCACTAGGGAGAATTATGGGACCTCTGGATTTTATTCTTGGCCTTGAGTGGAGCTGTAGGAAGACAGCAGGGTATCACTTTAGCTATGAGAACCTTTTTGCCTTAGGTTACTCTTCCAAAGTTAAATAATCATTAATCAATAGTTCTGCGGTTTCCCTTTTCTCTCTGCTCTTCTAAGG
This sequence comes from Eopsaltria australis, assembly GCA_034509425.1. Lineage (NCBI taxonomy): Eukaryota > Metazoa > Chordata > Aves > Passeriformes > Petroicidae > Eopsaltria > Eopsaltria australis. The sequence continues at coordinate 366,426 of JAVTVJ010000305.1, read as the reverse complement.
CTCATGCAAGCTGTTCTTGACCACGCAATTCCATACCTGCATGTCAGAGAAGCATTTGGACAGAAAATTGGGTACTTCCAGGTGAGGCAGAAAAGGAATTGGGAAATTCTGTCCTCTTTTCTCTTTAAAACTGGAAAGACTTCAGAGCTTTGTCATGGTGGAGGCTTTGCATGGGGAAGGTCACCTGGTGTTTATGCTGGGGCTGCATGATGTGATAATGAACAACCTGGGCTAGTGGAAGGTTCCTGCTCATGGCAAGGAGATGAAACTGGATGTACTTTAAGGTCCCTTCCACCTCAACAAATCCTGGGATTCTGTCATTTGGTGAGAAGGTGGAAAGACCTCTGAGACTGCTCCCCTGAGGTCCCTGCTGTTGGAGGGTGAGGGTCTGTGGCCGATATCTAGGGATGTATGAATCAACAGAACCTCCAGCTCCCTCACGCATGCTGGGTCCATGTCTCCTCCTGTGTCCAGTTCCTCTGAGGTATTTTGGAGAACAGGTGGTGCCCCTCACTCGTGTTAATTACTGTCCCTTGTCTTTGGGCTGTGCAGCTCATGCAGGGCAAGATGGCAGATATGTACACGCGGCTCATGGCGTGCCGGCAGTACGTCTACAACGTGGCCAAAGCCTGTGACCAGGGCCACTTCAACGCTAAGGTGAGCTCAACTCCTACCTGGCCTGTGTGTCCTGGGGCAATTCCTCCAGTCCTAGAGCCTGAGCTGGGGGGACCCTCTGTACAATGAGTCCTCACAGCCCAAAGGGTCTTTTTTTCACACCCAAAGTGCGTTTTTTCACTCACAAATTAAAGGCAAGCCTCCTTCTACAAGGCAAGGGATTTAGCAGCATCAGTAGGTGTTTATTGGAAGCCCAGTATGTTTATTGGAAGCCAAGACATATGTCCTGGCTGTTGTAAGGGCTGTAGCTGTTGTTAGAGGTGTTGTCACCCCCGCCTGTCACCACACCTCTGTTAGAGAAGGATGTTGAGTGTTTACCAGTGGGAGCACAGAGCTCTGCATCCCAAAACAAGTCACGTTGGTCTCCTGGGGGATTGATGGGCCTTTGTGAGAGATCCAGCTTCTCTGATGCACTTTTTATTTTTTTTCCTTCTTCTGCCTTCATGTGGGTTTTACAGACCTGCTGTGAGTGTTCTATAGCAACAGGGACACTGCTGGAGCTCCCTGTCCCTGTGCTTTGTGATCAAGTAGTTCAGGGCTCTTAGCTGGTATCTGTAGAGTGATGGCAGGGTGAGGGCAGCACAGGGACTGGCGACGGGCAGGTGACACCTTTCCTGACTGTCCCATTGTGACTGTCCCATAGGACTGCGCCGGAGTGATCCTGTACTCGGCAGATGTGCAACACAGGTGGCCCTGGATGGGATCCAGTGCCTGGGTGAGTCACTGACAGCTGGGCAGAGCCAAGCACAGTGCAAGAGCATTTCCCTCTGCTGTCCCACCCTCAGCCCTGGAATCAGGGACAAGGAGTGACCTGTGGCTTTTTTTGGGTGGCAGGTGGGAACGGCTACATCAATGACTACCCCATGGGGCGCTTCCTGCGCGACGCCAAGCTCTATGAGATCGGGGCGGGCACCAGCGAGGTGCGCAGGCTCATCATCGGCAGGGCCTTCAACGCCACCTTCAAGTAACGCCACCAGTGCAGAGGCAGCACCGTGACCACCACGAGGCCTTGACCGCCGGGCTGGAGCGCACAACTCGCCTTCTTCCTGCCTGCCATTCCAGCATCGTCGCTTGTGGAGTCCCCTCTGCCTGCTCTGGGAACGGATGCTGCTGGACTGGGCTTGAACAAAATGAATCAGGGGGTACATGGAAGGAGAAGTTTTTGCACTTTTGTGAGCATCGTGATTCATGGTGTTCATGAGCTGTTGATTCTCAGCTTTGCAAGGCAGAAGCTCATCCCCCCACCAGGCAGGCTGGCAAGGGGTGTGCAGCCACTCCTGCACACAGAAAGTCAACCAAACCCACCAAAATGGACAATGAGGGAACAAGTTTGTTCTTTCCTAAAAGCCCAGAGTGCCATTAAACAGTTAGAATTTAGCATATTGTCATTGGAAGGTGAAACTTCCTGCTGTGATCTTCCAATGGGGTTAATACCTTCCATTTTGGGAACTTGACACTAACCACTTTGTGGGGTTGCTATCATGAATGCTCAAAATCATCTGTGCACAAGCAGCGTTTTAGGTGCTGATTCCTAAAACCTCCTTAAATCCCGTGTGTGTTTCTTTGCAGAATTCCTTTCCTATTTGCAGAATTCCTTTCCTGTTTCGGCTGCTTCTGGAGTTATTTGGGTGCAGGCCTGAGTCCTTGCTGCGCTGACTGACTGCTCCCACCAGGTCATTCCCTCAGAGCTGTCACCATCCATCACTCTGGGGACAGTTAACACGTCAGAGCTGTGTTGTGACATCTGTGAATGAAGCAGGCAGAAGGAGCTGGCTTCTTTGGGGTTTGGTTCCCTCTGAAGGTTGTTGTTTTGGCCAAGCCTGTCCTCACACTCCACCTCCGGGCAGCTGAGCAATGTGTTTGTGAGTGATCTCAGTGCATCTTGTATCCAGCAAATTGGGGCTTATCCAGCTTTTTAAAGGAAACCGCACAGCATCCTGCCAGCCTTTAAGTGTGAATCACAAATCAAAAGGGGCTGCTGGAAATGTGATTGAACAGTTAATTAAACAGTTGCCACGTATGCAGCTCCCAGCAGTTTTAACAAAACTCACCTTCAACTGTGTGTGTTTTTTTGGTTGGAGTTGACTCCTGTCTATACCAGGTGACAGTAGACTAACACAGAATTTTTAAATGCCACAAATTGAAGACAGTTCACTATCCTGAATTGCCAGGTAGGTCACCAAGAGTTTATAAAAGTCACAAAGAGCCAGAAAGAGCTTCTGAAGTCCTGGTGATAGCACATTCCTCCAAAACTTCCTATTTATTCAGCCTCAGTGGGTGGCTGTCATCAGGAAGTGTCCCAGGATTTAATTTTCAGCCTAAATCTCTGGATAGAGGGTGGACAGAGATGCTTTGTCAGGAACATTTTGTTGAGCTGCATCTGAAAATGCTGTGGAAGTGAACTTTGAGGTGTGCTTCATATGGGAAATGCTTGGTGCACTGCTGTACATGGATGTAAGAATTTAGTTATGTGACTAGACATTTATGTTTTATCACAAAATGATTCCTGGATCACTGTTAAGATCCATTCCTGCCAGAGGAACTTTTCTAGGGAGTGTCAGAGCCTTGACAGGATGATGTGAGATTCAGATAGTTAAAATAAGGTTTCCTAAGGTGAAAGGAACCCAGAGATTTTTAAACCTGTCCTTCAGCACTGGAGAGGTCTGGTTTTAATACACATAATAAGTAATGCCTTCACTTTCCAGACTGTTCAGCAGCTTGGAGTTGAAGGTAAAATAAATCAGTATCTAACAAATCTTGGGACAGGGGCAGGGACAGATTCATAAATCCTCAGCAGGGTTGTGTTATTCAAATCTCACTCCCTTCCACAGCAGCTTCCTTGGGAGGGGAGAGATTTTTGGGAGAAAAGGGGGTTAATCTTTATACTATATTAAAATAAGCTTTTGCTGTGGCCTGTGCTCCCCAGCAGAGGGGAGGTGCAGGCTCTGGTACCCACGAAAGGGCATCCAGGCTGGCAGCAGCAACAGCTACCGTGTTGCTTTCCTTGCCTATCCCTCCCTCTTGCCAACCACAGCTTTTCCCCATAATTCTCATTTAAAAGAAATACATTTACAGAGATCGTGCAGGCTGTGCCTCAGGCCTCCTCTGGAGAGCAGCAGAGCTAACAGGGAAAACACAGGGGGCTGTGCTGCTGGATATGATCCAAATGATGTCTGCTGTGGATATGTAATGGAAATTGTCCTGGCCTGACAGTTTTGGCTGGTGGCAGGGCTGGATGTGCTGCATCTTCCCTGTTTTTCAAGATCCTTGCCCTGTTTGCAGCTGGCTGGCCACTGAGCAGAGAAAGGATGGAGAGCAGTGGGGGGAATTATTCATGAAAGTATGCAGTGGGTTGACCCTGGCTGAGTTCCAGGCACCCACCAAAGCCTCTCTATCACTGCCCTCCACAGCTGGACAGGGAGAGAAAATATAACAAAGGTTCATGGAATGAGATAAGGATTGGGAGAGGTCCCTCACCCAAAACTGTCGGGCAAAACTGACTTGAATTAGAGATGTCAATTGAATTTATTACTAACAAAATCAGAGCAGGGTAATGAGAGGTAAAAAAATCTTTTAAAAACATCTTCCCCCCCACCCTTCCGTCCTTCCCTGCTCTAACTCCACAGCAGCACAGGGAGACGGAAATGGTGGTTACAGTCAGTTCATCACAAGTTGTTTCTGCTACTGCTCAGGGAGAGGAGTCCTTCCCATGCTCCAGCTGTCTCCCACAGCAGACAACACTCCATAAACTTCCCCAACGTGACTCCATCCCGTGGGCAGCTGTTCCCCACAAACTGCTGCATCGTGGGTCATCCATGGGGTCAGTCCTTCAGACTAAGGCTGCTCCAAGGTGGATCTGCCACGGGTACACAAGTGCTACCAGAAAACCTGCTCCAGTGTGGGCTCCTCTCTCCATGGGTCTGCAGGTCTCTGCACAGCCTTCCTACAGGTTCACAGCCTCCTCTCAGGTATCCCCCTGCTCCAGTGTGGGGTCCTTCACGGGCTGCAGGTGGATCTCTACACACCCATGGCCCTCCATGGGCTGCAGGGGGACAACCTGCTCCACCACACTCTGTACCACAGGCTGTAGGGAATCTCAGCTCACACCTTGAGCAGCTCCTGCCCCTTCTTCTGCACTGACCTTGGTGTCTGCAGGGCTGTTCCTCTCACATATTCTCACCCTACTCTTCTCTGGACCCAATTCTATCTGCCAAGATAGGTTTTTTTTTTTTCTTCTTCTTAAATATGTTATCCCAGAGGTGTCACTACCATTCCTGATTGGCTCAACCTTGGCCAGCAGCACATCATCTTGGAGCTGCCTGGAATGGGCTCTGCTGGATGTGGGGAAACCTCCTGGCAGCTTCTCAAAGAAGCCACCCCTTTAACCCCCTGGCTGCCAAAACCTGGCCGTGCAAACCCAGTACAAGGTAACAGAGAGTTTATTTCAACAGTGTGGGATTTGGAATGAGGTTCAGTTAGTGACAGGAAGAGAGGGCGTAGCCTCAAGTTGCACTGGGGAGGTTCAGGTGGCATATAAAGAATTCCTTTACAGAAAGAGTGGTCAGGCACTGGAAGAGGCTGTCCAGGAAGGTGGTGGAGTCCCCATTCCTGGAGGTGTCCAGGGAATGACTGGATGTGGCACTCAGTGCTCTGGGCTGGGTGACAAGGCTGGACTCGGGCACAGGTTGGACTCGGTGACCAGCCTGTGATAGAAAAGCTGGGCTCACACTGAGCTGGAGCACTGCCAGTGTTTGAGCCAGAAACTCAAGGAAAACCTGGAAGATACAGTGGGGAAGATGGGCTTGGACATCTCCAGTGTTCTGCCTCCTTCTCAGGGCAGAAAGGACCATGTCTCCTTCCACTTTTGGACAGAGCTTGAGTTTAAGCACAGGCTGTGTTTGCAGGGCTGCCCACAGCGTGAGGGAGCTGTTTGCTTTATGAACACACCAGGGACATGGTGCTAAAATCTGTTTGTGAGGTAAAACTGCTGCAGAGGATCAGTGGGGCCAGCTGAGCTTACAGCCCATCTGCCCAGGGAGCCACGGCCCCACCACGGGGCTGGGCTGTGGTTAAAGCAAATCTTGCCTTGTCAAGCAAGGTCAAACCACACCAAGATGCAGGATGTGGGAGAGGAACTCGTGTTTGCTCGGCACCTCAGGCAAGGCAGTGGCTCTCCCCAGTCCCCCACAGGGACTTGGGTGCGGTGGTTTACCTCCCAAAAAAGATGTCCCGAGTCCCACTGAGGCTGCCAGATGGGATTCCCAGCCTACTGCATTGCTGTGGGACCGCTGGCTCCCTCTCAGCGGCTCCCTGGAGAGCCCCTCTGTACCCGGCTCTGTCCCACTGCCTATCCCTCCTGCTTTTGGGGCAGTGGGGAGCGTGTGTGCTTGTGTGTATGTGGGACAGAGGATGTGGTTTCTTGCCTGTGGAGCTGGTCCATGAACGGAAGGGAGGCTTTGAAACCTGTGGGAAGGATGATGTTTCCCTCCCGTGCTGGGCTTTGAGCAATTTCAGTACAGGGTGACACATAACGAAAGTGTCATCGCGTCCTGATTTCACTGTACAGAGATGCGCTGAAGCCAAGCGCTACGGCGATGCTCCATCCCTGTTCACGAGCCTCCCTCCTCCTCCTGCCTCCCTCCTGCAGCGCAGCACGATGTGCTATTCAAAATCTCTGTGTCTTTAGATTCCCGCTCGCCCCAGCCTCCCCGGGGCTCCGGGCAGCACCCGCTGCTGTTCAACGCCGCTGCCGGAGCAGGGACCTGCTGCTGTGTCACCTCCGTGTTGCCACATGTGGGTGATGAGTCGGTTTCTTTCCCAGGCTGGAGTGAGAGCCCAGGGAGCCACACGTATCCGCTGTCACGGATGCAGGCAGAGAGGACGCGATCCCTTCGTCCTGGCCGCTCTGTCCCTGCGTCCTGCCCGGCAGCTGCCCGCTCCTCCCGCACAGCTGTGCCGGCCACGCTCCCCTCGCAGCGAGGCACCCGCTCCTCCCAGCCACGGCCCCGCAGGAAGATTAGAAAGAGATTTCTTTTCAATCTATACAAGAATTCACAACTGTGAAGGGGAGACAAAAACATTCTTGAGCCGAGGGGACAATATTGTGCGAGGGAGGCCCGGGGGGGCTGCGGGATTACTGTAGCGCAGCCCAGGGTCGCCCTGCTTGCACCTGCTGTTTGCTGAAAGGCTGATGCTGAGCAACAAGCAGCTGATGCTGAGGCCCAGTTGTCAGCCTGAATGGGGGAAAAAAGGCTGGAGCAGCGTGCTCGCCAAAGGGAAATGGCAGCCGGCCCAGTGCCAGTGGGAGGAGGGAGCTGGCGGTGGAGGGACGGCAGCCGGCTCCCCCTTGGCACGTGGAGCTCCGGGCAGACCCGGAGGTATGAGCCTGCCTGAGAATCTGTCATTCCAAAGGCATCGAGGAGAAAGGAGATGATCACAAACCTCCGAAGAGGTTGAGGAGGTTGAGAGCATGAGCTCTCCCCAAACCACCCTGCTCGCTGCAGCGCTGAGCTGTCACAATGGGCAGATGTCCCCACCAAACCTGAAACTGAAGTAGCACTGCTTGCAGGACACCCTGCCCTTGGCCAGTGGTGTTCCCCAGGTGGGAGCAAAGGTACTTTTCAGGAAGAATTTCTTCATGGAAAGGGTTGTCCAGCATTATAATGGGCTGCCCATGGGAAGTGGTGGAGTCACTGGACCTGGCACTCAGTGCTCTGGTCTGATTAACAAGGTGGGGGATGGTCACCGGTTGAACTGGATGATCTTGGACATCTTTTCCAAGCTAAATAAATCTGGGATTCTCTGATCCTGCTGTTTCTGCTCACAGCCCCTGCTCTGGTAGGGACAGTGACAGTCAGATAGATGTGCTCTGCAGCATGAGGATCAGAGTGGCACTTGGATCACTCAGCGTTGTCACCCAGAGGTGCTGAGGCGCCTTGATCTCTCTGGGCTCTACAATGAGCCCTGAATCACCCTGCTCAGTTCATCCATAGAACATCACTTCTGTCCCCAGCACTGCCCACATGGGGCAGGGCGGAGAGAGCACTGGGAGTTTCTGGAGGGTGTCTCAGTGGTCTGAGGGGCTTGGCACAAGCACAGCCCCCTCCTGCGTGGGCTGTCTGGTGGCAGAGCTGGGACTGGCCAGAGGAGGATTTTCCAGCCCTCTGCTGCAGCTGCCTCCCAGAAGAGAGGACAGGAGTGAGTGTATTTTCCTGCAGCTGTTGGTGGGATGAAAATAATCCATGTGCCCTGGGTGTCTGCAGGGTGAAGAGGGCTCTATTGGATTGACGTTCTTCCCGTGAGCCAACCTGTCCCAGGGGCATTAGGAAACAGCCTGTGTCCTCTCCATGCCGTGTTGCAGAGCTCGGAGCTTCTCCAGAGGAACAACAAGCCCAACATTGGTCTGAAGGAAAGGAAAGGAAAGAGTGCTAGCTGCCTGGCCAGTCCAACGCAGAGGAGAAAGGCATATGGTTATTTTTGGAGCCCAGCAGGATCCCTACTGTGGTTTAGCACCCAGGTGCTCCTGCTGGCATAAGGAGAGGGAGCTGCACAGAGGGGATGGCCTGGCCCCATCCCTGCCAACCAGACACATTCAGGAAATCCACAGGGATGATTTTTTTTTTGCCTGGGCATAGCTGAAGCTTCCAGCACTGGGAAGCTCCCATGCAGCTCCCCCAGGTCCTGCTTTCCCCAAGGAGCTGGTGCCGCGTCAGCGCTGAACGCACTCACCCGGGGCTGGTGTTCCCAAGAGCCAGCATTTCCAACGCTGAGCTTCCTCGTGGGACCATGAGGGTGTGCAGAACTCGAGGCTGGTAAGGTCTTTCCTGCATCTTTATGGGGACCATCTCCTGTTCTGGGTGCAGCCCTGGCTCTCACATCCCTACTGAAATGGGACATCACTCCATTTGCTGGGATCACTGTCCATGGGAGTAGCCAGTATTCACTTGGGACTTGGTATTGGTTTCTGTGTCATAGCATGCAGGAGCACCCACCCTCCCTGTGCTCAGCATGTCTTGGAAAACTGGAAGTGTGCATGCAGCTTCCACAGGCTGCTTTTGTTCTTAGAAAACCTCCTTCATCTCTATTTTCTCTATGGCAGCATCTCCCAGGAGCCATAAGCAGGATTGAGCCCTTTTTGCCTGGTGTCCTTCCCACACAGGTCAGAACCTCAGCACCCCTGAGTGCCCCAAAACTGCTGCTGGCAGCACCTTGGGTCCCCCTTTGCCACCAGTCCCAGGTCTGGCTGGAGGTGAACATCCTCAGAGCAATCCTCAGAGGCAGGAATCCTTTGCCTCCTCTTTTTGGTCTATTTGCCTTTGCTCCCAAGCCGGGGTGCACTGGAGGGAGGCTGTGCTCTGGCATGGAGCTCAGGCCAGGAAGCCATCAGGAGCCACAGAGAGGCAGATGGTTGAAAAGCCAACACACTGCAGCAGGTTTGAGTTGCAAGAAAGCTGGTTTTGGCGAAATGAAAAAAATGCTGCAAGTTCAGGCAGGTCCCACCCCTGGGCTGTGGTTTGTGAGGGCAGGGGTGGCACTGAGCCCTCAAAATTCAGGTCCCTGGAAGGGCACAGGGCAGAAGCAGCCACAGCATCCCTTGGGAAGAGAGGGCTCATGGATCAGCAAGATCTTGGGATTCCAGGAAATCCTTACCTCCATGGCAGCTGTGGGTTTACCAGGGGAATTTATTTACCCCTGCCAGGTGAGTACCTTCCCCACTGGAAGGACTAGGCCGTACTAAGGGGTTAAGTAACTTGCCCTAGGGTCACCATGGTTGTCTGTAGCAGAGAAGAGGAAAAATCCTGTGGGCTCCTGAGTCACCATCACTTTTGACCCATCTCATGATTAAAAAATGCAGTTTGGTGCTTCTGGGTCTGGATTTGGTGTCCAGCCATCAATGATTATTAAGCCTTTCTCTGTGGAATTAAAATGCATTTTAAATGCTCAACATATCCCCTTTCCTCCCAGAGCCCCAGGATAACCAAAACAGGCTCATTGCCACTACAGGTGGACCAAGACCAAAATCAGCCTCATTTTCCTCTTCCTGTCTCATATTGAGGTGGGATAAAGAGGCAGAAAAGCCACACAACAGCCAAAAAGAAGAGGCTGAGCACAGTCAGTGCAGAGGCAAGTCAGTGCTGGTCTCAGACCAGTGTCTTTAATTGCTGCATCTCTTCTGCCTGTGCTTAAGGAGCTGATCCCAGGTGACTCCAATGGACAATGTCATTTAAATCAATTATCTCCCTATTTGGAGCCATCCACCCTCTCCCTTCTTCACTGTACAGCCACGAGCCCCATAATTTATTCATCCTCAGCTGCACTTAAACATCTGCTCCGCTGCCATTTGAGTTTGGCAGAGCATTAGCTTTAAAATTTCATGAAACAGAGTGCAGGTGGCAAAATCAGAAATTAAGGATTATAATCACGGCAAAGCTGGGTTGGTGAGCCGGCTCTGGCTCAGGACGAGAGACGCCCGGAGAACTCCTGAGGATTTCAAGCCCCTCAGGTGTTCAAAGCACATTTTTGTTCCCTTTTCCCAAAGGCTGGGGGGATTTTTACATCACCACTGCTCTTAGGTGGATGTTAAAGTGAGGGGAGCATCTCAAGATCGTTGCTCCTTAGGTTTTGTTGCTCTGTTGCTGCCACAAAATTTTTCTGGCCAGGGGGTTGTTTCTGAAGGGTGATGTTTCCCCTGAAAGGTACCTGAAGACATTTCTGCCCACCAGATTGGGATTATCAGGATTTAATGGTACCCTCCACCCTGGCTGTGCTTGTGGGAAGAAGGAACCACACTGGAGCTGTGCCACAGTTCCCTCTCCAGCCTTAGAGATGGGCTGAAAAGTAGAAATGAGGTGCTGGAGCAATGCTGGTTTTAAGAAAAAAATCAGAAATCCATGTGTCCCCAATCCCTGCTTTCACCACAGAGCCACAAACCTCTAAAACACGTTGGTTATCCGCAGCGGTTCCCTGTGTTTATAGCTAATGAAGAGAGCTTTGGAAAGAAAATATTTGCTTTAGCAATTCCTCTTTCATCTATTAACCCAGTTTCCATCGTTGCACAGAGCTGGGTCGGAGGGAGGGATAGAGGAGCAGGAGGGAGGGCAGGGGGCTGGCTGGGGAGGTTAGAGGGAATTGAGAGACCTCTGTGCCTCGGGATCTGGCGCTGACAATGCTGAGGAGTTCAGGATCCAGCAATTTCTGAGCCATCAGACATCCTGTCCCAGAGAGGAAGAGATCAACTCCTACTCCTCTTCCCAAGTGTTAAGAGGAAGACCAAGGGGATTATTTTAGTGCTTGGCTGTGCTTTGATGCCTGGGAAGCTTCTGGAGTATGGGAGGTTTTAGATCTGTTGAAGCACCTGGCAGATAACCAGGTGATAAAAGAGCCAGCGTGGGTTTGTCATGCAGAGATCACATCAAACCCCTTCAATTCCCCTCTTTGCTGAGGAAACTGGATGTGTGGATGAAGAAGCTGCCACATATCCTGACAAAGGAGACATATCCTGACTTTAGGAAGGCTTTAGACCTCATGTGACATTTTGGGAAGGAAACAAGGCTGTTTGGGCTGGACACAGACCCACTGTGCTACATGGCTTGCTGGAAAATTCTCTCCCAAAGGCATGGCAAAGTTCCAGCCCTGGCAGGGCTCTGAGGGGCTTCCTTCCACACCAGCCTCCTGTTTGGTCCCCTGTGCAGCAGGATGGGACTTGCCTGGACACCACCACCCCTCAGTGCTGGGTGAGGAGGCACCATTTTGGGCAGTCCAGGTTCTAATGTGACAGAGAACAGCACAGTGATACAGAGGTGATCCACTCATACCCAAATTTAGGGCAAGGCATAGGAGTAAACATACACTGATGGAATTTTCAGGTTATGCTTTGAAGTTTCAAGGATAGGAGGAAGGGAGGAGCCATCTCCAAGGGTTTGGGGCTTCAGTTTTATTTGGTTTATGGAAGGAAAACAAGTGAGGGGAAAGAGGGTGACTTTTAACCAGTTTTATCTCCACAGGTTTGGACAAGGCTTCCATCAGGACCTGCCTTGTTCCCCATTTTAGCTTTGAAAGTTCATACAGCTCTGGATTCTCACAGAGCAAACTGAACTTTACACTCTAAGTGATGCTTTTCAGCAACTTTTCCTCCTATGAACTCAGAGGGGTGCTTTTATGGGATGGGCCCTGGCTGGAACCTATACCAGTGTTCTGAGAAGACCAGTGCCCCAATTCCCCTGGTTTTGGGGATAAGGCAGGGCTGGGGCAATATCTGACCACAGTGATGGAATAAGGAGGATTTATCAGGGTTGCTGCTCTCAGGTGAAGTTTGGGAAGTTCTTACCACACCAGCCCCTCGCAACCAAATGCATCCTCAGCACCCCTGGGGATTTTTGTACTTCAGAAGTCTCCACTAGATCCTGCCTAAGCCCAGGCACAGACTCGAGGCTGCGAGGAGCCCTGGGGCTGGGTTCCTGGGCAGGAAACCTGTTTTGGGGTGTCACTGGGGGTGAGGAGCTGGGGACAGTGAGACAGGACCTGGATGGGGATGGGCAGTAATGGGGAAGGCTGTAATTAGGACAAACCCAGCGGAGCTGTCAGTACCTGAGGACTCCAAGGTGGAGACCCAGCACTTCCATGTACCCCCAGTGAGCCAGGCTTGCCCAGGGCTTCATTTCCAATTCAGAAACCAGGTCCCTGCGAGTGCGGAGCTGTCACTTTGATGGAGCGATCCGTAACTTCCCTGGCTAATTGTCAAAGCACAGCACTCAATCCAGGGCACTCTTCCCTCGGGAAAGTGGCTTCTCCTACCTGAACTGGCAGGAGAGCAGCCCCAGGAATTGGGAACATTGCATCATTCCCATGGCAACAGCCTGGGAGGCTGCGAATGGAGAATTATGACTTTGTTCCCCGTTCTGGCACAAGGAGAAGCTGGGCTTTACGGGATTAAGCAGATCCCAGCTCAAACATCCAGGGTACCACTGGAGGGAATAATGAATAGTAATAGCAGAATAAACGGGTTTTGATCCAAGGCTCTGTCCAAACAGTATGAGCAACCTACTTTGTTTAAGTCTGGTTGGTTTCCAGGCTGAGTGCAAACCCGCTGGGGGTTTCAGAGCTGGGACAGGAGCAAGGCTCTGCCACCATTCACTTCATGGACACTTCTGAGGAATAAACTGGTCATTAAATATGAGGCAAAGAGTGATCACCATCATCCAGGGTCTCCTGAATTAAAATTCCCTTTACTCCAGGTACCTTTGTAGCTCAAAAGAGCAGAAACCTTCACACTACAGGAATACTTTGGTGGACTACAAGACCTCACATGAGGATCTAATGAGGATATTTGGGTTAATGACTGTTTTTGCAAGGGCTGCAGCAGCCAGGACATTGGGATAAGCCTGTGGCTGAACCCAGAGCTGTGGCCACATGCAGCCATGGGGCTCACATCCTTCTCTGCAGCAGCTCCCCCATTGTCCTGCACCCTTGTCATCCCTCACTGCATCCCATGGGAAGATCCTGCCATTGGACACGTGGATAGGACCTCAGCATCGATGGCTGTGGTGGCTCTGCCTGTTTTCCAGCATTTTGAGCACGGCTGTTCCTCCCCTGCTATGGTGTCTCTACACCAGGGTTTTTCTGTGCTCTCCCTGTGCAGCCCATGTCCCTCAAAATCCTGTGTTTCAATGTCTGGAGGAAATGGTGCACTGACCCTTCCATTTTTCATTTTCTTTTCTCTCTCTCAATACTATCAAACAAGAGTGAGGAAAGGTGTAGGAAAGGGAATTAAAGAGGTGCTTCCCACCCAGGGCACAGCGTTTTCCCCAGCCAATTGCACATCCTCCAGATCCATCTCCAATCCAGATTACTCTACACAGCAGCTCCAAATCGCTGAGCACTGCCTGATTTACTTCCCATAGGAGACACCATCGCCGGGCAAACCCTCCTTTGCTCCCGTCTCTCCCTTTCTGAGTATTTGTTATTTTAAGCCAACCCCTCAGGGATTCAATTTCTGTGCAGAATGTGGGGATTTAGCCACACAGCCCATGTTAATGCTAATAGGATTATCATAGAATCATGGAATCGTTTAGGTTGGAAAAGACCTTTAAGACCATCGAGTCCAACCGTTCCCCCGGCACTGCCAAGGCCACCACTAAACCGTGCCCCTAAGAGGGAGATTTGCACAGGGGAGCTCCAAACCTTCCCACTGGGTGCCAACAAGGAGTGGAGATGCAGCAGCTTCAGACTGTGAGTGTTGAGCCCAAATTCACCCCCCAACCCCTGGGATGAGGCAGAGGATTAACAGATATATCCGTGTGTATTTTCCCTCAACACTGAGATGTTGTTACTGTCTTAATGAAGATTTTGGAGCTTTTCCTGATGGAAAGCTTTTTTCCTGTGGAAAGCCCACAGAGATATTAGTTCCTCCTTGTGCTGATCTTGCCTCCAGCTGTTGAAAGTAAGGAATGAAAAACAACCCTCAGGACTGAAAACATCTCTGAAGAGGCCTCTGGGTGGGCCTCAGGGTGCTGGACATCTTTGGGAGCTTGGGGACAAGGAAACAGTGAAGCATCCAGGAGTGATGTTTTCTTTTCACACAGGAAAATAGGAATGTCCCTGTGTCCCTGTGCTGGCAGGAGTGTGAAGGAGCAGACACATCTCTCCCACTGAGGAATGTCCCTGTCCCCACATCCGTGTGCTGGCACGAGCTCCCACCCACCTGAGGGACACAAAAGAGAGATGAAGATTTCCTGCTGATGCAGCTGTTTCTCTGGAAATGCAGATTGGCTGAGCGGTGCCTTTGGGATTTCTTATGAGGTTTTTCCTGTATTAATTCTGCGCAAGGAGCCGTACAAGCAGCCATGGGTTTGTTCCCACCGATTTTTCCAAGCTGACCACAGCTGAAGTGTTTGCCCCAGCCCAACAACCCGCTGAGGGGCAAAGGACTGGCGCTGGTTCTGCCGCAGCCCATCCCACAGCACAGATGGTCCCATAATTGCTACTTGCTTTCCCATCCTGACTTTCTGGGACATGTGTTTTGCATTGCGATCCCCTCAGCCTCCCTGGTTTTGTGAATCACACTTCATAAAAGAATGGCTACCTTGGGAACGCAAGGCAGGACATTTATCCTTCCTGTGCATGCGAGTTTGTCACTCCCTGCCACAGCCCAGCTCATAAAGCAGAGTCCTTGGTTTTAATCCTGATTTTGCAATGTTCTGAAGCACACACATTCACCTCCATCCACCATAACACTCAGGGATGTTCTTAACTCTTAGTCCTGTGATTTTCTGCTTTCATTTAATCCAGTCTCATTTCCTGACTGTGCTGGTCCCCACTGAGCTATTCTCATTGTCCCTCTGTTTTTTCCCTCCATCAATAAATTATATATATTATATCTATTATATATTCCTTACTAAAGCACTTTACAGTGTTAAGATGAGAGGTGAAATAAGAAATAGAACACAGCAATCCCCTTTCGTTTGCTGAACTTCCTTGGCACTGCTGCTTCATAGACAATATCAGATATAAACTTTTCTACAACTACAATAAATTAAAATAAATTATAAATTACACCTTCGTAGCAGCAGCAGCACCAAAATGCTGCAGATGGTTCCCTGAGACACAAATACAGTAATTTGGATTTTTCCAGGCAGGTAATAAGATCCTGTATGACACCTCTGTGCTGGCAGAGCCCTCTCCTCCAGCCTGAATCCCCCCTGGCTTCTTCCGATGGAAAAAGGGGAATATTTCACCCAGCTAAAAACGAGCAAATGCTGATGTTTAAACAGAAATCTCAGAGGAAGCTGCCTGTGTAACCACAGCTGGTTTGCTGCAGACCTGAACACTCACAGCCCATTTGCTTTTTTGGTGTAATAGAATTCCAAGTCAGTCCATGGAGCTCCACCAGGGATTCATTTGGCCTTTTGCAGTTACTGGGTTAACCCTGGAAGGGGGAAGGAAAGGAGGGGACCACCAAAACCCATCTCTTTGCCAGCAAGCCAGTGCAGCACCAGCACCTTTTCTGTGGAGACATCAGGAGGGATGGGATCACACAGCTGGATTTGGGAATGTTTCTTAGTGGGGGAGATGCCTGGAAAAGGCAGGATCCCCATGGGATGCAGCTGAGATGTGCTGAATTAAAAGCTTTTTAACCCAGCCCTGTCACTGCAGCCAGACCCAGACCTAAGGATGGGTTTATCCCCATCTGCAGCCACAAGGCTGGGAAGGTGGGACTGGCCATCCTCCCCCTCACAGATGTGCCGGGCTCTTCCCTGCAGCCAAGTCCTTCCCTGAGGCCTGGCTGAGGAACCAGTCGGTGCAGGATCCTCCACACTGCTGCTCTGAGTGTGTGAGCTTACTCGGATTAAGGCTGTTGCTTAAGCTTCCATGCCTATTTGCAAGCTGCCGGTGGAATGGGAGCTTTCCATCGGTTTGTGGCTGTGCAGGAAGCTCTGGTGTTCCCAGGGATGCACTGCCTTCCCACTTGGATTAAAAGAGGTGCTGCCAGCCTCCTGCCAGCACGGACACCAGAGCTGCAGGTTCCCTTTCTCTGTCCTTGCAGCACTGCTAGGGGATTTTTTCCTCTTGGATTTCCTGTGAGTTTTTAAAACTCACCATAGTTATTTCTGAAGGTCAGAGAGCTCTGAGTGTGCAGTGCAAATGCCCCTGTCCCAGCCTGACCTGCAGTGAAATGCTGGGGCTCTTCCCAGTTCTCCTGTGGACAAATAAAGTTTTTACTCCTGAAACTCAGAGTCAGAAAATGCAAAGATCCTTTTCCCTGTTTTCCCTGTGTTAACGGTGAAATCCTCTTTTTCCTTCTTTCCCTTTAGCGTTGGCTCAGCTCTGTGTGCCTGTCCCACCCCAGTACCTGGTGATGTGGGGTGCAATGAGGGACAATCCCTTAATCCCTACTGGTTCCTGGCCTAGCTCCCCCACAGCCATGGGGCTTTACAATCCCTTTTACCAACAGGTACAACCTCAGCAAGATGCTGCCACAGCCCAAATTCTGAGTTAGTGACAAAGATCCTTGTTGTGCTGCTGTTCAGGCAATATATAGCTCTGGATGTTATCCCTTTCCCACAAAACAGGCCAGAATTTGGGGTAGGAAGATCTTGTGTTGGGGCTTTGGTGGTTTGTTCTTCCCTGTTAATAAGGGGAGAAAAAAACCCAAATTCTACTTCTCGGCTGTGCTGCCACCTGACAGAGGCTGGAGCGTGGCAGACACACAAACATATTGTTCTGGCATCAGCAATTAGCTTCCCATTTTCCCCCTCATCCTTCTGAGAAAGGGACAAGGAAAGGCCCCACTTCAGAATAAATTAGTATCTCAAAAGAGAGGGAGCTCTGCAGATGGCCCCGTTGTGCTTCCCAGTCTTGTGCAGCTCTGGAGCACGCAGTTCCCCACCCTCAACCTGTCCTTTGTCCAGATGTTCTCCTATTCCAAACACCTGGAAGAAGGAAAGTGGCCTCACCTCCACTTTCCCCAAATAGTAGCTGTTAAGTGATATTTATCATCAAGGTTCAACATCAATTTTGCCCAAGTGTTTCCCTCTGCAGCGCTGTGACACTGTGGTTTTAACTGCTTGAGTTGCAGGGGGCGGTTCAGAACTTCAGAACTGCCCAGATTCTTCACTTTTCAGCTTCAAATATAATTCTGTTTAGCTATGGAAGTCTGAGGTTGTAGATTTTGAAAGTCACTTGAACACATCTAACAACTCGAGGAAGTGTGCTCTGTGTAACACCAAAATTGAACTCGCTCTGATCTCAGAGTGCTGTGGTTTCACTCCTGTTCCTGTAGCTCACAGCAGAGGGAAGAACTCCAATAAAATACCATTTTTAGGGAACAATTTGGCAGTACTATGAGCTGCCTTCACTTTTCAGGTGGGGAGCAGCTCTGGTGCGAGGAGACAGAACCTTTGTGCTTGTGGAGTGGCTCTTGGTGATGTCCAGCTGCGTTAAGTAGAGCCTGGAAAAGTCCCATCCAAAGGCTGCATTTCCAAAGGGCAGCAGTGAAATGGGCTAATGACAGAACATCTGAAGTGGAAGGGATGCACAAGGATCATCCAAGTCCAACTCATAAACAATACCAGAGAGTTTTTAAGGAGTGTTGCCCTACTGCACCTTGAGGGCTTCTAGAGGTGTAGCTGTTAAGGTTATTTTTCCCTGCTCCATCACTGATGATTGTGTCAGTGTCTCCAAATAGCTGCATTTCCCCTCAAACTTCTCCTGTGTAACATCTAGACCCTGCAATCATACCAGTGCTTGATCCTGCTCTTGTTTGCAAGATCCCTGTGGACCACCAGAACAAGGCAGGAAGTATTTCAGGCTCTTAGGTCTCCAGCAGTTTAGCTGAATGTCAAGCAGGGTCTCGCCCTCATTGTGTGTGTATTTATCTCCTGGAGCTCCATGGGTTTCTTGTTCCATGTGCCAGCTCCTTCCCAGCTGTTTCCCAAGTTTAAAAGAAATAGGACAAATTTGGTACTGGAACAGGCTCCCCAGGGAAGTGGTCACAGCTCCAAGCCTGAGAGAGCTCAAGAAGTGCTTGGACAATGCTCTCAGGCACGTGGTGGGATTTTGGGGCTGTCCTGTGCAGGACTAGGAGTGGGACTTGATTCCTGGGGATCCAACTCAGGAGATTCCATGATTCGATGGAAAAACCTTTCTGCAGCTGATGGAGAGACCAGCGATGGGGATTGTGGTACTGCTAAAGATACTGATCAAATAACTTCCGAGGCTTGTTGGGTCCGTTTTAGGGCTTTAACTAATCTTTAAAAAAAATAATGGACTATTCCAGAAGTTCTCATTGTTGTCATGTCTCACCTGTTGGTAAGAGCATGGAAGCCACGGACACCTGAGTGTGCCAGTGGGGACAGGTTCTGTGGGGAAGCTCCGGGACACCTGAGAATTCCCTGTCGGCCTTTTTCCCCCTGGAATATTCCCCCGGGATATTCCCCTGGTGCTGACTCACCGGGCTGCTCAGGGACAGCCACCACACAGGGGATGTCCGTGGCCTTTCCAGCGCCCATCTCGGGGTGGGAAAGATGGGCTCAAACCCGCTCTGCCTTGTGTCTCTCCTCCCTGGCAGCTCTCAGCGGAGCTCCCGCCGGATCCCTGGGACTTCCAACTTTCCCAGAGTTTGGATGCAGGGCTTGGTTTAAGCGTGACTGCCCCCGGGATGCGCCGGGCACGGCCGGGAGGTGTCAGGGAGCCCCGAGCGCCTCTGAGGGACCAACGGGGGGGTCCCTGACAGGCGCGCGGGGCCGCCTCACGCCCCCGTCCTGTGAGGGAATCGCGGCCATCGGGGGCTCTCCCGGTGCCCTGGCGGGGCGGTGATCCCGGTGATCCCGGTGATCCCGGTGATCCCGCGCCACGGGCGGGGGGCGGCAGCGCGGGGGGCTCCGTGAGGGGAGTGGGGGGGCGCCGAGGGGGGCGCGGGGCGGGGGCGGGCGCGGCGGCGATTGGCCGGCGGCAGCAGGGAGAGGCGGCCGTGATTGGCCGGCGCGGCGGGGCGAGCGGCGGGCGGCGCGCGGCGATTGGCTGCGGACGAGGAAGCAGGAAGGAGGCCGGAGGCGCTCGCGGCTTGCGGGGAGTTCGCGGCGGCGGCGGCGGCGGCGCCCCCGGTCCCTCCTCCGGTCCCTCCTCCGCCCCCTCCTCCGCCCCTCCCGGCCCCTCCGCCGCCCGCTCCGGCCTCCGCCCGCCCGCTCCGCGACGCCCCGCGGCAAGGGGCGGGCGGCGGCGGTGGCGCCTCGTCCCCATCCCGCAGCCGAGGAGGCGGCGGCGCTGACGCAGCAGCAGCGCGGAGCTCGGGACTCGCGGCGCTCCCGCCGCTGGATTTCTCCCCGCCGGGGCCTGCGGCAGCCTCCCGGTGAGTCCACACGCGGCCCCCGCGGCGCCGGCTCGTCCCTCCGCCCCCGGGAACTCCGCCGGGTCGGGAGCAGGTGCCGCCGCCCCGGGGTTCGGGGGGGCGGAGGGTACGCGCGGCCACCGGGAACTTCCCGCGGCGGCGGGGAAGCGCCGGGAGGGCACGGCGGGCTCGGTGGCGGGTGGGCCGGGCCGGGCCGGGCAGGGCCGCCGTTACCCCGCGCGGTCCCACCGGTGCGAGGCCGGATCGGCCCCGCCGAACCCCGCCGGGCTCCTCCGCCCCTGCCGCTCGGGCAGCACAAAGGCGGCGGGGCCGGGCCGGGGGGGCCCGGGGGAGTTGCGGGGCTCGTGGCCCCAGGGGGATCCTTGCCCCAGGCGCTGCTCGCCTCGGCATCGCCGGATCGGGGGCGATTCCCAGGGAAAGCCGCCGCTGTCCCCGGCCCCTCCGGATCGCGGAGCTGAACCGGCGCTGCCCGGCCGGGAGTTGGCACAGGACGGGCTGGCTGCGGGTTGGTGTTTTGGGGCTCCCCACGCCCGAACGGGGCGATGAGCCCCTCCCCTGCGGGCTGAGCGGCTGAGTCCGCCGAGTTCCCGGTGGTTTGCAGGATGTGATGCCGGGCGGGCTGTGAGCCCCGTGTCCCTGTCAGGCAGGTGCCATCGAGCCTCTTTGGGGGACAGCAGAGCAGTTTTCATTTCCATCGTGATTTTTCCCACTTGCCGTGCGCTCCCCGTGGCTCTGGACATCTCTCCTTTCCTGCCGGCTGCTCCGGTGGCCGACGGCTTGTTTCCTCTTCTCCTTTTGTGTAGCGGTGGCTCCTAATGGAGGCAGCTCCGCTGGCTCCCTCTTTTCCAGCTGCTTCTACAAGGCGCAGGAACCAGCACATGTGACTGGGCAGATCTCGGGAAGACTAGCAAGTGCTCCCCGGGCTCCTGCTCGACAGCCAGCCCCAACACGGGGATACCCACACCCCGATGCCCCTTTCCCTGCCCCGGCACGGGGCGACACGGGAACCCCCTCTCTTTCACGAGAGCACCCGTGAAAACTTTAAAACCACGAGCATTTGGGATCTATTCTGTTTGCCTCTCCCCCTCCCCTCTCTCTTTCCACGAAATGCTTATCTGAAAGAGGTTCTGGTTGTGTTTTGTTTTAAAGAATCCAGCTGCCCCTCGTGCTCGCTCTCCATCTGAAGTCATCATTGTCAGGAGCAGGCGAACCTCAAAGCGGGAGGCTTTGCCGGGCTTTTGCTCGCCTGGTTAATTGATCTGTCCATCAGTTTGCCACAATTAGCGAGTGCTTGCTCCACGCTGAGGGGCTCTGTGGTGTTCTGGGGGGCTCGGGGTTTTATTTTAAGGCTTCCTGTCCTCGTGGTTGTGAGAAAGGGTGACACGAGCTGCGTGATAGACTGATGCTTTTGAAATCTTAATGTGATTTAAATACCAGCACGCTGCTGATCGCTTTAGCAGAAATATCCTGCTCACATATTCATCCCGAGCCATCCTTCACGTTTGTCATGTCCTGGCTACCTGAATCGTTCCCAAGCTTCTGCTGGAACTGTCTAAATGTTTGCTGGCAATAGGAAATTGTGCATTAGTGTGATTTACCAGGACGTTTTGGATTTAAGCATTGATTTCTGTTTGTTTTCCTCATGAACTCAGTGCAGCATTTCCAACTGCTTTCCAGCTGCTCTTCTCGAGCAGAGCAGGGAATTGTAGCACTGCTGATAGGTGTAAAATCAGCTGAAAAACGCCAAACCTGCAGGGGAAAATAATTCCCTGAACTTTGTGTGAGTGGATCCTTTCTGAGTGCTTTGTTTGCTGGGGGTTGATGGTGACAGTTGCACAGAACAATAAAATGCAACTTAGAAATGTGGGGTTTGGGGGAAAAACAGTCACACCCTTGTGTCTTGAGGCAGAAATGTTATTTTGGAGGCCACTGACGTGTTCTCATCCAACTGAATCATTCAGTTAAATGTCGGTGCTCTGTCCTTCTTGCCAGTTCGTCTGCATCACCTTTCTGGCTCCACTCTGGAAGCTTTAGTGTTTATTTGGCTTTTTAACCAGTATCACAAGACAGGGGGGGTTGGAAGGGGCTCCTGGGACCATCCCCGCCTAGAGCAGGTGACAGAAATGCATCCAGGTAGATTTGGAATGTCTCCAGAGAGGGAAACAGCCTGAGCAGCCTGTTCCAGTGCTCTGCCACCCTCAATGGAAAGCTCTTCCTCCTGTTGAGGTGGGACTTGCTGTGTTTTAGGCGATGCAGGTTAATTGTGTTTGCTGTGGTGGTGTTTAATCGCTGTTGTGTGACTCGGAGGCTCTGTGGGACACGTGTGCTGGTCCAATCTGTGGAGATCGGATTTAGGGAGCGCCTGGCCACGATTTGGGGGGAAATCCACCCTTCAGCAAAAGCTTTTCTAATGCTGCTGCAGCACTGAAAATAAGCCCTTAGCAGCAAATCTGTCCAAAGTAAACAATTGAAAAATAATTAGGAGTGGTAGGCAAAGGCATGCTCGTTGCTCAGCATCATGTTCAGATCACAAGCGAATTAATGAATGATGAGATCTGGCTCTGCAAAAGCAGAGGGGTGTACTCAGATGTGCAAATATCACATCCAGAAGGAGCTGTGTGGGGCTTTTTTTGCCCCATCTCCCAGTTAGTTGTCTCCATCTGGACATCAGAAGGGATTTCTTCATGTGAAGGCTGGTCAGGCATCAGTAGGGGCTACCCAGGGAGGTGGTGGAATGCCCATCCCTGCAGGTGTTCAAGGGAGGATTGCATGGGGCACTCGGTGTTCTGGGCTGGGTGACAAGGTGTTGGTTGGTCCCAGGTTTGACCCCAATGATCTCAGAGGTCTTTTCCAAGCCCATTCATTCTGGGATCTCAGTTAACCATGGGGATGCACCTTGTGGAAGCAGCAGCAGAACCCAACCAACAGAAATAAGTCACAACTCTCATGTTGGTAATAATAAATGAAGCAGTGTTTCAGATGACTGGGAAATAAAAAAATAAATTAAAAAAACCAAACCAAAAACCCAAAAATAAGCAGCCCAAAGAAGTCATAAATCTGAAAATAGCTTCAAACACAAGCTGTGAGCTGGCAGGGACTGGTGTGGCTGGGCTGTGACAGAGAGGGACGTGCCGTGATCCCGGGGGATTTCCCCGTCTGAGGGCTTTGACCGTCTGGTTTGCTCTCCTACTTGAACTCACAATGTATTTATGTGCCTGTTTCCAGCAGCTCATAGGTGAGGTGGTTATATTCCCAGCTCCGGATTTGGGCTGTTTTGAGCTGTTCTCCACGTGTGAAGGCTGGGAGATGTTGCAGTTTTGGATGCGGACTGTGTTTAAGGGGAAGAACAGGGGATGTTTTGCGAAGGATGCTTAGAAGGAATTGTTCCTCATGCTTCAGGCAGGAGGACTGGAGCCTTTGGGTCCTTCAGCAGTGATCACAGCTGTCCAGCATGGCAGCTCCTCTTTTATTGGGACCAAAGACGTGGATTTAATGGCAGAAAATATTCAAATTCATGGCTGGATTGTTGCTCTGAGTGAATGAGTTACCTGTAAGAAGGCCATCACAATTTAACTCTCTAGGCTTTCACACTTGTACTGGCACCTGATATCCTTGAAATGGGGAAAACACTTTAATTTAATACTACTGGGTTTACTTCATGAAAGACAGAAAGAAATTAGATTGTATGGGACAATGCCTTAACTTTGTCCAGTTATTGCCCAGATTTGCTGTTTTAGCATGGAGCTTTATTGTAACTGAAGTGGAATAAAGTAGGGTCATAGTAATATTTCATGTGAATAAAAAAACCCCTTCCATTAGAAGAACGAGATACTGGAAAACTTTATCATGCAATAAAGTGAAATGAGGGACTGAAGTTACTAAAAAGAGAAACCAAGGGTATCATTAAGAAAAATAAATATAAATATGATTTAAAATCAACTCATTTGGCCCCTGTTCTCTGGCCCTGTCAATATTTGTGCCATTGGAGTTTAATTGATCTGTTCCATGTTATTTTTTTCTCTGGCCATGTGGGTGAAACCCCTATAAAATCAGAGTATGGAGAGCTGGCAGGATATAAGAAGTGCAGTCAGCTGAGGGAACTGAACCTGAACCTCCTTGTGAAATCTCTGGTCTCTCAAAATTACAGTTGTATAATTGCCAAAGAATAATTTGAGTTAAATCATAGTGGAAGCCCCTCAGTGGGGATGGCAGTGCTGCTCTGCTTCTGGAGAAGAGTAGCTGAAAATGAGGATGGCTGCTCTGGAGGAGCAGTTGTTTTCCCTGCAATCTGCTAAATATTGATAGACATTAAATTTCAGGACATCTTCCATAGTGGGTGGGTGGTTATTAACTCCACACGGGTCAAAAATAATTCAAGGGACGCTGTTGATCTTGGCCTGGTTTGTGAGTGATGCTCACATTTGGCAGCGCTGGATTCTTGCTGCTTGGTGATGGGGAAACGCATGAATGTGTCTTTCCTTCAATTAAACCGTGTGGGAACGAGCACTGTAACACCCTGCGAGCCTGGTGGCACCGGGCAGTCCCCCCTGGGGTCTGAGCCGTGCCGGGGGTGTGCAGCTAAATAAACACCATTAAATGGGGAGGGAATGTGTGTCACTCCCCGGGCCGTGCCGCCGCGCTTTTCCCACGTGGCACGGCCGGGAACGCCGCTTTTATCACCTCGTTTAGAAGCTCTCACTTAGGTTAGAGGTGCGTTTTCCGTAGGGATGTTTGGCTGGACCTCGACTGAGGAATCCCTCGGTTTGTCATCCTCCTTCCTTCGCCGTTCAGAATTCCCGGTGCTTTCGGAGACTGGCAGCACAGGATTTTGGGGGGTGTTTGCTGTCACACGTGCGGCCAGGCACCGTGACAGGAGTCTGGTGGCATCGGCGGGGTGTCAGCTCATCCCGTGGGATTGCACAGCCGGCACGGTGACGCTGGGAGCAGGGAGCCTTTGGGGGATCCGTGTGCCTTGTGGCTCCCTCTTTCCCCTACCCAGACAAGGGGATGAAGCCCAGGTGGGATTTTTCTCCTGCTGTATTCCCTGGGCACTGCTCTGTTGTGGATGGAAGCGCTCCGGGGAAAGGCATGTGGGATTTGTGTTAAACGTCTGGTGCTCAGGAATAAGGTGATGCTTGGGCTCCGAACTGCCGGGTGCTGCATTCCTCGTGTCCCAGTTCCCCTAAACAAAGGTATGACTAAAGAAAATGATGATTTTTAGGTTTCCCCCCCCTTTGTAAGGCACATCACAGGAGCGCTCGCTGGCACCCATTGTTCTTCCAGCAGTTTTTGAAGGGCTTTCTCACGCTCAGCTTTGAAACTCTACAGCTCAGCAGCCTTGTTTTTTTATTTTTTTTTTTTAATGAAAGATCTTGGTTTTTAGAGGCTGCCTGTATCTCAATATTTCAAATTATTTACGAGGCTCTTAGAAATAAAAAGCAGGCGTTTTCCTCGCATTGATTGGAATAAAACTGCTTTGCTGGCAGCCGATTTTTCGGTGTCTGAATTATCATCCTTGAAATAAAAATCTCGGTGCTAGGGGAAGCATCGAGATCCCAGGCATTGCTTCCTACTTACACCGTGCCTGGCCTTCTATTGTTCCTGCCTGTGGCCTGTGGGAAGCAGGGAAAATCGGGAGCTTCAGCCAGCCTTCCCGCAGCACAGCATTATCTGCCGCTCGTCTTCATTGTGTCTCCGAGTGCCTGCAGAATACCTGGGATAGGCTTAAATCCACGGCGGAGGAGAGAAATGGGGAATTCCGGGATGCGAGGCAAGGATGGCCGAGCTGAGTTTTTGGAGGCAGGAGGGAGCGGGCGCCGCGGGGAGCGTGGCTGCAGGCGGATGCTGCTGGAGCTGGGAGCACCCTCGCACTCCCAGTCCTCGCATCCTTGCCGGGCAAGTTCAGCAAACTAACGAGCATCTGAACTGGAAATGGATCAAAATCCCTGAAAATCCCTTCGGGAGCACTCGCTCTGTTAGGGCACTTGGCAGGTTGAGCGTGTTCTCGCTGGCTTAGGGTTGGGGATTCTGTAGAAAAGAGCAGGGTTTGAGGCGGGGTGGAGAGAGAGGAGCATCGAGGTCTCTGCGGAGGGAGGATGGAGAGGCACCGGGGGGGATGCAGGCAATGAGGATTAAGCTGCAATAATCACACATTGATAAATATGGATGGTTTGGAAGGAGGAGGAAGCAGGAAAGTGCAGGCTTGTGGAGGGAGCTAGTGGGCAGCAGGAGGTTTATTTTTAATTAATAAAAAACTCCTAAGAAAGGGATGCAGGAGGCATGTTTGGGTTTGTTCCTTTGTTCAGCTCAGCCAAAGTCAGTGGAAGGATTCGAGGCTGAGATGGCTCCGAGTAAGGAGACAGAGCAGCTCTCTCCAAGGTGAGCAGGACAGTAAAGGAAAAGGATGTGTTGACAGAGAAAAAAGAGAGTTTCTTAAAATCCTGGCTAAACGCCAGGTGTCAGGACAGGTATGGAAATCCTGATTTGGACAGTTAATCCCAACCCGGGAATTCCTTAGGTTTCAGCAAATGGCACACGCAACAGAAGCTAACCAGGCCCCTTCTTTGGGGATTTATTCCTTAAAAATTCCTCGGTAACCCTGACTCTGTGGCATGTCCCTAATTCCTGGAGGTGGTGATTACCTGGAGGTGGCCCGAATAACCAAACATGTGGTGGGCAGAGCACCTGGTGAGGGGAAATATGCAATGCCTGCTGGCTGCCCCTCTTCTCCTTCCCAAGAACTCTGTCATCTTGTCCTTCCTAGATGCTGGATTTCATCAGGGATCTCTAGGGATGTAGTTACTTGGGAATTTTACTGTCCTCCTTGTGTTTTGGCTGGGAAGAGGTGAATCCTTTCCAATCCTGTTAGGATAGGCACTGTGGTTGGAAAGCACTGGTTAGCCAACCTTCAAACAAAAAAAAAAAAACAAGCTATTTTCATTTCTTCACAGTTCTGTTTCTTCTCATATCGTGGAAGAGGACCCAGGGAGTAATTCCCACTTGAGAATAAATTGCTAGCTTTGCTGAAAGTGCAGTCCTGACACCTCTGGGGCTGTAAAGGAGTGGTACAAACCCTGTCCCTCTCGGTGTCCGTGGGTCAGGATCAGTTACCAGGAATAACTCCAGCCTAGGGATGAAGTTTTGGATGCAAGTGGTTTAATTACAGTGCGGATGGAGCATCGCTGTCTGTGCTCAGCCCACGTGTGATCTGCAGCAGTTCTCCTGCCTGAAACCACTAATGAGCTTAAGAACTCCCCTGTTTTCTCAGCGCTTAACAAAAATTAAATCCTTCCCTCCCAACAAAACTGGTCGCGTGCTCGGCCCGCTGCTTTCATCAGGAACAATGGGTGAGCGCTGACCTTCCTGAGATGCCACCTCAGAGCTCGTTACTGAATAATTAGGTGATCCTTACCCTTCCCACAAAGCTCAGGGGGGTGTTTTTTGTATTGATAACGTGACATATCCCAAGGCTCGGCCTTGAATTTCAGGCGCTGGGCTGTTCCAAACTCCATCTGTCCACTAAGTGAATGTCAATCCAATTTAAGCTTGCATATGTTTCCAAGGAAACCATGGGAGGCAGTGGGGAGAAATGGATCACGGAGGGGCAGGGAGGCGAGCGCAGCAGCAGCGCTTTGACTTTTCACTATTTAAATATAATTAAACCCCCGTTCACTGTAATAACCCTACATAGAGCAGTGTCTGGAGGCCTTGAGGGTGGGATGGTTGCTCTTGGAGCAGCCTGTGTTACGTGTAAAACAAATGGAGTGAATTTAAAAATAGGAAAGGAAAGCTTCAGGTGCTTCTGTGAGGCCTCAGTCCAGCTCGTAGAGCTCTGCACTTTCTTATGTAAATCCCAGAATCATTTAGGTTGGAAAAGACCTTCAAGATCATTGAGCTCTACCTGTGGCTGATCCCCACCTTGTCAACCGGACCAGAGCACTGAGTGCCATGTCCACTGATTCCTCAGACACCTCTAGGAATGGTGACTGCACCACTGTCCTGGGCAGCCACTTCCAGAGCTTGGAATCATGGGTTTGGGTAAGGAGGTCCTAATGTTCTTTCAGACTGGAAAGCTCGTGCAGCCATATAAAAACCTATGCAGCCCTCAGCTGAACAAAGCAAGCTGTGAATGGACCCAAAGGAGTCTTCACGTGTGTATTTAGACCCCCACAAAAATGTAAATGGAAAGTGTTTAGATGAATTTAGGATCGGTGTCCTGGTCATGGTAAAAGGGCCAGGTTGGACAAGGCTTGGAGCAGCCTGGGCTATTGGAAGGTGTCCTTACCCATGGGATGATCATTAAGGTCCCTGCCAGCCCAAACCATTCCAGGATTGAACACCTTAATGCTGCACGCTGGTGTGCTTGTGTTTGGAGGGCAGTAACAGTGACAGGCCTTGCCTGGGGAGCAGAAAGCCAGTGAATATTCGGATATTTGCTCCCCATCCCTCAGATCAGCTGCAGGTGCCGCAGCTCCCCAAGAGCTCATCCTTCTCCAGAGGTGTGAGAACTTCTAGGCACACCCCAGCTTGAGCAGAGGCACAAAAGGAAAACTGTGAGGTGACATTGAGCAGGAGGCTCTGGAGGTAGTTTGGGGTCTGTTCCTTTTGCAGACCCTGTGTCGACCACAGCAGAGACCTGGCAGAAGTTGTGACATCCTCTAGGGAGCGTCCCTCAGCTCTGCCTGTGCTCCCACGTGTGTGGTGAAGTTGTAAGCAGGGTGGGAAGCAGCAGAGCTGGAGACTCAAACACAGACTTTGTGCTTGGTTGCTGTTCAGAAAAAAACGAGGGTTCCCCCGCCCAATTTCCAGGAATTCATCTTGAACTGAGAGTTT
Organism: Eopsaltria australis; assembly: GCA_034509425.1. Classification (NCBI taxonomy): domain Eukaryota; kingdom Metazoa; phylum Chordata; class Aves; order Passeriformes; family Petroicidae; genus Eopsaltria; species Eopsaltria australis. Next base: position 338,075 of record JAVTVJ010000305.1, on the reverse strand, counting down.
AAATGCTGCAGAAGCCAGGGCTGTAAGTCTGCCTGGCTTTCTGGAGCAAAGTGTGTTTCTACCTGTTAATACAGCTGTTAAGTAAAATGTTTATCTTACTTATTGAAATGAGGAGCGAGGAGCTAGCTTTGGAGCTCTAAAATGGGATATTATCTGTCATTTTAGCTTGAAGAATGCTGCTGCCTTAAAATGTTTTACTGTGACAAATAGCTGGAGCTGAAATTCTGGTGTCTGGGGATATCCTGCGTGGATACATCTCTCCTTGTACACTGTAACTGCAATCTGAGGCAGAAACTCCTCAGCTGTGAGCTCTTTGCAGCTGTTGTCCAGCACCAGATCCTCTTTGGATCAAATCTCCCAAGATTTGGACTGCCAGAAGCAAAACTGGCTGAGGAGAGGCGTGTGCTGGGCACAGGCACTGAGCATCGTCCTTGGGCTGAGCTGTGGGATGGCAGGGGGGGTCTGGCTGCTCGGGGGGGCTTTGCAGCACATTCCTCCTTATCAGCTGTTTACCCTTTCACTCTGGGCACAGCCTGGGAAAGCAAAGCTTGCTGCAGCTTGCTTGGATCTTCCAGCAGCTCCTGGAAACTTCCTACCAGCTCTCCCGGCGTTCGACCGGGAGCTGCGAGCATTTCCCGCTGCCACTTTGGCTCTGCTTCAGCTGGCAGCTCGTGCAGCTCTTGAATCCCTCTGGGATCGCCTCTCCAGTCGCATTTCCCGTGCTCTGGCTTCACACGTTGTCTCCTCGTAGCCCCCTCCATGGATCCTGTAGCTCTGAATCATGTGTATCTTTTACCCTCGTGCTCCTGTGCTGGTGACTGGGATGGGTGAGGGCAGCTTTCCCTTCTCCATCCCTCTTATCCACCTCAATGAGCACCTCATTGTGCAGTCAATGTTCTCAAAACCTGTAGCTAATAATGAAGGGGTTAATTCTGATTGTTTTTTTGTTTCTCCACTTGTCCATGCTAGGAGTTCCTCAAAAGTTCTGCTGGTTTTTTCCCTATTATGAATATTCTCCTTGAGGTTGGAGGAAGCATGTGGGGGCTGATTTTGCGGTATCAGAGCATCATTTGTCAGAACAGCACTTGTAGGACTCTTCTCCCCACTACTCTGCACACCTGGATGTTTTGAAGCCACAGCCTGACTTCAAGGGACCTTCCTGAAAATCAGTCGGAGGCACCTGTGGCATTTCCATAAAACTAGGCTACACTGTTTAAAAGCTTTGTGGTTCCCCCGAGGAAGTTGTAATCAGGTTCCTTTGCCAGGGAGCTGATGGTTTATTCTCTGGAGCTCCCACTGGCTCCATGGTGACCTGCACTGGTGGGAGAACAGAAGTGTTCAGCGTCCTCCAAGAATTCAGCCCGGAGCTCTTGGGACCAAGGGTGTGACTTAGTCATTGTTCTTAACCATTCCTGAAGCTCTTTAGTCTATTTTCCTCCTGGCTGTGCAAGGTGCAGTGAAATCCAAGTAATATTTCGGTGTGATGGAGCCTGTGTGGCCCAGCTTATTGGAAAAGTCTGATCCTAGGCCTGGCTTGGAGAGCTGAGTGTGTTTAATTGCTGCCTTTCCGAACGGCCAAGCGGCGTCACGCCCGTGTGGGTTGATAAATGCTCCATAATGAGTGCATATAAACCAGATCACTCCCAGCACGGGCTGCAAACCCCGTCCAGTCTATTTTAAAGGTGGTATTTGTTGCCTTGACTGATCAAACCTGGGGCACAAGCGAAGGTGTGTGTTTAAATACACCTCTAACGATGTGGGTAAGGGATGAAAGAGCTGGGGCAGCTCCTAATGGGAGTTAAACGGGCTCTCACGGAAGCAGCGTTCCAGCGAGCTGGGCTTCTCCTTGTCTGAAGTGGCTGAATTGCCTGTGTTTGGCTTGTGGTTCCTGGGATTTTAACGTGTTACAACATCCAGCTCCTGCTTGAGTTTTCTCTCACCAGATTTCTGATCTGTGCCAGCTGCTGGTTCCTAGAAATGCTCCTCTGGCTCTGCTCAGGACCTTTGGCAACCCTGCTTCCTGGCTTGACTGATCCAGTTTGATCCAAATTTAAATGATTCCTCTGCTAACACCCCAGGAATTAAGGAACTTGTTCTCCTTGGAGGCGTCAGCTGTTGCAGTACCATTCAGCAGCGCTGCATTTCCTTGGACTGACCTAATACATGAAACCAATTGAGTTGTGAAATTTTAAGTGGAACTTCTTCACTTACCTTGTGGGTTGCTGATTTATAAATAATGTCTCTGGCACTAATGAGAGGGAGGAAGGGTTTAAAGCAGGTTTAGCTGGGCTTGGCGGGTCTGCTGTGGCTAAAACCGTGTCACCAGAAGATGTGTGAATATACACCTGTATTTGTGGTGGTGATTGCTCCTGTATTTTGTGGAGGAAAAAAAATTATGTATTTTCAATCCACATCTGGACTTATATTCCAGAAGTTCCCAAACCATTCTATGATTCATGGAATGCCAGAATGATTTGGGTGGGAAGGGACATTAAAACTCATCCATTTCCATCCCCTGCCATGGGCAGGGGCACTTTCCACCAACCTGCGCCAGGGCCTCACCACCCTCACAGGGAAGAATTAGATCCTCTGATTCTAGTTCAAATCCAGCAAAGTTGGCTCCAGATTTAAGCTCTGCTCAACATTCAGTGCAGCACTCTGGTTTACAAGACATCAGGGAAGGAAAGAGTTTGATTCCAGGAATTACAGTGGGAATGCAAGAGTTCTGTAAAGTCTTTCTTTGACTTGAGTTTTGGATTGGGGTTGAAACTCTCAAATGGAAAAATGCTCAGCGTAACTCATCCTCTGCCACCTTTGTCCTCAGCTGGGAACATGTGGGGTTAACACTGGTGTTTCAAGTGATGATCAGAAAGTGAGAATAAAGAAGTAGAAAGTCTGTTGTCTTTTGAAACGTCTGTTAAACCTTGAATAGAAAGAGGAATCAAAACCTTTGATGGAGGAAATCCCAGAGAGCTGTTCTGCTGTATGGACAACTCGCAACCCAGCTGAAGGTGAAGTGGTGTGCTACTACTTTTTAAACAATGTAGAAACAAAAGGTATTTCCAAGTGCAAGATGATACTGTCTTATTCCAGAACTGAAAATAATTCAAGTAGCAGTTTTAGTCTGAAGAGGTAGTTCTGATCAGTGTATTTCAACTGGAGGTGAGTCAGAACACAAGCATCCTCAAAAATGCCATATGAACTTGTTCTTTAACAGAGCTTTGTTTTGCCTGCTTGGGTTTAAAGCTTCTGTAAATTTAAGTTGAAGTTTTAAACATACATATCAGTTAAATTTTCAAATTCAAGCCGTCTTTTGCACTCCTCTCAGAGATGATAACTCGTAGAGTCCATACCTGGAGCCATAGTGCCAAGGATTTGGACTGTGAGTTTGGGCACAGGCAGTTTTGAGGGACTGAGGTGAGGAAGATAAGATGAAGATTATTTAAAGGAAAAAACATGTTCAAATCAAACGTTTAGTTAAATGGCACATTGAAGGAATACCTTGCCCTTCCCTGAATTTCTTGCATTGCTTTTATCTCCCCTAAAGCTAATTTTGAACTTGCTGAGTAGGAACGTGTCATCTTTGGATCCTGAGGGTGCCGTGCTGATAATTCCCAGTCAGGAGAGAGTGAATGGGGACCTTTGTGGGAGAGATGTCCCAGAGGGAGGAGAAGGGAAATCCGGATCCAGAGATAGGGTGGCAGTGACAGCTCTGTGACATGGAGAGGAGCTGGCAGGGATGCACCTGCCCTTGAAATTCCCACAGGCAGCACAGTTTGCAGCCGCACGTGTAGAACACGGAATCACGGCGCAGCTTGAATTATTTAAGCTCAGCAGCTTGAAGGAAGCTCCTAAAGCAGTCGTGGAAGGGTGTGATTATAATATATAGAAGAGCTTTAATATTTACTATAGGAAAAACCTTACACCTTGTTCTTCAAAATAAAGCCTTGGGAATAATTTGTTATTCCATTTTGTCCGTGGAACAGGAAGGGTGCCAGAACTATGTGAGCAAAGTGACATATGATTGATATTTTACCAGACTCAGCCTTCTGCCGCGAAGGAATCGAGTTTGCATTTTGCATATATGAAAAATCAGATGAGCAGGGCTTGTGTGGGTTATTTTTTTCTAAAGCCTTGATTGGCAAAGCCTGTGCTCCTTCTATAAACACGACTGCGAAAGCTGTCCCGGAATATTTTTGACTTGGTTTTTCAAACTACTTATAGGCATGTTTTAGGGTGTTGTTGGCGTAGCTGTCACATGGCAGCTTTGTACAGAACCTATTTAAAGTTGTAACAGGCAATTCTGTGTAAATGGGTGATATTTAATAGATGTGGTATTTTATAGAGTCTCAGAATCCCAGAATAATTTAGGTTGGAAGGCATCCTAAAGATCATCTCGTTCCACACCCTGCTACAGGCAGGGACACCTTCCACTGTCCCAGGTTGCTCCAAGCCCCATCCAGCCTGGCCTTGGACACTTCAAGGGATCCAGGGGCAGCCACAGCTTCTCTGGGCAACCTGTTCCAGGGCCTCTCCACCCTCACAGGGAAGAATTTCCTCCCAATATCCCATCTAACCCTGCTTTCTGGCAGTGGGAAGGCATTCCCCCTTATTCTGACACTACTTGCTCTTTTAAAAAGTCCCTTTCCTTCTTGCTGCTGCTGTTCCCTGGGATATTTCAGTATTGCAGTATCTGTATAAGCTTCAGCCTTCCCATTTTTCCAAGTGGTCTAGTGTGCACCTCCCATCCTTTCCCATGTTGCTCTTGCCTTACCTCTGGACTCTGAATGCCTTCATTAAAAGGAAACCTTAGTAACTACTTCACTGGGGAGTGATGCAGCAAGAGCCAAGTGTCAGAGCATCTCTTTGCATCAAATTGTCAGCCTGGAGACAAGCTCAGCCTCATTTCCACCCCCACAGCCTTGTACTCACCTGCAAATGCCAGGGATTTCCTCTGTCCTGCCTGGGCTTTCCTTGCAGCAGGATGCTGAAGGCTGCTTATCCATGGTTCTCCATGGGTTGCTGCTGCTGCTGCTACAGCTGGGAGGCTCCTGTGGGAAGCACGAGTGATGGATGCTGTTTGGGAATTGCCATATGCTCTATCACACTCTAGAATCCATTAATTCCAAGTTTCCTTCTCATCCTGGTGCATCCCTCCCTAACTTGTTGAAAGGCAAAGAAAATTCATTCCCTCTTGAGAACAGGGAGGTAGTCATGTTATCCATCTCTGAACAAACTAAGGGCACAGAAACAAATCCTGGTCTCTGCTTCTGGTTTTTCCTGGCTTTTGAGTGGGTTTGGAGTTTTGGGGAGGCAAGGGTAACTTTGCCTGTGGGTAAGCACAGCTTTTGCATCTCTTCTGCAGAGAGTGAGTATGATACTGTGGCTGTGCCATTGCCTCTTGAGCTCTGGCCCCACTTGAGCCAGTTTTGGTGGGGTTTGGAAGCCTGTGAAGACCAGCAAAGGCACCAGAGCTTCCCACAGGCACACAGAACAACGCTGCTTTATGTTGGGGTCACAAGCAAGAGGCTTGTGACAGCTCTTGGGGTGGAAATCTGCAGTTCTTCAGGGCTGTAGGAAGTGGTTTTGCCAGTGTTGATCACGGGTGTGCAGTGAAAGCTTTGCTTTCAGAAACATGGGGTTTGCTTTAATGCAAATATGTACCAGACCCCGAAGCTTTGGGGCTCCAAACTTGATGGGGGTTTGGTGCCTGATGTTGGAGTCGCTGAGGTCACTTATCAGTCCCCACATTTGTTTTTCACTTCATCATTTCCTGCCTGTTCCTGCTCGGTGGCAGCCGTGTCGCTGGCAGTGTGACACAGTGTTACAGCTTCTTACCTTCAGTAAAAGGGAAAGCTGGTGCTTTTCCGAGAAGGAATGTGCTTTTCCAGGTGTTGCATTAATTATCCAAACAACCTGCCCTGTTGTTGATTTTGAGGAAATATCGTCTGACTCTCCCCCATGCTTGTACATTGTTCACTTCCATTGGTGTTTTCCTGCTTGCCTCCTTTTTTCCTCCCCTCTTCCCCCCCCTATTTCCCCCCCCTTTTCTTCCCTTTCCCTCCACGTTTTCCCTTTTCCCCCCACTTTTTTGCCATCCTTTCTCCTTTTCTTCCCTCCCCCATTTCTTTTCACCTCCCATTTCTTTTCCTCTTCTTTTTACCCCACTCTTCTTTTTCCCCTATTTTTTCCCCTTTCCTCTTGCCTGAGAATGCTGCTTGCTGAGGCTGCAGAGAGTGTGAGAACAGCCAGAGAAATGTAATTTTGGCTTCCCCAGACAGCGCACTGCCACTAGGCAAGATCTAAAACCAGATAACCGAGGCTGAGCCAGACCTTCCCAAGGAATCAGCCGGGGAGCTCCTCGGGGGTGTTCCCAGCTCTGGCTCTGGGCAGTGCGGGTTGAATCCCAGCTGCATTCGCTCCCTGTGCCGCTGCTCTCGGACACTTTGGCACTCGGGGTGTGAAGCCCTGGGCTCTCATTGCAGTTGTCTGTGATTTATCACGGCCACACACGGGCTGCAAAACTCCCAGCCGGGTGGCTGGAGCACACACAGGCTTTCGCAACGGGGGGATAATTACGGGTGTTGGAGCAGGGAGTGGAGCAGAGCCCAGTGCAGGACAGCGCCCAGAGATCCACTTGGCTGTGCCAGAGTTGCCCCACATCCCTTTTTATGAGACTTTTGGAAGCTGTGGAGGCTGCATGTCCACATGGTTTCAGGAGCTGCTGGCAGTGAATCATAGAATCCTGGACTGGTTTGAGTTGGAAGGGATCTTAAAGATCCATCCCCGCTGCCACGGCCAGGGACACCTGCTGCTATTCCAGGTTGCTCCAAGCCCCACCCAGCCTGGCCTTGGACACTTCCAGGCATGGGGCAGCCTCAGTTTCTCTGAGCAATCTGTGCCAGGGCCTGAGCACCCTGACAGGGAAGAATTTCTTCCCAAAATCCTATCTAATCCTGCTCTGGTACAATGGTCAGAGCTGTGCTGATGAGTGAGAGAAACCAGCCCTTTCTGCAGCTTAATGAGCGCTGTATAAACAGTTTTCTCCAGAGCATGTGGATGATGGAGCTTTCAATTGGTCTCTGGAGGAAAAATCAGGACTGGACCCTGGGAAGACAAACTGCAGCCTCCAACAGCTACAGATTTTCTGAATGTTTGAGAGGGAGGCGATGTTTCCACTCACGGGACGTGCATGGCATTCGAGGAACTCAGCCTGGGATACCTGATGCTGCTGCGATTTATCTGGATTTCCCATAGCTCCTGCAAGGCTTCTTCCACGCAACTCCTTCCTTAGAGCACTGGGAATTACTCGCCTGCAAAAGCTGCAGGGAGAAAGGAGCCAATCCTCCAGATACTCACAGTTGTAGGGCTGTTGTCACAGCATAAGCTGTTCCAATGGAAAATGGATAGACAGGATTCAAGTAGATGGGGCTGAGAGTCATCGGAGCGGTGCCGTGCGTGGAGAGGAGGGTTGGTGTTGTCGTAACTCTTTGTGTATTATTGAAGTGCCAAATGGATTAGGAGCTTTAAAAGCTTTAATTTCTGTGCTTTTGGCATCGTCTCTTGGAACGCGCGCGTCTCCGTAGTGAAGCTCTGGAGAGGAAATGGGGCTTGAAGGGGTAGTCCCAGACTAGTTTCTTCTAATTTCACTTGCAATCAAGTGCTGGAGAGGGAGAGACAGATGCTGCAGCTGCATGATTACAGAACGTGCAGCTGTTATCACACTTGCTTCTTTTCCTGCTAATGAGGCATCAACTCTCTCCTGAGTTTGCTGTTTGGGTAATGGTTTTATTCTACCACGAAACTAGAAGTGGTTTTAATTTTTCTTTATTCTGATCTGGTTTGGGTTCAGCAGCTGGCAAGAGGGTTTTTCAGAACTAATCTGGTTTGAGGAAGGAGTTGCCAGAGGAGCGTTGCCCAGAGAAACTGTGGGTGCCTCTGGATCCTTGGAAGTGTTCAAGGCCAGCTTGGACGGAGCTTGGAGCAACTTGGGACAGTGGAAGGTGTCCCTGCCCATGGCAGGGGGCTAGAATGGGATGATATTTAAGGTCCCTTCCAATCCAAACCATTCTGTGACTGTATGATAAGGAGGAAGCAATTCCAGCTAGCTTTAAAATGCTTGGTGGGCTCTGGGTGCAGCCGGATAGACTGAGCTGCTTGCACCTTTAATTTCCAACACCTCAGTGTCCTCTCATCATTAATCCAGTTCCTCAGTCACGAGCAGTAAATGGGTGGTTCAGGTTTAAGTATCTTCACTTTCAGTTCTTCACATTGTCTTGTGCTTTCTTGGAAACTTCTGGGCACAGGCGGCTTTTCTCTGCTTTGTGAAGCAATACAAAGGTGGAGAGAGGATGAAGAGCCCTGCTACTCTCCCTTCCCAGCTGGCAGGAGCTCAATACTTGCTGGAAGGAAGCTCAGCAGGACTCTGATTTTGAGGAATGATGCATTTGCCTGTCAGAGGGCTGAGTTTTGAACAGTTTTCAAAAGCTCTGTCTCTGTGTTGTGCTGGGGGAAGAGGAGGGATTGCCTGATCCCAGGTGAGCTGGAAGCAGGAGCATCCCCCTCACAAAGCAATCCATGCAGTGCAGGTGATTGTGGAGGTGTGGAAAAACCTCTGAGTAGTCCAGCATGCTAAGGATGGGTTTTGTTCCATAGGTGCTGGCAGTGAATCATAGAATCCTGGAGTGGTTTGGGTTGGAAGGGATCTTAAAGCTCAAACAGTTCCACCCCTGCCATGGCCAGAGACACCTTCCACTGTCCCAGGTTGTTCCAAGCTCCATCCAGCCTGGCCTTGGACTCAGCCAGGGATCCAGGGACAGCCACAGCTTCTCTGGGCAACCTGTGCCAGGGTCTCACCCCCTCACAGGGAAGAATTTATTCCTAATATCCCATCTAACCCAGCTCCCTGTCAGGGTAGAGCCGTTCCCCTTTGTCCTGTCACTCCAGACCCTTGTTCAAAGCCCCTCTCCAACTTTCCTGTAGGCCTTTTCAGCTACTGGAAGGGGCAGTTAGGTCACCTCAAATCCCAGTTCTCTTACGTCCCCTCCCCTCAGTCTCTCCCAACCTTTTCCTGACTTTAGAGCAGCTATGGCATGAACAGTCACACCTATAGCACCCAGATTTTAGCAGATATTCCAACCCATTAGAGCACAAACCCCCCCAGGATGTGTGGTGCCAGGCCGGGTCAGGCTCCTCCTTGAGGAAACCTGAGAACAAAGTGCCTGATGCTGGGTTTAAGGCAAACCTTGATTTTTATTTTGGTATTTTCCCTCTGCCAGAGGCTCAGTCTCTCAGTAGGGACAGTGGAAAATAGGATGAGAGTTGCAAGGAAATCGCTGGTCCATATAGCCTGGGAAGAGTTGTCCTCCCCAGGGCATGTTCTGCAGGATACCTGCTCCACCTCTGTCAAATCCTGCTCTGCCTGATCCATTTTTAAAAATTATAGTCCACTTCCAAACTCCAGAGGTTGCATGTGGTCAGTTTAGCCTCTTGTGCAAGAAGAATTCAATTCTGGAGGAAATTCTATGACTTGATCCTCCTTAATTCCCAGAGTCTGATTTTTCTGATAAGAAAAATGTGGACATATATAAATGTTTGTTCCCATCAATTTCTCCTCTTGGGGCACCAGCCAAGGGATGTACCCCGTTTAACAGGGTGTAGGGACTCAGTCACCCCAAAACACATTGCCAAGAGCACGGCATCTAGAAAAGCACCGTGCAAACCCCAGCAGGCTTTCAATTCCTGAATTTCCCTTAGTTAATGCATATATAAGTAAGGCAATTAAAACACATCGGGCTTATTTCAAATAGATAATCTAATTATCAGCTTGATTAAACCATATCAAATGAACAGTTCTTGTAATTCGGGAGCTTTGTTCTAATCACTGCCAAAGCAGTAGGAGCTTTAATTAAAAGCCTCAAAAGTGGCAGACCAGTGTCAATTGAGGGGAGTTAAAGCCCAAATCCTGATTGCAGAGAAGAGCAAACCCCTCCTAGGTGGGCGCTCATACAAAGATCAGCTCTTTGCTGCCAGTAAATGGAATTTGACTATTTTGTAAATACCATTAAATGCAAGTAATTGTCCTTTGCTGCAGTTTCTGATGCTCAGAGACAGACTTAATTGAATCTATTCCACTGTCATTCATTCACACTGACATTTTTAATGTCTATAGGTTGGTATCACCCAGCCATAACCTGTCTCAGCCTTGGACCTACAGCTTCTTGTGCAAACGTATGCTCCTTCAGACTGCAGAATTCCTTAATTAAAAATTGGGTGCTGGAAAACTCAGGAAGCCTAGGCTTCTTTTTCCTGCCATGAATTTCTCTTTAGAGCCTCTCTGCCCATTTTGATTTGGTGTTCAATGCCCGCAACTTTTATAAAACACAACTATGGGGAATGACAAGAGCAGCGGGCAGCCAGGTTCCAACCTGCACGGGGATTTGCATGTATTTAATTTATGAATGTTGGCAGGTCTCTGCTTAATAGCCCAAGTTTTCTTTTCTCCTGAGTAGGTGGACTTTTTGTTTTTCTTTTGCCTAATTGTCTCAGAAAATGACACTGGAACAGCCTGCCTGTATCAACATGCAGGCAGTCACAGACTGGGGGTTATTTCTGCTCTGTGCCCCGAACCAGCCTTCAGATTTTGGAGATTTGATGGGAATTTGTAAGGGGTTAGGAACATCATCAGTGTAAGAGGGAGCTGAGTGAGCAGCTCTCTATCTGGACCCGGTTTTCCCCAGCTGCTGTGGCATTTGCCGTCACCACCTTGGTTTTAATTACTGTCGTGTTCCATGGCTTAATATTAAACCACATCTAATTGCATCCTGTCTCTTAATTGGCTTAACTGGCCATCACCCAAATAGAGTCTGCTGTATAGAAACAAGCTTCCCCAAATATTTCCTAATTGGCAGTTGGTGCTTTGTGAGGAGATGGGACCCTCTCAGCGATATTAATAGATGTTTTCTCCCGTTCGTTCCCAGGATTGGACATTGATCCTATGACGCATGCCCGGAAAAAACAACTTTTCCTTCTGAAACATCCAGCTGGTTCTGCTGGCCAGGCCTCGTCGCCAACAGGCAGCAGGAGGATGGACAAGGCCAACGCAGACCAGCGGGACGGAGATGCCTCGGAGGCTCCAAAATGTCCCAGTGGGTTTGTAGGGAATAACAAAAGCAAGAGTTTGCGTGAAGTGCGAAAGACGTACCCGCTGCGGAGGCGGCTGCTCCCCTCGGTGAGCAAAAAGACCTGCAAGGTGCTCCTCACCAGGCTGGAGGATGTGGCCGGCTCTCTGTCCAAACAGACCCCGAGCTGTAAAAAAAAGCACCTTCCCAGCTGGGTGGAGGGTTTGGGATCTGCCTTGTTCTCAGAACAAGTTCAGCCTGTGGGAACGGGCAAGAATGAGTCATCTGGGGAGAAGTGCACGGTAACTTATCCCGGGCCGGAGCAGGACCTTGATCCCGCTCCCTCGGAGCCCCGGAAGCGCCGGCTGGCCTCGCTGAACGCGGAGGCGGTGAACAACCTGCTGTTCGAACGGGACGATGGTTTGTTATCCGGCAGGCGCTTCCGCAGGGACTCCGGGAAGGCTGCTGGGGACGGTACCCTCAAGGGCTTGCAGTGCAAAGCAGGTGACAACTGGCCTGCCCTGGAAAAACCGGCTGTGAAAGCAGGGAAGGGAAAGAACCGGCATGAGCCCAGTCAGAAATGCAATAGCTGTGAGCATTCGCTGGATGAGGTCTTTGATGAAGGGGCAAAGAGGGAGGATGGTGCCATCTCCTACCATCCCACCCCAAAGAGACTGGCCAGCCTGAACGCCGTGGCCTTCCTGAAGCTGACCCACGAGAAAGACCAACCCCTGAAGCAGAGGAGTAAATCGGACGGAGAGGGCAAGTCCGAGAACCACTGTTCGAAATCTACACTCAAATGGGCCAAAGCCGGTCGGAAGAACTGTGTCAAATCCAAGAAGGAAGTGGCCAGCTTAAAAATGGATGGGCAGCACGGCTGGCAAGGCCAGACCCTGGGCACGTTTGGGAAAGGGGAGCAGCGGGACTCTTCCAAGCTCTACGGGACAACAGAGCCCATCCCCTACGAGTCGCTGTCTGGCTCCTACGCCAGCACGGAGGGCTTCTACCACAGACTGCCTTTGCTCATGGGAGGACAAGCTTCCATGAAGCCAGAGTATGGAAGACCTGGAGAGAAATCCCCAACCCCCAAACAGGAATTTCATCAGCCTTCCTTTCCCGTGCAGCAGTTCCCTCCCTTGCCCGTGCCCGGGAATCACGCGGATTGTGGATGTCTCTATGAATCCTCAGATCTGACTCCATTGAACGGGTTTTATGTTTATTATGGCCAAAGTGGATACAGTGGCTATTCCCCCTGCTCCATTTATCCCAAGGACGAGCTGTCGCAGGCTGCCACCTGCGAGGGGCTCCTGGTATCTCCCGGTTCCTTGCCATCAGGTGCTCACTTCCAGCCCCTGCACTGGTGCAGCTCTCCGTACTGCTGCGGGGAGGGAGCGGCCGTGAGCAGCTACAGCGTCTGCGGCGTGGTGCACGTGCCGGAGGGCAGGATCGGCAGCGTGCACGCGGGACGGAACAGCTACCCCTACAAAATGCCTTTTGCAGCAGGTAAGGTGCAAAGTGCACGCAAATCCCGGCCGACGTTCCCGGGAGAAGAGGGTGGCTCGGCTCGGCGCCGTGCCTGCTTGCCTGGAGGCAGGTTCCCTCTGCGAGCAGTTCTCAGCTCCACAGCCGAGCTGCGGCTTGGAAGGGATCCGCCTTCCACCTCCCCTTCCCCCGTTTTTAGCCCGGAGGGTTTTTCCCACTGAAAGGTCTTGTTGGTGTGGAAGGCAGAGAGCCGGTGAAAGGATTTGGGCAGCGAGAAGGTGACTCACGGCTTGTCATGCTGGAGCTCAGGCTGAGCTTTGATCTGTGTGGAACGAGCAGGGTTCAGTTCCTGCACGCCATCGAGCTGTGCCACTCTGAGCAGAGGGTCAGGAGCACAGCAGGATGAATTACTCCTCCCATCCCAAAATCTCATTCTGGGGACTGGGGCATCATCACAGAGCCTTTGGAGAAGCAGGCATTGCCTCTGCTGCTAGACTCTCATGGTGCCAGCTGGGGGTGTGCAGGCTTTTTGGGTTCTGTGGGTCGATCAGAGCTGGCAGGGCTGCATAGGGAGTTTCACTGTGGTGGTCTAAGTGTCAGATACATTGTTAGTTTGGGATTTCTTGATCCCATCTTTGCTCTCCATGTCTGACAATGAAGCACTGGAATGAGGAGGGGTGAGGGGTTATGGAAACGTCATTACCTGCCCGGCTCTCCTTTGTCCCCGCCTGCTTTTCAGACTTCCTGCTTTATCTTGGAGCTTTGTCTCTGCCATTGAAAAATACCTTTTTAAATATTTAAAAGTGGAGTGCTGTGTGGGGGTTATCAGACACCAGCACTGTGTGTAAAGCCATCGGGCTGGACAGTGCTGCAAACAGTCGGTCTGTAGAGGAGGCTGCTCTCCAGCTGCTGTGAGTGCCAGCATGAGATCTTTCCAGTAACCACGTGTTCCAGCTAAGAGCTGGCATGCCTTACCCGCTGAGAACAGATTTTCAGGTAGGTGGATGGAGTTTTGGTTCAAGCGAGGCTTTGTCATCTTCCGTTGTAGGAAGCTGCTGAAACTCAGGAGCGTTTGGTTGAAGTGTAATTTCTGTTTTCCCGAAATATCCCCGCTGTCATGGTGCTGCTTCCTACGGCAGCAACCAGACAGGGCTCGCTGGTGGCTTCAGAGCTCTTGAAAGTGGAATGCTCACAAGACAACCAGCTCAGCAGTGTGTTCTTGCCTGACAGTTTCTGTGTAGTGCCCCGAGGTCATACCAGTCTACTTTGTTCCTCAGCTTTTGCACGCTGGTGCCTCTGATTTTGTGCAGCCAGAAGGATGAAGGCAGTGCAGACGGAGTATTTTCCAGAGCTCAGCCCTCCCTGTGGATTCAGTGATTCCTCCTGGTGCTGGCAAGGGCAGCAGCAGGTCCAGGATGTGGGTATTTGCTAGTGTGTCCCCCTGCTACTGAGATCTCCCTTGCTGTGATTTCCTTCCTGGGTGCAACTTGGATTTAAAAACCTATAACACTGGAATCATTGAGATTTTCGTTTGTGGAATGAAGCATATAAGGAGGTCTCAGAGAATATTGACGGGGCCTTAGGCTTAAGGATTGATTTTTATATAATTATGCACCTCTGAAATATTTTCCTTCCCTAGAGTTGGGCATTTCAGTGAACTGAAGGAGCACTTTGGCTGCAAGCAGCAGGCTCCCATCACAGAGGGATCCAGCCTGACATGCCAAATGCTGTGTGTTACATCTGTCTGGTTTGGTGTCTTCCAGGTGTTCATAGGGAAGTACCAGTGTCTGTGTGGTACAAATCCAGGGACTGGGCTGTGATCTTGGGCAGTGGTTGTGGGCAGTGTGGAAGCAGAGTGGTGGGAAGGAGCTGGGACAGGCTGTGAGAGCTGCTTTAGTGCCAGTGCTGTCCGAGAGGCTGGAAGTGTGTGCCACCAAGAGCAGCTCTGCACCAGGGCTCTGATGTTCAGTAGAGATTTTTGTGAAGCTTCATCCTGCTCTAGCTCAAGCTTAAAAGCTGCTTTTGTAAGCAAAATATTTGAGAGGTGATTCCTTGCTCCATGAGTCCTGTGCCTGCCAGTTCCTGCGTCCTGATGTCCGGGCATTCCAGGGGCTTCCTGTGGCATTTGCTACCCGGGATTGATTGATTGATTGATTGATTGATTGATGATTATCTGTGGCATCCTCTGCACTCACAGCTTCACAGTGGCTTGGCTGCAGCCCCTTAGGGGAGGGTAAGGTGGGAGGCAGGAGTGAATAACTTCCCATCTCTGTGAGGGGTTCCAGCATTTCTTTGGCTGGAGCTTTAAACAAAATTTTCCCTTCAGATTTGTAAGCTCTGGTCTGAGACATCTCCTGGAGCCTGACTGGAGCTGTCCTTTGGTCACCCCAAAAAGCTCAGTCTCAGGTTTAGGCAGCAGGGATGCATCATATATTGGTCCAGGAGCTCTTTTCCTGCTGATAGGGCGTAATTACAACTGGTTCTTCCATTGGCCTGGGTTGAGGCTTGTTTGTGACTCTTGAACGGAGCAAGGTATTTCTGGGATGCTCTGAGAGGCAGTGTCAGCCAAATTCCAACGTGCTGAGGTTCCTGTGTCTGCTGCAGGGACACAGTTTTGCTGAGGGTGCAGCATCTTGTGGTTGTGTTCCACCTTGTTTCATCTTTCTGGACCTAATTTGGAGAATCTTCTCAATTTTCCCTGATTAGTAGAATTTGGCTTTTTGAAATAAGCTGGCTGCTTTTGGCAGTGTGATTTAATCCTTCCCATTGTTTCCATAAGCCTTTTATTTCTTTTATACATATTGACAGGCTGGAACTGCTTTGGACACTGGCCAGCCTTGTGTGTATTCCTGGCTGGCATTACTTGGGATTCAGATGGGTTCGTTGTGGTGCAGTGTCATCGGCAGAGCACTGGAACACGCAGGCTCGGGAACGGCTTTGCTTTTACAATCCAGTGACAGTGCAAAATGAAATTACAACCTGGAGACTCTTTACAGCTATAATACAATAAAGGGGATTTCAGGGAGAAGCGGCCGTGGTGTGGGACAGTCCCGGCTGTGTAGTTGCTTTACGTTCCAGCTGACATCCGTGACTCATTTCTTCCCTTCCCTTAGAAGGCTGCAAGTCTCTGGACCAGCTGAACCTCACAATCCCGGTGGCAGGACACCCCGCGTCACCTGCCCACCCGCTCTCAGGATGTCCCGTGCCCAGCGTGCCGCCGGCTGCAGAGCCCGTTCCTCACCTGCAGACCCCCAACTCTGACCCTCAGACCATGGCCCGAGAATGTCCCCAGAGCTCCAAGCCTCCCAGCGGCTCCAAGTCCGGGCTGCGGAACACCCCGGGCTGCCTGCACGCCTCCAACAGCAAAGCGGCCGGGGGCCACTCCCACCCCAAGCAGCAGCGGATCAGCCGGCGCAGAGCCACCAACGGCTGGATCCCCGTGGGCACGGCCTGTGAGAAGGCTGTCTACGTCGTGGTAGGTGTCTGAGGGCTGGGGCTGGGCGGGCACAGCTGCCTGTGCACCTCCAGGTGTGAAGGCTTGGGAGTTGTGGGGCTTCACTTCTAGCTGGAGGTGGTCACTAGGTGAAATTGGGATGGGATCAGAGGTGCTGCTGGCTCTGCTCCCTGTGTGCCCTGGTGTTACCTTGCACGGCGTGGCTTGGGAGGGGAGGAGAACCTGCTGCTCCTGTGCTGGCCTCACCTGAAAGGTGCCGGATCCTCCCGGCTCTGGCATGTACGAGGGTGGCACCCGAGGCATGTGGGAGTCCATCCTACAGGGAACATCCTCCAGCTGCCTTCTCCTGGGTAGGGCAGACCTGTCTGAGAAGGTGAGGGTTGTTTTAGCCTCAATTATAAGGGGCAGGTCTAGAGACAGCTCTCGTAAGGTGGCTCTCACTGATGGTGTCTGTAGCCCTACAAGGCTCTCCCAGAGCACGGAGGACTGGGACAGTATACTGGCTCTCAGATGGAATTTTTCTAGCACCTAAAATCCCCTTTCTTGTAACTTGCATGGTGGCACGGCCTGTTGCTCCTCCAGGGGTTTCCTGTCTGTACTTTCCCATTTGTTGCGTTCAGGGGCAGAGACTGGTTCCTGTAAGATGGGAGATTTCCTGCCAGAGAATTCAATTAGCTCCAGTCAAGTCCACTTCAATTGCTAGAGAAGGCAATATCCTTCATCTTATTAAAGCATAAGGGCTTGAAATGGGCCCCACGTGGTGTCTGGGAAGGTGGGACAAGGCACTGATGTGCAGTAGATGTCAGGAGGAAGGAGGGCTGTGGTCCAGGAAGGATCTGTGCTGCTGCTTGGTGTGGTGGCACAACCTCAGGCTGCTGAGAGCAGCAGCCAGGGCAGGTTTTGGAGCTTTAGCCTTTAGGACTGTGTCCAGTTGCCAAGGGCTGTGCCAGAATGAAGCCTGTCAAAGCCAGGGACTGGCCTTGTGCATCCATTCCTCAGGCTGTCACACCCCAAAGGAGCAGCAAGGCATTAATCTCCTTAAGATGCTTCCAATCCTGCCTGGGAGATCTGGCAAGAGGTTAAACCACCCTGCTCAGGCATTCTGAAATGAAGCTCAGAGCAAAAGCAAACTAAGAACCCCCCGTTCATAGTCCCAAAAGGGATCATTTTGTACTGTCAGAGGGTACAAAGGAATCATTGGCAGTCCTGCTAAGGAAAGCTTTGTGCCACGGCCTTCCTGCCCTGCTCATGTCAAATATTTCATGTTTTATTGGTTTTCTTACCATGTTTGTATCAGAGAAACACACAGCATTCGAAACACACCTAGTTTTTGGTGCCTTTGAATGGGAAGGAAAAGCAGGCCTCCAGGTGGGCAGGTGGAAAGGTGATTTTCCCAAAGATTGTGGTTCTACACGCAGAACGGAAGGAGCGCGTGTGTTTGAATTTGAAATCAGAGTATTAATTTCAGCAATTAGTGCTTTTCTGAGATGTGCTCTCCCCCTGTTGAGCTGCCTGCACTATGGAGGAGAACCACAAAGTCACCCTTTGCCTGCTCACCAGGGTTGTTTTGGTCGTTTGTGTGTGCAGAACGAGCCGGAGCCGGCCGTGCGCAAGAGCTACCAGGCTGTGGAGAGGGACGGGGAGATCATCCGGGTGCGGGACACCGTGCTCCTCAAATCGGGGCCCCGCAAGAAATCCATGCCCTACGTGGCCAAGATCTCCGCCCTCTGGGAGGACCCCAAGACAGGTACTGTGCCAGCAGAGTGTGTGTGTGTGCTCCACAGAAGCAGGGAAGGGATGGATCTCGGGAGAGCTGCAGGCTGGTTGGGGTACCGGGGTGATGGAGAGGGGATGAGCGCCGTGGATTCCATCTGGATTGTTCCAGGAGCTGAAATGGTTCCTTAATCACTCGTCTGGGGCTGCTAATGGAAATCTTGCTGGATGTGAAAGCACGTAATATTTGCCAAGTGCTCGTCTTAGCAGCCCTCTCCCGTGTTATTTCATTGCTCAGATATCAGGGGAGACGCTGTTTGCTCCAATCCGACATCTGGGCTGGGAGCTGCTAGGAACAGGGCTCTTGTGCAGCAGCTCTGATGGACCCCACTAGAGCTGGGGATGGGAGTTTTGGGGACTTATGGTAAGGTCTGGTGTCTGACTGAGAGTCCCTGAGCCAAGGAGGCTGAGCCAATGCTTTAAAGTAGAGGTTGTGCTTAAAAAGGGGGGGGAAAGCCCCAAAAATTCAGTGTAAAAGACATAAATCGAGGTGTGGTGAGGACCATTGTGATTCTGTCAGTGCAGCAGCAGCAGCAGCAGCAATTCTGCCCTGAACCTGGGAATCAGTGCTGCAAGTTCCCACCTTTGGATGACCGTCTTTTCCAGCTTGTGTGCTGAATGGATTCTTTTTTCAGGTGGAAACGTTTGCTTTTTGAATCTTTGGGGAGTCTTTTTGTGCCTGACTTCCTTGGGATGTTGTAACCCGAGTAGAAGGAGGCGAAGGCATAGTGGGAAAGCAACACGACCGACTCCATGCAGCTCCTTGCTGTAACAAAGGGACACCTAGTTCAGCATGAAATATTTATCAGCCACAGCTGCCTCTCCGTGAGCGCTGTGGGAATGAAGGGGATGGAGCAGCAGGAGGAAGCTGGGAATGAGTGGGAAAACACTCGGAGGAAGCTGAGGTTTGACTCGTTCTAATCCGTGTCGTTGCAGGGGAGCTGATGATGAGCCTCCTGTGGTATTACAGACCAGAGCACACTCAGGGAGGCCGCAACCCCAGCATGCACCAGGTGAGTCCTGAGCCTGGGCAGGGCATCCCGGGCTGTCTGTGCTCCTTTCAGGAAGAGGGGACTGCCTCAAGCATCTCCCTGCATTCCTGGGTGGCCTCAAGCTGAGTGCAGCAGAGCTCTCTTGGCTGTGATGCAGCTGTTGCCAGATATGTTGAGTGGTGGTGTCCTATAGTTGGGCTTTCCCCCCAGATTTATTGTCCTGTGGAGAAGCTCTGGGCCCTTACAAAAGCTGCTGAGCTCCTTACATGGAGGCTCTAAGAGAAACTGCTGAGTGTTGATGTTTCTCCCTTTAATCTGAGAAAATTCCACATATTAAGTAAAATGTAATTTTGACTGTTACCTTAAGGATAAGAATAAGTTTATACTGAATGAAGATCAGACACCTTTCCAAAAGCATATTTTAAATTCCTGCAGGACTGCAGAGCCTGATGCAGAAGCTCCTGCTGCCATTTTGCGGGAAACTGGAGTGCCTGTGTCATGTGCTGCCTTTTAATAAATCCCTTAATCTGCTTCTTAAACTCCAAAAACGTGTTAGTTTTCTACAGAAATGTGGATGCATCATCCTTGCCCTGCATAGGTTTATGATGAGAACTAAAGTCTGACTTGAGGATGCTGTGCCAGGATAATGGAGTTGCTTTTTAAAGAAAAAACGTGTGAATCACTGTGACTTCACGCCTTGCTCTGCTTTGCATGGGCTTGTGTTGGGTGACAGAGCAAGCTGGTTTTAACTGGGAATGAAGAATTCACTGCTGTGTTCAACCCAATTTTAAACACTTGATGCTTTCTTAATTTCTATTACTTTTTTAAATAGAAAGGGAGGGAGGGAGGGAGGGTTTGAGAGCAGGACTCGGCTTGCAGGGCACAGGTGAGTTTCTGAACCAAAATGTGGCACTTTATAAATGAAAGGTGAGTGTATCCGGTTGCATTTCAGTCCAGGGAGAATGCCAGGAGGAATTAAGCCAGGTTTTTGCAAACCCACTTAAATTACACAGTTCTCCAAACAAGAGAGAGCTTGGGCTGTGGGCTGGGCCAGGCTTGCCAGGGTGACTCAGGTAGTTTTGACTCAAGGAATAACCCAGAACCCCAAGGTGCAGAAGGCAGGTGTGGCATTCCCAGTGTCCCTGATCAATCCTGTCCCCAGATGTTCTCACCCTTTTGTGAGTGTGCCCTTCCAGCAAAGCAGAAATGGAGCCTGCAGGGAATGCTTCCAGACTTGTGCAGGGCATCCTTGTTCCCAGAGATCATCCCTGCTGATGTAACCATACCTGAAATTCTTCTCAGTGCCTCCATCTGGGTTACCCTGTGTCTAACCAATCCTGCCTGCTGCAGAGCCAAGTTCCCCGAATTACTCTGGGAAAAACTGAAGAGAAGTTTGCCAGTAGAGGTTGTGGCTGCTCCTCCTTGGCTGTGTTCAAGTCCAGGTTGGATGGGGCTTGAAGCAACCTGGTCTAGTGGAAGGTGTCCCTGCCCATGGCAGGGGGTGGAATGAGATAATTAAGGTCCCTACCAACCCAACCCAACCCATTGCAGGATTCTATCCCATGATTCTGAAAAAGGCTACTGCTCTCACTAAACCAGCCTTTTTAATTGAATTGGGATGAGGAAGTGATTGGACAAGAAGAGTTTCCTTAAGTTTTGATATAAAGATGGATTAGAGAATCCAGGAGGAAAGGAGAGACCGAGGCGTGCAGTCAGCAGTGGCCCTGCTGCTGAAGAGCTTTGTGACATTGGAAATTCATGTGAGACTGGGGCACTGGGTGTCACAAAATGTGGAATGGTGGGAGAGTCAGTGCTTTGCTCGCTGGTGCTGGATAAAACTGTAGTGCAGAGAGCACGCAGCAGTGCCTGGGTTCTGTGGGACACTGGCTCTGAAGAGTATTCACTGTGGGCATGCTTCAGTGGCTTCACATTCAGGTGATGGGTGAAGGCCCTTCCCTCTCTGGGTGGGTGAGGGTGTGGAGCTGGCTGTGTGACCTGTCCCCTCCCCTCCCGGCACAGAATGAGATCTTTGCATCGCGGCACCAGGACGAGAACAGCGTCGCCTGCATCGAGGAGAAGTGCTACGTGCTGACCTTCGCAGAGTACTGCAGGTAGGTGGAGCTCTGAACCTGCTGCACTTCCCGAACCTCCCCCTGCCTCCAGCCTCTCTCACGATGCCCATTTCCAGCCATCCCAGCTGTCCCAGCCCCGCGGGCTGTGGTGGAGCTGGAGCTGGGGTAGTGACACTCGCTCTGCTGCAGGCTGGGGGCTTCTCCCACTCCACATCCATTACATGGCTGGTTTGTATAGAATCATGGAATTGTTTGGGTTGGAAAAGACCCTTAAGATCATCGAGTCCAGCTGTTCCCCCAGAACTGCCAAGGCCACCACTGACCCATGTCCCCAAGTGCCACATCCACACAACTTTAAATCCCTCCAGGGATGGTGACTCCACCACAGCCTGTTCCAAGGCCTGACCATCCTTTCCCTGAAGGAATTTTCCCAATATCCAGCGTAAACCTCCCCTGGTACAATTTGAGGCCTCTTCCTCACAACCTGTCCCTGGTTCCCTGGGAGCAGAGCCCGATGTCCTCTGGCTGCACCCTCCTGTCAGGGAGTTGTGGAGAGCCAGAAAGTCCCCCTGAGCCTCCTTTGCTCCAGGCTGAGCCCCCCCTGCTCCCTCAGCAATTCCTGGTGCTCCAAACCCTTCCCCAGCCTCTTGTGCTCCTCTGAAGGGACTCCCAAATATTGATGCTTTTATGAGCTTGGTACCACTGCATGTGGTTTCAAGGAAGAGAGGTGTGCAGGAAAACATGGCACTTGGAGCTAAAAACCAAGTGAGCTAGGAGGAGATCCTAAATATCCATCTCTTGTGGGACACAGGTGCCAGACTACCCAAAAACCTGCTGATCCACATGGCAGTGTTCGTGCTGGATACCAGATCCTGGGATTTTGGCAGCAGCACCCCTTGGAGCAGTGACTCGGGCTGCCGTAGTTGTGCTCTTGCTGATTGAATTGCAGCTTTGTCAGTAAAAACTTGCCAGCATCCCTATTCCAGGCTGCCATCCTGTGATGGATATGGCTGAAGGAAAACAGGGATTGAATGGGCACAAACCCATAATGCAAAACCAGTGCTTTAAATGTCCTCAGTTCTGCTGGGTGCATCTCGTGGTCTGTGCAGCCCTGCCACAGAGGGGCCTCCTCCTCAGCCTGCTCCTGGCCCAGGGCTCTGCTCTTGGAATTTCTAAAAACAAACTCTTTAGAAGCTGAATTTTGATCTTTCTTTTGAGAACACTAAAACAGAAACTCCAAACAAACAAAAAAATACCGACCTAACCCCAGCAACAACAAACCAAACAAAGCCAACCAAACAAAACCCCATCCCCAAGCTTTGGATCAAAGCAGTTCCTTTCCATTCTAACACCCCAGTCTTCTGGAACAGCTACTGGCAGGAATTTTTTCCTGCTCTTGTGGGTCAGGTCACCTTTGAGAGATGGTCCCTGAAGGCATCCTGAATTGTTTTCCTAAACGTTGGTGCATTAGCATTTATTAGGGGCTAATTAACAAAAATGAGGCCAAATCATTAAAAACAAGGTGGCTGATTGCTGTCACCTTTGGTGCTTTACGATATCCACCAGTATGGAAATATAAACTTATGTTGCTTCCTGCAGGGTTCTCTTTGAACAAAGCTTTGTCCACATTCCTCCCCTTCCCTTTATCCTCCAGCAGCTGCAGTTGTGGCTCCCAGCAGGACACAGGCAGCAGGAGAGGGAATGAGTTCATGGTCCCCAGCACAGGAAGGACATGGACCTGTTGGAGCAAGTCCAGAGGAGGCCATCAGGTTGATCAGAGGGATGGAGCACCTCTCCTCTGAGGAAAGGCTGAGAGAATAGGGACTGTTCATCCTGAAAAAGTGAAGGCTTCAGAGTGACCTAATTGCCCCTTCCAGTACCTCAAGGGAGCCCACAGGAAAAATGGAGAAAGGCTGTTTCCAGGACAAGGGGGAATGGCTTCACACTGCCAAAGGGCAGGGATAGATGGGATATTAGGAATAAATTCTTCCCTGTGAGGGTGGTTAAGCCCTGGCACAGGTTGCCCAGAGAATCTGTGGCTGCCCCATTT
This sequence comes from Eopsaltria australis, assembly GCA_034509425.1. Classification (NCBI taxonomy): domain Eukaryota; kingdom Metazoa; phylum Chordata; class Aves; order Passeriformes; family Petroicidae; genus Eopsaltria; species Eopsaltria australis. The sequence goes on along the minus strand of JAVTVJ010000305.1, from coordinate 315,132 downwards.
CTGGCAGGGTCCAAGGCCATGTTGGATGGGGCTTGGAGCAACCTGGGATAGTGGAAGATGGAACCTAGGGAGAGGTGTCCCTGGATGAGCCTCAATGTCCCTTCCAACCCGAAGCATTCCAGGATTCTCTGCTAACTCTTCCGATGTGATTGCCTCGCAGATTTTGTGCCTTGGCAAAGCGTCGAGTCGAAGGGATCCCGGGCAGGAAAACCATCATGGTTCCTCCCTCGGAGGAGTATTCCACCCCTCTGCACCGCAAGGTGCCCGAGGACACGGACCCCGAGCTGGTTTTCCTCTGTCGTCACGTCTACGACTTCAGGCACGGGCGCATCCTGAAGAACCCGCAGTAGCACAGCCCTTCCATCGGGAGCAGCCCGGGACACCTGAGCACTCTCCCCCACCTCGTGCTGCTGCGGGTGGGAGCGCCCAGCGCTCCGTCCTGGGGCTGGGGAGCGGCGTGAGCAGCGGAGCCCGCGGAGGGAGGCAGCAGCCGAAAGCACAGCACTTCGTTAAAAGCATAAAATGAAAATATATACGTAAAAAAAGAAAAATAAATACATGTATATAGATATAGGGATTTGCATAAGTAAATCTATATCTATATATGTATGTAGAGCTGCATCTGTCGGGAGGGTTTGCAGGGGATAGAAGCCAGGAAGCAATGCAGAGCCGTGGCTGGGGGAACGGTGGGAAGGTGCAGGAGGGATGTGTTGGTGCAGTGTTGGTTGAGTCTGGCTGGGATGGTCGATGGTTTTCGGGCCATGAGCTGAGCCCAGTTCTTGGCAGAGCACAGGAGAGTCTCCTTGGTCCCACAGGACAGACTCTGAGGATTCCCATGGTGAGAGCTTCAAAATACAGCTTTGGGAGCTGCCTGGGTGCAGAGTGGCGGTGTGTCATGCTTGGATACGTGTTGCTACATCAGGGGATCGTGACCCCTGTTCTCCCTCATCTTTTCCCTCCCCTCACCTCGCTGCTCTGTGATTCACCACCTAGACTGGGGCTTGGAGCCTGCTCCATGGTGGAGCAGAGGGAGCTGGCAAGGGGGCAAGTGTCACACCCCAGTGTAGGGTTAGAGCTGGGCCTGTCCCAGGTGTCCTGACTGAGCCCATGGGATCCTATGCCCCGTTCCCAAGGTCTGGCGCTCACCAGCACGCGTCGCTCGGAAGCTTGGAGCTCACAAAGTGGGCTCTGCTGGGGAGAACCACGTTTTTTCTTCTCTTCTGAGTGTTGCTCTTCCTCTGATGGCTCCAGAGGCCCTGGATTTTCTCTTTCTTCCCTGTAATGTTTCCTGTAATGTCGTTTACAGTCCCTGCTTATCCCTGTGTGTCTGCAGTGGGAAGAAGCCAGAGGGGGAAGTGGCAAATCCTTTTCTTGCGTGTATTTGGCTTTTTTAAAATCCTTCCCCATGTGACTGTCCTGATCCTGGGAGTGCTGCTGAAGCCATCAGCAGCCTCTCACCCTCCAAACTCATCCCGGTGTCCGAGCAAGCTCACCAAAGTGGCTTTGTGGCTCCTGAAAGGACCTGAGCATCGGGAAAGGTTCGCATGGACCATGCGAGCCCCGCGGGTCCTGCCTCTTGCCTTACCTGTACAGATCCCAGACAGACCTTAGCTTATCTCAATGCTAACTTGGAGTTAATCCCAAAGCAAACCAAAGGACAGTGTCACATCCCGGGGAGTCACTGCACCAAGCTGGGAGCCCAGCCCAAGATTGCACTAACGTCCAGCAGAACTAACCCAGTGCCACCTGCATTCCTGCTGGCTGGAGCTGCTCACTGAAACGAGGGATCTACGTTTTCCCGGTCTTTTGGGGCTTCTGAACTTGTGTTCTGTGGTGGAAGTGTTAATTCTGCTTTAATGTCCTATCAGTGGAAGCAGCATGCTCTGCACTCCCTGGGGATGCCTGCTTGTCACCTTGCTCCAGTGGCTGCACACCTGCCCGGCCTGGAGAGAAAACCCACAGCATCCAATTCCTTACGTGGAATAGTTCAGACATGCAGGAGTTCTCCAGAGATTTGCTCTACATACCAAAGAGGGGAACATGTCCAGAGGCGATGGCTTGAGGGGATGACAAGGTCTGGCACCCCCTGCAGCTGGTGGATAATTCCTGCTGGAAAATTCCTGTTTATTCCCACCTGTGTGGCCCAGGGAGAGCACCCAGCTGCAAGAAGGGGGATCCCAGGTGTGCAAGCAAGAATTGTCAGGTGAAGGATCTTCTCTCACTTATACCTCAAGATACTGTTGGTGTCAAAGGGATTGCCCAGATCTCTCCTGAACAATTCGCTTGGCACTGGGGGTCTCTTGGAATGATGTGGTGAGGCTGTGTTGAGGTGGGAAGTGGTGGCACTTTGGGAACACTTGGATGAAGGGGTGCAAGGAGGCATTGGAGAATGTGGTCTCTGATGCTTCTGGGGGAGGATCTGAAGTGGTTTTCCCCTGAAGGAGGGAGGGAGGACTCTGGAGAAGTGGAGCTGTTCCTGCCCGTGACACAGAGGGAATGGCAGCTGCTGGGCTGTGGGGGGAGTGCAGCAGCTGCACCCCACAGTGGGTGGAAGGTGATGGGAAGCCCTAAATCCACGTGTTTGGCTCCATGGGAACTCCTTTGCCCCTGAACCTGAAGCAGGAGAGCTGCTGTGGCCACTTCTCCTTGGCAGTGCTTTGGACACGGAATGCTGAGAGAGCCACCGGCTGGGTGAGCCTGAGCACTGCTGCAGCTGGGGCCAGGTGTGAGACCCAGCCTTGGAAACACAGTAACTCACCAAAATTCCTCCTGCCCCATCTCCCCCTGCTCCCACCTTGTCCTGGCTCCTCTACAGGTAGCAGGGAAATTATCCTTGCCCTGTGTCCATAATGGGCTCCAGTCCAGCTCCGGAGAGGACAAACCTGACTCTTCTCATGTTGAATCTGCTTCAGGCCACGAACATTGAGGTTCACGTGGTTGCTGATGCTGTTGTACAAACAGCATGTAAATGAACTGAAATGTCTTACCCCTAATGAAAAGATTTCCTGCTTTTTTAATCTATTAGATATGGAAATATTTTTTGAAACTGAAAAATGCAGTCGGTAGAATTTAAATCGAAGCGTAATACATGTAAAATATATTTTAGTTGATAATTTTGTAAAATGCACTTTTTTGTGTCTCTTCCCTGGTTTCCCAGATCTGTATTTCATTGTTTACAGATGGAATGAGAACATTCCCTATTCCCTCCTTCTGTGAGAAAGATATATTAGAAGTAATTCTTAAAAAATAAATTTGAAAAATCGTATTGATTTAGAAAACAAACCAGTGCTGGACTGTTCTTCCCGTTCCTGCCTGAACTTCCCACCTGGACCTGGTGGTTGCAGGAGTCAGGAGTGCTTGGGAGCAGATGTGGGTGCTCAGGGTTGTGGGATGAGAGATCTGCTTGGTTTTCCATGGAAATAGAGCAAGTGGCAACAGGATAGGCAGAGATTGACTGACTTTTTTCCAGTCTGCTCTTGACAGCCACAGTCAGTGGAATATTTGAGTCTCTGCTGTTCAGGTGGAGCAGGAGGTGCCACAGGCTCCTTCTCGGCTTCCATGGTCTCCACTCCCTATTGAGATGTTCTGCTGCTTCTGGGAGCTGTGGGCCTTGCACACCTGGGGAGGGAGGGAATGACTTCTGGGAAAAAAAATGGGCAGAAGGAAAGAGTAATGTCTGACATGGAATTAGCCCCTAATCACAGAGAAGGGAGCAAGGGGCACGTGGGGTAGATGCAGATGAGGTGGGCATGGTGGAACTGCATCCATAACCCTGGGATAATCCATTGGACCCTGGCTGCATCTGAAATTTCCTGCCCTTTGCACTCCCAGGTCACCCTGAGCAGGAGATTCTGAGACAGGCCCATCAGATGAGCTGGGGCTGCTCAGTCCCTGTCCCCTTGTAGCCCTGCTGGCATCACACCTGTTCTTAAATTCCTGATTGGATTTCTTCCTAGGATTAGGGATTTTGCTAGAGGATCCTTGCCTTTTGCTTCCTGCTCCCAGCCTTGTCAGCACAGCTCCTCACAGGGAGCTGCCAGAAGCACAGACCTGGAGAAGCAGAACAAACCAAGAGAATTCCTGAAAAAGGAAACCACAGTGATGAAGTGAAGGCAGCTGGGAATTTTCCTCCCAAGGGGAGGAAGGAGCTCATCCAGGGGCATGTACATTTGTGAGCTGGTGTGGGGTCACTGAGCATTCCTGACCCCATGGCCTGGGATTTCTGCTGAAGAACCAATTTGAGGTTTTCCAGTTGGATTTAATGCCACTTGGTTACTGGGAGCCATCAGTGATGTGGGTGCCAGAAACGCAACACAACCCTGCCCCCTGTGCGTGCCCCACGGCCGGCTCCGGTGCTTTTCGGGGTGTGGATGCTCCCTCGGAGGGGCTCCTTGGAAAGACAACCAAGAAAAAGCTTTTCCATCCCTGCTTTTCCTGTGTGGCGAGCCGTCACCAAACGGATAATCTGTGGCGGGCTGAAAAGTTGGGATTAATGTCGAACAAAATTGGATTTAGTGTTGAAATCTGCTACCCGAGGGAGGCGCGCGGAGCCCTATCCGGCTCTCCGGGGTCTGGCACTCAGCAAACTGCTCTTGTATCGTGACTGATGCTGCCAGGAATGTTCTGCTGCCATCCTGGCAGAGTCCTGGTGGCCACAGGTTGTCCGTGGAGTCCCCCATGCCTCAGGAAGGTGTGGGTTCACTGGCTGGGAAGCATGAGGTGTGTGGCCATTGGAATCCCACCCGGCTTTGGCCAGCTGGGCATCCCCTGGCAGGTTTTGATGACCAGCAGTGGTTCAAGTACCAGCAGAGCCAACCTGTGCCATTTCCTTCATTTTCATGGGCAGTGTCTGAAGGTGACAGAACCTTGTGGCAATTGCAGGGAGAAGTTGACACTTGGGGTGCTGGGAAGGAACTGTCAGGGCTGTAGGCACTTCCAGAGGCTTTGGATAAGATTTGGGCACCAGGATGAGCGTGCTGAGAGGGTGGGAGATGTTGAAAAGTGCATCCTGACTTTTGGGAATTAATCCTTTGAGAGGCACAGCAGTGTCCTGCAGATTCAGGGATGCTGGTGTTGCTCTTTGTTCCGCTTTGGAGCAGCTCTTTTTTCCAGGGAAAGTGCCAGCTGCTCTCCCGGTGCTGCTGTGGGAGCCTTCCTGGGGGCTTCCCCACCTCACTCCGCACACGTCCCAGCCAAGCAGATCCAGGGCAGCATCCAGGACTGGCTGAAGTGTCTTCCCACCTGGAGCGAAAGCCACGAGCTCCTGCTTGCATTTAAGTGCGGCTTTAATGCCGCTAATGGTAATTGGCTGTAATGGTGCCAAGATCCCTGCGAGCCAAGAGACGGGAGCAGTTGGGGCTGTCACATGAACGCGACAGAGCGCTCCGGCACCCGCCCGGCTCCACCCCTGAGCAGCGCCTGGGGGTGGGATTTGTCCCATCGCCGGTGAGTTGGTGCCGCACAGGGAGAAGGGATACACGCCCCCTTAACCTGGCGGCTCCAGGAGCCTGGGAGTGGGCAATTCCCTGTTTTACTGTGCCCTTCTCACCCCATCCATATGGGATGAACACTTGGCTCGCTGAACTGGGGGCTCGAGGGGAGATGATGGATAACTGCTCGCTAATCCCCGCGTGCCAGCGTTGGCTCTGCTGCTCCAAATGCTGCAGTGGCAGCACAGGGAGCCCCCAGCTCCATTGGCACAGGCTCCATCCATGGGAAAGCAGCCGCAGCCTCGCAGAGCCACTCTTGGAATGGCTACTGCACTGCCTGTGTCACTTGGAAGCTGAATAAAAATGAGGTTGAGCTTTTCATGTTCTCCAGCTGCTGCTCCTGCCATGGCTGCATCCCTGTGCCCAAAACCTCAGGGTCCTGGAGCAGCAGTACATGGAGCTGTTTCTCCAGAAACATCAAGCTGGACTTTCCTGGATGCTCTTCCCTGTGATAAAGCCCTTGGCAGAAAGGTAATTCCTATCTGGCCGTTGGGAATGGAGCTGTGCTAAGGGGCCACGTGGGGACTGGCCAGGACTGTACGGCTTCAGCCTCCTGCAAAACCCCAAAATCCAGCTAAATCACCCCTTTATACCTGAATTTTCCTTAAATTCCAAACGCCAGCCTGGAACACGTGTTGAGAGCTCTGCAGGGCCACTGGGAGCGGCGCTGGGCAGCGTGAGAGACTGAGGCCAAAAGCAGGAACTAAAGGAAGACAACGAGCCCAAAAATCAGGGGAGCAGAGGAGGAATCAGGTGAGCACCGCCAGGTGTGCTGGGAAAGGCATCCAGCCCCTATCCATGGGTTCCATATGGGATGGGACTCACCAGAGTGGTGTGAACTTGCAGCACAGTGCTCAGTGCTGGCCTCGGGGTCGTAATTAATAGTGGGAAATGGTGATTAATAATTGGAGATGGTATAAAGGGGTTACCTGGACTGGGCCGGAGCCGAGGGGTCTCTCGGAGCGCGGCGTTGCCATAGGGATCCGACGGCTTCTCCGTCAGAGCCTCCAGCGAGAGCAGTTAATCCATTTTTAAGAGGAAAGGATATTTAATAAAGGGAACCATTTAAACTGGATTTACAAGGCACGCTGAATGGAGGCCCCATTTATTCCGTGACTTCATATTTAATTTTAATATCTCTATAAACCTCTCCAGAGTGTTCTGCATAAACAAGCCGGAGCCGGAGCGGTTCGACCGCCCAGTGATTCTTGAAAGCAAATCAATTTAACAGGGCTTGGAAAAAAACCTGCCTCTCCAGGAATATTCTTCCGCCCTCTGAAGGAGCACTGGAATAGCCGTATTAGAAAACAACAAACAAGCTGTTTTGATGGAGAGGGATTTCTGAAAGGACAACGGTGCAAAGCGGGGTTGGGAGCCTCCGCAGTGAGCCAGGTTGTTGGGAATTTGCTTTGCTGCTCTGTTATCTCTGCATTCATAAATAATGTAATTAATAATCATGTAACTTCATCAATAATCCAGCTTTTCCTGTAGCCATGCTGGCTGCTGTTCCCGTGCTGCTGCCTGAGCAGGGATGTGGTGACTGTGCAAAGTCCATAGGAAAGCTGGGATAGGGACGATGACACCTGGCAGCATTTAGCACTCCATAAATGAGGAAAGCACAGGAAGGCAGCCAGATTTCCCACGAGGAAGCAGTTTGTGACTGTTCCCAGAGCAGTTCTGCTTCCTGCTCTGGGAATGTCATGGTTTTGGAAGAATCAAGTTCTCTGGGAAGAGCTGGTGAGGAAACTCCCTTCTTCCTCTGTGGCAGGTAAACTCTCCTGCTCCTCAGCGCCTGGCTCAGGGCACAGAGCAAATTCCCTGGGTTTCCTTTGTCCCTGGAACATCTCATTTTAATTTCTTTTTAATATGTAGACATAGAAAGCTGGCTCTAGTTTCTCCTCCATCTTTTGGGTGGTCCCTGAACGCAGATTTAACGAGCAGCCAGCCCATGCAGTGGTTTGTGCTCTCAGATCACAGAATGTTCCCTCACCTCCACTTAATCCCTTTCCCCCCTCTTTTTCCTTCTACACAGATTACCCCCCTAGCAGGAAACAGCATCTTCTGCAGCCCTGGGCCATGGAGATGGATTTCTCAAGACTCTGAACTGCTCAGTATGAGGGTGATTTGGCAGTCAGATGATTCTCCCTGTCCCAGGCTGGAGGATGTTTCTCCCTATCCCAGCCAAAGATCCTTGAGTGGGATTGGATTTGTAGCACATCAGATAATTAGTCTATAAAAAGGGAATTATATGGCACGTTAATGAGCATGGTTGGGTTTTGTTCTCACCTCCCTGCAAGATGAAAGCTGGGACTCCCCGTGGGAATTGATTTCCCCGTGGGATCTCCCTGTCTCAGCAACATGATGTCCCAAAAGGAGCCCCACAGATGCGTGTGGGTCTGGAAATTGGGATCCAGGCAGGCAGCAACCCCCATTTCCAGGGACAGACCCCTTGCTCCCAATCCATTTTTGTCCTAATATTTGAGCAAATGTTCTTGTAATTTAACTTTCCTGATTAGTTTTCTTCTAAAATCTGGAAATAATGCAAGTTTGGTTTTTCTTTCATGGATAGAAAGGGGGAAAAACCCTTTTCATCACTCTTTAACAGAAAGCCTCAGTCTTCCATGGTCCAGAGCAAGAGGAGGCACAAATGGACTGATTTATTTAATTCTTCCTGATGTTTATTTTAAATTAATCCTGTTGGGACAGATGTCAGGCCAGAATTCTTGCTGGAGTCGCTTGTGTTCTTTGATCTAATTAACAATGGCTCGTGTTTTATAATAACTCATTTTTCTAATAATTAATTTTTCATGAGGGATGGGATTGCTCTTTGCTCTTTGCCTTCCCCTAGATCCTGAGTTTCCTCCCTCATTTTTCTTCCCTTCAATAGTCATTTTCCAAACCACCTTGATGCTGATACATTTCAGGCTTGAAAAACACTGGAAATAACTTTCCAAATACGCTGCATTTAGAGAAAAAATCAGATTAATTGTACATGTTTATTCATTAAAAGCACCAGTAGGGTCATGCTGTGCACACACAGGGAATTTAACACGGAAAAACAAACGGAGTGTGTACATCAGTAGTAATAAAATAGGAATGATGCTGCCGTGATTCATTGACCCAGGATTTCTGACTGGAATGTACAGTGGGCTTGATGACAAACCCTCAGACTTTCCTTGGGAAGTGCCTCTGGAATACTCAGGAAAATGCTTTTAGGGATTACACAGCACTTTAAATAACATGCTGCCCAGGATAGCCTGAAGGCACAAAACTTCCCGTTCCTATAAAATCCAGGTTACGAATGGAAAACCATATCGAGAAGAACAAGAAAAAGATCAGAATATTGAGAAGTTTGCCTCAGTACCACAACTGAAGATTGGACCTGATGGTCTTGGAGGCCTTTTCCAAACTAAATGCTTCTGGAATTCTGCAAGTCTGCCAGCCTGGACTCCACACAGATGGCACCGTTCCTCCAATGTCTGTCTGTCCTCTCCAGGATGATAAATTTGTCCATGTTTCCAGCCAGATCCCCTCTCGTTCAGCTTATCCCCAAAACTTCCCAGCATCCATCCACCACCAGTCTCCAATATTCCCGTCAAATACTTTTCCTGGGGCAAAGCGTGTCCTTCACAGGTCGTTATCACTCCTGGCACACGGAGTTGGTTAGGTTACAAACCTAAACAGGGCTCAGTCAAATGGGTCTTTAACAATCCCTTTCCGGTTTCTTTTTGCCCTGGGGACAACGGTTTCTGGTGTCAGGGATGAGATGCTGCAGGTTTTGGAGGTGTTGGAGCAGATCCAGTCCTCGTCCTACCGCCTGTGAAAGCACAAAAACATTAATTGCCTACAAATTCCAGCAGGAGCTTCACACACACACAGTCACGACTTCATTACAGCCCCGCAGGAGCCGCCTGGGAGCCTCGGGAAACTCCGTGTAAAGAGCAGCGAATAGACCTGGAATGAGTTAAGAGACTTGGAGACTCTCCTGCGACACAGGTTTGGGAGCTGTGCAGGATTTAATGTGTGTTTGTACTGAGCGCTGGTGGTAAAACCCCGGCTGGCTGCGACTCCGGGCACGTCTGTGAGTGCATCCAGCAGCTCCGAGGGATCCGAGATGGGTCAGCGGGAGGATAAAGGGTGCGGCGAGGGAGTTGTGGTTGTTACTGACTTAAAATTGGATGCGCTCAGCCTGGCAACAGGCTTTGCATGTCAACCTGATTTCTGAGGGGGAAGATCTGGGAGGCAGGAGAACAACTGCGAGAGCTGTGCCCGAGCCGCTGTCCCCGTTGCGCTGGCGCCTGCGGGATTCCTGACCTCGCTCCGACCTCCGGCCCAGCTGGAGCGTGTGGAGTGTGTGACAGCTCCGTGCAGTGCTCGGGGAGCGCGTAGCCCGGGGGGATGTGGATCCATGCAGTGTCTGCCAGCCCTGCTGGCTGCCTGCCCCGCAGCCTCCGCTCCCGGCGCGCTGTCTGCGCATCCCCGGGGACCGCGATGCGCTCCGGCCCCGCTCCCCGCGTCCTCAGCCCAGATCCGAGGGGCAAGAGCTGTCACGGCCTCTGCTGGTTCTCCTGCCGCTAAAGGAGCTAAACCTCCCGGGATGGCTCCATTCAGAAGTGATTCCACAGTCGTGGCCAGCGGAGCAGACGGAGCTCAGCGTAAGGAACCGAGCTCGGAGTCAAGGCGCAAGGTCTTTGCAAGTCCAGCATATCGATGAATTTATAACCAGATCCTTCAGCACAAAGTTTTTCTTGAAAGCTGATTTTTGTGTTTGACCGTCTCCTCGGAATTACTCGGCATGTTCATCCAGAGTGTTTAAAAAGGCTTTTTTTTCCCCCAGAGATAAGAAACTCCGCCTCCGTAGTGAGCTGATTGTGGAGCGGCTTCTGTGCTTATCCCCTTGGTTAAGAGGCTTTATTATACCAAATTACGGGATAATCTCTGGACACGCAGCCGCAGCGTCGATCTCTCCTCCTTTGCTTGTTTCACTTTTTGATCCAGAGCTGCTCACACCAATCCAGGGGGTCTCCTCTGATAGGAGTCACCGTCCTGTTTCTCGGCTGGGGAGCTGGCATCGGCCCAAACTGATGTTTTTTCAAGAAACCTCTTTTCTCCTGCTCAGCTTTTCCAGAGGCCTCGCACGTTTGTCCTTTTTGCAGTTTGTCAGACCAAAATAAATATCTGATCTCACCCCAAAGGCCAGCAGAGCCTTGGCAGGGCATTCACGATGACATCAGTGTCCAGCCTCACTCCGAGCTGAAAGGACAGGAGCATCCCTCAGTCTTTCTCTCCATCCCCTCTGGGAGCTGGCCTTTTCCTTGTCACACTGATACATATTCCTGATTTCTGGCAGCCAAGGTGAGTTCTGCAGCCTTCCTTAAACCTGTGTGCACATAAATGCTGCTGGGAGACTGGCTCAGTGTAATATGGTTGATATTTTAATGTAATATAATAATAATAATAATAATAATAATAATAATAATAATGTATTTTAATGTTGTTTTTCTGCTCATGTGAGTCAACAGTGAGGAAAAGGCCCAGAGATTTACTGTTCCAGTTATCCAGGGTGGAGGCTGTGGTGCTTTTAAGGTGAATACTGGGGTTTGGAGGCATCTTGAAGAGGGCTGAGAGGTACAAAAATCTTTTTATACCTGTAACTGGGAATTTTAGGGCTGAGGCTGCTGCTGCAGCCCCTGGTAGTAGATCACACTGAGGCCTGGCAGAACATTTCCCTGGGGACAGGCTGTGTGGGTTTCCCTTGTCCCACAGAAGAGAGAACCAAACCCTTCCATCATTGTGGTGTGTTGTATAAACTCGTAGGCAAACCACAGCAGCCTGAAGTTGGGTTTCCTCGGTGACATTTTATTTGCTCAATGTGCTTTTTCTGAAGGGACAGATCTGTCTGGGAAACACATTCCCATAGTTTTGCACATTCTGAACGTGAGGTGGCTTTTAACTGATTTGGAAATCAAATCACTGCTCGCTCTGGGTGTTAATTAGGCACATTGAGTGTAACCACAATTAATTTTCCTTGGTGACACATGGTTTAGCCTTGCAAACCAGCCCTGAACCCTGTATTTGCTTGGCTGTGCTGTTCCTATAGAGACTCTGCATCCTATCCCGTACCTTTGCTCCTCAGACCAGTCCTTAAATCCAAGCTCCCTTTGGAAAATAGCCCTGCTGACCTCATGGGCAGTTTCCTGTTTCTCTGCGTTCCTAGAACCACTGGGCTATCCTATGTAACTGCTGACCTAGAGATATTAGTGGGGAACAGGAACAAAAAGGGATGAGCGGTGCCAGACTAACACGCTTTCAAAGAAATAAAAATTCCCCGTGGCTGCTTTGGAGTTTGCTGCAATCAGGCTTTTTCTCCAGGAGGAGGGATTGATTTTTGTCTCGGTGACACGGATTATATACGTTGGCACGGCTTCAGTTTGGGCTGGTGTTGAGATCAGATCAGGACCTGCCCTCTGAAATGAGAGCAGGAATCTGATAAGGCCTCGTGTGCGCAGCTTTGCTGGTGGCAGGGTCGGATATCGGTCTGTTCCCAGAGCTAATGCTGTATTTACATCCAAATAAAACCGGGAAATGTGCAATAATCTAGCTGCAGGCTCTCGCGCTGCGCTCCAAGTGCTTTGTCTGCCTTGGCTGACAAAACGCTCTTGGCTCCTGATCAAAGGGAAGTAAGTGGAAGCTGGTTTTCTCTTGATGTTAAGAAAGCTCCTGACAGAGAGTCCCTGCAAGGCTGGTTAAGAGCCCAGGCCCCATGGTAGGCTAGAAAGCTCATTGAAGGGAAATGCGGAGAACAATGGCAGTGTGGAGTGATTTGGGAAAGGGCTGTGTGAGGGAATGGCATCCTGAGGGCAGGGTTAGTGCCGCAGGCAGCCGGAGCATGGCCTGAAGCAGCAGGTGATCGGCTCGGGTCATTCACAGAGGTGATTTGGGGGAAATGCCTGCGAAGTGTTGGAAAATCCCATCCTCTGGCTCTCGGGTGGTGGCACGGCCTCCTCAGCTCAGCAGGTACTGTGTCTGCTCCTCCTTCAGGTGCTAAACCTGTGCAGGAATTACGGAATTATGCAATTACATGAAGCGGGGCACGATGCCTAATTATGGGCAGTTTGGCCTGGTATTGCAAAAACCAACCACAGAAGCACTGGGATGTGAACTGTGCTGCTGGCAGCACCCAGGAGCTCGGAGCAAACCTGGTGGGCTGTTTGAAATCACATTTAAATGTATTTTGGGATGAGAGCAGTGTGAAGTGTTGCTCAGGGCTGCCCGGGGAAGTGGTGGAGTCCCCATCCCTGCAGGTGTTCAAGGGAGGACTGGATGTGGCACTCAGTGCTCTGTCTGGGTGAGGAGATGGGAATCAGTCACAGGTTGGACCCAGTGGTCTGGGGCGTCTTTTCCAACCTGGGTGATTCTGTGATTCTGTGATTAGAGGGCTGGAGCAGCTTTGCTTTGGAGACAGGCTGGGGCAGCAGGGGGTGTTCAGCCTGGAGAAAACTCCAGGGTGACTTTAGAGCCCTTTCCAATGCCCAAAAGGCTCCAGGAGAGCTGGGGAGGGACTTGGGACAAGAGATGGAGGGACAGGACAAAGGGGAACGGCTTCCCACTGCCAGAGGGCAGGGTTAGGTGCGAGATTGGGAAGACATTCTTCCCTGTGAGGGTGCTGAGGCCCTGGCACAGGCTGCCCAGAGCAGCCGTGGCTGCCCCTGGATCCCTGGAAGTGTCCAAGGCCAGGCGGGATGGTGCTTGGAGCACTCTGGGCTGGTGGAAGGTGTCCTGCCCAGGGCCCGGGGTGGCAGTGGATGGGGGCTCCGGTCCAGCCGCGCTGCTCGGTTGCCGCTCGGCTGCCCGGTGGCTGCGCTGTCCCCGCCGCAGGGCCCCGGCGGGGCGGGCTCAGAGCGGGGCGGTCCCGCCGCCTCTTCCGCCCCGCGCCGTCACCGCGCCCGCCCCGCCCCGCCCCGCCCGGACCCCCCCGCAGCCCCGGCCGAGCCGGCCCGGCCTGGGAGCTCCCGGCCATGCAGCCCCGCGGCCCCGGCCCCGCCGAGCCCCGCCGGGCCGTCCCGCCGGGCCGCAGCCGGGCGCGCTCCCGGGGCGCGGCGGGCGCGGCGCTGCTGCCCTCCATGCTGATGTTCGGCGTCATCCTGGCCTCCAGCGGACTCCTCCTCATGATCGAGCGCGGCATCCTCGCCCAGGTCGGGCTGCCGCCGCCGCACCCGCCCGCGGGGCTGTCCCGGCGGGACGGGCGGGACTCGCCGGCGGAGCTGGAGCTGGAGGTGCTGCGGGACACGCGGAACCGCACGATCCGCGCCCTGTGCGGGCAGCGCTCGATGCCCCGCAGCGTCTGGGAGCTGCCGCCCGGGCAGCGCCGCACGGTGCTCCAGCACCTCCTGGTCAGCGACAAGTACCGCTTCCTGTACTGCTACGTGCCCAAGGTGGCCTGCTCCAACTGGAAGCGCATCCTGAAGGTGCTGGACGGGGCGCTGGAGAGCGTGGACGCACCGGGGAAGATGGACCACAAGAGCGACCTGGTGTTCCTGGGCGACATGAAGCCGGAGGAGATCAGCTACCGCCTCAAGCACTACTACAAGTTCATCTTCGTGCGGAACCCCATGGAGAGGCTGCTCTCGGCCTACCGCAACAAATTCGGGGAGATCAAGGAGTACCAGCAGAAGTACGGCGTGGAGATCGTGCGGCGCTACCGGAAGAACGGGGGGAACTCGGCCGGCGACGACGTGTCCTTCTCCGAGTTCCTGCAGTACCTGCTGGACGAGGATGTGGAGCGCATGAACGAGCACTGGATGCCCATCTACAACCTGTGCCAGCCCTGCGCCGTCAGGTACGACTTCATCGGCTCCTACGAGCGGCTGCGCGAAGATGCCAACCACGTGCTGGAGCACATCCAGGCGCCCTCCTTCGTGCGCTTCCCGGAGCGCCAGGCCTGGTACAAGCCCGTCACGGCCGAGACGCTGCACTACTACCTGTGCAACACCCCGCGCCGCCTGATCAGGGAGATCCTCCCGAAATACATCCTGGACTTCTTCCTCTTCGCCTACCCCCTGCCCAACACCACCAGCGAGTTCTGCAGGCAGTGAGCAGTTCCCGGCGGGAGCCGGTGGGAATTCTGCCTTGGATTTGCTTGCACAGCCCTTGCTGCTGTGTGAAGCACGCTCCTCTATGCATTATTTCCTAATTTTATACTTTGCAAGCACTGCGAAGTATAAAATTTTATTTTTAGATAAAATTCTCTCTACTGCCTTTGCTACTTAGGATCCTTTTTGTACCTCTCAGACTTTCCCATGTACGTTCGCCGCTGGCTCGAGCACAGTAGATTTTGTATCTCTATTTTGCTCTAAATCCTTTTTTTTATGCCACGACGTGGAGAACTCCTGTAAGGAATCTGAGAAATTTATATATTTTAAGTATTTTTTCTTCCTCTTTTGGGTTTTGTACTAAACGTTGGTTGAATTGAGATCGTCACCTGGCAGTTGATGCACTAGAAATTGGCGTTGTTAAACCGGTCCTGGGTGGGTTTTGGGCATGAGTAGGAAAAAAAGGCAAACCAGGCCCCATTTATCCTTTATTTTCTCATTGTAGATGGTACTTAAATGAGGCTGGTCATTTTTTCTGTGTCAGTAGTACCTCTGGGTTTTATTTTTATTATTATTTACCATGAAATATAACTAGGGATAGGATAATACCCCTTTTTGGGGTGATTTTGGAAGTACAACTGTTTACCCAACATCATGTATCAGATGCAATATTAAACCGTCACATTCTGCTCTTTTCTCTGAATTGAAGCAGTACAGACTCAGGATAAGATCAAAGCCCATCCTGGTCCTTAGGATGGAAAATAAATCCCATGGGCCACATGCCAGCTCGCTGCCTCGTGGGTCCCTGCATGGAAACCACTGTAGAAAACCCATTTCTTCAGCCGTGTTCAAAACAATGGCAATTTGGGAATCGATTCTCCCTCCTTTAATAGCTGTGCACACCCTTTTTGTAGCTCTTGTATTTAATTATGGCTCTGAAATCGTAAAACTTGGGAGATAACGCAGGGTGTTGTTCCTGGGAGGCTGTGTCCTCGTTTCTAATAAAGTTTTTATATGAATTAGCCTATTAGTGCTTTTCCTTGGGATTGTTTGTGTCCTTGGAGAGGCTCTGCCCCTCATGCCGAGCCACAACACAAAGGTGGGATGAATTGGTTGTTCCTGTTGTGATTAATTAATGTTTTAATTGCCAGAGCAGCACCAACACATGGAGGAGGGACACATCAGAGCCTAACAAATAACAGGGCACAGGGATATGGGATGAAAAGCAGCAAAATGGGCTCCTAATTGCTGTGGAGTTGGTACAAAGTGGTAGGGATGGGTTATGGAGCTGGCAGCTTCCTGGGATTCCTCTCTTAATTTTCCCTCCTCCTTTTTAAGGTGTTTTCTTCAGGGTTTTAACATTTTCTGAAAGAAGGGCATGGAGCCACATCCAAGCCCACTGTTGGGGTAAGTGGCCACGGACAGTTTGGGCTGAGGGATTTTTACTTTTCCTAAGGGTATGAGGGCAGTGACTGGAACATTCACGGATTTGAGCTCCTGGCTGTGTCCTGGATCTGCAGGCACCGATCCCAGGCCAGAAATGGGTCAGAAATGGGTCAGAAACTGGCTTTGCTCTCCTTGTGCCCGCTCTGAAATCAGCAGCATTCCTGTGTGTCCCCCAGGGTTTTGGTGCCCAGTGCTGGAGGAGCTGGAGATCTGTCCTGTCCTGTCCTGTCTTCCAGCCAAAGGCACCAGATCCGGCTGGGAATCGGATTTTGTTTTGTGAAACAGATGCTGCTGGGGAGGGTGGGCTGAGCTGTGATTAAACCTGACCTCCAGGTCTCCCTAACTAGGAGTAAGTTGGTGAGACTTTGCTGTCTTTGCTTCTGGGCACGTTTCCCACTTGTTTGGTGATTTGGTTTTTAATTAAATGTTTATTTCTCAGTAGTTTTAAAGGTTTATGCTGCTTGTTTATTTATCTGCTGCAGCTTCTGTTCTCTATATTAAATTTCTGTCTCTTGTCCCTTTAATGTAATTTAGTGTGCACAGGATTTTGCTTTTCTCTGAGTCTCTCACTCCTTTTCTGGGCATCACTGATCACCCTTTTCTCTTTAAATAAAGCAAACAGGCTCCCAGCCCCTTGTGCCTTCCCATGAGTGGGATTTTAATTCAGGGAGAGCCTTGTAGCTCGGGAAGAACTTTGTCTGCAGGTCAGCAAAAATGAGAAATCTGTCAGGTTCCCATTATTTGGATTTCATCATTTCTGTGGCCAATGGTACAATTCTCCATGGCAGCTTTGGACAAGCAGAGTGAAAATAAAGCTCCTTCTGCAGCTGTATCATTTCTTTCCTTCTCTCCTGGTGTTTCTCCAGGGTGGAATAAATCAGGAGGAGATTCCAGAGCTGACAGCGGGTGCTGGAGGTGAGAGGAGCTGAGCAGGATCCAGCCATCCCCTGGAGCACAGGGAAAGGGGTGACGGCTGCAGGAGCAGGGAGGAAGGGAGCTCAGGTACAAACGAGGAGGAAAACACAAAGTTATGAACTGGTTTGGACCTGTTCCAGTCTGGGAGCTCCTTTTCCCACCTTTCCATCCCTCCACGCACACTTATCCTGCAGGATCAAAAGGGAATCTTTCCTCTTTTGAATTATGTTTTCTTAATCCTCAGTTCTGCACTGGATGCCCCAAACTTCCCCAAGTGAACAACCCAAGATTTTGGCGTTGAGGGTTGTCCCTGCTTTTCCCTCACTTGCTTATCCCAATTTTGTGCTGATAAATCCCATCCGTGACCCCGCTGCTCTCGTGTTCTCCCTGTAGAGCCCTGTCCTGGGATGTGGAGACACCCCAACAGTTTAATTCCACGTCATGACACAGAAACCTTCTGATTCTCTCTAAAGTATCACAACATTGCTGTATTTTGTCATTAGTCACTTCTTCTCCTCCAGTTTTTGGAATTTGGAGCTGGTTTGGTGTTCCCCTGCAAACCATGGAGTGAGACAGGTTAGGAACCTCTGCTGTTCCAAAAATCTCACTTCACGTCTCATCTTCTTTACTAATTCCAACATTACACCTGCAAAGCCTGGTTCCAGCCTTTCCAAACCCCAAGCTGTTGGCTTTTGCACACTTTACTCTGGGAAGGGGGTTGGAACATGTTCCCTCTGGTCCCCAGGCTCAGCTCAAGCTGCATGTCAGGTTCCTCCTCTTTCCTGTAGATCTCCTGTGGATTTTGCAAGAATAACCAACTTCCTGGCCAGGCACTGGGGCTGAAATAAACGCATTAAGGCTGCCAGTCGCCACGCTGGCTGTTAGCCATGACCCCGGATCTAGCGGGAATAAAGCTTTGGGAAAGCCGGGGAGGGCTGCTCTGACGCCTGCAGACGGCATCACACCAGCCTGGCTTCTGCTCCTCTTGGCTCCCAGCCTCCCTCCTGACGGAGCAGAGTCACCACGGGCTGTGGATCGTGCTTTGAGCACGAGCATCCTCGGGACGTTGCTTCGGGTTTTGAAAGAGCCGCAAGAAAGCGTCTCCAATGGGTCTATTGTGTGCAGAGATATTTTGGTATTCATAGAATCCCGGGATGGTTTGGGTTGGAAGGGACATTAAAGATCGTCGAGTTCCAACCCCCTGCCATGGGTGGGTTTGGGAGGGTGTCAGGCGCATCCCTTTGCCACTGTAAACCAAGGAAATGAGGAAGGCTGGGATGAAAAGCGCTTTGCCCAAGCGCTGCCCCCACCCTGCACCCCTCGGCTTTTATCGCAGCTATTTTGCATGTGAATGAGAACTTTCCCACTTCCTTCTGGGGCTTGAATTGGCAAACGGGGAGTTGTTAAAAAATCTCCAGTCTTCAGCCCCGACAAAGGATGGTTGCCATGGAAATAATGGAAGTTGCATCGTGAGCAAAATATGTCCAGGCCCGGCGCCAGCGGGAGGGAGAAGGGAACACCTTGTCGGTCACGCACCTTCTGCCAGGGCCCATGAGCCTCCACGTGGCTTTCCTTATCCTTGGCACTTTGTCCTTTGGGTTAAAAGAGGAGAAATCACGAGAGTCATGACTGGATGGGAAGGCCTCGTAGAACTTCACCTGCTCTTTCCACAGTGCTGGTGCCACGAAATTCGGCAGAGCTGCCCCCTATTTGGGATCCCAAAGGATGTTGGTAGCAGAGTTGGAACCGAAGCTGGAATCCCATCTCAGGTAACAGGCAGGAGTCTCCTGTCTCAGTTATATCCAACCTTTTCTCTGTGTCAGGGAATCTTCCAGGGAATTTTCCACTTGCCTATAAAGACAGACAAGGTGGCTTCCTTTTCTTCTGGGCAAAAAAACACCTTTGGATTTTAAACTCTCCAAAAGTCTCTTCCTTTTACAAACTGCATCTTCTGTTGCTTTCGGCAAATCTTAACGTGATTTTGAGCCAAGAAGCTTGAGGAATTTGCTTTATACCTCTCCAAAGTGCTAATGGGAGCCGCAGAATCCTTGCTGAGCTATGAGAGGGACTAAAATAAATCTCCATCAGGGTTTATCCATGAGCTGCAGAGCTCTCCTGCGAGGCCCTGGATCAGTGTGGAAACCACCTTTCAGTGGCTCTGGTGAGTGGTATTTGCTGGTGGGAGCTTGGAATGGGGAAAACAGGAATCTTCAGGGCCTAAACACATCTTTCTGCTCTCCTGAAAGCACCAGGGGCTTGGGAAGAAGCTCAAAGCAACCAGCAAAATCCTGTTTGTTGCTGTTGGGGAGCATCAGGTGAGGAGGAAAACAGGAATGTGGGAACCAGCAGCAACACACAGGTGCCTGAGGAAACCCCTGTTGAAGCTGCCTCTGTTGGAAGGAATTTTGAGGTGCCAGAGCGAGGAGTAGGGGATAAAGAGCGTGGCTGGGTGTAGGCTCAGATCCCCTGCCAGCAGTGGAGCAGAATTGAGGAGGTTCAGGCTCATTTCGAACCTGGGAAAAAGCCAAGCAGGGGGAAGCAGCAAAGGCTTGAGATTTAAAATGTAAAAACTTAATAAATGCATATAAATACCTGGATCCCCGTGCTGCTTGCTCATCCCACACCTCAATGCCACCTCCTGATCATTAGCAAGTCCAAGTGGATGTTAAGCTGATGAGAACCCAGCGAGCCTGACCCTTGGGGATTAGAATCCCAGAATTATTTTAGTGGGAACAGATCTTAAAAATCATCTAGTTCCACCTCCTGTCACAGGCAGGGACACCTTCCACTACACCAGGCTGCTCCAAGCCCCTTCCAGAATGAAGTTGTTGTGTGGGATCGTGGGGGTCAGAAGGTTTTTAGGGGCTGGGGGCTTTGAAGGAAGCAGCAGCTGGGGATGAGGAGCTGGGGACACTCGGGGCGGCCACAAAAACATCTGGTTTGTGGCAGAGCCCTGTCAGCAGGGCAGGGCTGGGGGGTCTGTCCTGCTGAGTGCTCACAAAGAGCTCCTTGGAGCCAGGACTGGCTCCGGCAGCAAATTCCTGGCGCTGACAGGACGATGCTGCAGAGGCACAAAGTCTCTGTGAGCCCCTCGGGCGCTCGGCCCTGCGCCGGAGCCTTCCCTGGAGCAGCTCTGCAGGAATCCACCCTCCCCTCGCCGGCTTCAGACAATTCCTTATAAAAAAACCCTTTTACCAAGCCTTACCCTGCAGCTTTTCAGTGGATCTTTGAAGACTTGTAAGTGGCAAGTGTCCTCCGGGGTGGGCTGGGGCAGCTGCCTTGGTGGGGACACTGCCCAGTCCCACGGCCCCATCCCTGTCACATCCCTCCCTTCCCTGCTCCAGGCTGGGATGCTCCTGCACACCCCATCCCTGCCACTCCTCTGATCTTGCAGAGCTCGGGTCTGCCTGTTTGGCAGTGTTTAACACAACCCCATCCTCTCCTTGTGCCTCCCAATTCCAAACCTGCTCCATTATTTTTCTGGGCAGGGGGGTGCTGTGCCAGCTGCTCGCTCCCATCCACACGCAGCCCCGGAGGGCTGGGCAGAATTCCCCATCCCACAGGGACTGCTGGCAGGAAGCAATCTGGCAGACAACATGTTTAGAGGAGACAAATGTCTCGGAGCCACCGAACCGTTTAATTGCCAATAAACACAGCCCACATGTAAATAATTATGGAGACCCAGGAACTGTGTCGTCTTCCGTGGAAGGAGGGAGCTGGCAGCCTGGAAACACCCTGTGGCAACGGGAGAAATTAAGATTTCTTGTTTATGCAGGAGGGATGAGCACCAGTAAACCTGCCTGGATATTTCCAGGCATTGCTTTGGGCTCAGGGTGGTGCAGGAGGTGGCGGTTCCTGACGGAGGGAGAAGGACCAGGCTGTGCCTCGGGGTGAGTTTGAGGGTAAATCTTGATAATTCATCCATTTGCTTCACCAGGCTCTTGTTGCAACCCAGTGGGATTATTGCAGTATCTTTTTTTTTTTTTTTGCCACATTTTTGGGATAAAGAGCTGCGAGGATCCTGGTCCAGAACTTTATCAGCATCATGCTCATTCTCAGCAATGCAGACTTTCACTTCAGAGCCCTGGTTAAAATCTGCAGGGACCCTTTGCTCTCCTGCCAGGACATCCCATCTTATTCCAGCCCCTGCCTTGGGCAGGGACACCTTCCACTAGACCAGGTTGGACAGCCTGGCCTTGGACACTTCCAGAGATCCAGGGGAGCCACAGCTCCTCTGGGCACCCTGTGCCAGGGCCTCCCCACCCTCACAGGGAAGGATTTCTTCCCAGTCTCCCACCTTGTCCTCTGTCAGTGGGAAGCCATTCCCCCTTGTCACTCCAGTCCCAAGTCCCTCTGCAGCTCTCTCGGAGCCCCTTTAGGCCCAGGAAGGGGCTCCAAGGTCTCCCTGGAGCCTTAGGCATCCCCACCACCGTCTTTTACCTCCTGAGGTTGCCCTGGTTCCATTCCTGGAGCAGGAGGGTGCCACCACGCAGAGCCCCCCACTGTCACCGCCGGAGGAGCCGCCTCGATCCAGCAATTTGGCTTTTCCCAGGGGATTGATGGGTTCCTATGGCAACCAAGAGCCGCTCCGCGGCGCTTCCTTGGGCGGCAATCAGCGCTCGCCTCGTTCATGGAATTAGCGACCTCATTCCGCTCATCACAGCCGGGAGAGGGGCTGGAGCATCCGGGGGAAACAACCACCCCCTGCCTGGGGGGATCTGCCTGAGTCACCCCAAGTTCTCTGCTGCCAGGGGCCGTGGAATGACCCCATCCCTGCTGCAGGGAATGTCTGGGTCTCCCGCGTTGCTCCCAAAGTTGGATATTAACGCACAGTAAAAGTGATGCTTTGAGTCTGGGGGTTTTGAGGCGTCTCCCAGCCCTGCTCTGCCCTTGGAGATGGGTCTGTAGGTTTTTGGGGGCTGGTACAAGGCTCCTCATCCCTCACCATCACCTTGGGGAGCAATGTTGAGGTAAGCCTGGTAAATGCCAGGTTTGTCCCCGAGCGAGGGCGTGGTGACCGTGGCGTGTGACTGAGGAGATTCTTGGCGTCTGCTGCGGGAGTGGGCTGACGGAGGAAACAGATGAACGGGGAGTAAACTGGGGTTTAGCAAATCTTGGTTAATTTGCTGCAGCGAGAGCTTGCTACACTCACAGAAATTAAAGCGACAGAGTAGGAGGAGGAGGAGGAGGCACCGGGGGAATATGGGATGAGTCGGAAATGGGTACATCCATAAATCAGCTCTGGTGCTTTCAATAATTCAGCAATGCTGGGACATCCAGCGGTTCACAGAGAGGTGAATGCCCATGGGAAGGTGCTCAGTCTGCCTGATCCAATGGGATCCAGCCCCCAGGTGTGCAAGGCCAGGTTGGATGGAGTTTGGAGCAACCTGGGCTGCTGGAAGGTGTCCCTGCCCATGGCACGGGGTGGGCTTTAAGGTCTCTTCCATCCCAAACTGGGACCCACTCCAGGCCATTCCATTAGCCAAAAGAAGTGACAATAAGCCTGATTTACTCATGTACATGTCACACACCTGCCTCTCCAGCCGGTCAATCAGAAGATCTGGGAAGGAAGAGCTGGCCACAGTTTGTACAGCCCATGGAATCTGCTCAGAGAAATGCAGGAGGTACTCTGCAAGCCCTGTCAGGGGAATCACAAGCACTGGCTTGAGTCAGAATGTTATTTGCAATCAACCAGGAAATAATGGTAATAATAATAATAATAATAATAATAATAATAATAATAGTAATAATAGTACAAGATTAATCAACACTTTCTAAGCCTTTTCGAGCTCCGCAAACAAAATTTGCCCAATGATCCTGGCTCAGTGGAGGAGCTTCTCTGTTCTGGCTGTTTTGTCATCACTGGTGACATCCAGACAGAGCAAACACAGCGAGAGGGGGGCTAAAAGTCAGTGGAAAACTACCAGGCCAATTTTGTTTGCTGTGCCTGATTGGGAGACAGAGGAGGAAATTTCTAGGAGTACACATGGAAACAGTGTTGATCCTTCATGTGCATTTAGAGCTGATGCTCATCTCAATTCATTCTGCAGTGCAGGACAAAGGGCCTCATCATCTGCAGCCGTGGGAGAAACCTGGATGGTGATCAAATAATGGGAATAATACCTTGCTTGTAGGTAAGCTCTTTCAAATAATCATCTCTCAAGTGCTTTTGAAAGAACATCACTGGAATAAATTATATTATCTGCCCCTTAGAGCTGTAAACACCTAAACAGGCTGACCAATATTTTCCCTTCCTGGGTTGTGTCCTGGCAGATGGGAGAGCTATAGGCACCAAATCTCAGTAGAGAAGAGGGTCACAGAATCATGGAATTGTTTAGGTTGGAAAAGATCTTTACAATCATCGAGTCCAACTGTTGTCAACCACATTTCAACCAACAAGACAGTTCGTGAGGAAGAAACAACCTCAGGGAGAATATTGTGCAAAACTCTTAATAATTGAGCATGATTTAACAAAAATATCCCCTTTATACCCCCTGGTCCCTGGGAGAAAAGCTTCGAGCAGCTTCCTGAGGAAAGCTCTGCAGAATCAGCCTTCAAACATGTTTTCCTCCCTCATTTATCTAATTAATTTACTTTCATTAGGAAAACAAACCGTGTTCTCCTTTATACATCCAGTTTCTGTGAATCACAGACTGCAGCTCCGGGATTTCTGTGTTTATTCTCAGAAGTCACTCAGCTTTTTGCTCACCCTCCCAAAATAGTGTTTTCCCTTTTCCTGCAGGTAATTTGGGGAATGAGCAAAACATCTCAACAGGGGGACCTGAGGGTGGGGATTTTTCTCTCCCAGTGCTCAATAACTGCAAATTCTAGTCTAGTCTGAAAACATGAAAGAGGAAACCTCATCCTCTTCATGGATCAGTTCTCTGGAATGGATTTATGGATTTTTAGATGGTCCTGTAGGTAAATGCAATGATGGGGATGAGTGGGTGGTGGAGTTGGTCAGAGAAAAAAAGGCTAAGAAGAGTAATTTAGGAAAATTTAGGGATTTTAATTAAAAGTGAAGTAATAGAGGTTGTGGTGGGATGAAATGAAGAGAGAAGGAATCAACACTGGCAACGACAGGACAAGGGGGAATGGCTTCAGTCAGGCAGAGGGCAGGGTTAAATGGGATACTGGGAAGAAATTCTTGGCTCCGAGGATGGTGAGGCCCTGGCCCAGGGTGCCCAGAGAAGCTGTGGCTGCCCCTGGATCCCTGGCAGCACCCAAGGTCAGGCTGGATGGGGCTTGGAGCAACATGAGTCCAGCCCTAATCCCAGCCTGACCCCCAAGGATCTGCCACTGCCCAGGACTGGGACAGAACTGACCACATCCAAGCTGGCATCTTCCCGGGATGTGACTGAGCTGCAGCCGAGCATTTCTGGGTTTTGTGGGGTTCACATCAGTACACACACATAGAGCCCAAGCTCTTGAAGCCTTTATTACAGGAAGGACAAACAGGGACCTTCTGCCTTGCTTGGCTCCTCTGGGATGAGCAGCCCAGGCCCAGGGAAGCTGCAGGAAGCTGAGGAGGGAGCTACTCTGTGGGAAGGTGGCAGAGGCCACAGGCACCATGCTGGATGGGTCCCTGTCTCTGCTGGTCACCCCACAGATGATCACGAGTCCTTCTAGGGCCACCATCAGCAGGAAGGGGAGCGAGCTTGAGGATGTAAGGTGGGTGGGTTAGGGATCCTGTTGGGGTCCAGCTGGCTGTGTCTGCACTGGATGCTCCCAGTGAAAGCAGGAATGCTGGGCAGTGCCATGGGCAGGTTCCATGCAGGGCTGAGGATGCCTTGCTGGGGGGTTTGAAACCCTGTCCCCAAGCACGAGGGGCAGGGGGAGGTCACAGCTCAGCCCCACAGCAGCACATGGTGAGCCAAAGACAAGGCCACGGGCAGGGGAGCTGCCTCAGCCCTGAGCTGGGATGCCTGTGGGGGTGCTGGTGCCTGTGGGCTGTTCCCAAGGGTTTCTCCTGGGAGATCAAGAGGTTACAGCCTAGATGGGAATCGGGTGTAAGGAGATGCTGCCTTCTGCGTGTGCTGCTTGCACAGAGCAGCCCGAGAGGCCTCAGAGGCACCTCAGACACCGTGGAGCACTGACAAGCAAACCCACCCTTCATCTGGCAGCTCCTGGGATGGACCAGCCTGGCACTGGGATCCCACCTCCACTGCAGGACCCTGGACATGGACATACACCAAGCTAAACTTCCCTGGGAGCAGAATTTGGGACGTCACTTCCAGCAAACTCATCACTTGAGGTCTTTCGGGTGGCCACGAAGAGCAGAGGTGGCTTCATGGACGTGCCCAGCTGCACCTGCACGTTTGGCTGGAGAAACTGGGATTCCCTGCCTGTTACAGGGGCAGCTCCTCCAGCAGGCCAAGCAGGTCATGAAAGTCACTCCCATTCCAAAGCAGCCAGCTGCTGTCAGCAGCCACGTGCCCCTGTCTGCACCTGCAGAATGCACATCTCCGAGCCCGCATTGTCCCTTCTCCAGTAAGCCACAATTTAAAAGGATAAATGCGCAGCAATTTCACGGCTCCCCGTGCAAGTCGACCTCTTCCCGTGGCACAAAGTGCTGCCTGTTGCTTAGGAACAATCTATATCCTACAAAATGAAGATGTGTGCTCTCCAAAGAGTTTTTTACACAGTGGGTGTTTGCCTTGCTCAGACGCTGACCCGCCTCCTGCATAAACCATGGAGTGAAGCCTTTGTGCTCCAAATGTAGCACTGGACACCTACTACACCCAGCCATGATTCGGGATTTAGGGATACGTCCCAGCCATGGTTTGGGATATAGGGCTGTGCAAACCCAATCCTCTGGCTAAGGTAACCTGGATTGCAAAGCTATCTTGTCCGAGGCCCCGGTGGGAGCATCTGCCAGAGTGGAGCAGGTGTTGAAGCGGGAAGCCTTGCAGGACATGGTCCTGGAGCTCTGCTTCCTGCGGTAGAAGTAGCTGCTGAGGTGGAACCAGAACTTGTCGTGGAGGGAGGCGTAGATGAAGGGGTTGTAGCAGGCAGAGCTCATGGCGACCAGGTGGCACGAGACCTGGATGACGTTGACGTACCTCTTGTCCAGGATGGTGAACTCCTCGTCGATGTCCCGGATGAAGTTGACCACCTGCAGGGGCAGCCAGCAGACGGCAAAGCAGACCACGGAAACGGTGAGCACGCGGAAGGTCTTGTGCTTGGTCCTGCTCCACTTGTCCTGGCAGTGACGGGCGGCGCCGGGCACATTCCGCCTGCGCAGGCGGTAGGTGATGGCACAGAAGGAGACGGACACGGCCAGCAGCGGCAGCATGTAGGAGAGCAGCAGCATCAGGCACGAGTACAGCAGCCGCTCCCTCTCCTCGTGCTTCCAGAACTCCTCGCAGATGATCATGTCGTGGCCGATGGCGTTGAGGTCCAGGTAGTGGGTGTGCAGCGAGGTGGGCACGGAGGCCACGATGGAGAGCAGCCAAATGCAGGCCACGAGGCCGACGCAGGCCCTGCGGCCGATGCGCCGGCGGATCGGGTACGCCACCACCACGTAGCGGTCGATGGCGATGGCCGTGAGCGACAGCACCGACACGAAGACGGTGGCGGCCTGCAGCAGGGTGACAAAGTGGCACATGAACACGCCGAAGAGCCAGCCCCGCTCCTCGAAGGCGTAGGACACGGTGAGGGGGACACAGGCCAGGCACATGATGAAGTCGGCCACCGCCAGGTTCCCGATCAGGAAGTTGGTGGTGCAGTGCAGCTTCTTGGTGAGGGCGATGAGGAGGATGAGGAAGAGGTTCCCGATGCAGGCCACCGCCACCAGCGTGGCGTAGAGCGGGATGAAGAGCGGCTTCAGCTCCAGGAGCAGGTCCAGGCCGGTGAAGATCAGGGCAGAGTCGTTGTGCCAGGAGTCATTGGGCAGCTGAGCCATGGCAGCCCCTGAGGCCGATGCAACTTCTCCACAACTCAAAGTCAAGCACAGATGAGCCTCTGAGCTCTGGAAGGGACACAAACACATTTTGGTTGAACTTCTGGGCAGAAGGACCTGTCCCCAGAGTCCAGGCCTTCTGCACAGCCTGGCTGATTTAAAAGACTTGTTTAAGAGTGCAGGTGCCCTGTGACACAGAGGAGCTCCAGGATGAAGCAAAGTTAGGAAGCTGGCTGAGAAATGGTTAAGCAGCCAGCACAGATCTGTGGGGAGCTGCCAGCTTGGGGCAGCAGGACCCAAAAATCAGCTCAAGAAACCTCATGGAGAGTGACCTGGGAGCTGTGCTGACGTAAGGCATAAAGGAAAAGACACTCCTGCATTTCTTGCTTTTTATTTTTCCCAGTTAATTCCACCCTGACCCACCAGCCCCATTCCACCTGGCTGGGCAGGAGCATCCTTTCCATCCCCTGCACTCCTGTGTCTCTCCCTGCAATCCCATCCCATCCCAGCCCAGCCCATCCCACTGGGTTCTTTTATCCCCTCGGTTATATCTTCACCACCCATGGAGCTCCAGCTTCTCCTGTCTTTCCCTGTGGCAGCTGTGATGGGAGGAAGGGAGGGAGGGAGGGAAGGAGGGAATACCTGGCTCCCTGGGCGCCTCCACAAACCCACTCACAGCAGCACAGGGGGATGAGGTAAATGTAATCCAGCAGAAAGTGGATGGAAATTAG
Organism: Eopsaltria australis; assembly: GCA_034509425.1. Taxonomy (NCBI): domain Eukaryota; kingdom Metazoa; phylum Chordata; class Aves; order Passeriformes; family Petroicidae; genus Eopsaltria; species Eopsaltria australis. Next base: position 287,558 of record JAVTVJ010000305.1, on the reverse strand, counting down.
GAGTTCTCCTCCAGGACCCTCTTTTCAAGCCCCACACTCTCAAAATTATAGTTTGATCCCCCTTACTAGGATCTGGACAGTCTTTTCCCCCCAGTGGAGAGTCAAATCAGCATTAATTAAGAAACCCTTGTAATTAACCGAGGGATATTGTGGTTTTCTGCATCCCAGCTGCACTCACAGTGCGCACGCTGTGATACCACAGCTCCAGGTCCCCGTGCCCTGCCTGGGGCAGGAACACAAAACCCATCAGGAAACTTGCAGCCGAGGAGCCAGAATAGTCATTAACTCACAGAAAGAAAATGCTGAAGCTCAATTTAGTTCTTTAATTCTGCTTCGTGCACCCACGAGAGTCAAACCAGCCCTTCCGTGCATCGCCAGGGTCCTGCTCCCTCTCCGACAAATGCTGAACCCCCGGCTCTGGCTGGAGTTTGGGGGTCCAGGGTGTGACTGCGGGACCCCCTGTCCCTTTCCCGGGGCGCTCTTACCTGCCGAGGAGTCCGGGATGCTCAGGGCTGGGAGCCGCCCGCTGCCCGCCGATGTTCCCGAGAGGATGAGGAGGAGCGTTCCCTTCGCAGGGTGTTGTTCACCGGGAGGCTCCGGCACAGCCGTTCTCAGCCGGCTTTTTGTGGTGTGGGGTGGGGTTTTTTTTGTCTTGCTTTGTCTTCATTATTTTTTTCCCCGCTGATTGTGCCTTTCATTCTCGGAGGAACAGGACGTTCCCACCCACGGCGCTCGTGTTCCAGGTACCCGGGGGGATGCGCGCATCCCAGCGCCCCGCACCGCAGGTGGAGCAGCATCCCGCCCCCCGGCCCGGCGGGGAGTTCCGGGGGGCTGCGGGGAGCCCCTCTCTCGCCCTCGGGGCCGGATCCAGAGACATTCCCCGGCAGGCAACGAGGGGAAGGCGCGGAGGGGACGGGGCGGGCGCAGGGACCGCGCGGAGCTCCCGGAGTCGGCAGCGCCCGCCCGGTCGAGGGGTCCGGGCCCGGGGGCGAGGGAAGAGCGGGGAAAGTGGGGTGAGGGCAGAGTGGGATGAGGGAAGAGTGGGGTGAGGGAAGAGTGGGGTGAGGGTGGCCCAGCCGTGGGGTGATGGGCACCCAACCCCAGGGTGCTGGTGGCCCATCTTGGGGGGGCAAGCGTAGGGTGGGGTGAGGGTGGTCCAGCCATTGTGAATTGCCCCAAATGAAGAAGGGTACGGGGTCGGCCTTACTTAAATAAGGGAAAATTATAAATAATGATCATCCACTGGAATTTTGAGGGGATGAGAGGAATGGAAATTGTCAGAGCAGACACAGAAGTTCTGGAAAATGGAGCGTTTTGGTGCAAGACGGTGGTGATTAATTCATCCCAATCTGATGGAGCTGGGCTGGTTATTAAAGCTGAGCTCATCCAGAGGAAAGGGCTCGCCCCTGCCACATACTCAGCAGGAAGAAAATAGTCTTTGTCTCCGTATCAGTGCCTGACGAGAGCTGCTGTTAATTTTAAAGAGCAGAACAATCAGCTAAGGAGAGCCAGAGGCTGGTTTGAGAGGAGAGCTGGGCTTTGGAGCCGACAGCAGGATGATGAGTCCACCCCAAGGCAGCCACAGGCTCCATCCCAGCCCGGATGCGCCATGGCCGGGGTGACCCGGCTGCAGCACCGGGAGCTCTTCCCTCTGCACGGGCTCATCGTGGAAAAACCTTCTTTGGACATCATCTCTGCTGCTTCCAGAGCCTGCAGAATAAATCACTCTTGTTCCCAGAGCTCCTATGGCCCCGGCCCAGGTCCTGGCTCAGGGGTGCAAGGGTGGGTTTGAAAGCTGCAGCCCACCCTGCTGGTCCCTGATGGGAGAGCTGGAGGTGCTGGAGGCCCCTCCTGTGGCATCCTGGTGTCCCTCCCATCCCGTGCAGGTGATGAGCAGGAATCAGTTTGCTGTGATTTTTATTCTTTCCCGTGTCACCAGGCTGGTTTTTAGAAATAACCAAAGTTGTGACCCTGTCAGTCCCCAAGGAGGATGGAATATTTAATGGCCATAAGCTGAAGGAGGAAAGGTTTAGAGTGGATAATGGGAAGAAATTCTTCCCTGTGAGGCTGCTGAGGCCCTGGTACAGGTTGCCCAGAGAAGCTGTGGCTGCTCCATCCCTGGTGGTGCCCAAGGCCAGGCTGGACAGGGCTTGGAGCAATCTGGGACAACGGGATGTGTCCCTGCCCATGGCAGGGGGTGGCACTGGATGAGCTTTGACGTCCCTTCCAACCCAAACTATCCTGGAATTCTGTGATTCTCAGCATCACCACAGGGTGCTGCCAGCTCATGCTACCGTGGGATTGATTCCTTTGGTCCAAGCTTGTGGACAAACCCCTTTTTTCCCGTTTGGGTGGGTGGGAGCTTTTCCTTGCTGCCAGAAGTGCTCTGTCAGCCCTGCCCTCCCCTTGCTCTGACAAGGCAGCGGGTGAATTGTGTTAGATACAACTTTATTCTGCCCCATTTTGAGAGCAAACCCCTGCCAGGCTGGGGCTGTGTCACCACGTGGGGTCTCCAGTGCCTTCGAGGGGTACAGAAACGCTGTTTCATGAAGAGAAAAAGGTACAATATTGTCTTTAAAAGGTACAAAAGGGAGGAGGGGCTGCTGTTTCCTCTGTGATTGCCCCTGTGGCACTTGGGGACAGTGGAGGGCTCAGCTGTGCTGATGATGATCCCCGAGGGTTTTTCCAGCCTCAACAATTCTCCCTCTGTGGGAGTTATTTCCACACGCAGGACGACTGGTGGTGCTGCAGAAGCAAAAAGCAGCCCTAGTGAGGCTGCTGCTTTTAGCAGCAGGAGTTTGTTTGGTGGAGAGGAGCTCAGCAGCCTGTTTTTCCCAAAATAAACCCCAGTATTGGGAGGTAAAGTCCTGGCCACTCAAATCCTGTGTGGCATCACCAAGTGCAACGACCCACTCAGACACATCACACTCCTATTCACAGTTTCAGTGATTTTGTAAAGAACTTTTAAAGGTTTTTTTAATGGTGATTTAAGTACAAGTCTCCACTCTGTGTTACAGTTTAATTATACATAATTATATTTATGTAACTATATTTGTTATATATGGGAGGGGAAAAAATGTTAACTCTACAGAATGGGTTAATTTAAGGAAAATATTGCTCAAACTTTGCAAGGATCAGCTGGGTTTTCTTTTGCCCTACATGTTTCCACAGAGCAGGTCAGAGAATCTTGGAATGGTTATTATTTTTACAAATGAAATTATAAGAGCTGTTCCCTCAGGTCCCTCCTCCAAAGGAAATGCCTGGTGATGTGGATGTGGAATTATTTCAGCACAGTTCTTCTGGGTACATTTCCTCCTCAAATATGTTTAGGAATAGATAAAATAATACACAGCATCCTCACAGTGCTTGCTACCCATAAGAAGAATTTTATTGACTGGGAAATAGGCTGGGGACAGAGAAATTGCTGCTTTCTCACTCTGCACAAACCATTTCTGGGAACAGCTCAGAGTTCTGCATCTTTGTCACGGCTTTGCTGCATCAGGTGAGGGAGATTTGCACAAGGACACAGAGTTAACATAATAAAGGACAGCTAAAGGATAAATTAAAAGGGACATTCAATGACCAAACCAGCAAGACATGAGGCTTGCAAGCTGTGTTTCACTGGCACTCAGATGATCCACCCCATTTCTCAAGGTTTCAAACACAAGGGGTTGTTTTAATGGAGAATTTTGAGCGTGACCTTCTTGGGAGGTGAGCCTGGGGTGGGAGTTACACCAGGAAAGCTGATGGTGGGAACAACCTCTGAGTTGTGATGCAGTGACTCAGAGAGCAGCACCTCTATGTATGCACAGAGAGAGATGAAACTGGGAGGCTCCAGCAAGAATTTACTCCTCAGAAAGTATTTTCAAACAGATACATAAATGAATACGGTATGAATCTCTCCTAAGGAGCTCTGACAGACTGTGCTGCTTCCCTCTACCGACCTCCAGTGTTGGTGCTGAGGCAGAACACACAGATCAACAAAAAAACAGCACAAAATCACAGATTCGTGGATTAGTAAAGGGAAATAACCCTCTGCAGGGTGAAAAAACCTATTAAATACTAAATATATTTCAAGTCAGAGAATTCTATGCCATTCTGTGATGAAAACAAGTTGTTTGTAGCCTCCCTGGCTACCCATCTTGGTTTCCCAATACAGAATCTCATCTGATCTTCTTCTGCAGAGGCTGAAGGGATAAACAACAGGTTCAAAATGACGAACAAGAGGAAAAATACTCCCCCTCCAGTCTAAAATAGAGAGTTTGGGCAATAAAGTGGGACATCAGGGGGTACATTACAGAGAGGAAAGTGAAATAGCTACAACGTCAATGACACCCTCGATTTATTGACTGCACTGAGAGCTTCCTTCAGGGTCCCAAATTCACAGAGGTGAGAAGTATCCATCTTCTTCCTGGCACAGCTTGGGGCCAATCTGGAGAAAACACCAAAGTGGACTTGGCAGGAGAGGAAAAAAATGCCCAACTGAGAAATGAGAAGGTAAAAGACAGGAGGAAAGTGATTCAGTGGCTTCTCTGCTCCATTCCAGACCGTGATGTTTTCTGGTGCTTCTCAACAACTGCTTGTTTTGTTGTTGTTGCTGCTGTTTAATTGTGCCTCCTGATGGTTCCAAACAATCCTCATCCAGGCTGGAATGATGAGGTGGCTGCAGGCTGGAGAAGATCAACGTGAGGTTTTGGTTCAGCAGTGTCACAGGCGCTCCCTCTCGTCCCTGCCGGTGCCAGTCGCTGTCTGCGGAGCTCCAGAGCTGCAATTTGATGTGCTGGGGGTTCTTTCTTTTAAAAATTACTTTTTAATTTGCTCTGTGCCCCCCTCCCTGCTATTCCTACGGCTGGGTTACACCTTCCTGGGGGCTGGGACAAGGCAGCCCCGGGCAGGGCACGGCTGCGGCTCTCACTGCTCCGCGGCCGGAGGCTCCTCCTCTGCCTCCGGCTTGTCCGGCTGCGGTTCCGGCGGGATGAGGAACTGCACCTCCTCGGAGCTGATGGCCACTTTGTCAGGCTGCAGCCAGCGCTTCAGGTGCTCCAGCGTGCTGGGGACGGCAAGGGGACACCGTGAGACCAGCGAGTGACAGGGACACACAAGAGAAGCAACAGGAAAAGCTTTCATAGGCATCTCCTGCCCCTCCGCAGGTACTGCCGTTCCCACGGGTGAGGTCTGGTGTGGGATGGATCCTTGTGCCAGAGGGACAGCAGAATCTGTCATTCTACAAAGCCATTCCCTGCAGGTGGGCCTTCTGAACTGTTGTTAGAACGTTTTATGCTCTGATTTCTCTCAGTGTAAAGGACCTGCACAGGGTCCCTTTCGGCCTCTACACACCTGAAGTTCTCCTCTGACTCTGTAGCCAAAGACTCCAACTCAGTCAGACAGAGGGCAGGATTAGGTGGGATATTTGGAAGAAATCCTTCCCTGTGAGGCTGCTGAGGCCCCGGCACAGTGTGCCCAGGAAAGTTGTGGCTGCCCCTGGATCCCTGGAAATGTTCAAAGCCAGGCTGGACAGGGCTTGGAACAACCTGGGATAGTGGAAGGTGTCCCTGCCCAGGGCAGGGGGTGGCACTGGATGGGCCTTAAGGTCCTTTCCAACCCAAACCAATCTGTGATTCCAGGAGTTTCCAGCTTTCTGGGCTGAAAGTAAAACAAGTCTTGTTCAAACAAACCAAACCCCTGACTGCCTCTCTGTGATGAAGATTGGGAAATATGGGGGGGAAAGGGAACAAAACCAAAGCAGGGAGAACATCTCAAAATGTGTGAGCATTAACAGCACTGGAAGGTTCAAGAACCTAACAGTCCAACATCATAATTCAGAGCACTTGAAAGTTTAATTACATTGTTTAATTACATCGAGGGGTGAGACTCAAAACTTCAGCACCATTCAGGAGTGACCTCTAACTTCATAGTCAAGGTCTAGGGACTGGAATTCTTTCATGGATAACATCTTGACCCTTTAAAACCAGTAGAAAGAGCACATGAAAGCTTAGTTTTAAATATAAATCACCCTGAAGTTAACTGGGGACCAAAGAAACCTTCTGAAACCTCCTTATAAACAGGGATTACTTTTCACAGTTCTGGCTTAAGTAGACTTTCTTCAAGGGGGAGAAATAATCTTCTTGTCAACCAGAAGCAATCGTGGAAAATGTCAGCTAAGAAGTGAGGAATTTGGAGAGCATTCCATGGGATTGGGAATGGGAGACTGGGAAAAGGGCTCCCACCTCACTTCTGACACCATCTGTGGCAATGGGGGAGAGAGCAGAAGCACTGCAGGAGGGGCAGGGAAGGGAAATCTCATCCCAGGACTGGCATCAACCCCAAATCCCCATCTGAGACACGCTGGACATTCCCTCCTCTGCCCCATCCCTTCCCTGCCCCACGTGTGAGGAGGGAAATCACTGAGTGGCTCCCAGCTGCTTCCATGCAGTCTGAGGGGTGCAGAGATCAGAAGGGAGCACTGGAAGCTCAAACCCTACATGCTCCCTCCAGCACAACCCCAATGGTACCTCTGTGCCATGCCCTGACAAAACCTTTTTCTGGTTTTTAGGAGGTAAGTGGTGACCCCTTCCCACTGATTTGCTCGTTACCTCTCATCAGCATCGTGGCCCTCCACGTAACACTCTGCCTCAAACTTCTCCTGCAGGAACCTGTCCCAGCACTCCTTCTTGGCCTGGGACAGCGTGTGCAGCATGTCCTTGGAGGTCACCTCCTGGGACAGGCCTCTGATCCTCATCAGTCTTCTCTCTGTGAGGAGAACAGGGCGTTTTGTTAGCTCGGTTATGGGGTTTTTTTCTGGAAGAAGAGAAAAAAAAAGGATCTGGATTTCTAGATCAAAAAAGTGAGTTAAACTGACTTTTCAAGACTAATTTCTATTTTAAAAGTAATTTTCCCCCTGTATTTCAAGCCTGTGTGGCTCTCTTTCCTCTACACACACACACGATGATATTTTTCAGGTGATGCTTCTGAAGGGAATCAGGTTTGTGCAGTCAGCCAGCTCTGCCTGCTTGGGGTTTTAATAACTTTCACACTTACTGCTCAGTTTCTGTGAAATCACACAGGAGGGCACAGATCTGGCAGGCACTGAATTCCCACAATTCCCATGCAAATTGGAATATAAATCACTCTCACTGCACGACTTGGTGTGCTGTGAAACAGCTATGAAGAAAGTTCTGGCAGAAATAAAAGCTTAAAAAGCCACTTCTCCCACCTGTTCTGTTGCTGTGTGCAGCCTCCCACTTATTGTGGAGGGTAGAAACCAATTTTTTTCAGCTTTTACTTGATAAAGAGCTCCTTTCTGTGGCAAAGATGAAGAAGCTCTTACTGAGCCTCACCTTTCCACTGCTGCACTTGAAGAAAATGAGTCAGATTCTGTGTTAAACAGCTGGGAGACTTTCTGACCACAGCACATACACAGAGCTGTCACCAGGCACCTCAGCAGCGGGGGGCACTCACCCAGGGATGCCAAATACACCTCGGAGTCGTTCAGGGGTGCCCAGGGCTTCAGGGGAGGTTGGGAAGCGCCGCCCGAGCCGCTGCCCTCGGCGTAGGAATCCAGGAAGGAGTCCGTGAAAGCATCGCCGGCGTCCCTGTGCTCGGGGTGCGGCAGACAGGAGCAGATCTCAGCCCAGAGGTCCTCGCCGGACCGGGTCACCGCGGAGTCCACGCTCTCGATCATCCTCATCGTGGGATCCTGCGGAGAGGGGAGCAAACGGTGAGCACCGAGCAGATCCGCCCGCCCAGGCCTCCGCCACCTCCCTCCCTCCCTCCCTGTGCCCGAGTCGCGCCAGCGGACATTCCAGGGAATCCTCATCCCACCAGGACGCCCGGCCGCCCTCCCGGGAGCGATGTGGTCGCTCCGCTGAGGCGGAGGGGCCGCCCCGGACCCGCACCCACCGCCCGCGCTCCGGGACCGCGGCAGCTCCGCCCGCGCCGCTCCGGCTGCGACCAATCACCGCCCTCACCGACCCGGCTCTGACCAATCACCGCCCTCACCGACCCGGCTCTGACCAATCACCGCCCTCACCGACCCCAGCTCTGACCAATCACCGCGCGCCGCTGGCGGAGCGAGCGCGCCCATTGGTCCGCCGGGTGAGGCACGCTGAGGCCCCGCAGCGCCATGTTGGCATAGGGCGGAAGTTGTCGCGGGCGGGCGGACGGGAGCGCTGTGCCATCCTTGGAGCGCTGTGCCATCCTTGGAGCGCTGTGCCATCCCTGAGGCGCTGTCACTCCCGTCGGGATGAGTTCCTGCGGGACACCGGGAGCTCCGGCGTGCCTCTGAACGCCCTCGCTCCGCAGGCCGCTGCCGTGCCCGTGGGATGAGCCAGCTGCCGCCCGGCGCCGTGCTGGCACTCATGGGGCTGCTCTTCGCCAGGACCATGGCCTGGACTTCCAGCGGGAAAACGCACTCGGAGCTGGTCAACAACCTCTACAGTGAGTCCCGGCAGCGTCCGCTGGAATGCCGCTGTACGGATATTTAATGTCCGTGCGTGGATATTTAGCGTCACACCGTGTGACACGGCTCGCTCCGAAGCGTTGGGGTTAACATTCCTAAATTACGGCGTTTGCCGCAGCCTGAACTCGTTCTATTTATAGCAGGAAACAAAGTGTTACGCCAGAAGGGGCAGGAAAGCCTCTCCACACCTTCCTTCCCTGCCTCTGGAAGAGTGTGCCGCCCTTTAAAGCGCTGCAGCTCGGTGTTCCGAGCCCAGGGGTGCAGCCGAGTGTCCGGGACATCCCCGCGGTGCCTCCAGCGCTGCCCGGGGGAATGCAGGAATGGGGCGCGGTGCTCCCGCTCCGCTCAGCACAGCGGCCTGCAACACACCCAAAATCAGCTGTGAATGCCCAGCATCCCCGCACAAAGGTGTGGAGGGATGTTGGATGTCTCTGCAGTCGTGGCCGTGGGTGAAACCTGAACCGGAGTCTCCGCTTCTCGGCGTGAAACGTGACTCGGTGTCACTCCCGTTACAGCCGGCAGTGCCAGAAGCGTTGCGGATGCAGGTGGCCACGCCCTGGAGATGGGCTGGAGGCTGGGTCCCAGCGGGAATGGGGAAGGATGTCCTTCCATCAGCATTTTGTTTGTTGTCCCGCTCAGATCCACGAACTCCCTGAAGCGTGCTTTCCCCTTTCAAATCTCTTCGTGCTGGAATGCCGAGGATTTCAGTCCCGCCTGTCTCTCTTTTCCTTCTTTTCCCAGAAAAAGGGATCATTAAGTCTCAGCGAGTCTTTGACGTGCTGTTGGCTACGGACAGAGGTCACTACATCAAGTATTTCCCATACATGGATTCTCCTCAATCCATCGGTGAGTCACTTCTGGCAAAAGCATCTGCTGCAAGCGGGGCACAAGGTGCCTTGGCAGGTGCTCCATGGTCTAGTTGTGGAATCCCTGGAAGTGTCCAAGCCCAGGTTGGATGGGGCTTGGAGCAACCTGGTCTAAGGGAAGGTGTCTCTGCCCTTGGCTGGGACTGGATGAGCTTTAAGGTCCCTTCCAACCCAAATCATTCTGTGATTCTGTGGAAGGAGACAAATGTTGTCCTATTTTTAGGGGAAGGTGGGGGAGAATTAAGAACTGTTCCTGCTGGGAATTTTATTCCTTATCAAATAACTTGTGTCACCCTTTTTCTTTTCAGGCTACAAGGCTACCATCAGCGCCCCGCACATGGTAAGGTGAAAACTCCTCACTTCCAACAGAAATGGAGGGAATTGTTTATTTCTCTTTATCCTGCTTGTTCTTTAGGGATTTTCCTTTTAAAGAGGGGTTTCCCCTGTACTCTTTCAGTTGCTTTAAAAGTGTGCTTGGATGGGAATTCCATGTTCTCCCTTTTTTTTTGCATGAGACCTTTTTTCCTGCTGTTTCGCATCCAATTCCCGAGCCTCTGCCTAAGTGATGCCCTGCAAAAGATATTCCAGGTCTGACACTTGAGTTGGGCTCTGGAAGTGTCAGGCACCAGACCAGATGTGCTGTGATTAAATCAGAGAACAAGGTAAAATGTAGGGAGCAGGGACTAACCCCGGGATGTTTCCCACCCCCTTGTCCCGGGTGTCCCTGCAGCACGCCCACGCGCTGGAGCTGCTCAAGGATCAGCTGGTGGAAGGAGCCAAGGCGCTGGACGTGGGATCTGGGAGTGGATACCTCACGGCGTGCTTCGCCAGGATGGTGAGCTCACAGCACCCTGCTCCCAGCCTGGAAAGCATGCAGGAGGCATCAGGTGTTTGACTGATGTTCTCTCCAGATCGGCCCGACGGGAAAGGCTGTGGGTGTGGAGCACATCAAGGAGCTGGTGCACGAATCCATCCGGAACGTCCAGGAGGACGACCCGACGCTGCTCAGCTCCGGCCGTGTGAAGCTCGTGGGTGAGCTCCCTGGAATCTCGGGGCTTTTTCCCTTGGCTTTGCTCCTCCCAATCCTTCCAGTTTATGCCGATGCTCCGACGACCAAAGTCTTTCCTGTGTTTTCACTCTGCAGTTGGAGACGGCAGGCAGGGATACCCCGAGGAGGCTCCTTATGATGCCATCCATGTGGGAGCAGCCGCAGCCACCGTCCCCAAGGAGGTAAGAGTGGCCATGCTGCCTGTCCCTAGAAAAAAGGAGGGAACAACTCAAAGCCTATTTTCTGTCACTTATTCCTGCTGCCTGCGTGGGGTTTTTTTGCGTCTGCTGACTGGGGTTTCTCCGTGCTGCAGCTGCTGAAGGAGCTGAAGCCGGGCGGGCGGCTGATCGTGCCCGTGGGGCCCGAGGGGGCCAACCAGGTGCTGATGCAGTACGACAAGACCAGCGACGGGCACATCGTGGAGAGCCAGCTCATGGGCGTCATCTACGTCCCTCTGACCGACAAGGAGAAGCAGTGGCCTCGGTAAAATCTGCTCTTCCCTGAGGAACACTCCTTCCTCTCGCTCTCAGCTTGCTCTCCTTGCCTTTGCTGACCGAGTCCTGGATCCCTGGCAGAGCAGGGGGTGTTTTCTGTTGGAATAGGCTTGCAGAGTTTTATTTCCTCTTTTTTCTGGAGCCTGTGTGTGCTTTTTAAACCCCACGTGATGCTGGCACAGAAGTGAGGGAGTAGTTAACTGTTGGTTTTCCTTTGCCTCAGGGATGACCTCTGACACACGGATGGATATCTCTAAAGGCACCTCAGAGAGCTCGTGAGAGGGACTTAGGCCTGTAGATGGTCGGTATGGTTTTGCTTTATAATGGAAATTTCATCAATGGATAAAGGGAAGTTCTGCTTCAGAGGAGCTCGCTCTGGAGGGATGGAGAACAGGGACAGGACCGAGGGAGGCTCTTGGAGGCTGTGGCAGCTTCCAGGGAACGGATCCAGACAACTCCAGCTTTCCTCTCTGATACACTCTAGATAACATCAGTCCGCAGAGAATTCCGAAAGCAGACAGGAATACTTAAAACTTCACTAAAACCACTTTAATATCGACTACTCTGCCTAATGCTTGGCGAAAATAAGTCGCAATTAGTGCCTTGGAGCAGCAATGTACCCTGATTTGTCAATGTTTTTAAATACGGGAGCGTGTTCTCTTCCTGCCTGCACCGACTAATTTAAGCATGGGCAGCAACACTGGATTTTGAGGTTATGAAAAAAATGCTCGTTTCTTGGAGTGTTTTTTTTCTGTTTGGAGTTTTGAAAAAAATGCTCATTTCTGGACTTTTCCCTCCTCGGGGTTATGACAAACGCTCATTTCTTGCCTTTTCTGATTGGGCTCATAAAGAAACGCTCACATTTCGGCTTTTCCCCGACGCGTGACTGAGGAGGTTCACCAGGGGCAGGCGGGCTGCGCTGTGCCTCGAGGGTGATTTGCGGAGCAGTTCTGAAGGGGAAAACCGCTCGGAGCTAAATAAATAAAGGCGCTCTGGCTCCTCCCTCGCCTCCGCCTCCTCTGCCCTCACGGCGCCGTGTGGGGGGGGCGGGAAGGGGACGGGGGATGGGGGCGTGGCCTGGGGGTGCCGGCCCGCGCTGATTGGCTGTGCCGCCCGGCGCAGCGCCATGCGTCACGGCGTGCGGCGCGCGCTGTGGCCGGTGTGGGTGCGCGCGGCGCGGATCGCGGCCCGGGCGCCGCCGCCGCCGCCTCCCCCAGGGGCCATGGCCGAGCCGGGCCCCGGCCGCGCCCGGGAGGAGGAGGAGGAGGAGCCGCGCCCCGCCGGCACGGACGAGGCGGCGCCGGCACCCAAGAAGCGGCGGCTGGCGGCCGGCGAGCGGTACGTGCCGCCGCCGCGGAAGCTGAACGCCGGCGTGAGCTTCGGCGCCGAGCACTTCGCCGAGACTTCGTACTACTTCGAGGGCGGCCTGCGCAAGGTGCGCCCCTACTACTTCGACTTCCGCACGTACTGCAAGGGGCGCTGGGTGGGCCGCAGCCTCCTGCACGTGTTCGGCACCGAGTTCCGAGCGCAGCCCCTCGCCTATTACCGCGCTGCCGCCCGCGCCGGCCGCCTGCGCCTCAACGAGGAGCCCGTGCGCGACCTGGACATCGTGCTCAAGGTGGGCGGGCCCCGGGGTGCGCATCGTGGGCCGTGAGCATCACACCGTGAGCGGCGTGGGGGCCGGGGCTAGCAGCTGGAGCCGATACTCCTGATGGGTTCCTTCCAACTCGCTGTATTCTGCGAACCCACTGGAGGGACTGAAGGGGGAACCGGGGCTCCCTGGGAATTCCTGCCCCACTGGATTCGGGAATGTGTGGGTCCTGCAGCCCCACATGTGCCCCACGGCTTCCTTGGCCCTTGGGATTGCGAATACCCTACGGGCAGGTTATCAGATTTGCGTGGTGACACGCACAGTTATTATCCAAAATCCAGCGTCCCTGGGGGAAAGGAACCTTTAATTCTCCTCCCACAGTATCGAGTCCCTGTAGCTCGTGGCCGGGTGGGAGGTTGCACACGCTGGATCCGGGCTAATTGTCCATACCCCCTCCAGAACAACGACTTCCTGAGGAACACCGTGCACCGGCACGAGCCGCCGGTCACCGCGCAGCCCATCCGCATCCTGGCCGAGGACGAGGAGGTGGTGGTGGTGGACAAGCCCTCGTCCCTGCCCGTGCACCCGTGCGGCCGGTTCCGGCACAACACGGTCATCTTCATCCTGGGCAAGGAGCACGGCCTGCGGGAGCTGCACACGCTGCACCGCCTGGACCGCATGACCTCGGGCGTGCTCATGTTCGCCAAGACCGCGGCCGTGTCCAAGCGCATCGACGAGCAGGTCCGGCAGAGGCAGGTGAGGCTTTCAGCCAGATTCGGGCTCCAATCGGGTTCCCCAGGCAGCTCGTGGTTGTGTTGCTGCTCTTACCTGTTTTTACTTCTCATCCCTAGTAGGCTAAAGATAGAGGAAGAAATTGAGGTTGGTGGTACTGGATTGGAAGGGAGCTCCTAAAAAATTTAGTTGAATTTAGTAATACTTCATTAATAATATCAGATTGAAAACCCTACGAATTTAACTGGTTTTGCTGATATCAGGTTGGAAGGGACCTCCTAAAAGTTTAGTTCAATGTGGTGATCTAATTTAATTTGGTAATAGTGGACTAAAAGGGATTTCCTACAAGTTTAGTTTGATTTGGTAATACTAAATTGAAAAGGGTCCCCTAAAACTTTAATAGATTTTGGTAATTTTAGGTTGAAACTGATCTAAAAATTTAAATTATTTTGGTAAATTGGGTTGGAGGGGATCTTCTTTCCTAAGGGATTGTCCCACGGGACTGGGCAAACTCACTGGGATCACTCAAACCAGTTAGAGATGAGATTTATTTGTGAGTGGACGTATGTCAACCACCCAATACTTCTGCAGTTTTAAAATTCCTGTTTTTCCAGAGTTTCTTGATCCAATCAGAGCTTTTTCCAGGATTGACTTCAGGGCTGTAAATTAAAGGCTGTGGAGAGATGGCTCCTGAATTCAATACAAGGAAAATAGGCCAGACCTTTCTGTTCTTGATTTCCCAACTAGCTGGGAAAAATATGAGGGCATTCAGTAGCTGATTTAATTTTTTTCCTTTTCCTGCTGTAATAAAACGCTGCTTTTTGGATGTATTTATTTGAGGGGAGAGGGAGGAGGAGCAGAGCTGGAGCATGGGTGCATTTTCCACTGTGTTTCCCAAGCCTTCCCCTTGTGTCTCCTGGCAGCTGGAGAAGGAATACATCTGCCGGGTGGCGGGGGAGTTCCCCGAGCACGAGGTGGTGTGCGAGGAGCCCATCCTGGTGGTTTCCTACAAGGTGGGCGTGTGCCGCGTGGATCCCAAGGGGAAGCCCTGCCAGACCCTTTTCCAGAGGCTCAGCTACAACGGCAGCTCCAGCGTGGTGAGGTGCCTGCCCCGCACGGGCCGCACGCACCAGATCCGCGTGCACCTGCAGTTCCTGGGCCACCCCATCCTCAACGACCCCATCTACAACATGGAGGCCTGGGGCCCGGACAGGGGCAAGGGGGGCAGGATTGGGAAGACGGATGAGGAGCTCCTGAAGGCGCTGGTGGAGGAGCATCGCTCCAAACAGAGCCTGGAGGTCTTGGGTATCGGCGAGGAGGACTTGAATGCCGGTGGTGAAAGTAAAGACTGCGGGGATTCGGGTGACTGTGCAAAGCCTGCAGAGGCTGATCCTGTAAATGGGAGTTCCTGCCCTGCTGAGGACGTGAAGGATCCCGAGAGGGACGTGAAGGATCCCGAGAGGAATGACACAACAGCTTGTCCACTGAACTCTGATAATACCAACCTGGAAACACTTGATAAGGACAAAGAGCTCGGTTTGTGTGGGAGCCAGGATGGGCAGACGGGGGAGAAGGGCTGGGAGGAGAAGGATCCTTTGTGTGTGGAGTGCAGGACGAGCAGGCGGGACCCTTCTCCCAAGGAGCTGGTGATGTTCCTGCACGCCCTGCGCTACAAAGGAGCGGACTTTGAGTACTGCTCCAGCATGCCTGAGTGGGCCATGGAGGACTGGGAGGAGTGAGCAGGACACTGCTGGCCTGGACAGAGGTGTGCCAAGACCAAAGATTGACTTTTCCTTGTGCTTGAGGTGAATAAAGTGTGCCTGGAGCTGGGTTGGGAGAGATCAGTGAGGCTGAGGAACTATCCCAGCTTCCCACTGTGAAAAATGAGCAGGGAAACGAGGCTGAAACAAGAGTTTTATGTTGCCCTTGAGTGAACTGGCACTTGAGGGCAGCCAGGACCTAACTCTGCAGCTTTGCCTTCGCCTCAATGGATTCTGGATCAGTTATCCACATGGGTAATGAAGTGCATGCACTAAAAGTCAAAAGCTGGTTTTTCTTCCAGCCTGCTGTGTTCCTGTGTCTTAACAGTAAGAGCTGGTGGATGTCATGTCATAAAAAAAACCTTATTTTTACTGTATTTTATTGTCAGATTGATTTCAAAACTCTTAAGATTATCCCTGAGAACGCTGTGAGGTAAAACCAGAACACTGTGATCTGTTTTGTGCCTGCTGTTTGTCAGCAAGATCCACTTGCCTTTGAAATTACCAATATCCATTCAAATAATTACTTAAGTTAGTAGTTGTGGGTGCAGATATTGGGCCTGGTTTTGGAGGTACTAATCCCCAGATTTTGTCTTAAACAGATTTTTTCAAATCACTTCAGTATGACAATCAGCTTTCAAGAAAAGCAAAGGCAGTTTTATGAAGCAGAAGACTTTTTGAAAAATTAATTTCATATCAATGTATTTCCAGAATGATAAATACCACTGTAGTTCTTACTTTCATTTGATTTCTTACAGTTGATTCTTGGCTTCTGGAATACAACTTTCATGGAAATAAATTGAACTTGGGCACTTTCAGAGTGTAAAAAAGGGTGGCTGGAGCTGTTACTGGATTTGGATGCAGGGGTAAGGGGGTAGATTTAGGGATGACAGTTAATTAGGCTTTGAGGTGTCACAAGTTGTGTTGGGAGGTTTTTTGGTAAGAAATTTCCGTTACAAAAAAAGCCTCTGGGAACGATTTTCCTGACTGAGATTGGGGCCAAAGGGGCTGATGAGGAGCTGGAGCTCAGCACTGCTTTCCCCCTTTTTCCTGGAACAATGGCTGCAGTTGGCAACTTTGGATTTCCTGGTCAGGAAACCCCTGGGCTTCTGTTTCCAAGATTCTTTGAACAGCGAAAATACAAGATTTATATCACAAGGATCCTACCTCTAATTGCATTTTATTTAACTTCATTTTATTTAAAGTCAAAACTGCGTTTGATGTTTTGTAAGCTGGGAAAATGTTGCTCTTGGAGATGCCCTGTGGTACATTCCCCTCTGAGATTGGGTCAGAGGTAAATACTGGGTCCTGGTTGTGGGCATAAAATCTTCCATACAAAGTGTAGGTCCTGGAAGAATTCCTTTCTTCAGTGCACCTTTACTTGTACATGCCTTGACAGTGCTGGGTTGGAGTTTGGACTTGATCTTGGAGGTCTTTTCCCATCCTAGATGATTCTGTAATCCTGTCTTCATCAGGAGAATGTGTCTCTCACTGTGCTAAAGCACTTTTCCATACAAATAAACCCTCCTGGCAAACTTCCCTGTGCAGGACTGACTGGAATTAGCCCCTCGACGCTCACCTTCCACCCAGTAACACCTGTCCAGTTGTGTTTTAACCTGTCCATTGTGGTTGGGAGCCTTTTGTGAGGCCCCACAGTGTGATCTGGCCACTCTCTGTGCAGGATTTGGCATGATCTGATTTCCAGAAGGATTTAAGTGTAGTTTAAACTGTGGCAGTGTCTGCAGGGAGGGCTCAGGGCTGTCACAGCAGAGGTGGGAGATGTCCCTTTCCCTGGAAGCTCTGTGTTTCCTTAACTTCTACTTCCAGACTTTTTTTTTTTTAAGTGAACCATGGATGGCTGAGGCAGAGAGGAAAAGTTTTCCTGTATCTTGTCAATACATTCATTTATTTTTAAATGCCCATAACTTGATGGAAGACAAAGCCAAGTGCAGTAATTACTTATCTGAAGAGAACCTTGATGTAATTTTCAGTGGGGGGCTGACACCTTAAAACCCTTCCAGTCTCACTCCCTGCCATGGGCAGGGACACCTTCCACTAGCCCAGGTTGCTCCAAGCCCCGTCCAACCTGGCCTGCAACATTCCAGGGATCCAGGGGGCAGCCACAGCTTCTCTGGGAACTCTGTGCCAGTGCCTCCTCACCCTCATAGAGAAGGATTTCTTCCCAATATCCACTCTTAAATCTCCCCTTTTCCAGTTTGGAGCCATTCCCCCTTGTCCAAAGCCAAGCGTGTGGAGCCCCTTCAGGCAGTGGAAGGGGCTCTAAGGGTTCCCTGGAGCCTTGTCTTTTCCAGGCTGAACGATCCCAGCTCTCCCAGCCTTTCCTCACAGGAAAGATCTTCCATCCTCTAATTCTTACTCCAAGCTTTCACGAAGGACCAGGCCAGCCCTAATAGGTCATTTTATTGGGATTCCAGGGGAGGTGGAGGTTAAAAGGGGGTTGTTCCCAGTGTTGTCACAGTGCTGGTTCTGAGGAAAGGAGGGGAGTCAGGTACCCCAGGGAGAGAGGCACCACAGGAAGCTGGGTGAGACCCCTCAGTCCCTCGGGTCACTCTGTCCTGGCTGTGACCCCTAAATTTCTTGGGACACTATCCTGGGTGACCCCTAGCTCCCTCATTACACTCCTGGCTGTGACCCCTAGACCCTTTGGGACACTCCATCCTGTTTTGTGACCCTAAATCCCTCAGGACACTGTGTCCTGTCTGTTCCGGGCGCCACCTCCGCTTTTTCTTTTCCCCAAAAAGGCCGAAGGGAGAGCTCCCCTTAGAAGTCTGTGGCAAAAAAAAATATAATTTGGACGGATTGGGAAAAGTTTACTTTCCCGACGAGGATGGGATTCGAACCCACGCGTGCAGAGCACAATGGATTAGCAGTCCATCGCCTTAACCACTCGGCCACCTCGTCACAGGAGCTTCTTCCTCACCGGGCTCATAAGGAAGTACACCCACCGCCCCCCGCCATCTCCTCCCGCCCGCCGCTTCCCTGCGCGGCGGCGCCGGTTACGCGGCCCTGCACAGGCACAGTACTGAGCGAAACCACCGAACCACGACCGAGCACCCCGCGCAGCCCGTGCAGTAGCGCGCCATCCCCATCACCGCGGCTCCGGGCGTGTGGGCCGCGGGAGACACCGAAATGGCAGCAGCGCGGCGATCCGTGGAGGCTGCCATGTTGTACGGCGCAAGGGGGCGCCATGTTGCACGGAGGCGGGGGCAGCCATTCTGTACGGCGCCAATGTGTCGTCACGGGCGCGGGGCGGGCGGTTGGATTTGAACGGGGCGGCGGCGGCCGCGGAGCGGGAACCGGGACCGGGGACCCGGAACCCGGGATTGGGGAGCGGGGGGCCCCGAGCGGGAGGTAAGAGCGGCTGAGGGGCCCCGTCGGAGGAGGAGGCGGCGCCGGGGCAGCGGGGCGGGTGCTGCGGGGAAGGAGCGCGGGAGAAGGCGCGGGGAGAGGTCGGCGCTGCCCCGGGAGCGGCCTCGGGAGCGGCAGGGGGGGAAGCGGGGCTGAGGCGCTGCCACCCGCGGCGGGCGCCGAGCGTGTGGGGAGCCCGCCGGTAAGGGCGGTGCGGGTCGATCCGAGGTAATTAGCGTCTGGGGAGCGCGTTATTGTTGGTGCAATTAATGACGGAGGTGATCAGTGCGGGGTCTGTGAGCCATAGGCGATTGGCGCCTGGGCTGTGTGGGCGGCAAAGCGAGGGCGCGGCGACAGAAAGAGAAGGAAAATCGGCTCATTCTAATGGGGAAAAGGCTCAGGGATGGACTGAAGGGTCGTGGAGCCATTCTCGTGTTCGTAGAGTCAAACGGAGGAATAAAAAGGGGAGATTTTCACCAGCACAGCGGCTCAGCTCGCTGCTCGTCCCTCAGGGATTGTAGATAATATCAAGCGGGATTAGAGAAGAACATTTGAGGAACGTGGTTGGGAAGTGAATTTCAGATTAATATCCCCAACAGCAGAGTGATCAGGGCTTTTATAGCTCCAGGCTTGTCTCCCCCAGCGATCTTCCCTGTCCCCTCCCTTCTTTGTGCGTTCAGCCTGGCTGAGAGCGGGTTTAGATGGGATATTGGGAAGGAATTGTTCCCTGGGCTGGGAAAATTAATTCATGGCGCCAGAGGTTTGTGTCCGAAAAGGAGACAGAGGAGTCCCGCAGCTTTATTAATGAATAAAGGGAGAGGCCATGGGGCATTTTCCATGGGGTCTCTCAAATTGCTGGAGGACGCAGCCTCCTTTTTATCCCAATTTCCCTCTCCCCCGTTGGCTGAGGTACTTGAGAGGTACAGACTTCCTGAAATGCCTGAAACCAGAACCTCTTCTGAGCTTCACCCCCTTGTCCCATCTTTTTCTTTGTATCTTTGTTCTTTTTCTCTAAATCCAGGAATTTAGCAGGGCCTTGGATAAGCAGCAGTTTGTGTCGATAAGTAACATTCTCCCGTTTTTTAACTCACCTGTCAGTCTCTGGCTTAGGCAGACTCACAGTTTGTAAAAATACAATAATCTTATTCCTTTCAGGAGAGTTCTAAGAAAATTGAGCCAGGCTCTTCTGGTTTTATCTAGAGAAGGAACAAAAAGCAACAGGCACAAGCTGAAATACCAGAAATATCAGTTTAGAGCGAGAGGGAAAATATCTTGTATGAGTCAGAGCAAGCATTGTATTGGATAAGGTTTGATCTCATTTATCTCCCAGCATTTACCAGAATCTTAACTTTAAATAAAAGCTCAGTTAACCAGTCATACTTAAAGTGTTAGCACAGCTGTTTTCTAATATGATATACAATAGGAAATATATGTCTAACGTGAATATAACAGGAGAACATTGACTTGAGAGGCCTGTTGTGCTTCAGAGCATTTCTGTGACTAGAGAAGGATGGAGAGGGAAAAACACAGCATCAAAAGCTGATAGCCAGTTGTGGGTTTATGCAGTTTTCCTTCTGAGGTTCATTAATGGTTTTGAATTTTGGTGCTGTATTTTATAGGAAAAGCACATCCTTCAGCAATGGACAAGATTTACATAGACCCTAACATGGAAAGGTGAGTTAAAACCCTCTGAGAATTTTACTGTGGTATAAATATTGCCCTTTTCTTAATGCACTTCAACATCCCTTGAATGAAATGTGTTTTTAATTGTGAAAAAGAGTTTCTTTGGTGTTTGGTGAGGGGATTTCATAGTGGTGGAATGCCAGGAGATGAACTGACCATGGGACTGAGGGGGCAGTTTGCTGAGTTTTCCAAAGCTTATTCTGGGAACCAGTGCTGAAATGATCAATCTGTTCCAAGCACGTTCTTTATTTAATTTCACACTTGTAAAAATAACAGAGGAATCAATTTATTAGCCTCAAAACCATGGCAGGGACCATTCAGGAGACACACCTTAGTGCAATTTTGTGCTCTCATACTGATGCCTGGAAACAGAACACAAACTTTTCCAGACAATATAATGATAATTTAAAAGCAAACCTTTATTTGAAAGCCTTCAGGTACATAATGTGGTAAAAAACAGAGCTCAGCATTAGATCCTTACAGTTGACAGGATTGGGCAATTGGAATATCTGGCCAGTATTGTCTAATTAGAAGAGCAGTTAGTTAGGTAATCTCCCCCTTGGGTTCTGCCCTCCTACCCTGCCTTTATTACGCAGTGATTACATGGTGCAAAATAAAATGTCCTTGGAGAAATAACAGGCAAGACTAAAAAAAGACTTTAGGAATGCATCAATAAGCACCTGTTCCCTGTGGGAAGGAAAGGTGAGGAAGTCCTAGAAGTTACACTGAGGTATTTAACAGTCTACAGAGCTACAAATACAGGAAAAATGCATAAAAGCTAAAAGCCTCAGGCATCAATACCTGTTTCCCTTTTTGCCCTGCAGTGATAACACGGAGCACATGAGGAGGAAGCGACTGTCCTCTGTGAGTAACTTACAGCATTCCTCGAAATAAAACGGTGTGAGGGGGGAAAGGAGCCAAGGGAAGCTGAAAGGGGAATTTATTTCTCTTGGGAGTTGAAGAAAATCATTCCAAAAGAGCCTGTTACTGTGAGGGGATTGACTGGGGCACTGCTGGCTCTTAGAAACTCTCACCAGCCAAGAAGCCAGCTGTTGGAGCTGCAGCTGATTCCTCAGCTCTTGTATTTTCTTTCAGATTTTAAAGGCTCCACGAAATCCTCTGGATGATCTGGGAAATGGGAATGAAATTACTCAGGTAGGTCCATCAAGCCCTTTCCTATCAACTCCTCCTCAGTGTTTTGCTGATTAAACCACACCACTGGAATAATGCAGGTGGTTTGAACGCACCATTTTTGATAATGGTGTTAATGCACCTACTTTAGTTTGGTTTTGTGTGTCTTGGAGGGCTGTGCCTGCCATGGGTAGCAGCCTTGTTGTGTTCTTTTTTGGCAGGACATCCACGTGGAGAGGCGCAGGAGGAGCTCGCGCAGGGTCAGCTTCGCCAACACCATCAAGTGAGGGAGCTCAAGGGTGCCCACCCACATCCCTTCCTCAGCCATCAAATGCAGGGAATAATCCAGGCAGCAGGAATATTGTTGTATTGAGTTGGGTTGAACCCTGAGAGCCTTTATTCATTTTCTCTTCCCAGCTGAAAACATCTCCCTTCATACATCTTAAGTGTCACAATCTTCTCCCTGAAAAATACAGCTGGGCTCAGTCCACTTCTGGCTTTTGATATCTCATTTCAGAACATGTAGAAAAGACTGAAATTAGTGCTGATTTTTTTTTTTTTTAAATTTGCTTTTAGAGGTGGTTTTGTGTTTTCAAAAACTGGTGTTTTTGTTCTTAGCTGCAGAGTCTTCCAGCGAGATCTTAAGAACACCACGTCAGAGACAGAAAATACAGGTAAAACTCCTTTTTCTTTTCCTGACAGGGTTCCCAGGCTATTAGCAACAAGGTTTTAGCTTGAATTTAAGAAATCAGAACTTTTCACTTTGGGGAAGGAGCAACATGGTCAGTTCTTTATCCTGGGCTGGCTGAAACCCCCTTAGTCACAGAGTTTTTGCCACAAGAAGACACATCAAGGGTGAGAACTTCAGAGCAGTATTTTCTGTGCAGTTCACTCTTGTCTCAATGTTCTATTGAATCAGAATCATGTGGGCTGGGCAAAACCTTTAAGATGATAAAGTAAAAGCATTTTCATGCTTCTGACATGTGTAATTTTGTCATTTTTAAATTTTTAGGGTGTTCGGCAGATGAAAAGGAGGATACTTTGGCTAATCAGTAAGTATCATGTCTGATAGATATTTTTTATTATTCAATGTTTACTGCCAAACATTTTCCTCAGAAAAATATTAAGTGGTAGTCTGGCCTCAGAGTTCTTGTAGATAAAACACAGTGGTGGGATCTGCAAAATTAAAATGACTTGGTGGTAAAATAACAGATAAGACACTTTGTATGTGAGAAGGGGAATTTTATAGAACCATGGACTCTAAGAAAAATAAAGAATTCATCTTTTCTTGTCATGGAAGAATTAAAATGCCAGTGTATGTTGAACAGTGGTTTGTGGCAGAATAGATAATTTCATGGGAAAAATAAGATTGTGACTCAAATTAGAATATATTGAAGACAAAGAAGCAGTGTCTTGTGTCTGCTGCCCAGACCCACAGGAGCTCTGCCACAGAATCCTGTCCAACACCATTCTTTTCCTCTTCAGTGTATTGATCAAGGCTTCTCTTTGAAGCAAACCTTTTAACAAACTGTTTCTCAAACCCACCTTTTGTAGGAATGAAGACACTGAGTCTGTTCCGTGCGAGATCACCGGTGAGTTTGGAAACACATTTAATAGCAAAATGACTCTGTGTGTTTAAAGCTATTGATTGTGTTTGAGTTTAATTTGCTCTCATTTTAACGTGCCTAGAGCAATCTCCCTGCCTTGGGAGAGCCCTCTCTGGATGGGCTTTGTCCCTTGAAGTTTTTTTACAAGGATCCTGTTATGGAAGTCTGGGTGGCCCTTTGAGGTGCTGAAGGGAGCAATGAACATATTTTTCAGAATAGATTTGGATTTAATTATATTTTTTTACTCACTGCATTGAGCTTCAGCTCAGTGGATAAAATAATAAGCAAACAGCACAAAAACTGGAGTATTCCCTTTCTTTCCACAGGGATGAGCACTTTGCTTCATGCCCCCATCCAGGTCTTGGGGCAGCAGGCTGAGGTATGTGAAGCCTTTTAGTTTATTGGTGCTGAAAATACCAGTGTCCAAAACAAATCACAAGAATTTGTGTAGCAAAGATTAGAAATGTTAACTGCCTAGAAAATAAATGCCATGAAATTATTTTGAAAGTGAATATTCTGTATTTTGAAGTGTATCCTAATCTGATAGGCATTACACTGCAACATAAATAACTCTTCCTTCTGAAATTCCTCTGTAACTTCTCAGTAATGAACTTATTCCTCCATTCTTATCTTCTTTGTAAGCTTTCATGAGCCTCACTTACTTTTTTTTATTAATATCATACAAATTTTTGAGGCAAGTATAATAATCACAATTATTCACATGATCGCGATCATACTCTGTCACATGTTCCTTTTAAAACTCACAAGAGTTAATTTTAATAGTATTATATTAATTTCAGTAAAATTTTGAGGCTTCCCTTGCCTTGTTGGTGCAGCATGGGAAAGTTTCTGGTCATCTAGAGAAAGTACCAAAATACTGAAATGTTCCAGCCCCCCATTCTGCCTGGGCAGTTCTGCAAATTCAGTTTGCCAATAGTTACCTGGTGAATTCCTCTGTTTCACTAGCCTTGGAGGTGGCCTTCTTTTCTTGAGATTATTTTGCAAAACAAATTGCTTATTTTTCAGTAACTGATTCTAATTTCTGTCATCAGTAAATTAGTTACTGTATTATCTATTTCCTGATGTGTTTCTTGATGGTTTTAGTCCTGTTATCTTTACAGTTGCTTCTTAAGCTTCTTTTTTTCCTGCAAGAGCTCAAAAATAAGATGTACTACTGGTTCTTTGCTTATTTGTGCCATTTTCTTTGACACTCTGTATCCAGATTGTTTTAAGAAATGTAACAGACTTTGCCAGATATATTTCAGCCACTAATTAATGCAAATTACTGAAGTACTTCTTTAGTCACCAATTTTTATAATAAGTAACCCATTGTTTCTGAGAGAGGGTGGTCCTGAGTCCTAATTATGGTTTCAAATATTTTAGCAACTCTGTCTGGATCTTCCTATAAACTCCTGCCACCTTTCTCCATGACATTAAATCCACTATTAAAAACAGAGTTACTGGGCCATAATTCCTGACCACCTGCTGGAGAGGAGCCATCAGAACTTCCCTGGCATCTCCCCCAACATCTCCTTGCTGCCTTCCAGCGTGTCCCACAACCAGACCAAAATCCTCAGATCCCCTAAAAAGCTCTTTCTGTTCCAGTCCACTTTCCCAAGACTCACTTAGGTGTCTGACCATATTCCCTGGTGATTCATCACTCACCCCCACTTATTCTTTGCCACAGAGCAACCATCAGCTCTAAATCATCCTCCTCCTCTTCTCACCTGCACTTTAAGCACCTCTGTGCTATGCTGCACACAACACAGCACCTCTTTCAACCCTTTGCCTTTCTTTTCCTTCTCAAGTGTATAAGGAGCTTCATCCCACTTTTTTTTTCCCTTCTACTGAACAACTTTTTATTATATTGCAAAGTCCCATCCTCAGGCCACTTCTCTTGATCTTCCAGTGTGTAAAGTGGCCATCACTGATTACAAACTTTTATGAGTGAGGGGATCACCCCCAATTTCTTTCTGATGTTTCAGGATACATCCCAGCGGTGACGCTTGTGATACCCTTTTGTGGTTTCATTTCTCATTATAACCAATTACCATTTAGCAGCTCCTTAGAAGGGGCTCTAACCCTTCCCTTTTGAAGGGGCTCTAACCCTTCTCTTTGAAGGGGACTTTAAAGTGAGGTAAAGAAAACCTTTATCTTACCAGGGGTCTTGCTCCGATTTCCTTCGGACCTTCGAAGGTTCTCCCCGAGAATATCTCATCACAATTTCCCCTCACAGCTATAAAACTGTAAATGCTCTCTGCTAAAGAGACTAAAATCTCCCTTATCAGTGGTCTTCTGAAACATCCAGCACGTTGCTGCTGCTTTGGAGCAGGTGGACAATAAACTGGTGGAAATTAAAGGGGGAAATCGTGTTGTAGAGAAGTAGAAAATACTGATCCATAAGCCTCAGTAGTTGGTGTATTCTTGCTAAGATGTGTCTAGATTTGTAGTGTAAGATGAGACACATTGTTTCTTTAAAAGCCATTTAAATATGATATATTTGAGTATTTCAGTCATTGTCCTTTCCTTGAACATGTTCCTGTTTATCAGGGAGGCCTGAAATTAACAGGATTTTTTTGGAAAAAAAAGATTTATGGAGCTAAAACCTTAGGACTTTACATTAGTCAGTATTAGTTCACTTCCATTTTAAACAGAATAAACCAC
Source organism: Eopsaltria australis (assembly GCA_034509425.1). NCBI lineage: Eukaryota > Metazoa > Chordata > Aves > Passeriformes > Petroicidae > Eopsaltria > Eopsaltria australis. The sequence goes on along the minus strand of JAVTVJ010000305.1, from coordinate 262,155 downwards.
AGATCATTTATTTTAAGTGCCAGTCACTGAATTCCCCTTTATTTTTGTTTCTCAGTGGCACGGCACGGAGCACGCCGCTCCAAGGACGGACAGGCAGGACACCACCCTGGTGTTCTCGGAGGAGAACGAGATGGAGATGACAGCCAGTCACACAGCCATCATCTCACGGAACCTCCGAGCCCACCAGCCTGACAGAACCGAGAAAATAGACTTCACCTCCTTCCTGGCTAAGTTAAACTCCAGCCAGGGGAAGGCAGAAAGCAGCAAGGAGTTGAGTTTGCTCTCTGATCCCACGAACCATCCGGGCCCGTCTTTGGAACAGAAGGAAGAGGCCACTGCTGTGAAAAAAATAGATTTCAATGAGTTTCTGCTGAGACTGAAGTCAAACAATCCTGCTGAGAGACCTGACAAGGAGAATGTTTGCTGTGTCCCTTCCCCAGGCTGGGGAGACGTGGCACAACCCTCCGGGGAGTTTGGCTATTCCCACGAGCCGCTGGACACCTGCAATGTGACAAAAGTGTTTCGAGGCCGAGAAGGTGGGATGGAGATGACAAAATGTGAGGCAGCTGATGTTAAAATTCCGTTCCCTGGTGTCGGTGAGGCTCCAGCAGAGCAGTGGGAGTGTGCAGATGTCACTGAGGCCTTTGCAGACGAGGGCATGGACGTGACAACCAGTCACACTGCAAAAGTATCCTTTGCCCTCTCCACTGTCGGGAGCCAAAATCTCAACTTCCAAAATGCTCTCCCACCCACAGAGTTTGATAATTCTGTGCTAAGGAGAGCATCTAATCAGCACTTAAATGTTCAGCAGGACCCTCAGCTTCGTGCAGGCAGAAAAACAGCAAATGCTGAAGACAGAGGAAACCCCCCAGTGCTGCGAGCTGGGAAGCAGGAGGCCAGGGCAGTGTCTGCCATCCAGGGATCCGTTTCGTCGGAGACCGTCTTCCGAGGGGACAAAACTGTTGTGTTTTCCAAGTGTGATGACATGGAAATGACTGAGAATTACACAGACATCATCTATAGTGCCAGCTCCACAGAAGAGAGCAGTTCATGGCATGAAACCTGTTTAAAGCCAGTGAGTACCAAGCCTCCGCTCACAGGGAGCAAATCCCCGGCGTGTGGGGACATCCCAAAGGGTCTGGCACCTGGAGATAATCCTGCTGCTGGGCCCTGTAAAACCAGTGCACTTGAATTGCCCATGGAAAATGTGTCCCAAGCTCGTGGTCCTGCTGCAGCCAGCACTGGGTTTGGCTCATATACAAATTTGGTGGCCGGCGGTGTTCTGAAGAGCAGGTTTGATCCCTCTGCAAACCCCCAGCTTGTTTTTTCAGGTGAGAAGACAGTAATATTTGCAGGAGAAGACATGGACTTGGCTAAAACCTTTGTTAAGGATGGTGGAAAGATTGTTGATAACGAACATCCCCCTGCAGGGTTCACCTCTGTCAGCTGCAAACCTCACTTCCTGGGTAACAGATCCACACCTTCCAATGTAACTGAGCAGGAAGAAATGGAGATAACAAGATGCCACACTGTTGTCTTTGATGGTCGAAGCAGTGGGATAACAGCAGAACCGAAACAAATGCCCTGTAAAATCATTCCAAGAAAGAGCCAGAACAAAAATGCCACTGAGGGTGACATATCTGCATATTCTGTAGATGTGGACAAGGAAAATGTAGAAGTGAGGAGTATTGATGGGAATATTAAAAGGAGCCAGGCTAGGGAAAGGAATGCTCAGGGTCTTCAGATGGTAATGGTTGATAAGAGGCTTGGAAAAACCAACTTCCAGGCAAGTGGTCTGAGTTCCTGTGCCAAGAGCATGAGTTTGTTACAAGAGCAAAACAGAGGAGTCCCCGAGAATGTTGTCACTAACACTGGTGCATCCCTGCCTTTGCAAAGCCAGGAAGTTGTTGTATCACAGCCCTTGGAAAGAAACCTTCCAAGCCTCTCAGATTCCTGCATGGAAGACACAACAGGCGTGTTCTTAGGTGATCAAAGCATGGACATAACCAAAGCTCATCCTGCTGCCTTTGAGATTGCTCCTGTTAACACTGAACAAGAATCCAATAATTGCAATCAAAACAAGGCACCATCCAAGCAGCTGCAGAACCAGCCCTTCCCAGTTTCCAGTCGTCGTGGTGTGGATATCGTGAGCCAAACGGCAGCTCTGGAATGTGGGGACTCAAAAATGAACACCAGTAAGCAAATCGTTACTGTTTTGCCTCCAAGTGGTTCATTTACTTTTGGTAACAATCCTGCTCCCTCTGGAATGAGAGGAAGTGAACAGTTTGGGACTGTAATAGGAATAAATGCAGACGGCCAGAACTCAGAAAGGAAAGAGAAACCCCAGTCTGGGAGGGCTGTAAGCAAAGTGTTGCCAACCCGAGGAGACTCTGACAGACATTTTTCCATGGGTGAAGCAGGTTCTTCAAGAGATGATTTAAAAACTCCTTCCTCAGCTCGTGGACTGCTCCAGAGGGGTGCAGAACACCCAGTGTTGGCCAGGACACCTCAGGCACCCAAGGGAAGTTCCCAGTTGTCTTTCTTTGGAGAAAAGTCTGTTGTGTTTCCTCAGGGTGAAAACATGGACATGACTGGCAGGTGTGTGGCCATGGATGCAGATTGCAGCACTAGCGTTGTTTTGTCACAAAACAAAGACAAAGCAGCACCTGGACGTTTTGGTCGAGGTGGGAGTGAAGCAATGTCCTTGGGAAAAGCACCCACGATGACAATGCCAGCAGAGCAGGGTGGGCAGGAGACTGCAGGTGGCAGAACTGTCTGTTTTGCTGTGGCTGAGGATATGGAGATCACCAGAGCTCACACAACACAGCAGAGACAGCTCATCCCAGCCATTCCTGCTGACAGGACCATTGTGTTTGGCCATGACCAGCAGGACATGGACATCACTGCATCCCACACTGTTGCTGTCTGTAAGAACATTCTTGGAGACTCTGACAGGCATTTTTCCGTGGGTGAAACAGGTTCATCAAGAGAGGATTTAAAAACTTCCTCAGCACAAGGACTGCTCCAGAGGGGTGCAGAACACCCAGTGTTCGCCAGGACACCTCAGGCACCCAAGGGAAGTTCCCAGCTGTCTTTCTTTGGAGAAAAGTCTGTTGTGTTTCCCCAGGGTGAAAACATGGACATGACTGGCAGGTGTGTGACCATGGATCCAGATTGCAGCACCAATGTTGTTTTGTCACAAAACAAAGCAGCACGTGGACACTTTGGCCAAGGTGGGAGTGAAACAATGTCCCTGGAAAAAGCACCCATGATGACAATGCCAGCAGAGCAGAGTGGGCAGGAGGCTGCAGGTGGCAGAACTGTCTGTTTTGCTGTGGCTGAGGATATGGAGATCACCAGAAGTCACACAACACAGCAGAGACAGCTCATCCCAGCCATTCCTGCTGACAGGACCATTGTGTTTGGCCATGACCAGCAGGACATGGACATCACTGCATCCCACACTGTTGCTGTCAGTAAGAACATTCTTGGAGACTCTGACAAACATTTTTCTGTGGGTGAAACAGGTTCATCAAGAGAGGATTTAAAAACTCCTTCCTCAGCACAAGGACTGCTCCAGAGGGGTGCAAAACACCCAGTGTTGGCCAGGACACCTCAGGCACCCAAGGGAAGTTCCCAGTTGTCTTTCTTTGGAGAAAAGTCTGTTGTGTTTCCCCAGGGTGAAAACATGGACATGACTGGCAGGTGTGTGGCCATGGATGCAGATTGCAGCACCAATGTTGTTTTGTCACAAAACAAAGCAGCACCTGGATGCTTTGGTCGAGGTGGGAGTGAAACAATGTCCTTGGAAAAAGCACCCATGATGACAATGCCAGCAGAGCAGGGTGGGCAGGAGGCTGCAGGTGGCAGAACTGTCTGTTTTGCTGTGGCTGAGGATATGGAGATCACCAGAAGTCACACAACACAGCAGAGACAGCTCATCCCAGCCATTCCTGCTGACAGGACCATTGTGTTTGGCCATGACCAGCAGGACATGGACATCACTGCATCCCACACTGTTGCTGTCAGTAAGAACATCTGTGGATTTGAGGCCCAGCAGGTGCCCCACACAAACACCCAGCAGCCATCTAAGAACAGGCATGGTGGGTTGGTGCCCTGCAGAGATGAAATGGATTCCTCACAATATGCCACAAAACCTAAGGATAAGCCCAGCATTCCCTCTTCTGCTTCGTCAGCCTCAGCATTTCCTACTGAGAAAGGAGCTACCCAGGTCCCCAGTGGCCCAACACCACATTCCATTTTTTCTGTCTCCCATCAAGAAAGTACTATGGATGTGGGGGCACCACAGGATCATGGCCTTCCCACAGATAATTCTGAACCTGTAAGCAGGGAGCAGGATCTCACACCACCAGACAAACTGCAATCAAAGGGAGTATCTTTCAAGTTCCCAAGTGAGGGCCCTGTGGATCAGAGGGAAGAAAGTGGCATTTTGGGATCCTGTGTTGCCTTTCCCATGCAGGGATCAGATCCTTGGAAAGGTCACCCAGATGCCCCTAGCACTCAGAGAAACCAGCCAGTAGAAGAGGATTCATCTCAGTGTGGAGATTCAGATTCGGGCTTGGCTGGAGCAAATCTCATTCCAGCTGCTAACAAGGAATCCAAGAAAAATGAGGAGGTGTCAGCTGAAGGGGAGGCGCCTCCAAAAGACTTTCAAATAAACTCTGAAGAAGCTAGGCAACCTTTGGTCAGTGACAGTTCAGGGGATCAGGCACAGCCCACTCTTCAACCACCAGCTTCAGGTATTTTAGGTGTTTGTTCAAAACTGATAAATATGGGAAGGAAATCTCTTTCTCTTTACAAAACTGCTTCTTCTGACCAGTTGCCCAGTTCCTCAGCTCAGCCAGAGGATACCCTGAGGTTGGGGAAAAACACTGTCAGTGAAACAAATAATGTCTTTGATGCCAAAAAGCAGGAGAACAGAGGTCTGGAATCTGGGACTGATCCCGTAGGAATGGCACCCAAGGATAAATATCCAGGAATAAATATCCCTCTGGGTATATTCCAGCCTAAACTACCAAACAGGAGAAATCGTGTTTCCAGTGCACAAGACATAAATGCAAAATCAGACAGAGCAGAAGCCCCAGTTCCAGCAAACACCAGTGAAACCCCAGGTACCAAGTCCAGCAGGCAGAACTTCAGTCCTTTTCAGTTCATAGCAGAAGAATTTCTCCCTGTGTGCCTGGAGGAAATGGATTCCAATGAATCTGTCAGCTCCGAACTCGTGGAAAACGCTTGGGATGGTAAAAATAAAAAACAAATCCCCCCCTCTGAAAAGGGTCCATTTGAAGAGACAGAAACTTGCAACATGAAAAGAGCTTTGGGACAAACTGAGGAGGATCTTCAAAGCCCAAAGAAGGCCAAGAAGGATCCACATGTGGATGCTGGAGCCTCTGAAGACTTGGAGGTGAGCCTGGTCTCTCACTGTAAGGATATGGGAACACCACCAGGGCTTAAGTTTTGGGGGTGTAAGTGGATCTGTTTGAAGGTCTTCTTGTTTTTCATAACCTCCAGTTTGCTATCATTTTCGTGTGTGGTTTTCATTGTTTTGCCAAGTGAGAAGAATCAGGTTGGTGTGAGCAACATTCCTGTACCAGGCAAAGCAGGCAGAACGAGGGATTTGCCAATTTTAAACCATTCTCTGCGTAGTACCCCTTTAATCCTTTCAAGCAACAACTACAATAAACCACTGATCCAGTTAGGTTGCTCCATATAACTCAATTAATTTATTTTTAAAAAATTTGTTCACATTAGGGGACTTTTGATGTTGTGCCTCAGGACCAAGCAGAAGTCGATGCAGGTGGAGAGCCTCCAAATCTCTCAGCTAAAAGCCCCGAGTGTCCTCAGGCCTGCACCAGCAGCTCCCTGGATTCTGTGAAGGCTGACACACAGTTAACAAGTAAGAGACCATTTGTGATAAGAATCCCAAACCTTGTGTTTTTTACCCTTTAAGAATATTATTAACCCCACCAACGCTGCCCCCTTTCTATTTTGTTTTCCCAGTCCAGCGCAGCAGTCAGGTGGAGTCCCAGCTTCTCACAGACAGCATTTGTGAAGAAAATTTATGGGAGGTATGGACAGGGCTGGAAGGCAGCAACTTCTTGTCCTAACAGGCAAAAAACTGCTGTGTGTATACACCAGTGAGCGTTCTGTCTTGAAAAATGGACTTACCTGTATGTTTTTCCTCAAATGTACAGAAATTCCAGAGTGGTGCTATCACAGTTGGGGAGTTTTTTACTCTTCTTCAAGTCCATGTTGTGATTCAGAAGCCCCGGCACAGCCAGCTTCCAGCCAGTGTAAGTGGAACAGCGTATCTGACCTAAAATAACACTTCTTTGTTGGTTTGGGTTTTAATTTTTAGCAACTCAAACATCTTTAAAGGAAAACCAGAACAGATTTCCATCTCCTCACCAAATGCCTCATATTCAGGATTACTGTTCTTGGATAAATATGCTAGTTCTTGCTTTTTAGACTTGTTTTAAGGATAGTAAATTTGAAAGTAAGAATTAGAAGCTCAGTCTGATCTTTTCACTTTATCTTCTCACTGTGTCCATCAGCCACTACTGCCTGCAGCTACTTTGCACTCCTCCTGCCTGGGGAAGAAATACAGAACAGAAGTCTGAGTTCTAAATCCCTTCCATTTTTGTTTAAAATGCTCTCCCAGCTTAGCTACAGTTTACTTTACAAATTTATTCCTACTCAGTTGTCTCTAAATATTCATCAGGTTTAATAACGCTGCTGCTGTGCACTAGTGACTGATAAAAAAAATAACACCTGAAAACTTTTTCTGAAGGAGTGGAAGTAGTAAATATCAGTTATTTATGACCTTTACTATACAGGAAACTTGCTGAAATACCCCTCTCATATTTATTTGAGGAATAAAGGCTTCCCTAAAGCTTGGGAGCTTTAATTCTGAATTAAGCATAACTCTGAATTAAGCATTGCTTTATTGGGGAGCACTCTAGTTATTGACATAACACATACCTGTTTTCAAGTCTTCATCTAAATGGGAGACCTCTTTCAGTAATACTTAATTTCATTTATTTGAGCTCTAATGATGATGCACATATCCCAAAAGGAAGCCTGTGCTCCAGCGTGAGGAAACACAAGGCATGAGAGCGGAATTGAAATGATTGGAAGTTGCTATTTCCGAAAAATATGGATTTTTTTTTTTTCTTTCTCTTCCTACTTTTCCCTGTGTTTTTTTTCCCAGTGTGCAGTCAGTGCACCTCCCACTGCAGAAGATCTCCTCTACTGCCAGTACATTCACCGGCCCAAGCTGAGGATTTACGAGGAGGATTGCCAGGAGCTGTCTCGGAAAACACTGGAGTGAGTGGTTTTCCAGTCACACAGTTTATCAGTAATTCCATTTTTTCAGCTCTGGGTGCATGGAAATGGCCTGAAGAAAGTTAATACATCACATACAGGAAAAGTAAAAATATAGTTAGTAGTTTATTAAAGATTTAGAAATTAATTGTATAAGTACCAACGTGCTCCTTTATGTGGTCAATGCAATTGCAACAAGACTTTCAACTTTTTTTTTCCTCCGTATTTCAGGTTAAAACCACATGTGGCTGTCCTGGATCAGCCCCTGGTGAATGTGATCAGGAGTTTGTGGGAAGTAATGAGGACCTGCACTGATGAAGAGGTAATGCTGCATGGAGAGAATGTTTGTATGTAATGAAGAAGTGAGTTAAATTCATTTATTTGCATCAAATAAGAGCCAGAATGGTCACAAAATGACAGCTGGTGAAACAAGGGAAAATATTTTCTCAATGGAAAACTGCTTTGAGCTTCCAGCATGTCAGGAGAATGCAAGGAAATGTATCCTTTGAAATGTTTTAAAGGGGAAAGAAATGACCTGCAGTTACTGCATATAAAACCCAGAAAGCTTATAGAAGTATCCCGCAGGAATTAAGAAGGTCAATCAAGAGATTTTGTTTTGTGTGGTTCTAATGCCAAGAATAAAGATCAACTCCTTGGAAAGAAAGAGTCAGAATTGATTAGAGACTCAGTATTTTTCATAGCTCATCATTAGTTTGGTGTAGGATATCATTGAGGGTGGGTGCTGAGCTAGAGTCAGGAGGGATTATATTTCCATTCACTTTCTCTTCTGTATTTCCCCTTCATCACAGCTGAGTAAGTTTGGAGCAGAACTGAACAAGATGAAATCCTGTTTCACCAAGGAGGCTAAAATCTTATCTCACAATGAGAAGGAGACATTGTACAAGAAACTGCTGCAGAGTGCTGAGGTAAGGAGCCACAGGGCTGCAGGCATTTACCTTTCAAAAGTCACTTCTACCACATTTTGTCACTGTTTGTCAGTTGCCTCTTCCCTCTAATGACAGATTTCACCAGTTGCTTTAACTAATTAGCAAGCAAAGAGCCCCGTGGTGCTCTTTGAAGAAAATTCAGCTTTTAAAATAATATCACTGACTCAAGCACCGTTTTCCCATCTTAGGAGCAATACAGAAAGCTCCAGTCAAGAATAGAAGAGGTGGATGAGAGGATGAAGGAGGCAGAGAGCTCCATGGCTGCTCTGGAATCAGGTGTGTGTTCCCAAACAGGTGACCAATATGCTGCTGTCTCTTTTTTCTGCAGAGCTGCTGTTTAAAAGTTCACTTCAGGATTCTGTGTTTGTGGTTGTTTGATACAAGCTGCAGTCAGAACTTGGCATTGCTGTGTAATGACGCACTGTAGTTTCAATTCTTCTCCAATTCCTTAAGTGGAAATCAAATTGCACAGTAGCAGCTCTAAAACAGTGCAATAAAACGAGTTTTGCTTGTAATAATCACTTTTTGAGGTTTTTGGAAGGTACTTTTCCATGTTTTCATTTTTTTTGTTGTTTACTTTGAATTGCTGAGATTTCTAGAGCCCACAGACAAAATTAACTCTTAATATTGAGTCTGGGAGTTCTGCACAGATCGCACCCTTCTTTCCCACAGATTCCTTTTGGGATGAAGAGGGATCCAGTCCTGGAATGGCAGAAGGGCAGAACCTACAGAAAGGTAACAGAACCAGCTGAATGCACTTTTTGTCTGGTGTTCTGGAACCTGGAGAGGGTGATACTCAACCCCTGCCCTGATGGATTGACTCAGAGGGATGCAGACACTGCTGCTGTCTTTCCTGCATTGCACATAGATAATTACATGGGTGTTAAAGAATGAAAAGGATTGTTTTTTCCCTGGAAAAAGGGAATTTAGAGCTTGCTACCCAAAGAGTGTGTGCTGGCTGTCATATTCAGCACTTTAATTGTCCAATAATGATAACCTTTAGCTCCATAAGAGCAGTGAGTGCACAGCAATTCAGGGCTTCCTGTGCTGCTCTTTTCTCTCATTTTTTTTCCTTTTCTCTCCTTTTTTCCCTTTGCTTTAGAATTGCAAAGCATCACAGCCCAAGAAGAGGAACTTCTGAGGTAAGGTGTCAAAGAGGATTTAAGAATCAGGTGCACACTCAGTTTTTAGAGGGTTGGTCTGTTTTTAACCACTGTACCACATCCCATGGGGCTGGTTCATCCTTGCAGAGAGCTGGCAGAGATGGATGCTGAGGATGAGCTTGATTTGGCTGAGATGGAGGAGCTCAAGAAGACTGAAAGGGACAGCCTGGAAATCCTGAAGAAATACGAGTAAGGAAAACACCTCCAGGTTTAATTTTTTTAAATAGCTATTTCTGGGGCCTCATATTTGTATATGAATGTGTTTGGGTTTGGTTTTCCTTGTTATTTGATGTGGGAAATCTTGGAATGCCCATCTACTTGCAGCCTAAGATAGGCAATAAAGCCTTGGAGAACTTCCATGTGTGAGGCAGTTATTCCATGAGCAGCTTTGCAGTGGTACTCTGTGTGCAGGGTTCCTACATCCAGCTCTCCTTCAATCCCAAAATTGACATTTATGTAAAATTTATAGTAATATGTTTGCATTCCCAACAGATTCTTATATTCTGTTGGAGTATAAGACTCTGTTTGGTATTGGAAATTTTAGTTGGTGGATGATGTGGCAAGAGCTGCAAGTGCATTTAATACTCTGATGTTTGTCCCTCAGGAAGTTGTTTGGGTTGGTTGGTTGGTTAAAACTTGGAGTGATGGTGTTTTTGTCCCCTTTTCAGCTTCACTGAGTGGGAGTTGATGGAATGGAGTGAGCAGCAAGCTGTCTTTAATTTTCTTTATGATTCTGTGACGCTCACAGTTGTGTTTGGACCCCCAATAGGTGAGTCACAAAAGGGGTAGGTTTGTGTTTTATGAATTTGAAATGTTAGAGAATAGAAACCTAAAATGTCTGTATTTCTAAAGATCTGCTGAAAGGAAGTAGGAAATAGAAAATATACTACAGTGTGTAAACTGAGAGAAGTGGCTTTGAATATGTTTTTCATATGAAAATTCAGAAATGTATGTAATGCATGGCTGTTTCTGAAGATGAAGAGCTGTAACTCCAGAACTAAGCACGAAAATAACTGGGGTTTTAAAACTTTCTTTCTCAGATGGTCAGTTTTTTGCTGCACGTCCTTCCAGAAGCATCATCAGCTTGGACTTTGAATCTTTCCTGGATGGTGAGATTTTTTGAATAGTGTGAAAGCTTCAGCCCTGCTAATCTGTTGCTGGGAAGACTCTAAATGAGGGCTTTGTCTTCTAATGCTTTCTGAAATGGCTTTTCAAAGATTTCTGGTTCTCTTTTGTGTTGCAGAGGAACAAGCTCCACCCTCCTCGTGTTTAGTCCAAAGACTCATCTTCCAGTTCATTGAAAGTCGGGGAAGCTGGCAGGAAAAGTGTCCCACGCTGTCCTACTTGCCCCAGGTAACATTCCAGGGAAACTTAAAAGACTGAAAAAACCCCAATTATTATTTTCTGCCACACAGAAAACAGAGCTGAGCTGGGAACCAAAGCACCTTAATGAAAGCTTCAAGAATGTGAAGCAAAATCTGCTTCAGGAATATTCTGAGGTGTGAGAGGAAATACCTGTAGTCCTAAAAGCTGAAGTTTAATAAAAAACTTGTTTTCCTGAAAAAAAAAAAAAAAAATTGAGCTGAAGGCCATTCTGCCTCCTAAAGAATGCAGGTTTAAATTGCCAAGCCAAACTTTGGTGTTCCTGCGTGGCTGTGGACCTGTTGGCAAAGCTGAAAGGACAAATTTAAGGCAAAAAATGTACATTTGTTATACTTGTATGATTTCATTTTTCCATCCAAACTGAGGCAGCAGTTAAACCACCTTTATTTTTTATACTTTCTAGGGTGAGCTGTGTGTTCAAGCATCACCTGGTCACCCCCTGAGTGCTGATGTTGCTTTTCTGATTGCCCCCCCAGGCTCTTTTTGACATCTCCTTGGTGGTGAATCGCTGCAAAATCCTGGGAGAGGAGTTGGAATTTCTGCAGAGGTGGGGTGCAAAATTCCATCTCCTGGTGACAGAGATCAAAGACCAAGAGTGAGTAAAATCAGATAATCGTGGTGGGATTGTTGGGGTGTCCTGTGCAGGGCCAGGAGCTGGACTTTGATGATCCTTGTGTGGGTCCCTTCTGACTCAGGATGTGCAGTGATTCTACAAGATGGAGCTCACAGCAGCCTTAAGAGGGAGTTTCTAGATAATCAGAGGCAAAACACTGAAATACTTTTGGTTTGGTTTTCTTAAAAGTGACGTTTTATGCAGCTATTTTTAAGAACAACTTAATTTCTTTTCATACAATTGCACTGTAGTGTCCCAGTGCTTGGAAATTAAGCTGTTTGTGGATTCATCGATTCTATGACTATCAGACAGCCTCTCCTTCCTTGCTGTTTTCCTGCTTGAATTGCCTTTCTTAAATATTTAGGCCAAATTGTAGCAGTGCAGAGGAAACAGAGCCAAGAGTTTACCTATAATTTAGGGCTTTGTTTCCTTTAATCTTCTGGTTGCCTCAGCCAAGCAGAATCAGTCATGGAAGGAGGGATGCACTGAAACTGAAGTTTGCTTTCTTTACTTTCCATTTTCCCCTTACTACTTCCCAATTTTGTGGCATGGCTCAGTGGTACAAGACCAATACCATTTCACCTCATCCTTCCATTATTGATGCATATCTTTAATTAAGAAGTGACCAATTATTAACTTGCTCTGCCCACCTTGGTGCTATTCCAGAGGTTATTCTAATTTTGTAGTTCCCTATGCAAGAGTGCCAAAAATCCCATGGAACTGGAGGCAAATCAGTCCTACATAAAACATTAGGAAACCTTAACTACCTGGGAATGTTTTATGTTAACTAGAAAACATAATTTTAGTCTCTACTCTCCCATAATTTCTGGATGGTTTTGTGAATTACGTGTGCATTATCTTTTTCTGCGGGGGAAGTTGAGGGTTTGCATTCCAAAGTGTTGATAAAGTGTGAAAGGTCTTTTTTATCTTATTCCTGAAGTTCCTGTGGGTCTGTGCTGGCACTCTTGAGAAGTTACTGCTCTTGTTGCATCAGTGGCATCACTTATTTCTGCTCCTGGCACTAATTCCCAGGTGGAAGCAGCCCATTTGGGTGTGTTGCATGGATCTTGGTGTTTATTTCCACAGGGTCAAGCTTGTGTTCTCCTCCTCTGCGGCTTTTTCCAAGTTTGAGTTGACTCTGGCTCTCTCTCATGACTACCCATCTGCTGTCCTTCCCTTCAGGGTCCAAACCCACATTGGGAATATTGGGTGAGCTGACAAAGCACCGCTGCACGTGACTCCATTCCAAAGCAGGGATTGGGGGGGTTGAACACTCGGAATCCTCTCCAACACGTGTGGTAATTTTATCTTCCCCAGGGAGAAGGAAATTGCTGCTGTTCTCTCCAGAGTTCCAGCTGGTCACCACTATCTGCAGAGAACAGTCACCTCAATCCATCAGAATCTGCTCCAGGGTCCCAGATGATCCACTGGATCCACGGGCAGGACTGAAGCACTCAAAATGGGTAGTGAGTTTAGTCTTATGAGAATTCCAGCTGTGTCTCCCTGGAATGGGAATGCTGTCACCCACTCAGCTCTAGCATTCTTGCCTATTTAGTATCCTTGTGGCTTAGGCCAAGTAGAATGCCTGGTGTAGGCCACAAGTTTTACAAAATAAGGGGTGTCTAAAGAGGAGAAGAAGGAAATTCCTCTGTCCTTTGTAAATTCAAGGTGCCTTTCATCTCCTCTCAGTCATTCCTGGCGGTCATTCCTGGCACAGGTACTCCTGATTGGATAGCATGGATATCCTTCTGTCATAGCCCAATAATTTTGTCCTGGGGTCATTTACAGAGCTCTTGGGCAAAGCAATGATGAGTGTTCTCTAAATTATTACAACTGGAATTTACTTTTGCTGTCATTATTTCAGCACCACACACAATTTAACAGATCCCACCACGTCCGGTGTTTATCCACTGCTTGCGACCCCTCCCAGGCCAGACACTTTATCCCTGCATCTGATTAATGAACCAATTAACCTGTAGCAATTAACCCAGTCACCAAAGTCAGAAGTATTTTTGGAATTAAGGCTAAAAACCCCTGTGCTTGCCCACAGACTTTGGGATGCAACAGCCTCGAAGCCGTCACCGTGATTCTCTGGCTGAAGCTGGTTCTGACATTCACTGTGTTAGTCCAGCACTGTCTCTGGGTGCTGGGGCACTGTCCCACTTTGGAATGCCATGGAATTTTGGCAAGGAGACTCAACTCCTTAAACTTGGGAGTATCTGTGAGCTCTAGCTTGGTTTTGTGTATATTTTGTGTATTACGTGGGTCTTGCTGTTGGAACTGATCTCACCCTGCCAAGCCAAAGCACCAACCCTGGCTCAGTTCTCAGTTCTGCAGCTGCAAATCTTTGTACCCTGTAAAATATGTTGAACTTAAAAAATGTTTTCCTGTATTCTAGTGTTTATATATTTTGTCTTTCTACAGAGTTTGCTTCTGTTTGAAAAGTGGAAGTTTAATAAAGATTGGGTTTATCACTCTTCCTGCTTCAGATGGGGATTGTGGGCTGCTCTATTTAAACTGCTGGTGATTGAAAATTCAATTCTAAATCCAATTCAAAATATTGAAATGATTATGTTAAATACTTAGGAAGACTTTTCATAGGATATTTTTTTCCTTGCCCTTCCTAGTGCTAGTTGTCCATGTCCTGGCTTCTCACAAGAATTAATTGTATTTTAATTAGGAAGATAGCACCCAAATCATTCTCAACTTAGGTACAATACCTGGAATTTTAAATTTCCCCAGACCCTTCTCTGTGCATTACTAACTAGCAGAGAGTGCTGGCAGTTCTCCAGGAGCATTACCCACCTCTTTTTTTTGTCTTTTTTGGCTGGTTTTCTTTTCTTTCCGTGTATTTACACACTAAAGCATCAATAACTATCAAGACTCAAGTGAGTTTTTGGCAGAGTTTATATTACATTTATATTATATATTGTATTATATTATATTATATTGCTCTGAACGTTGAATCAAAGTAGCAGGTGAAGCCACACATTTGCAGTAGGAAAAGGAGCTTAGGCAGAAATTATTCCATTATCCAGCTTTAAAAAAAATCATGGAAAACTTCACTTCCATGCGCCAAGTGGCTCCAATCTGTGCCCAGCAAGGCCTCAAGGCAAAGGGATTCTGTCAAATTCAAGGGATAGGATTTCCAGGGTGGAATCACAACCTCTGCTCTAGATGTGTGTTGATCTCCAGCTGCTTTTTCCTGAGGAATTGTTATTGTTACTGCTCAGGAATTGCCCGGGCCCCTGGATTTGTGGGGGGCACAGGGGTGTGCTGCAAGAGGGAAAATAAGAAAAAAAAATTAAAAAAAAAAAAAAAAAAAAAAAGGAGAAAGTAGGAGAGGGAAAATAAGGGGAAATAATGGGAAGGAGAGAGAAGCAAAAGGAAAAGAGAAAAAAGGAAAAGAGGGGGGAAGAGAAGAGGAAAGGGGAAAAAAGAGAAAAGCGCAAAACGAAAAGCGGGGAGAGGGAGAAGGAAAAGAAAAAAGGGTGGGGATGGAAAAATGGGCAAAGAAAACAGAAAGTAAGACAAGGAAGAGAGAGGAAGGAAAGGGAATCAGAAGGAAAGGGAATCAGAAGGCAAGGCTGTCCCTGGCCCCGATCCCGATCCCGGTGCCGCTTCCCGCGCTCTCCTCTGAGGCGCCGCGGGGGGGGGGGGGGCGGGGCGGCGGCTGCGCGCGCGCGCGGGCGGGGTCACGTGAGGCGGCGGCGGGAGCGCCCGAACGGCCGGAGCGGGGCCGCGGTGAGGCGGGAACGGGAACGGGAATGGGAATGGGAATGGGAATGGGAATGGGAACGGGAATGGGAATGGGGAAAGGGACGGGCCCGGGGCCGCGGGACACCCCGACACCTCTCGGGGCTCCCCCGGCGCGGGGAGCGGCCGCGGGAGCCTGAGGGGCGTTGGGGGGAGGGGCGTTGCCTGTGAGGGGCGTTGAACAAAGGGCTGGCGTTGGGCACAGTGAGGGCACACAGCGTGGGGAGCCCCAGGAGTTCCAGAGGTGCTGCTGGCCGGGCCCCCGGTACAGCTGGAATTGTGGAATGTGGAATGGCCATCCAGTCCCACCCCCTGCCATGGGCAGGGACACCTCGCACTGTCCCAGGTTGCTCCAAGCCCCGTCCGGCCTGGCCTTGGACACTGCCAGGGATGCAGAGGCAGCCGCAGCTGCTCTGGGCACCCTGTGCCAGGGCCTCCCCACCCTCACAGGGAGGAATTTCTTCCCAGTACCCCATCTAAATCTCCCCTTTTCCAGTTTGAATCCATTCCCCCTTGTCCTGTCACTATGATATTCAAATTGTATGTTATATCCCAAGTGTGTGAGTTCCCCTGTATCTTTCAGTTTCCCATGACAGCTCCTGCTCAGCAATCCCAGGGGTGGTACAGATCCTCTCCAGGATCTTCCAGGCCTTTCCAAGCTGTTTGTGGCAGTCCCGAGGGCAGCATCAGGGGCCAATTCAGAGGAGTTTTCTAGCTTTAATAACCCCATGATTCTGATTCATGTGACCATATAACTTATGGCTAAAAGGGAACACTGAAACGTTTGGTTCCTTGCAGGGGGTGTCCTGGGCCCTCGCTGCTGCCATGGCCATGCAGATGCAGCTCGAGGCCAGTGCAGACACGTCAGCAGAGGAGGAGAGCTTTGGGCCACAGCTCATATCCAGGTTGGAGGTAGGTGAGGAGTTACCTCTGGAGGAAGTTTTCTATTGATCTGCTACTCTTTTTCCTAGAACAGAATCCTGTGATGGTTTGGGTTGAATGAACCTTAAAAGCTCATCCTGTTCCATCCCCTGCCATGGGCAGGGACAGCTTTCACTATCCAGGTTGCTCCAAGCCCCATCCAACCTGGTCTTGAGCATTTCTAGGCTCTCCACCAAGGCCTCACCACCTCTACAGGGAAGAATTCCTTACTAATATCCAACCTAAACATTTTATTTAAAAAAGCAACGTGAAACTGAAAACTGTTGCTAAATTCTTACTTGTGTTCTGTCAAAAAAAACAAACCAACCAACCAAAAACCCCAGAAATACCCAAAAATGCAAACACGTGTCCTTTTTCCTCCCTCCCAGCAATGTGGCATAAATGCCAATGATGTGAAGAAGCTGGAAGAAGCTGGATTTCACACAGTGGAGGCCGTGGCTTATGCGCCAAAGAAGGAGCTGCTGAACATTAAAGGCATCAGCGAAGCCAAAGCTGACAAAATCTTGGTAAGGATGTTCTGGAAATTTAACCCAAGGTATTCCACAGGTTTATTTCTGCTGGCTGAAAGTGCTGTGAATTTGCAAGGTCTGCAAAGGCTGGTAAAGGTGATTGGAGGTGTGACATGACTTGTGGTGGGAAAAGGCAAAACGCAGCAGGACAGGACTGAACTGAACAGGTGGGGGTCAAGGGGAGGAGATTTCCATAAAACACACAGAAAGGATGTTGGAGCTTTTTCTCTGAGCAGAATTTCAGTTCAGGCACAATACAGGTGCCTCTCCACAAGGCAGGAAATATTAATTACTGGGGGTTTAATGGACACCATGAACTCTGCTGGCGCTGCTCACTCGGGTTTTCCCTCAGGCTGAGGCAGCCAAACTCGTTCCCATGGGCTTCACCACGGCCACAGAATTCCACCAGCGACGGTCAGAGATCATCCAGATCACCACTGGCTCCAAAGAGCTGGACAAGCTGCTTCAAGGTCAGCATTTTGTTGTTTCTGTTTCCTACTTAAGCTCAGTTATTGGGGTGGGGTTTTGCCACGAGTGGGATCCTTGCACAGAACCACGTAAGGCAAGTCCTGGTTGGATGAAAGACCTCTAGGACTGCTCTTGAATAATTGCTTTTATTTTAAAAGCTGCAGAAATAGCTTTTAGTCCTTTTAGTCATGATGCAAGACCCAGGCCTGTCCATTTTTGGATGTTTCTGGTTTATTTAAGTCCATGATGTGTTTAGGGAAAATAAAACCAGGTATCACCATCTCCCTGTTCCTCTGGTAATCCAAAAATGAAAACAAGTTATTTCAGCTCTTCAGGACCTTCAAAAACACACCTGATCTTCTTACCCACAGCATGAACAAACCTCATGGTGACAAGCAGTTTTCCCTCTTAGCTTTGAAACTTCCATCCAAATTCTATGTTTAACTGAGTCTGTAAATGTAATATTTTATATTTGGGATAGATAGATACATAGATCATACCTGTTTGTAGCATGTGACTCTTAAGTTTTATTAATAATTATTACTGTTATTTTCCCTCCAGGAGGAATAGAAACAGGGTCCATAACAGAATTATTCGGGGAATTCCGTACGGGGAAGACTCAGCTGTGTCACACTCTGGCCGTCACCTGTCAGGTGGGGGGTTCACCTCATTACATTCCAACATTCAGACCCCACAGCCTTGGGATATTTGCTAATTTGGGCACTTTCCTTGATTTTCTAAGTTTTCATTACTGTCTAGAGGTTGCTATTCCTAAGGCTTGGGCCTAATTTGATCATTTAGTCGACTCCCTAAACTTCCCAGCTCAAAGCTGAGCACCTGTCACCTTGTGCAGAGTCATGGAATGCTGGAATGGTTTGGGTGGGAAGGGATCTTAAAGCCCATCCCATTCCATGGGCAGGGACACCTTCCACTGTCCCAGTTTGCTCTACGCCCTGTCCAACCTGGCCTTGGACACTAGCAGGGATCCAGGGGGCAGCCACAGCTTCTCTGGACAACTTCAGCACCCTCACAGGGAAGAATTTCTTCCCAATATCCCATCTATCCCTGCCCTGGGTTAGTGGGAAGCCATTCCCCCTTGTCCTGGCATTCCGGGCTGACAGGTGCTACAAAAGTGTCGGAGATGGGGACCAGGGATCTTTCCTCTCACTTTTCCCAGCTAAATGGGAATTCAACCACAATAGCTTGGGATGTTATTTGTTGTATGAGCTCAGTGAGGGCATGTGGCAATTTCTGCTGTATTTATGGATGCTTTATTCCCTATTCATTCCTTTCCTTCTCCTTTAGCTCCCCATAGACCGCGGGGGCGGCGAGGGAAAAGCCATGTACATTGACACGGAGGGAACCTTCCGTCCGGAGCGGCTGCTGGCCGTGGCTGAAAGGTCTGTGAGTGGAAGACAGGAATAGATTGGCTCCGAACTCAGCTGGAAAACGTTTTCCACAGGTCCTGGAGGTTGATTTGGCAGGTGTTCCCTTTGGAAAGCTCTGGTGTTGCCATTCCTCTCCCATCCCTGCCACTCTGTTCCCACATGTCATTGTCCCTTGGCATGAGGTGATTTCCCTCTCTTTTGCTGCTGGAAGGGACTGGGAGCTTCCCAAGCAGCTGGGACAGGACTGGCTGGATCCTGTCAGCTCTTTCTGAAGGGAATTTCATCTAACCCTGCTGGCTTCTCCTGCAGCAAGGACTGCTCCCATGTTCCCTGTCACCAGGGAATATTTGGCAGCCAGGCGGAGGAGAGGAAGTGAAATGGTGTTTGCAGCAAGTACAAGTGTGTCTGTGCTGGCCATGTACAGAGTGTCCTTGGAATCATGGAATCATTCAGGTTGGAGGAGCCCTGGGAGATCCTGGTGCCCAACTGTTCCCCGGCGCTGTCAAGGCCACCACTGTGCCCTGTCCCCAAGTGCCACATCTGCATGGCTTTAAATCCTTCCAAGGATGGGGCTTCCACCACTGCCCTGGGCAGCTGTGCCAGGGCTGGACAGCCTTTCCTCCAAGAGACTTCCCAATATCTATCCTAAACCTCCCCTGGGATCACGTGAGGCCGTTTCCTCTTATCCATTTCAAATGGTTCCAGTAATTCCCTTCTCTTTTCATCACCACGGGTTGCATTTTTTCCATCTGTTTTTATCTCTGCTGGGGATGTGAGTTTTTCTTCCAGTCTTTTGGCGGAGCTCCTGGCTAACTGCTCTGGGTGAAGTTGTCACTGAAGGTTCATCCCTTTATTTCCCTGATTTTGCAGGTATGGCCTGTCTGGCAGCGATGTCCTGGACAACGTGGCCTATGCCCGGGGCTTTAACACTGACCACCAGACCCAGCTGCTGTACCAGGCCTCGGCCATGATGGCTGAGTCACGGTAATTACACTGATTTCATGGCTTTTGTTCCCACATGGGGTGAGCCCTTGGCTTCTCCAGGGAGCCAGCTTGCTCCATGGGCAGTCAGGTGTCAGCAGCATGTCTTGCTGCTGGAATTCTGGGTGCCAGCAACTGGCTCCAGCTGACGTGACTGTACAAACACGGGGAATTCACGGCTCCTCAGTGCCAGCCTGTTGGAAGCTCAGTTTAGAACTGTGCTTAGAAGCAGTGCTGATGATTTCCAGGCTCCCAGCAGAGCTGTGCAGGCAGCTTGGGATTGGAACTGACCTAGAGCCCTGCCTGCCCTTTCCCAGGTACGCGCTGCTGATCGTGGACAGTGCCACGGCCCTGTACCGCACGGATTACTCGGGAAGGGGGGAGCTCTCGGCCAGGCAGATGCACCTGGCCAGGTTCCTGCGGATGCTGCTGCGCCTGGCGGACGAGGTGAGCATCCACTGGGCTTCAGGTCATGGGTTGATGGTGACCAAACACCAGGCACCCATGAGAGCCACTCACTCACCCTCCTCTGCCACTCCTCTGAGAGAAAATTTAATGAAGGGTCTGTGAGTTCAGGTAAGAACCAGGAGAAAACACTCATCAATTACTATCAAGGGAAAAACAGGCTCAACTTAGAGATTTGAGGTGAATTTTTTGCTAACAAAATCTGAGCAGGATAACGAGAAGTTAAATAAGCTCTTAAATAAAACACCTTAGCCCCACTTCTCCCTCCTTCCCAGCTCTACCTCCTATGCCAGTGGCACAGGGACATGGGAATGGGGGCTTTGGTCAGTTCATCCACCCAAGGCTTCTCCCACTGCTGAGGGAGAAGTGTCCTCCTGATGCTCCGTGGGGTCACTCCCATAGGAGACAGTTCTCCACAAATTTCTCCAATGTGGCTCCATCTCACAAGCAGCAGCTCCCTGTGAACTGCAGAGGAATCTCAGCTCTGGCGCCTGGAGCACCTCCACCCCCTCCTTCTTCACTGCCCTTGGTGTCTGCATCTTGTTCTCCTCATAGTCTCACTCCTACTCTTCTCTAGCTGGAATTAAAGCTGCACCACAAGTTTTGTTTTGATTTCTTAAATCTGTTATCACAGAGGTGTTACCACAATTTCTAATTGGCCCAGCCTTAGCCAGCAGCATGTCCCTCTTGGAGCCATCCTGGGATTGGCTCTGCCAGACATGGTGGAAGCTTCCAGGAGCTCCTCACAGAAGTCATCTCTGTGGCCCTCCCACTGCCAAATCATGGCCATACAAACCCAATATGATTGCCAGAGTAAAACTCATCGATTTTCTTACAAACCCCAGCAAATTTGGTCCCAAGGGCTTTGTGTCCACCTCTGCTCCCATTGTTTGGGAGAGGCTGGATCCCACAGTTACGGACGCCAGGAGTTCCCTTGTGTCCTTTTCCCTGCTTTTCTGCTCTGATTGTGGGAAATAATTGGGTTTTGGTTGTTCCCCCTGCAGTTTGGCGTGGCCATTGTCATCACGAACCAGGTGGTGGCACAGGTAGATGGAGCCGCCATGTTCGCTGCAGATCCCAAAAAACCCATTGGAGGCAATATCATCGCTCATGCTTCCACCACCAGGTGAGACGAGACCTGGGCATATCCCAGGAGCCTGGGCTGGGAGTGTCCTATGGAATTGGCTGAGTAGCTTTCACTTCTGGGGTTTCCACACTCTGTCCATGGCAGGCCCAGCCTGTGCTTCAGCTCCGTGCTGCTCTGGGCCCTCAGTCTGCAGGGAAATGACTGTCCCGAGCAGTTTGTACAGCTCTGTTTAATCCTTTATGGACTAGGATGATTTTCTGGGAGCAGGCTGTCCGTCCTGACCCGTTTGCTTCCCTCTCCCTGTCAGGCTGTACCTGCGCAAAGGCCGAGGTGAGACCAGGATCTGTAAAATCTATGACTCTCCGTGCCTTCCCGAGGCCGAAGCCATGTTTGCCATCAACGCTGACGGGGTGGGAGATGCCAAAGACTGAGAGCTCCTTTTCTTCCCCTGAGTCCCAGACTGTGTCTGTAAGAGGCTCCTTTCCTGCTGGCACCTCAGGGACACTTCCCAAGGCGGGGGCGGAGGAAGCCGGGCTGTGCCAGCCTGGGAACCGTCGGGACACGCCGAGCACGGCCGGAGCTGTGGGGAAGGGATCTCCCTCTGGGCTGCAGGCTCAGATCAGCTCCCGGAGCTTCCTCAGCAGCATTCCCAGAGCAGCACACCCTGCGTGTTCCCCTGCATCCCACCGTGGGCACGGTGCAGCAGAACCTGGGCAGCCACAGCTGGGAGTTTGCTGAATTGGAAGCAAAGCTGAAGGGTTTGGCCACTGCCAGAAGTGGTGATTTATAAACCACAGCAGAGTGGCATTCCACACGAGGGATTTGGGATTGCTGGGGCTCCCAACCCATCATCTTTCTGTTCATTTTCTTTTGGATGCTGCAGCCTGCTGGGCTGGGGGAGCTGTTCCTTTACCTTTCTGTTTAATTTTCTGTATTTTGTTAATTCTCTGTGGAAATCTAAAATAAAAATCTTTAATAAAATTTTTAATAAAAAGGCCCCTGAGGATACTGATGACGTCCCAGGTTCCTGGGATTCACAGGTGTGTGTTCAGACCAAGGATTGTTCTGGCTGGCAGAAGCTGCACCAATCTCCCAGCAATCTCAGTCTGGGATTGTCTTTGCTCCCAATTCCTCAGTTTGGGGCTGCAGTGCAGTCCTGCCCTGTGGATCTCCTAGAAGAGTTTTGGGGATTAAAAAAGGTTCTTTTCTGTTCTACAGTTTTTCTTTCTAACTCTATCAAAATGAATAATGTGTTGATGTGATCTTAATTGGTTCATTTGCATTGGTTAATTAAAGCAAATCATTGAGAAGGGGCTTGAGCACCCCTTGGTTGGAGCTGGCAGCTGCTCTTTTGTCTCTTCATTCTTTGAATTTCTTTTAATTATTTCTTACTGCAATTAAGATACACGGTGAGGAGAACAGCATTGCTGCCCTGCTGGATTGGGAAATCCAAGTGCAATTCCTTGGAGAGATTGAGGGGATGGGAGCTGAGCCTCAGGCTGGGTTTTGGCAGCGGGAATTCGGTGAGGAGGGGAGAGGGGAGATCCCCCAAAATTGGTTACAGCCAGTTCTGGGTTTGGGTGCCCCCACCCCAAAAAAGGATCCCGGTTAAAGGGGACTTGAGGAAGCAGCGGGATGGGCTGGGGGGGCTGTGCTGGAACCCCAGCCCCTGGTCAGGGATGGTGGGAAGAGCCAGAGACAGGGACACTACAGAGGGGCTGTGCTGGGATCCCCAGATTCCAGCCGGGAATGCTGGGCAGTGTCAGCTCCATGGGGACACTATGGAAGGGGTCTGCTGGGACCCCCCCAGATTCCAGCCGGGAAGGCTGGGCACTTTCAGACCTTTGGGGCACTGCCTGATCCAGAGAGATTTCCTATTGTTTTCTCTCCTGCTCAGCACCTGATAGCTCATTAGAGTCCCACCGGCTGAAAATCCCATGGGAACAGCTGGAATCACAGCCGAAGCAAGTCCGGGAGAGGAAATGAGCTGTTCCACAGGTTTATTTTTCCCAATGCGTTTTAATCTAAAGCAGAACACTGCCCGCCCCTACCCCAACCCCATATCCTTTATTTTTGGGGTTTCTCTATGAGCATTATCTGCCTACGCCAGATAAAAAATTCCAAAAAGATTCCTCCGGCGCTGCGGGAACCGGCAGGGTTTGGGGGTTCCGGGGCTGTGGCGGGACCGCAGCCGGAGCAGGAGCGGCAGCGCCGGGCTCGGCCCCAGCGTCTGTCCCGGAGCGGCTCCTCCCTCCCGTGGCGAGCCCGGTCCCGTTCCCAGCCCCAATCCCGCGAGACCCCCAGCGACACGGGAAGGACCCGGCCCCATCCCGGGCAGGGCGGCCGGGCTGGAGCCGGGACTCCGTGAGCTGGGGCCGGGCGGCACCGGGGGCGGTCCCGGCGGTGGCCGGGGCTCTGGGGCTGTGCCGGGGCTCTCTGGGGCTCTGCTGGGGCTGTGCGGGGCTGTGCGGCGCGTGCCGGGGCTGCGGGGCTTGCCGGGCTGTGCCGGGCTCTGGGCGGTGCCGGGGCTGTGCCGGCGGCTCTGGGGCTGGCCGCGGGCTGCTGGGCGGTCCGGGGCTTGTGCGGGCTCTAGGCGGTCGCCGGGGCTCTGGGCTGTGCCGGGCTCTGGGGCGGCGGGCTCCGCGCCGGGGCTCTGGGGCGGTGCCGGGGCTCTGGGGCTGTGACGGGGCGGTGCCGGGGCTGTGCCGGGGCTGTGGGGCGGTGCCGGGGCTGTGCCGGGGCTGTGCCGGGGCTGTGCCGGGGCTGTGCCGGGGCTCTAGGGCTGTGCCGGGGCTCTGGGGCGGTGCCGGGGCTCTAGGGCTGTGCCGGGGCTCTGGGGCTGTGCCGGGGCTGTGCCGGGGCTGTGCCGGGGCTGTGCCGGGGTTGTGCCGGGGCTCTGCCGGGGCTCTGCCGGGGCGGTCCCGGGCGGTACCGGGCGCGGCTCCAGGGCCGGCTCCAGGCCCGGCTCCGGTGCGCGGGGCGGGGCCGAGGGGATTTAATCCCCGGCGATCGCCCCCGGTGCCGTTTGCTCCCTCAGAGCGGGGGGCGGGCGGCCGCTCCCTGTGCGGGCTCCCCGGGAGAGGCGCGGGGGCTTCGGCCTCCCCTCCTGTCCCCCCTCTACCCCTCCTGCCTTCTCCCCTTGTTCCCCTTCTCCGTCCCCCCTTCCCCTTTCCCCCAAACCCTCCCCCTCTCTCGCCCCAAAGCCCCCACACTGCTCCCTCTCCTCTCCCTACCCCGCTATCCCCTTCTATTCCTCCTCTCCCCCTCTGTCCATCCTCCTTCTCTCCCCCACCCAGCCTTTCCCTTCCCCTCCCGCATCCCTGCGCACCCCGATCACCCTCCCTACCCCTCCTCATCCCCCCCTGTCCCATCTCTCCTCTCTCCCTGGCCTCCTCTCTTCTTTCCCCCGCAGCCGCGGGGCTCGGGGCTCCGGAGGATAAAGCCCAGAGGGCCGGAGCCCCACACGGGGCCGGGCCCGCTCGGCGGGTGCCCCCGTGCAGTTCACAAACACCGCCCGACACCGCCGGGGCTCTCCCCATATCCCACTGGGGGCTCCCCGGGAGGGTCGGGGCTGGGGGTCAGAGTTGGCCCCTCTTCAGGAAGGGATGTGCGGAGCCCCGGACCGGGGGCTGCTCCCAGCGCTGCGCGGAGCTCGAGGCGCTGAGGTGGGACCGGGAACGCGACCCGGGCCTGGGGATTCGGGTCCGGATCCTGCCGGTGTCTGCTGGGGGTCCCGAGCGGAGCCGCTTCTTTCTCGGCCAGGGGGCTGCGGGTCCTGGAGCTGCAGGACCGGGCGGGATTGGGGCTGGGATCAGGCCCGGGATCACCGCGGGAAGGAGGAGCCGCTCCGGGCCGGGCGCTGGGGCCGAGCCCGGCACTGCCGCTCCCGCTCTGTCTGCGGCCGGTACGGGGCTGGGTCCTGCCTGGGCTCCGGGCACGGTCCCGCTGCGGCCGCTGGGAGCCGGGGCTGTGCCGGTGCCGGGCCCGCAGGAGGGCAGCGCTTCCCCCGGAGCAGGCGCTGGATCGCGGCTGGAAGCGGGCGGGCCCTGAGGCCCCGGGACCCCTCAGACGCCGCCGCTCCCTCAGCGCCGCCCCGCGGGGCGCCCCCTGGCGGGCACCGAGCGGCGGCGCCAGCGCAGCGCCCCCTGCCGGGCAGGGCCCGGTGCGCGCTCTCGGCCCGGACCCCCTCCCACAGCCCCCGGTGCGCGCTCCCGGCCCGGACCCCCTCCCACAGCCCCCGGTGCGCGCTCCCGGCCCGGACCCCCTCCCACAGCCCCCGGTGCGCGCTCTCGGCCCGACCCCCTCCCACAGCCCCCGGTGCGCGCTCCCGGCCCGGTCCCTCCCGCAGCCCCCGGTGCGCGCTCCCGGCCCGGACTCCTGCCCGCAGCCCCCGGTGCGCGCTCCCGGCCCGGTCCCTCCCGCAGCTCCCGGTGCGCGCTCCCGGCCCAGTTCCTCCCGCAGCCCCCGCGGGGATGCGGAGCCCCCCCGGCCCCGGTACCCCCGAGGTCCCGCACCCCTGCGCGGAGCAGCGCCCGCCTCCCCCTGCCCGCGGCCCCGCCGAGCGAGCGGGGCTGCATCGCCGCGGGCCGCAGGAGCCGCTCCGGGCCGGGCGCTGGGGCCGAGCCCGGCGCTGCCGCTCCCGCCCCGACTGCGCCCGGTGCGGGACTGGGGCCCCACCGGGGCTCGGCCCTGCTCGGGCCGCTCATCCGACACCTGCCCCGTGAGCCCTGATGCTCTCCCTCCTCCCCCCCCACTCTCTCTGTGGCTCGCACTCTCCAATTCAAAAATCTCTGGGTTTAAAAAGCCAGTGAAAACTGTCTGTTCTTTATTTCCAGCGCAGGATATTCCGAGTTGGAAGGGACACACAAGGATCATCAAACCGAGGAATAGTAAGTGGAGGGTCTCTCTCTAGGGCCTGAGCCCACAAGCTTGGTGCTCTTAGCACCTTGCCCCAGCCAGTGAACCCAGGATCCCGGGGAAGGTTGTCCCTGGAATAGGAATGGCTGCTGCCAGCAAGGGAATTCCTATCCCAATGCAGCTTCTCCAGCGCTGGGATGGGCACGGATAAAGGGCTGCCCTCAGCTCCCCGGCCAGGGGCTGCTCTGAACAGACATCGGGAGATGCTGCAGCCCAGACAGAGCCACCAACACCCCAAAAACACCCCCAAAATTTTCCCTACATGCTCAGTACTCATCACCTCATTTTTCCCTCCAAGTATTAATTCTCTACTCCTGAGATTTTGTCAAGTTTCCCCTCCAAAATTTTCCTTATTTGTCTACTTCTGAGTACCTCATTTTTACTCCAATATATTCCTTCTGTCCCCCTACAGATTACATCAAGTTTTACCCCCAGAATTTTCCTCCTGGTACAATATTGATTAACTCTTTCCTTCTCCAAAAATGTGCATTCTCTCCCCTAAACATCACCTCAGCTTTTCCCTCAAAAATGCCACCCTGCTCCCCTTGACATCCCCTCACATTTTCCTACACAAACAGTTCTTGTGTCCCCTCTCAATTACCCCAGGTTTTCAGCTAAAAATGTCACCTCTGTCCCCTCTAAGTCATCCCAGGCTTTCCCAGTTTGGAGCTGCAAGGAATTCAGGCAGGGCAAATGGCAGCAGGGAACAGCTGTAAATTCAAAGGCAGAAAGAAGAAGGGGGTGCAGGTTTAATTCTGCTCCCTGCCCTGCCACATCCTGGCAGGAAATCTCCAGGGGGAGACTGGAGAAACTCTCAGGGTGCACAAAATGCAGCATCTGCCACCCTGCTCCTGCTCAAACTCAGCGTGTGGGGCCAACCCCCCCAGGTAAACACTGGCCTGACCTGGATCAGTCTCAGGCACAGCCCCAATTCCCACCTCCAGCCTCTCCCGGGGCTGCCACCACATTCCTGACAAGGTGACAAAGGCCCTTGGGACAGGGCTCTCTCTGTGTCTCAGGCGTTGCAGGGACCAGGGCAAGGACAGCCTGAAGCCAGGGCAGATCCCTCTGGATTGGGGACACTCTGGGGACAGCTGGGGACTCACCCCACACCACGGGCAGGACCAGGGGCCTCCAGCGCAGGCCAGTGGGGCTGGAGCCCGGTGGGTTTGGCTGCTCAAACACCAAAGCTTTGGGCAAAGATGGGATGGGTTAAGTGGTTTTTCCTGTCCTGAAAGAGAGGAGAAAATGGAAATTAAGTCCAGTGTGGAAGTCAAAGGCTCCTGGCTTTCCCACTTCTGTTCTGGTTGCTCACTGTAGGGTTTTATCCATGAGAAATGAGAGGTGACACCAAATAAAAGTGCCCTTTGTCAACATTTTATTCCCTACTATTTTCATACATAAAACAGATGCCCATTTGTTCTTGTTGCATTCTTTGTCTAATTTTAACTATTTTCATTCCAGGCCCCATGTGTGAGTTATTCCATCCTTTGCCTTTGGACTTTGGGCAGAGGAAGAGAAGGATCTGTTCTACACGGGTGTCATCCAGCAGGGAGCCCCCCCTGTGCCAGCCCCAGCCTGGGCTGAGCACGCTGCCTCACTCCCCCCGTGCTGGATCCTGGCTCCAGTCCAGGCTGAGCTTTCCCCTGTTTTCCATGTCTAGAGACAGGAAATTGTCCTGGTCAGGGTGTGAGACCTTAAACTGCACATTTATCTGGGCGGCTGTGACTGGGATTCCAGCAGGGAATTCATTGTTTTACAAATGGAAACTTTTCCAGGGAGCAGCGCTGACAAGGCTGGGAGCTGCTGCTTCACCACACGGTGTCAGCAAAAGGGAGGAAACACAAAATGTGTATCCAAAACCAAGGATAAAATGATTCCTCCTGCCTTTAGAGGAACCAGGGCTAATTCTGCCCTGGAGTGACAAAACTTCTCCCTCAGCCCCGCAGAGAGCCCTGGAAAAGGGAGGGAGGGAAAGGGAAAGGGAAAGGGAAAGGGAAAGGGAAAGGGAAAGGGAAAGGGAAAGGGAAAGGGAAAGGGAAAGGGAAAGGGAAAGGAAAAAGGCGCCTCACCTGCTGGGGACAGCACAGGTCCTGCTGCTCCCGGGGACTGGGAATGTGTCTGGAGCCAAAAGCTCCTTCCCAGGCTGGAGGGGCTTTCCCAAAGCTCCACCTCTGGAGAGCAAAGGCCTGTGGAAGACATGGAGTGGGAATTCACAATAGCAGTAATAGTAACAACAGTAACAATAATAATAATAATGAAGAGCAGCAATAATTCAGAGGGAGCAGGAGGGATGCTGAGCTTTAAATGAGGTTTGAGTGAGGCAGCATCTCCTGGGATTTCTGAAGCACAGCTCCAGGTCTGGGATTCCAGGAGCAGTGCAAACTCCCACTGTCCAGTCCCTGGATCTGCCTCCTGCCAGCACTCAGCACCTCGGGCTCGTTTGGCTCCAGGGCTCCAGTGCTGCTGCCCCCAGGGATTGGGAAATGGGCATTAAAGCCCTTCCCACAGGGCTGGCTCTGAGCTCTGCCTGGGGACAGCATTGGGCACCTCTGGCCTTTCAGTGAAATCAGTTTCCATCACTTTGAAGATACAGTGAATAAACCCAGGGCACATAAAGAAACCTTTCTCCATAAGGACAGCCCCAGGGAATACACAATTATTCCTATGCCTGGTCAAACAAACCAGCAGCCAGATTTTGGGGAGAGACTCCAGAGTCTTGTCTCCCTCCCTGGCTGTAAAACACTTGCAGAGGCTTTGGAGGTCATACAAATCCTCATATTCAGGATTTGGATATTCCATTTAAATTCCATTCATATACTAAGGCATTGGAAGTGTCCTAAAGGCACCTCCACTCATACTTTAATTTTAAGCCCTCTACCACTGATGAATTTGGATGTTCTTTTGTCAGGAACACCCCACCTCTGCTTCTTTAGGCATCTCCATGTGGGAGAGAAAATAAATGTGGGCAAAAGTTTGGAGTGCAGCTTCCAAGTCAAGTTCCCTGCTAGGAAATCACTCCAGCTCTGGGAAGCTGCTGTGACACACATCAAACAGAGGAACATCTTGAAAAGAAACGCACACTCAGCAGCAGCCAGAGCAATCCCATTTCTGATCTTACCTGGTCTCCAGGTGGTCTGCCAGAGCTCCCAACAGCCGCTCCCATTCCCAGAGAAGCCCGGGCAGTGCCATGGAATGCACTTACAATGTCCATGAGGCTGAGGAGTCAGTTTTGGATGTGTTCTTTGCTGCAGAATCAGAAAGGAAGAGTTTAAATGGGCTTTGCATGTCTTCTGAACCAAGTTTAATTCCAGAAACATCCTCCCACTATTCCAGAACTTCCCCCTTCCTCTTTTTGCACCGCATCAGGGCAGTGTCACCGAGTGCCACAGGCAGGGGACACCTCAGGGCTCCCTGGGGACAGGGCCTGGAGTGCTGGGTTACTCCCACAACACAAGGATTAAAAGAAAAACATCACCCAGAGGGGAGAGAGCTCACATGCCAGGGGATGTTCAGAAGTGCTTGCAAACTGCAAGTGAGCACCTGAGGAGAGCGCAGCAGGACCAAAATTCTGTGCCTGGTTGCTCACAGGATGCCCACTCAACTTCAGCTGAAAGGGAGAAATCCAGCTGGGAAGGAGCACCTTTTTCCTAGACCTCAGGTGGAAGGTTTTTATTTTCTTTTCAGGTGGAAAAAGAATGAGATATTCCCCCCAGGTGCAAACTCTCAGGATTGAGTGGAGGTGCCTTTAGGATGCTTCCAATTCCTTTAGTATAAGAACGGAATTAAAATGAAATGTCCGAATCCTGCCACAGGGAGGAGCCCCTGGAAACAGGCAGGGATTTGGGGCATTAAAGAGGGAAATACCACACCAGGATAGATCATAAGTAAATTTCAAGGCTTTTTCCTAATGCTCCTCCAGCCATTTGTGCGTGGAAGTCCAGGATTTTCCCATTAACTGCTGGAAAAATGAAAATATTCCTGAAAATATTCCTTCTCTATACGTGTCTTCTGAGTGCTCCTAGTCCAGTCTGAGCACTTGAGGAATAAACACCTGCTGCCCACGTCCCAGGAAGAGCTTTTCTAGGTGAAAGCACCAGGAATAAAAGCTGGGCTTTCTCTCACCTCACTGTGCTTTAGATGTGATGCTTCGTTTGGAAATAAAAGATAAATTCAGGCTCTGTCTCGCCGCTCGCCAGGGAGAGATCAGCAGCTCCTAAAATCCCACTCTGTGACAGAATAAATAAACATTGATTTTTCTCCTGGATAGCATTAATCATGGCTTGACAGAGTTACACCAGAGAGGGAACCGAGGGTAGGCACCGCAGGCTGCTGACAAATGGATCCAAACCTAAAAATCATCATTATTGGATAAGCCCAGGCTGAAGGGCTGAGTTTCATCCCCAGAACCTGACATCCCATTTCAGATGTCCCAGGAGCGGCGTGTCTGGTCTCCTGGTGCTCTAATGAGGATTTTGAGCTGCTTTTCATCAGCCAGAAGGAGATGCCAGAGGCAAAGTGGCTGCCAGGACACCGGGACGGTGCTGGAGATGTTACAGATAATGAAAATCGAGCGGTTTGGGGGCTGAGCATCCACCTGCCAGGACCTGGAAATCTGCCCCTGTCGGAGAACTGAGCTCAATTCCTTGATTAATCCAAGTTCAGCCTCACTTTTTCTTACTCAACAAGCCATCTCTGCTCGGTGTGAAGGATCCAAGACATAGAATGGAAATGAATTCCGTTGAAAAGCAGGGATTAGATTTCATCCCTGCTGAGGAGCGGGTGCTTGGTCTGTGCTCGGTGTGGAATATTCATCCTTGTCCTCCTGGGGTGAGAATCTCCAATGTGGCTCCTGCTTTCCTACTCAAATTCCATAAGATCCTTGTGCAAGGCAGTAGGACTCACCAAGATCAGCCCATCCAGCCTTGGATCCCTTGGACACTTCCAGGGATCCAGGGACAGCCACAGCTTCTCTGGGCAACCTCAGCACCCTCACAGGTAGGAATTTCTTCCCTATATCCAATGCAAACATGCCTGAAGGAAGATTTTTGGCTCCTCTTTCCTCCCAGGTGCAGCTGAAGCAGGTTTTCATATCCTGTGGTATCTCAGGTAGAATTGGATGGATCAACACGCTCAAGGTAGCCCAGAAGAGGATGTGCCATGTCCAAATGAGACCCACACATGGTCACGCAAAATCCTGGAATGGTTTGGGAATTGGTGAGTTTGGAAGCAGCTCCTTAAGAGGAGACCTGCATTGATAAATGAATATAATTAAGTTAAATAAACTGAATTAGTTTCAGAAAGTTAAATGGAAACTTGAGGATTGATTTCCCACTTCTATATACAGATATAATAATATATATAGGTTTTATATTATTTTATATATTAATAAACTTATAAAAATAATTTTAATATAGTCAATTATTTTAATATATAAAGAAAATGTATATGTATGATTTTTTAATATATATAAAGCATTTTTTCTTAGAAATACATAATTATATCTCTACAAATTTATCTCTTGGAATATGTAACTGATCTCTTGGCATCACAGGGAATTAAAAAGAATTCATGTAGGAAATCAAGGTTTGGGAACTGGGAGGCAGCACAGGATTTGAAGAAGTGTTCCAACTGCAAACTGAGATAAAGGGAAAACCCTTCAGGAATTCTCCTGCTGCAAATTATTTTTATACTTCCTGGTGATGATTATGATCTGAATTTAAGCCCTTGAGGCTCAAATTGACTCTTCAGCCTGTGGTCAGACTGTGCCTGCTCTGAAGAAATCCTGCATTTCCCACGTGACTGTGTCACCCCAGCACCCTTCACCCCCAGGCAGCATGTGGAGAAATCCATGCCATTTTTCCATAAAAAAATGTTTAAAATAGATCAGATGAGTCAAAGCCCCCAAACACATTGTTATCTCCATCAGGGGAACCTTTGGTGACTCACTCAAAGCCTACAAGGAGGGAGGATGAGTCCTGGGCTGAGATGACTCAAGTCCTGAAACCTGGAAGCAGGAATAATCAGAAAACTGCAGCTGGGGTGGAAAATCAGCCTTGCTAGAGAGGAGATGGAGCAGGAGGTTTGGATAACACCGAGAGGTTTGGAGGCACCAAAGGAGTTGGGTGTGTGTGAATGCAGCACACAGAATCCTGGAATCCTGGAACGGGTTGGGTTAGAAGGGATCCTAAAGCTGACCTTGTTCCAGCTCCTTCCACTATCCCAGGCTGCTCCAAGCCCTGCCCAACCTGGCCTTGGACACCTGTGCCAGGGCCAGAGAAGTTGTGGATGCCCCATCCCTGGAAGGGATGGCATTTTGCAGGAGGGGAAGGGAGATGTTCTTATTTAGGGACAAAGAAATACAATAATAAATACGATATCATCATGCCTAGATTTTCCATGTTCATTATTCTTGCATTAAATTGACAACAGACACTGTTGAAGTGATTTCCAATCCCTTTGGGTCAATTAAAAGGAGACCAGCATTCCTAATTGCAAGTTCATTCCATGTGCAGCTTCAAGGGAAAACCACCCCCTCCTAATCCAATTTATGACCGTCCCCATCCAGCAAAAAATTGTCCCAAAACCACTTGAAAGTTCCACCCTCCAGTTAATGGCAGCTTGGGTCAAGATACTCACAGGTCCTTGAGCTGAACTCCTCAAGGTCTGGCCAAAACCAGGAAGTTTTTCCTGTTCCATCCTCTAAGGTGGCTGGAAGATTTAAAGTTTTATACCTTCCCCACGTGAGCAGCTGCCCAAGGGTCTCTGAAGCACCTGAAAATAAAATGAGCCTCCCCCTGAGGCCTTGGGATCCATCCCGAGGTTTCTCTCTTGGGTTTTAGGGATGGGATCCCCATGGCACATCAGGATGGGTGCTTGCAGAGCCACTTGTGTCTGCACTGGTGTCAGGAGGAGTGAAACAAAATCAAAGGGGTTTGTTGAAGACTTGAGTTTGAAAGATTTTTTAAAATTCATCTCTATTTCTGTACTATCTTAAAACTATACATAATTATATTTGTATAATAATCTTTTATTTATTGTGTATGGGAGGGGGAAAAGCCATTAAGTAATGGACATAATTAAGGAAATTATTGTTTTATCTTTGCAATGATCAATTTTCTTTTGTACTACACATTCCCCAGAGCAGATCCTAGAACCTGGAATTGTTTGGATTGGAAGAGACCTTAAAGACCATCCAGTCCCACCCCCTGCCATGGCCATGGACACCTTGTACTAGACCAGGGTGCTCCAAGCTCTGGCCAACCTGGCCTTGGACACTTCTGGGGTATAACTTTACCTGCTAAAATTCTCTTCCTCTTTTCTCAAAAAAACAAAGAAAAAAAATTAAAAACCAATAAATGAAATAAATAAAGAGCCAACTGCTGCTCGAGTTGCCCACTCTGACCTAACGGAGACCTAACATTTCTCTGGTTGAGAAATGAGTATTGCCACTTCCTGCCTTCTCAGTTCCCTCTTGACCCAGCTGGGCTGGCTGTTCACTGTTCCCTGCGAAACGGGGTCGATTCCTCTTCTCTCACCACCCCCCAAAGCAGCTTTTACTTCCCCATTCCAGCTGAGTCAGAAGCTCACTGCAGGGAGTCATCTGACCGTCTGCCCGCGCTCTCCTCCTGCTTCATCTTGGTGGCCACTACCTCCGCAGCCCTCTCCAGCCTGTCCTGCTGTCTGGGACAATTATTCCCCATGGGAAAGACTATTTTGTTTCCCTTTCTTGAAGTTTTTTTTGGTTCCCATTTGCCCATTTGGGACCAGAAAGCTCATTTTGAAAAGCCCTTATGTACCGTGTGCCTCAAAGCAGCTTCAGGAGACCCACCTGCAGTCACCCACACCACCCAGAGAATCCCGGAATGGCTCAGGTTGGAAAGCTCATCCAGTTCCAACCCGGAGCTGCAGATGAGCCCTGGAAGGTCGGATCCTGCCCGGAGCTGAGCCCCCTCCATCCTCCTGCCTGCTGTCAGCTCTGTCTCTCTCACACCTCCTCATCAGGCGCTCGATTCCGGCCCCGCGGCCAAGCCCGGCTGACAGCGGGAGATGGATGGGGCTGAGCCGGCTCCGCGGGGCACGGACACGTCTGGGGGATGAGGGGGAACCTGGGCACGTGGCTCCTCCCTGCTTCACATCAACCTGGCCCTCGTCCCAAATGCTGGAGCTGCCCAGGCTGCCCCACAGTGCCTGCGGACATGGGGTCCCCTCTGTGTTATGATGGACACAGGAAGGATTTGAAACCCAAGGCAGGATGGAGGGCTGAGTCCCAGCTGGGAGAAAATGTTCAGCCCTGTGCAGAGCAGGGAGGGAGTTCAGGCCAGTGTCGCCATCACTGGGACACCAACAGGTACAGAAAGCCACCAGCATCCCCACGAGGACATCCCCTGGTCCTCCAGACCCTCTCCCAGAGCCTCAGCATCCCTCATCCCTCCAGAATACGCTCCATGGCATGCTGTGAGAGTGTCCATGGCCCCAGTGCAGTTCAGAGGGGAGTGGGGGGCTCTGGAGTAGCCCCCCTGCTTTTCCCCTGTAACGCCCCACCCCACTGTCCATCACCTCACACAAAGAGCCCTCAGCCCCGCGGCGCCCGCTCATCCCCATCCATCTCCTGCTGTCACTGCAGTGAGGGGCACAGGGGGTCCCAGGCACCAGGGCAGAGACTGGACCCACCTTGGGGAGGTTATGGGGAGGGGGCAGCTCGTTCCTCCCTCCAGAGCTGCAGAGGCTCTGCCAGAGCAGTGAATCTTTGCCGACGCCTCAACACCTCACCCTGGTTTCCAATCTCAGGTGGTGACGGCCGCCTGCAGAGAGGGGCTTTGCCTGGGGGAGCCCCCACCTCCCCCCGCTCACATCTGTGATATGAAGGGACAAGGAGACCCCAAGAAAGATGTCCCTGCCCAGCCCGGGGCATCCCAAGCCCTGTTTGGGGACCGCTGGTGGTCCCGGCGGTGCCACCGCTCGCCTCCCGTCCATCATCACCACGTCAAGGCACGAAGGCAGGCCGGGGAAGGGGGCCGTGCTCCAGCCCCCAAGGACCACCTCGGCTCCAGCCCCCGCCTCTCCATCCCCGAGCTGGGGCATAAAACCCCCGGCAGGCTGCGGGGACACTGCAGAGCCAGCGCTGCACTGGGAGGGAACTTCAGTGGGGTCCCACTGCCACCATGCCGGGGAACGGAGCCACGGACACCGCCTGCCCTCCCACCACACCCATGGCAGGTAAAACCCACCCACGACAACACCCCCTGCACCCAGCAGTGGGGTCCTGCAGCGTCCTGGGGTGTGGCAGGGATGGGGATAAAACCCCACTGTGGTGGGGGACAGGACACCCTGATCCTGCCACCATCTCCGTGCTGGGGTGGCCATGCACGGGGTCTGCTCCCCCAGACCGACACCCCTTCACCCCTCCACAGCTTTCCTGGGGGGCCCGGGTGAGGGGTCTCTGTGCCCCCCCAGCCTCGGGTGGGCTGGCGAGGGGCCGGGGGCTGGTGGCAAGAACCGGCGCGTGTGCCACGCCGCGGCACGGCTGGAGATGGGCAGCCTCTGGGAGGAGTTCAACCGCCTGGGCACGGAGATGATCGTCACCAAGGCAGGCAGGTGGGTACCAGAGTGGCTTGGGGGCTCCAAGGGTGGGGGGCACCACCTTCCCACCCCCCCTCTCTGTGCAGGAGGATGTTTCCCACCTTTCAGGTGAAGCTGTCGGGGTTGGATCCGTTGGCCGACTACGTCCTGCTGATGGATTTCATCCCGCTGGACGACAAGAGATACAGGTGGGGATGGGGCGATGGGGGCAGGGGGCTGGGTCTGGGGGTGCTGAGCCCCTCCCTGCCCTGCAGATACGCCTTCCACAGCTCATCCTGGCTGGCCGCGGGCCGGGCCGAGCCAGCAGCTCCCGGCCGTGTCCACTTCCACCCCGACTCCCCGGCCAAGGGAGCGCAGTGGATGCGGCAGATCGTGTCCTTCGACAAGCTCAAGCTGACCAACAACCTCCTGGATGACAACGGCCACGTGAGAACCCTGCTGCAGGCTGGGCGATGGGGGGGACACAGGGCACCCCTGCCTGGGGGGGTCCTGCCACCTCCTCTCTCCCACCCCCAGATCATCCTCAACTCCATGCACCGCTACCAGCCCCGCTTCCACGTCGTCTTCGTGGACCCGCGGCGCGACAGCGAGCGCTTCGCCCACCAGAACTTCAAGTCTTTCAGCTTCCCCGAGACCCAGTTCATGGCAGTGACAGCCTACCAGAACCACCGGGTGAGCGCCGGCCGGGGGGAAACCGGGGCACCCTCCCAGGGCCTCCCTGACCCCGCTGCCCTCCGCAGATCACCCAGCTGAAGATCGCCAGCAACCCCTTCGCCAAGGGATTTCGGGATGGCGACCCCGAGCCGTGGTAAGGCACCCCTGGACACCACCCCACGCCAGGGCAGGGAGGTCGAGCCACCCCCCTGAGCCCCCGTCCCACGTCTCTTGCAGGTGTGGGGTGCCGGCAGGGTCCCTGCTGGGTGCGATGCCCCGCGCCCGGGCCACCCCGCTGTCCCCCCGCCCCGAGAAGCAGGACAAAGGTAGGGGGGCTGCAGGGGGGGCTGAGCCCCTGCTGCTGCCTCTCCCCCCTGCAGGGGCTCCACGCAGCCACGGGGCTGCCCAACAACCAGCAGCACCCCCTGGTTTCCCTGAGCTCCCTGCAGCCACCTTCCAGCCCCTCACCTGCCCCCCTGGTGTCTACGTGGGGGCCAAACCCCGCACCCTGCCCTACCCCCTGCCCACCTTCCCCCCGCTCAGCACCTATGGCCCCACTGCGGCCCCCACCTTCAGCTACAGCCAGCAGTGATGGGGGGCACCCCCAAGCTCCCCCTGCACCTCCTACCCAAGCAATGGCAACAGAGCTGGGGGGAGCCACAGGGATGGCTTTATTCACCACCGAGCAGGCTCCAGGGGTCCAGTGGGGGGGAATTCAGGGCACAGCCGATGTTCCAAATCCCTGGAAGCCCCGTGGCATGGCTATTCCCAGGTGTCCGGGGCGAAGGCGAAGGGGCACAGCTTGTACCCAGCACCCACGTAGAACTTATTCTGGAACTCCACCCTGGCGAGGAGAGGGGGGTGAGGGGTGCTCTGGGGGGGTCCATCAGCCCCCCCAGCCCCAGCCAGTGACCCATCAGCTTTGGGGGCTCACCAATGCAGGCGCAGGGCGTGGAGGAAGGCGGAGAGCCCCTCCATCACCAGCAGGATGGCCACGGTCAGCACGGCGAAGGCGGCGAACACGGGCACCAGCACCACACCGCCCACGTAGCTCAGCCCCACAAAGCCGTTCCGCATCACCATGGTCCACAGCACCTCTGAGAGCTCTGGGAATGGGAGGGACAGGGGCAGGAGGAGGGAGTGAGGGCCTGCCTGGCTCTGAGGGGGACGAGGGGGGACCAAGAGAACTCACGGGCATGCGCCAGGCTGAGCGCCCAGAGCCGCAGGTAGGACGCGGTGTTGGAGACACAGCCCAGGCAGTACTCGATGGTGTGAATTGCCTGGTGCATGAAGATTTCTGCAAAGTCCAAGTGCTGCAAGGATGGAGGGGACACAGGACATCAGCAGGGGGCACAGACACCCCCATCCCACCCCCAAGCCCGCCTGGATGTCCCTCACCTTGGCGTCAGGGCTGTGCCCCCCGCTCTCCACATCCTCCTTGGTGGCGTTGACAGAGTTCCCGGCCTCCTGCCCCTCCAGCAGCGGCTCCTGCTCCCCCGTGGCCACCGGCTGCACCAGGACAGCACTGGCAGTGAGACCTCCCTGTGACCCCCATGGAGCCCCCCAGAGCCCCCAGCCTTACCGTCCTCAGGGCCCGCTGCCGGCACCACTGGTACAGCGGCGTCCCCAGGAGCAGGACGGGCACCGACGCCAGCGCCAGCACCACCAGCACCATCTGCACTGGCACCTGCAACACGGGGACAGCATTTTGGGGTCTGCCTGATCTGAGAACAGCCCCACTCCTGACACCTGCTCTCCCAGCCAGGGTGGGGAGTAGGTGACCACCAGGGTGGTGGGGTGGTACCTGCCCCGGGTAGAGCGGGCGGTTGTCGGCATTGGAGGCAAAGAGGAACATGTCGATGAAGTGGATGAGGATGCTGGGGGCCACCCGGGAGTCAGCAGCACTGTACTTGATCCACTTGTAGAAGATGAGGAAGACCAGGTAGCCAAAAAGAGCCAGGAGGAAAATCATCTCCGGGAGGAATTCCAGGACCAGCCGGTGCCGCTGCTGGAAGTGCCTGGGTGGGAGAACATTGGCCATGCTCAGCCTGTCCCTCCTCACCCTCGCATGTCCTCGGCACCCACCGAGGTGTACGGGTATGAGACCCCAGTTGCCACCCCATCCCACCCAGGTGAGTCCAATCCCGGTTCCCTTGGCATGACCAGAGCCCGTGGGTGCAGCCCAAGGACTCACAGGTGGTTGAAGACCCCCAAAATGACGCCGAAGCCCATGTGCACAATGCCCAGCACCACCGACATCTTCATCTTGAAGGAGTTGAGGAAGTTGAGGTGGTTGGTGGCCAAGCTCCAGATCTGTCATGAACAAGGTGGGTGAGACTCTGCACCACCTCAAAGAGGGTCCCACCTCACTGTCATCCCCATGGGACACTCACTGGGTCGATCCCGAATGGATACGGCCCTCGGAAAACACCGGTGACATTGGGGTCCAGGGTGAGCGAGGGGTGGGTGGCGAGGTACGCAGAGCTGGGGGCAGAGTGAGGGGTGTCAGTGCCAGCAGGGACATGGGGACCCGGGCAGGGGGCACAGGGGAGGGACCCCACCTCCAGGAGGAGTGGTTGGCCATGGTGGCCACGCTCCAGGCAGAGGGGAAGATGGCAGTGGCTTTGCTGAAGCACTCGTTGTAGATGAAGCCGGTGTAGATGGAGAAGGCGCCCATGAGCAGGATGAGGTAGCGCCCCTCGAAGAACATCAGCCAGATCTGGGGGGGCAAACACAGCTCCCGTGTCCCACACCACCTCCCCTGCCCCACAACACCAGCCCTGTCCTAAGCCACCAGCCCCATCCTGTATCATCCAACCCCACCCCATGTCCCCAGCCACGTCCCACACCTCCAACCCCACTTTGTGCCCCCAACTCCATCCCACATTCCCAACCACGTCCCCAACCCCATTCCATGTCCCCAGCCGTGTCCCACGCCTCCATCCTGCCCCACCTCGTTGGTGCCCTGCCGCAGGCGGGGGCTGTTCTCGTACAGCACCATCCAGAGCGCGAAGAGGAACATGAGCAGCCCGTGCCCCACGTCCCCGAACATGATGGCGAAGATGAAGGGGAAGGTGATGATGGCGTAGGGCGCTGTGGGACACAGGGACTGCGTTACACAAGGTGTCCCCTCTCAGCCCTGGGCCCCAGGGGGTGCCCGGGGGCCTTACCAGGGTTCACCTCCTGGTAACTGGCCACCCCATAGGCGTCCACGATGCTCTGGAAGCCGGCGGTGAACTTGTTGGTGCGGATGAGGGTGGGGGGGCTCTCCGAGGTGGGGACGCGCTGCACGAAGCACTCCACGCTGGAGCCACTCTGGTACTGTGGGAACAGCACCCAGAACCTGATCCTGCCACTCTCCTGCCTGGCACATGGACCCTGATCCCAGCAATGACCCCACAACACCCTCCTTCCTGGCACCAGCTCCCAGCACCCCCTGCCCAGCACCTGGAACCTGTTCCTGGCACCCACCCCACAATCCCCCCCAGCCTGGCATATGCCCCACCATGATGAGGGGACACAGGGACACCAAGCGACCTCTGGCATGAGGACATGGAGACACTGAGCAACACCATGACAAGGACATGGAGACACAGAACAACCCCTGGCATGAGGACATGGGGACACCGAGAAACCCTTGACATGAAGATGTGGGACACCAAGAAACCCAAGCACAAGGACCTGGGAACACAGAGCAACTCCTGACACGATGACACTGACAAGAACATGGAACAACCCCCGGTGCAAGGACATGGGGACACCGAGCATGCCGAGGACGAGGACGCCGAGCCACTCACGGATCCCTGGCGCAGGGCATCCTGCACTTGGGTGAGGTCCTGCACAGGGCACCAGACCTCAGCGATGAGGCACTTCTCGGTGACATCGAAGCTGCACTGGTTGAGGACGAGGTAGATGGCCTTCATCTTCTGCACCTGCACGCGCCAGGTGGGCAGCGCCAGCGCCACCTTGTCCAGCACCTGCGCCAGGTACTGCTCTGTCTCCTCCAGCACCTGTGGGCACCAGTGTCAGGGATGGAGATCCAAACACATCCCACATCCCCTCAGGGCACCCAGCTCACCACACTCAGGTCCTGGATCTGGCTGTGCAGCCCAGTGATGGTCTCTGTCCTGCTGGCCTCGCTCTCCGGGTACGGATACATCTGGCAGTGGAAGCTGGGACAGAGGGACATTGCCATGCCAGGGGGTGCCAGGGCTCCCCAGCCCAGCCCCGCAGCGGGGTCCAGAGTGGGTGTTACTAAATAAACCTCCCGGTGGGCAGACTCGTGGCCACTCACCAGTCTGAGATCTTGCGGATCTTCTGCCCGATCTGCTCGCCCCAGTAGGAGATGAGGAAGATGACCCAGGTGATGCTCTCGCCCTGGGGACAGCACAGTCCGTGTCACTCTGGTGTCCCAGCCCTCACAGCCATGCCAGCCCACCCCGGGTGCTGCCTCACCGTGGCCGGGTCCTCCATGGGCTCGGGCATCTCCACGAAGGAGGCCACCAGGTACCCGCGGCAGGCGCGCCACAGCAGCCGCTCGAAGGCGGTCACTCGCCACGGGTGGATGACGCCGGCCACGAAGCTGCCAGGACACAGCAGGAGTGTTGGGACAGGCAAACCTATCTGCCCCACACGTCATCTCCAAGCCTCATCCCACAGCTTCCCCAGAGCCCCCCTCCACCCCCAGCCCCACGCTCTGCCCCTCTCACTTGATCTTGCGCTCGAGGTGCTGGTGCAGGGAGGGGTCGAGGAGGGGCTCACGCTCCGAGAGCGCCCGTGGCCGCTGCGGGGAGCCCAGCGGGGCCTGCGGCGATGCGGAGCAGAGGGATGAGCTCGGGGGAAACTGAGGCACGAAGGAGCAGCCCCAGGTCGGCGGGGACCCCCGGACCCACCGGCAGGCTGGTGAAGCGCTGTCCCTCGCGCAGCACATGCAGGTACTGGCGCAGGTCTCGCAGGCGGCCCCGCAGGGACGCGCGGTTCCGGGTCACCTCCCGCAGCTCCTGCGCCAGCTGCTCCGACTGCTCCTGCACCCGCAGCGCCTCCCGGGCCACCGGCGCCCGCGGGCTCTCGGGACACGGCCCCGGCACCCGCCCCGCGCCCCGCAGCTCCTGCTGCAGGAAGGCTGGGGAAGGGGGGACACGGTCAGGCGGAGGGGCCGAGCGCGGCGTTCCCCTGGGAAGCCCCCCCGAAGTCGGTGCCCCGGCACTCACTGAAGGTTTTCTCCATCTCCTCGCAGCGCCGCACCTCGCCCACGAAGCGCCGCTGGAAGGGGCTCACTTTGGGGTTCAGCTGCGGGGGTACAGTCAAGGCATGGCCCCACATTGGATTTGGGGGGTTCAGCATCCCGGGGGAACAGGCAGCCCGGGCACCAAACCCAGCCTGACCAACTTCCCTGTTCCCAGGGCACCCTAAAACACCTACCCCAAACCCGACCGGACCAAACCCCCTGCACCCAGAGCACCCCAAACCCCAAGCCCAGCGCACCCATGCCAGCCCAGCCGGACCCCCTGCACCCCAAAACGCCCCCCCCCAGCCCCTACTCACGTCTCTGAACTCCAGCAGCCCGCGCTCGCCCAGCTCGCTGATGCAGCTGTAGGCAGAAGCGGACTGGAGGAAGAGCTGGGCCAGGCAAACCTCCTCGCTGCGGAACAGGGACCCCATGGCCCCCCGGAGACCCCCGGTCCGGCCCGGGCTGCGGAGGCGTCAGGGCACACGCCTGGAGACGGGACAGAATGGAACAGGAGGGAACGGGGTGGGATGAGAACGGGGAGCTGAGAGGAAGGGGCGTGAGGGCTGGAAATGGGGGGCAACAGGGGTCAATGGGGGGCAACAGGGCAGAGGCCGCCGCGGGGTCTCGGCGGCTGTGCCCGTGGGAAGCTCGGTCACACGCGGCTGTGCCCAGCACCGGGCTGGAAAAAACACTTTCGAAAGCCCCTCTTCCCCCTCCACCCCCCGCCCCGTTCAGCTGCCTCTGAGTCAGGGCCAGCGCATTCCCCGCCCCGGGACCGCCCCGGCCGCCCCGCGGGCCGGACCCGCTCCGGACCCAGCGCCCGCAGCGGGGCCGCGATCCAGCACTTCCTCTTCCCCAGGAAGAGCCCGGCCCCGGGGAGGGAGGGACCGAGCCGCCCGGCCCCGCCGCCCCCCGCGAACCCCGTTCGCCGGGACATTCCGTACCCCGGACCGCGCGGGGAGCGGCGCCGCGGAGACAGAACCCCCCCCCCCCGAGGAGGATGGAAATGGGAAACATTTCCCGGAGCCGGGAAACCGCCCGGCAGAATCAGCAGGACCCCCACACCGCTGTGGAACCGGGCTGTTAGCGGGTAATGACTCGTAACAATCCCCATTTGTGCGGGAGCCAGGGTGCTTTGCCAGGTCGCCATCCCTGCACGGAAGGGTTTTGGGGCGCTGCTGCCCACTCTGCATAAAACGAAAGGGGTGAACTATGGAACTGTCACTGCCTGCGTCCTGCAAGGTTCCACGGTCGTTCTCGTCGTGTTCATGGCCCTCTCTTGCACAACTCGCTCAGTTCTAATCCCTCCCCTCGGGCATCACCGGCTGAACCGCGCCGCCCCGAGAGGCAGCTGAGAAGGGATCAGTGAGCATCAAAGACCCCCGAAGCGCTCCCAGACTCATTTCTGAGGCCTTGCTCCAGAGGACTGACACCTGGGCGCTCCCCCCGAGCCTGATCGCATTTTAACCCGTTTGTGTTTTGTGGGCTTCTGCCACGCCGACAGATCAAGCCCTTCACTTCGACTAAGGGACCATTGAATTGCAACGCTTAAGTCACCAGATCTGCCAGAGGTGATTTTTTTACCTTTTTCACTCTTTTTTTTCCTCTTTTCCCTTACACATTTTTAAAGTAACATTTTTATGCTTTCACGTTGCAGTATTACTGTAGATAATATTGACTAAAACAGCGACATACCTGCTTTCCATTGCAACCCAACTGTTCTAAAATAAACCCTACACATAAAACCTACAAACAACGATCATTAAGAGTCCTTTCACTCTAATCCACTCCTGTGTTACCTTCGAGGGGAAGGTCCTAACAACTGGTAGCACCAGGATCTCCCCGTTGGGATCACCAGGACCCCCATACTGGTACTGCTGTAGGACCCCTGCCAGATTTGCCAGGCACCCCACACTGGTACTCACACACCAGTACCACCAGGATGCCCACACAGGCATCATTGGGACCCTCACACCATCACTGCTGAACCCCCTTGCCATGATCACCAGGCCCCCCCCACCCTGGCTGCCCTCAGAAGCTGGAAATGACCCTCCCAGATTCCTAAATCCCCCCAGCACTGCCCCTCCATCCTTGCCTGCCCCTGCTCCACCTCCCACACCTTTCCCCACAAACCACCCCACACCCCAACGTTGGTGCCAGCACCCCCAGGACCTCCATCCTGCCCCCACCCACCTCCCCAAAACACAACCACACACCCAGGGTTGGGCTCCCCCAAGGGTCAGAGGGTTCCAGTGCTGGAAAGGAACAGACACAGAGTAACGGGAAGGGGCTGGCACCCACAGTGCCAACAGAGGGGGTGAACAACCAAATGCTTTATTTGGGGGGCAGGTGGGTGTCCAGGGGCCATCACCGGTACAGGTAATCAGCCTGGATGTTGGCTGCAATCTCAGCCTCCCACTTGTCGCCGTTGTTGAGCAGCTTCTCCTTGTTGTAGAGCAGCTCCTCGTGCGTCTCCGTCGAGAACTCGAAGTTGGGGCCCTGCCAGGGTGGGATGGGGTCAGCCTTGGGGTCACCGTGGCAGGGAAAAGGGGGTCCCCACAACCCCCCAGGCCCCACTCACCTCCACGATGGCATCCACAGGACAGGCCTCCTGGCAGAACCCGCAGTAGATGCACTTGGTCATGTCGATGTCGTAGCGCGTGGTGCGGCGGCTGCCGTCGGCGCGGGGCTCGGCCTCGATGGTGATGGCCTGGGGCAGGGACACTGTCATGGCTGGAGCCCTGGCTGAGGGGGAGGAGGAAGAGGAGGGGGAGGAGGAGGGGGAGGAGGAAGGCTCACCTGTGCCGGGCACACGGCCTCGCAGAGCTTGCAGGCGATGCAGCGCTCCTCCCCGGACGGGTACCGGCGCAGCGCGTGCTCCCCACGGAACCGCGGGCTCAGCGGGCCCTTCTCGAACGGGTAATTGATGGTGGCCGGCTCACGGAACAGGTAGCTCAGGGTCATGGCCAGGCCTGCCAGGGAGAAAGAGGGGTTATGGCATATTTGGGATGAGAGGGGCACACCCCAGAAACGAGGAGGGTGAGCGGGGTCTCACCTCGGACGAGCTCAGTCCAGAGCAGGGTCTGTGCGGCGCGGTCGGTGATGGAGCGCATGTCCATGGCCGGCTCCCGGATGTTGACGTACTCTGTGGGAAGAGGGGAGCTGTGCCCAGCCCGTGGAGCCCTGGGC
Source organism: Eopsaltria australis (assembly GCA_034509425.1). Lineage (NCBI taxonomy): Eukaryota > Metazoa > Chordata > Aves > Passeriformes > Petroicidae > Eopsaltria > Eopsaltria australis. The sequence goes on along the minus strand of JAVTVJ010000305.1, from coordinate 217,537 downwards.
TGGCAGCTGAGCCCCCGTGGGGGCTGGCATGGCTGTACTCACTGTAACAGTCCCTGGGGGTGCTGGTGCTGAGCGGGCGCAGGGAGCCCAGCGGGGCCGGGGGCCCTGCGGAGGGACAGGAGGGTCAGCAGGGTCAGGATGGGGGTTGGGGGGGTTCAGGAGGTTTGGGGGTTCCCGGGTGGCCTCACCTGCACGGGCAGCCCGGTACAGCAGTCGCAGTGCTGCCATGGCCGGTCCTGGGGTGCAGAGGGAGCCACCAGTCAGGGACTGGGGCGGCCAGGGGCCCCCCACTTCCCATGGGGGACACCCGCGCCCTGATCCCCAACCCTCCACCAAAAGAGACCCGGAGCCCCAGGCACCCCTGTCCCAACGCCACACAAGGGACCCCAAGTGCTTCCCCCAAGAGTCCCAGGCATCCTGTTTCCCGTGGCAACCCCTGTCAAGGGCCCCAGGCATGCTGTCCCTCCTTGCAGCCCCCTCTTAAGGGACCCGGCTGTTCCCCAAGGGCATCCCCTTCCCCCACTCTCCCGGCCCACCCGCGTGTCCCGTCCCGTCCCGGCCCTAAGGAGCCCCCCAAGGGGCCCTGATGTCCTCCCCCGCCAAGAGCCCCCCGTGTCCTCCATTCCCGGCCCAAAGCCCGGTCCCCGCCGCCCCTGAGCCGCCGGCGGGCCCGATCCTCCCTGTCAGCCCCGAGGCCCCGCTCAGCCTGCCTGCGTCCCTTCGCCGAGCGGGGCCCGGAGGGAAGCGCAGTGTCCGGGCCGCCCGCTCTGCCCCAAGCGGGATCCGGGCGGTCACTACACGGCCGCGGGGCCGGGCAGAGCCGCGGGCCGCCCCCGGAGCCCCCCGGCTCCCCCGGGCCCCGCTCCCCTCACCTGCCCCAAGGGCCCTCCGCCGTCCTGACCCCTGGCCGCCCCCGCCAGCACTGCGCATGCGCGCGCCGCCGCGCGCCGGGGGCGGGGCGAGCGGCGGCGGACGCGCTTCTCATTGGTGGGAGTCCCTCAACGGGCGGGAAGGGCGGGAAGAAAACGGGGGAAGCGTCGCTGATTGGGCGGAGCGCGGCCGTGCTGCGCGGGGATTGGTGGGACGGGAGGAGGGGGCGTGTCCGAGGGGCGGAAGCGCGTGCTGATGGCGGAGGCACGTGAGTGCGGTGGCGGCGCGGAGCCTCCCGCTCTTCCAGGGATTCCCGAGCCTCCCGAGCTCCCGTCCGGGCCCTGGAGCCGCTCCGGCCGCGGCTGCCGGGAGGCCTGGAAGCTGGAGCGGCGCAGACACTTGGATTCACTGCAAAGCCCGGCACAGCGTTGGCCCCCCGCCCTCAGCCCCAGCGCAGCCCCTGGAGCCGGGCACCGGCGGTGTTTCCCCTTCCCCATTAAACTGACTCCATCTCAGCTCCCTCGTCCAGTTCCCTCTCCCTCCGTCCCATCCGGACAGATCCCGGTGGGATTCAGCCCTGCAGGAATGGGTATCCTTTTACCGGCACAAGCAGCCCCCCGAAATGGAGCAGCATGGAGCGAAGGAAACCGGGATCATGGAGCTGGATAAACGGGAACGTGGGGCAAAGGACACTGATATCGTGGGGCAAAGGAAACTTGGGATCATGGAGTAGGAGAAACTGGGAACATGGGGCAAAGGACACCGAGATCATGGGGCAAAGGAAACTGGGATCATCCCAGCTCAAGGATTTGGGATCAGGGAGTTGCTGTGGACCTTCTCGAGGCAGAGAGGGTGACACAGGAGAACTTCTGTTCTGGTGGTACCAGTGGAAATAGAGCCCCAGAGAGCTAGAAAAGGGGGATGTGGGACTGGGATGGAGGGACATGTGGGGGACAGGGGATTTTTGGGGTGAGCAGGTGTCAGAGTTTGACACTGGCCCAATGCCAGGCACCCACAAGAGTCACTCACTCACCCTCCCCTGCCACAGCCGGACAAAGGAGGGGGAAAAAAAGTTAACCAAGGCTTTGTGAGTGAGATAAGGACTGGAACAAAATATTTAAAGGGCAAAACAGCCTCAACGTGAGTTGCAAAGTGAATTTATTACTAACAGGATCAGAGGAGGATAATGAGAAGTAAAATAAGCCTGTAAAATACTGTTTCTCTCCAGCCCCTCCCTCCTTCCCACCAACAGCGTGGGGAGACAGTGCAGGGGCTTTGGTCAGTTCATCACTGAGATTTCCTTCGGCTGCTCAGGGAGGGGAGTCCTTCCCCTGTGAGGCTGTGGGGGACACTTCTCTGAGCTCCTCCAGCGTGGGTCCAGTCTCACAAGCAGCACTCCTACTGCACCTGCTGCAGCAGGAATTGCCCTCGTGGGCACACAGTGCTCCCAAAACTGCTGCCATGTGGGTCTCTCTCTCCCCACAGGGTGCAGCCCTCCAAGGAGAGGCTGCTCCAGCCGGGGAGCAGGGACCCCCCTCCCTCCCTCCCTCCCCTGTCTCATTGCCCCAGCAGCAGGAGCCGAGCTGAGCTGAGCAGGGACGCTCCGAGGGGGATGTGGGGGCTGTCAGAGCAGGGTGCAGTCGCTCTTACGGGACACCTTGGAGGTGGCCCTGATGACCCCGAATTTCTGCGGGCTGTAGGGGGGGTAGCGGGGGCCGTTCAGGGGCTCCCGGCCCATGCCGCGCTTCAGGCACCCGCGGCGGTGGGAGAAGGTGTCAAAGCTGAACTTGCCGTGGTGCGTTCCCAGCCCGCTGTTCCCTGCAATGCACAGCACAGTGGGTGGCTGGGCCTGGTTGTCCCTTGAGTCAGGGGACACGAAATTAAGTTCCCTGCTCTGTAAAAGCGGTGCCGTGACTCTGTCCAGCTGCTTTCCGAGCCCTGGTGGAGCTTCCCAGGAATGAGACCCAAAGGGGGCCGGGGAGGTGACCCAGTGCACACCCAGGTGGATGTTTGGAGTGGGAAGATTAGGCTGGGATGTGGAGAGATTCCCAAAAAACCCTCTTGTCAGTGGATTTTACCATTTCACATATTTAGCAGCTGGAAGGGTGTCACTGATGAGGTGATGGCAGCAGCAAGATGCTCCCACCAGATGAGCTTTCCTACCACAGGAACACCCTCCAAAACACATCCCATCCATGCTGGATCCAGCCCTGCTGCAAGGGGACAGGACTCTGGGAGAGGAGAGGCACAAAGGACCAAGGTGCCTTCGGCGAGGTGGGACCCAGCACCAGGGAGGAATGCTGAGAGGTGGAAGCTGGCCAGGAGCAAACACAGGACAGCCAGGCAGGCTGGCAAAAAATGAGGAAATCCACGCATCATTTGTTAAGAGGTGAGTCATCCTGAGAGTCAATCTTCCTGAGAAAAGGCCAGCCTTGGTTGGGGTGATGGATTGGGTTCAATTCCTCACCCACCAGCAGCCCCAGGATAAAAGCTGGCCACTGATGCCTCCAGGCCAGTGGAGTGGGAAGAGATGAAAACAGGTGGAAAGCAGGAGTGGAAAACACAAGCTGGTACTGGAGATCATCCCATCATGGAATCCCAGAATGGTTTGGGTTGGAAAGGACATTAAAGATTATTCCAGTTCCACCCCACTGCTGTGGGCAGGGACACCTCCCACTGGAGCAGGTTGATGCAAACCCTGATTCCCTATGTTTTAAGCAAGACATTTCTATGGATCCAGGGAACACAGAGCTTGGGATGGGGCATATGGAGAGAAGGAACCTTCTCCATAGGTGTCCAGCAAAGCCCAAGAGCCCAGGGTGAAGCAAAGGGCTTCCAGAGGAGAATTTCCCTATGGACCACTGATCCCTCTGGAGCTGAGAGTTCCCCCCTAGACCCTTCCTGACCATGGATGGGATCACACCTGGCTCCCAGTGGCCAGGACTGGGGATTTTGGACCTACCAATGCCTCCGAAGGGCAGCGAGGGCAGCGTCACGTGCATCAGGGTGTCGTTGCCACAGAAGCCTCCGCTGCTCGTCCGCTCCAGGACCTGGTTCACCACCTGGGAGGGACATGAAGAAGGTGGGACATGGGTCTCCATCCCCATTCCTGTACTTCCAAATGCAATCCATGCCTCCTGACTAGGGCTGTGTGCTGTAAGGTGCACAAACATGGCTGGATACAGCTGCCAAGGAGCACAGGGCAGGTGTGGCTTGGCTCTACCTTGTCACTGGAGGAGAAGGCGTAGACAGCCAAGGGTCGCTCCCGGCTGTTGATGAAGTCAATGGCTTCATCCACGCTGGCAATGACCACGATGGGCAGGATGGGCCCAAAGATCTCCTCCTGCATGATGGGATCCGAGGGCTGCACATCCACCAGCACCGTGGGAGCTGCGGAGAGGAAACCCGACAGCATCAGACACAGAGGTCGGAGACGACACCTTGGTCATCCCCTCAGGACCCACCTCCTGTCCTAAAGGCCACCTGGCCAAGCCCTCAGTCCCTGTCACAACCTTCTGCAGACCCGAAATGTGCCCCACGCAGGGATGGAGGTGTGAGTGACCTCCAGGCCTCACCGATGTAGCGCTCTGCCTCGTCCGTCTGTCCCCCGATGACCACGCGCCCGCTGCCCAGCAGCCTCTGCACCCGCTGGAACTGCTTGGCACTCACAATGCGCCCAAAGTCCGGCGATTTCTGGGGGTCAGGGCCGTAGAAATCCTCGATGGCCTTATGCAGGGCCGGGAGCAGCTTCTCCTGCATCTCTAGGGTGCAGAGCAGGTAGTCGGGCGCGATGCAGGTCTGCCCCGCGTTGAAGAAGCGGCCCCAGACCACGCGCCGCGCCACGTTGGTCACGTCGCAGGTGTCGGACACGTAGCAGGGGTTCTTCCCACCCAGCTCCAGCGTCACCGGCGTCAGGTGCTTGGCAGCAGCTGTCATCACAATCCGCCCCACTGAGGAGCTGCCTGTGGGCAGGGAGAACGTGGATTGAGGTGGGAATCCCTCCAGCAGATCCTGGCATCACATCCCCAACCCATTCCCTGCCAAAATCCAGGCAGGGCTCTGCTCTGCCCCATGGGATGTACCAGTGAAGAAGATGTAGTCAAACTTGTTCTCCAGCAGCCTGGTGGTCTCCTGCACGCCACCAGTCACCACTGCAAAGCAGTTCTGCAAGGAAATTAGAAAGGTCCCCTCCTGTCACCATCTGTCCCCACCAACAGCATCCCAGGAGGCTGGGACACTGGCTGGGCATGGAGGAAGGAAGCTGGGCAGCACATGGAACTGGAGATGGTGTGTGAGGCAGGCACAGAGCACAGCTCCAGCCATGCCACAGGGGGATGGGGAGAGTGTCCCACCTTGTCCAGGTAGCTGGGCAGCGCTTCTGCCACGAGTCTCTCTGTATTCTTGGACACCTCTGAGGGTTTGACAATGACACAGTTCCCTGAGGGAAGACAGACACGATGTTGGAGCTATGACATGGTGACAGCCAGCCCTTCTGTGGACGAGGTGCCCTCACTCCTCCAGGCCAGGGGATTGGAAGGCTGGGCTCACCAGCAGCGATGGCCCCGATGAGGGGCACCAGGAAGAGCTGGATGGGGTAGTTCCAGGGCGCTATGATGAGCACCACCCCGTAGGGATCCTTGCGGATGAAGGCAGAGTCCAGCTGCATCGCCTGCAGGACACCCACCACGTCAGGTCCCACCCTGCACCACCATCCCACCCAGCTCTGCCTCCCATCCTCTCTCCCCTCCTTCCTCTCACCATATTCCTGTCCACCTGCTTGTCCTTCATCCAGCGGGACAGGTTGTTCAGGGTCTCATGGAGCTCGTTCTTGCACAGGAGGATCTCGGATAATTCTGCTTCAAAGGGTGCCTGCGGACACCAAGGACCCAACACGTCACCTTGGCATGTCCTGCAGCTCTTACCCCAACACCCCAGTTTTGCCCAGGATTTGGTGACTGGAGCTCTCTCCATCCAATGCTGGATTTGAATCCCCAAGGGTGTTGAGCACCCCCTGTGTCTGCAACTGTCAGAGATTGAAATAATTAATGCCTCAAACACTGATAGAAAGTTTTTCTCATTGTGACGAAAACTTTATAAAGAAGCAACTGAAGAAGCCTCCCTGAAGACACCTGGCTGGGACTTTGGACTGTAAATCAAACTGCTGAGGTTAGATAAACAGAAAATCTGTTCTTTCACCAACCTCAGGCCTGGGGAAATCAAATAAGGAAACAGAGAAAAGAATGTGAGCCAAACCCAGCAGCTGTGCTGAGAATCATCCCTGATGAAGTGCAGGGTGGGGAAGACCACAGCCCACAGAAGCCAGGCTTACACAGACTTCCCCCAAAACGAGGGGAGGGGGGAGGTTTTGGGTGTAATCTCTACTCAGGGGCAGTGAACCCACCCTCCCTTACACCAACTGGCCCAACTGTGGAACCTCCAACCCTGGGAATGCTGCATCCATGGGATATTCATGTGGGAGGCAGTGAGGGGGTGCCTTGATCCATCAAAGACCCCCCGAAATGCCCCTCAGAGCCATTCCTGGAGCCTGCACCTCAGGACTGTGTGTGATGCAACAAACCCAGAGTCTGTTGTAAGAGACTGCCCCCTCTCCCCCCCAGGGGACACGCCTTGGACATTGCTGCCTGGCTCAAGGGTATGTAAACCCTTCAGATTCCATGCCTGGAGGGAGAACTTCACCACCAAGAAGATCCATAGAGTGGTGATATTTTCCTTACTCTGTCCCTGTTACTCTCTTTCTGTCCCCCCCACCTATCTCCTATTTCTTTCTCTCTCTCCCTCTCCCATATTTACTATCAAATAAACCCCATACTGTTGTCACTGGCATATGGTCTCGTTTGCACCTTAATTCAGGCAGGGGCATTTCTAAGAACCTTAATAACTGGATCTTACAACGTGACATTTTTAAGCACTGATTGCTTAAAAATGGGAAAAAAATTACGCAGATCCCATTCATCCAGACACCAGGAGGAATGGGGAGGGTGTCCAAATGGAGTAGGTTGGAGAAGACAAGACAATGAGCCCTGTTGGTGTTAAGGCTCCAGCTGCAGAACCAGGGGAGCTGGGCTCAGAGAGTCACAACCCTGAGGGAGGGAAGGGGGTGACATCGGGTGGGAAGTTCAGGGCAGGGAGCAGGCACAGAAATCAGGGATTAACCTGCCCAGCAAGGAGGGAAACTGAGGCTGGTGGGTGTGGGAATGGCTATGGATGTTGAGGAGCTCCCCACAGCCCCCTCTGTCCATGGCAGAGCAGGGATGGGCTCTGGACAATGGTGAAAGGGATGTGCTTCACCTCAGCCTCCCAAATTCAGAGAGGCTGCAAGCCCAAGGCTGGAGAACCCAGTGGAAGGAGAACAAAGCACCCTCAGCTGAGATGTGGGAGCCCCTCAGCTCCTCCAGCCACCATTCCTGTCCCCTCTCACCTTGCCCAAGTCAGAGGCAGTGGCTTCCAGGATCTGCTGCTTCTTGTCATCCAGGAATCGTCCCAGAGCCTCCAGCTGGGCTATGCGGTATTCCATGGGCCGCGTCTTCCCGGAGAGCCAGGATGCCCTCAGGTGGCTCACCAGCCCTGCAAAGGGGTTCCTGCTGTGGGGACAGACATATTAGAGGGACCCCAGCCCCATCCCAGCTCCTCAGAGCTCTGCATCGCTCCAGCCCAGCATCCAACCACCACTCCAGGGAGGGCATGGAGCATTGGGATCCCTCCTGCCACCCCCTCTGTCCCTCCACGCTCTCACCTGGTGGCATCAGCACCCACACTTCCATTCCCACCATCACACTCAGGGGCTGTCCTGGCCTCGCTCTCGGGGAGCTGTGGGAAGGCAGTTCCAGTCTCCATGCTCCCACAGGCACAGTGCAGGATGGCTGTGCTGGGCTGTGAACCACAACTTCTCTGTTTCCAGCTAACAGGGTGGCTCCCTGCCAGCTTCCTGCCCTGCCCCTTGGCCCCCTGCCCTGAACTTTGGCTGCCTGCCCCACCACACGTCACTGCTGGCTCCATTCCAGCTAAAACCACATGGAATGGGAAACACACACCCCCCCTGCCTGCCCCCGACCCTCCCAGCACCCCCCAAACCAGAGGCACAAAGAGAGGCTGGGAGAGAGCTCGATGCAAAGTCTTTACTACAGGCAGAGTTACACGGAGCAAAGAGCAACAGCGAGGAGGGAGAGAGGTTCATTCCAAAGGAAAAATCCGTGTGGGGGGAGATGGGGCTGATGGGAGCGCTTCTCCACGAGAAACAGAGGTTTGGAATAAGAAAAAGATTTTTTGGTCATTTCAGCTGTGTCCTGGAAAATGGTTCTGAGCAGAGGCCACAAGGGTGCAGGAGGGGGTGTCCATCCCGGCTGTCCGACGAGGCAAAGGACACGGTGAGGATGTGGGGAGCGTGATGCAGAGGGAGAGGGGGACAGCCCCAGTTCTCCACGCTGACTCCGTGGCAGCCTCAGAGCAGGGTGCAGGTGCCCCTGCGCTTCACCTCGAAGGTGCTCGTGAGGAGCCCCAGCTTCTGCTGGGTGTAGGGGGGGTAGCGCGGGCTGTTGAGCGTCTCCAGCCCCATGTTCCGGTGCAGGCAGGCGCGGTGGTGGGAGAAGGTGTCAAAGGTGAACTTCCCGTGGTATTTTCCCATCCCGCTGTTCCCTGGAACACACAGGACAGGTCCGTGCTCAGGGTGGGACTCTGCTCCTGGTGATGCCTCCTCCAGGCATCAACACGAGGGAAAAAGACACCTACAGGATTTTGTGAGCAGCACGGACATGGTGCAGGAATTCCAGCTTTTCCAGTGCCTCTTCCAGGTATATGGATTCTCAGTCCAGCCAATCCTGCTGCAGCTCAGCAGTTTGGAGGTCCCAGCATCTCCTTTTTACCCACCTCCATCTATCTACAGCTTTTCTGAGTTCTGCAAGTCCTGATTTCCCTCCATGACACTGCATCGTATATCCCCACAGTTGGAGCTGTTTGACCTTCCCGGAACTCTAGAAACCTGGAGCCACATCGGCAACACCAGTTCTCCCAGTTCCTGTGACTGGTTTAACTGGAGGTTAAGAGCCCAGTGACTTCCCGTGGAAGCTTTGGTGCCATCTTACCCCAATGACTTCAGCCCCTTCACCTGCTCTGAAGTGGTTTTACCTGATAATTGGAGGTGGTTGGTGTGAATCATTCCAAATTAAGATAAGTTACGGAATGGGAAGAATGGAAGTACCCAAAATTGTTCACTGAGCCACAGGCAGGTGAGGAATTAATTGTCTGGGTGTTTCATTATGTCTGACTCAGGTGCCAGTCCTGATGGAGATGCTGAGCAAGGGCAGCACCAAATGAAGGGATTTATCTCAGAAATATTTTGGGAAGAGATCAAGACACGAGGAAGTATTCTGGGAAACAACATTCCTGTATTCCTGTATCCCTGGACCATGCTGCACCCACAGCCCAGGGCTGAGTGGCCTCACTTTTCACCTGAGAAAGCAAAAATTGGTGCCTCTGGAGACCAAAAATTGCTTCTTCTCCGAGGAGGATCTCCAAGATCCTGTAAGAGGTTCTCCAGGTATTCCTAAGCATTTTGTTCCTACTGTTTAGTCCTAAAAGTTGGAATGAAGGTACAGCCTGGCTCCAGAGGGACGTTAAGGAATCCAGCCCAGCACCACACTGGCTGCAGGAGGAAGCTCACCTTCCTCACCATGGCTCAGGCCACGGATCACACCTGGGTGCCAATGGCCGGGACTGGGGATTTTGGACCTACCAATGCCTCCGAAGGGCAGCGAGGTCAGTGTCAAGTGCATCAGGGTGTCGTTGCCACAGAAGCCTCCGCTGCTCGTCCGCTCCAGGACCTGGTTCACGATCTGGGAGGGAGCAGAGAAGGCAGGTGAGGGACTTGTACTTGGCAAACATCACCCAGTTTACCCATTGGATGTTCCCAGAGTGTTTGGGCTCTAAAGACCCTTCAGAGCACATCCTGGGTCTTGTGGAGGTGGTGCCTGACTTCCCTCCCCTCTTTTTCTGCCCCACAGACACACCTTGCTGTCGCAGGAGAAGGCGTACAGGGCCAAGGGCCGTGGCCGTGCGTTGATGAAGTCAATGGCTTCATCCATGTTGGCAATGACCACGATGGGCAGGATGGGCCCGAAGATCTCCTCCTGCATGGCAGGGTCCGAGGGCTGCACGTCCGCCAGCACCGTGGGAGCTGCGGAGAGGAAACCCGACAGCATCAGCCAGGCACAGAGGATGGAGATGAAACCTCCCCTCAGGACCCCTCTTTAAGCAACTCTAAAACTCTAGAGCCTCCCCTCTGGATGACAACCCCCTGAAAACCGCCAACATGCTCCCCAAGATGTGAGTGACCCCCAAGCCTCACCGATGTAGCGCTCTGCCTCGTCCGTCTGTCCCCCGATGGCCACGCGCCCGCTGCTCAGCAGCGCCCGGAGCCGCCGGAAGTGCTTGTCGCTCACAATGCGCCCGAAATCCGGGGATTCCCGGGGGTTGGGGCCAAAAAACTCGGTGATGGCCTCACGGAGGGCGGGCATGAGCTTCTCCTGCATCTCTAGGGTGCAGAGCAGGTAGTCGGGCGCGATGCAGGTCTGCCCCGCGTTGAAGAAGCGGCCCCAGACCACGCGCCGCGCCACGTTGGTCAAGTCGCAGGTGTCGGACACGTAGCAGGGGTTCTTCCCACCCAGCTCCAGCGTCACCGGCGTCAGGTGCTTGGCAGCAGCTGTCATCACAATCCGCCCCACTGGGGGGCTGCCTGTGGGCAGGGAGAGCGTGGATTGAGGTGGGAATCCCACCAGCCATCGCACGGCTCTGGGATGTGGCACTGAGTCCCACCAGAGCTCAGATACACATCCCAGATCCTCCAGCAGATCCTGGCACCACATCCCCAACCCAATCTCTGCCTTCTTAGCAAGGGTGTTTGGAGGGAACCCCTCTTCCTCCTCACACAAAATCCAGGCAGGGCTCTGCTCTGTCCCGTGGGACGTACCAGTGAAGAAGATGTAGTCAAACTTGTTCTCCAGGAGCCTGGTGGTCTCCGGCACACCACCGGTCACCACAGCAAAGCAGTCCTGCAAGGAAACAGAAAAAATCCCCTTGTGTCCCCACCAACAGCATCCCAGGAGGCTGGGACATCAGCTGAGTGCAGAAGGAGGAGGTTCCACACATGGATGATGTGTGGGGATGGTGGGTGTGAGGCAGGGTTGGGAACACCACGGCCTGGGAACAAGGGACAAGGAAAAGAAGGGCTTCTCACGCTGTCCAGGTAACAGCTCAGCGTCTCAGCAATGAGTCTCTCTGTGTTCTTGGAGATCTCTGAGGGTTTGATGATGGCGCAGTTCCCTGGGGGGACATGAACAGGACATCAGCACAGTGACATGGCGACAGCCAGCCCTTCTGGGGATGAGACCCCTGGGGAGACCCCAGAACTTCCAGGCCAGAGGACTGGAGGGTTGGGCTCACCAGCAGCGATGGCCCCGATGAGGGGCACCAGGAAGAGGTGGACAGGGTAGTTCCAGGGCGCTATGATGAGCACCACCCCGTAGGGGTCCTTGCGGATGAAGGCAGAGTCCAGCTGCATCACCTTTGAGAAAGAAGAATATGACCTCAGCACTGCCTTCCCCACCAGCAATCCCTCTCCCCCACTTCCCTTTTCCCAGAGACTCCCTCTTACCAGGTTCTTGTCCACGTGCTCATCCTTCATCCAGTGGCACAGGTTGTTGAGGGTGACGTTGAGCTCGTTCTTGCAGAGGAGGATCTCGCTGAAGAAAGCCTCGAAGGATGGCTGGGGACAGACATCATGGAAGTGTCACCCCGACACTGACCCCACCACTGACCCTGTCACCCTAACACAGACCCCATCATTTGGCCAGAAGGAAAAAAAAAACCAAAATTGAACATTTTCATGGTATTTAACAAATTCCTGAGCTCAGCGCTGTGAGATGGCAACAGAGCCCTGAGCCAAGGGGACATCAAGCAATGTCACCAGAGCTCCTGAAGAGCTGGCCCTGGTGGAAGGCATCCTGACCACTTGTATATTCAAGCTGGAAGCAAAGCCCCGAGCTCCCTTCCACTGCCTGTGGACAAAAGCTGCACCTTTTAGTCTTAAGTTTAGTCAAAGTCTTAAGATCTTGACTAAAGGGAAGTAATAAGAACCCTTGTGATGGAGAAGTGGGTCCTCTCCATAGCCACAGAGCACAGATCAGGATTATATCCTTGCAGGAGAGGTGTGAAGACACCAGGGCTCAGTGGAGCCCCTTCATGACCATGGAGAGCAGGTGGAGCAAAGTTCCTGTGCTGTGATATCATATTTTGGACTCCTCCAGCCCAAAAACATCCCTGGATTGGAGCTTTCCTCCCATCCCCACACCACTATGGGGTTGGGAAGGCTGGTTGCTGATTCCCAGGATCTTCCACCACCAAGAGACCTTCAGGTCCCTGAAATGCAGCTGCCAGGAGGTGAGAGGACCCTCTTGGACGTGAGGGCTCAGCAGGCACATGACATAATCCGGTGAAGCAACGGGGGACAATGGCATCAGCAGGATAAGGAAGATGATGGTTCATTAGGAATTTTGATGGGATACAAAGGCTGTGAGATAGGACATTAAGTGTGAGGTCATCCAAGTGCCACCAATCATCAGCCCCAGAGAGGAACCAGCACCACTGGAGGTGAGACACCACCTCAGCTACGTAAGAGCAGGTGAAGTGTCCATGTAGCTATGAGGGCCCGGCTGCATAACAAGCTCATTACTGGACAACCGGATCTAATTAGGCGTAATTAGGAAAGATGATGGGCACAGAGTACTGATGCCTATCAAAGCCCAGCTGAAGGAGAAGGCCTCGCCTCCAACAAACAAGGCAATTAGGAGCCTTGGGAGATGGCAGGACATGGAAAGATATGGCTGAGGGCATGGGCCGCTGCACTGATGCCAAACAAAGAGGTGAGGATCATATCATGGAATCCTGGAATGGTTTGGGTTGGAAGGGACCTTGAAGCTCATCCAATTCTGCCCCATCATGGGCAGGGACACCTTCCAATAGCCCAGGTTGCTCCAAGCCCCATCCAGCCTGGCCCTGAACACTTCCAGGGATGATGAGCTTAGACCACTAGAATTATCCAGCAGATCATCCAGGAGCTCCTGGCATGCCACAATACCTCGAGCCACATCCAGAGCCCTGCCCATGCCACCGTGCCAGTGAAACCAGTCCCTTGGAGGCCCTGGGAGGAATGTGCAGTGCCAGCACATTGCACAACGCCAGTAATCCGGGGCGTGCCAGGCTGGCCAGGAGCACCCCAGGATGTCCCCCCTGTGGAGGTCACTCGGACCCCCAGGATGCATGAAACACCCCCACCTCAGCCAGCCACTGACAGGCCAACAGGGCCTTTGCCTGGTTTCAGGGCACCAGGGATGGGATCAACAGCATGGTCCCTCCTCTGTCCCTGGATCTGAAGGCATCCAGCACTCACAGATGCACCAGCCTGGGAGCACATCAAGGGGGAAGCAGGACCCCAAGGAAAGGACACCCCTGTGCCCAGAGCCCCACAAGGATGCAACACCCAGACAACAATGTATGAAGGACTACAAAGATGCGACACCAGCGGCCCCCAATTCCCAGCCCCTCTCACCTTGCCCATGTCCAGTTCAGTGGCTTCCAGGATCTCCTGCTTCTTGTCATCCAGGAAGCGTCCCAGAGCTTCCAGCTGGGCTATGCGGTATTCCATGGGCCGCGTCTTCCCGGAGAGCCAGGATGCCCTCAGGTGGCTCACCAGCCCCGCATAGGGGTTCCCACTGCAGGGACCAGGGTGTTAGAGTGGCCCCAGCCCCATTCCACCTCCCCAGAGCTTCATGTCCAGATCCACATTATCCCATCCCAGCACTAAACTGGAGCCCCAGATTCCCTGGGGACAGGGCAGGGAGTCCACACACACCTTGCTGCTGGGAGCAGCCCAACATGGCACTGTTCCCAGCAGATCCTGTCTTCTCCCTTGGGCCATGCTGGGATGTGCTGGCTCACAGACCTCAGACTTTTCCCCCAACACCAACCTGGGGTCCCCATTGCCCTGCCACTGCCACAGCTTCCCCTGCCCACCTCCCTGTCTCCCTCCTGCCCCATGCTCTCACCAGGGTGTGCTGCAGACCATTGGCGTTGGCCCCTTCCCGATCCCGCTGCCTCCACTGCACCCAGCAGCTTTCCCAGGATCTCTGCCAGGATCACTGCCCGTGGTGCTGCACTTGCCACAGCCCAGGAGCTGCTGCCTGGGGAGCTCGAGGGGCTGCTGCATGCCAAGCTGTTGGAAGGGGCTGCTGGTCTCCATGGAGAGTGTGGTGGTCCTGAGGAGAGACACTGCGTGGGTTATGCCGGGATGGAAGTGCTGGAGATGCCGGCTCGATCCCAAGAGGAGTCACCCACGGCACCTTTGAAGGGCGGCTTGGTGCTCGGGGCCGTCCTGGTTGTGGGGTGACTCAGCCCAGGACAGCTGCCGGAGGCCCTGGGAGATGCCTGGGATTCCCGGGATAATCGCCATCCTCTGGACACTGACCTGCCCAGGCTGCCCTGCTGATGCAGGGTCACCCAAGGGGACCTCAGGGACAAGACACCCCCAAATCTGGGGGGCAGAACTGCAGCCCCCCATCCGTCACCCTCTCCCTCTCCATGCCCAGACACCCACCCTTCCTCGAGGGAACCCCCCCTGTGCCCCACAGCCCCCACCAGCATGGGGGGTGCCAGAGGGGTGCCATGCAGGGAGTGCCAGTTTCAGGGACCCCGCAGTGCTTACCTGGGAGCTTGTGTGGAAGCTGGAGGAGCGCGAGGCCAGGCAGGCACTGCCGAGGTTTGGGGTGGGGGTCCCTAAATGCTGTGGGGCTGGGCCCCATGGCCAGGGGCGGGAAGGATTGGGCCCCGCCTCCATGGGGCTGGCAGTGGCGACAAGGTCTGGGATGGGATAGGATGGGATGGAATGGGACCTCCCCCTTGGGATGGTGGAACTTGCATGGCCACCAAGCCACCACCATGAACCTTGACCCACTTGGACCCCACAGACACCCCTCTTCCTGCTCCCATGACCACTCTGACCCATGGGGATCCCACAGACACCCCTTATCCTGTTCCCATGACCACCCAGATCCATGGTGTTCCCATAGACACCTCTCATCCTGCTCCCATGACCACCCAGACGCATGGTGTTCCCATAGACACCCCTCATCCTGCTCCCACGACCACCCAGATCCATGGTGTTCCCACCAACACCCCTCATCCTGCTTCCCAAGGGTTCCATGATCAATAGAAACCCATTAGCCTCCTCCCGGGATCACCCTGACTCATGGGGTTCCAGCTGACACCCCTCATCCTGCTTCCCAAGGGTTCCATGACAAACCGACTCCCCTCATCCTGCTCCCAGGACCACCCCCAGGAAGGGCCCTTTGCCCCAGCACCCCAGGGTGGCCCCCATTACCCGGGGTGTGGGGGACCCTCAGGAAGGGTGTTGCCCCTGCGCCACTGCCATGACTCTTCTGGGGCTGTTCCCTGCGTATCCCCCCTATCCTGCAGGAACCAGCACCCTCCCAAGAATCCCATCTCAAGAATCCCCCGCTACCGGCTGGGCCAGATCCTACCCCGGAGATCCGGAGATGTCACCCCATCTGTCTTGCCCAGCAGTCCCCCCACCCTGCCCCGGGGCACCCCGCCGTGCCACGCACCCGGGCACACTCCCGGGCCCGGCTTTGGGGTGACACCAGGGCACGCATGTGCCTCGCACCCCCCGACTGGGGTGTCCCCCCGCCCAGGCATCCTGGCACATCCCCCGGGCCGGGAAGGGGAAGCGAAAGCAGCAGGGCCCGGCACCCAGTGCCACGGGGCATCCCGAGGAGGCAGCACCATCCCCCGAGGCCTGGTGGGAGCGCTGGGGAGGCTGGGGGGGCACAGGGAGGCTGGGGGCAGAGGGGCTGGGGTGCTGTGCAATGGGGGAGCGATGGGTGCTGTGCGGGGGGGTCAGGGCGCTGTGCGGGTTGCGGTGCGATGGGTGCTGCGGGGGTCGGGGTGCTGAGAAAGGCGCGGGTGGGGGGCACTGAGGAGTGCGGGCAGGGACCGGGGGGTCCGGGAGCGGGGGCGGGGGGTCCGGGAACGGCCCCTTTAACCACGTCCGTCCCGCCCGAGCGAACCGAAAGAGGAAGAGGCGCCCGCCCCTCCCCGCCCCGAGAGGCTCCGGCACCGGCGCGCGGGGCTGGGATCGGGGTGCCGGGGGGCGCCGAGCCCAGAGGTGCAGTTCTGGGGGGTGCAAAGCTGGGCAGGGGGCGCGGGGTTCAGGGGTGCAGGATCTGGAGGTGTAGGGGTGCAGAACACAGGGGTGCAAACCATGGGTACAGGATCTGGGGGTGCAGAGCACGGAGGTTCAGGGCTTGGGGGTGCTGTGTGCTTGGGTACGTAGTGCTGGATGTAGGGGTGCAAGGGCTGGGGGCGCTGGGCATGAGGGTGCAGGGTCTGTCTGTGCAGGACACAGGGCTGCAAAACATACAGGTGCAAGACTTGGGGTGCCAACAGGGTCCTCCCCACCCTGACACCGTCCAGGGCCCCACCAGAAGCAGCAATGGAGAAGGACATCGACTGCTGCCAGGATGGGGCCAAGACAGTACCAAGCGCCGGGCTGAGCACTGAGGGAACAGAGACACAGGTGAGACCACGGGGACACCCACAATGGGGAACCAGGCCCGTGGTGACCATCCCCAAGGGCTGACAGCTGGAATCACCCACAGCTGGATGATTTTGTGGGTGCTCACCCTGACTACAATGAGGAGGAGGAGGAGCAGAAGTACTTCCGCCGCAAGCGCCTTGGTGTCATCAAGAACGTGGTGGCCGCCAGCCTGGCTGGCACCCTCACTTACGGCGTCTACCTGGGTATGGCACCTCCCAGGGACCCCCAAAACCACTTGGGGTGCTCAGGGCATGGGGTGACCGCCCCTGGACCCCCCAGGCCTGCTGCAGATGCAGCTGATCCTTCACTACGATGAGACCTACCGGGAGGTGAAGTACAGCAACATCCGGCTGGAGGACATTGACCGCAAGGTGCTGATGGGCATCAACGTCACGCCCGTGGCGGCGCTGCTCTACACACCCATCCTCATCAGGTACGGCCCCGCCGCGCTCCCGGCCAGCACGGCTCGCTGGCACAGCCACCCACACTTCCCACTCCTTGCCTCGGCAGGTTCTTCGGCACCAAGTGGGCCATGTTCCTGGCGGTCGGCATCTACGCCCTCTTCGTCTCCAGCAACTACTGGGAGCGCTACTACACGCTGGTGCCATCGGCGGTGGCCATCGGCATGGTCATCGTGCCCCTCTGGGCCTCCATGGGCACCTACATCACGCGGTAGGCATCGGGGGGGCGGGCGGGGGGCACAGGGGGTGCCAGCTGACCTGCTGCTCCACGCAGGATGGCCCAGAAGTACCAAGAGTACGTTAACTACAAGGAGGAGCAGGAGAAGGATAGGCAGCGGGCGCCACGGGACGCCTGCAATGCCTACATCATCATCTTCCAGACCGTCTTCTACTCCTGCTTCCACGTGAGCGCCGGTGGGGTGGCTGGGATGGGCGGGGGGCTGTGCTGGCAGCACTGAGCGTGCACCCCTCTACGTCCTGCAGTTGAGCTTCGTCTGTGCTCAGATGCCCATGGTCTTCTTCCTCAACAACTACCTCTACCAACTCAACCACACGCTCTTCGCGGTGAAGCACTGCGGTGAGGCTGCAGGCGGGGTGCGGGGCGGCACCGGGAGCCCCCAGGCTGGGATTAACCATGCCCTGTGCCACGCTGGCAGGGACCCTGAGCCACGGCACGCTGCCTGGCTTCAACAAGACAGTGCTGCAGAGCCTTCCCCGCAGCGTCAACCTCATCATCGTGGAGAGCGCATTGATGGCCGCCGCCTTCCTCGCCATGCTGGTGGTGAGCGCCGGGGCAGGAGGGGACAGGGATGGGCTGGGGATGGATGGATGGATGGGTGGATGGGTGGATGGATGGATGGATGATGGCAAGGCCTGACCTGCGGGTGCTGCACAGGTGCTGGTGCTGTGCGGCGCCGCGTACCGGCCCATGGAGGAGATCGACATGCGCAGCATCGGCTGGGGCAACATCTTCCAGCTGCCCTTCAAGCACATGCGGGACTATCGCCTGCGCCACCTCTTCCCGTTGTTCATCTACAGCGGCTTCGAGGTGCTCTTTGTCTGCACCGGATTCTCCCTGGTAGGATCTGGGATGGGGTGGGAGGTGACAGAGCAGGGACAGGTGACACTGAGCCCATGCTCGCTGCAGAACTACGGCGTGTGCGCCCTGGGGCTGGAGAGGTTGGCGTATCTCCTCATGGCCTACGGCTTCTCCGGCTCGGCGTGCTCCAGCCTGGCCCTGGGCATGCTGCGCCTGCGCCGGCACGTCCCGCTCCTGGCTGGAGCCCTCATCCACGCCGTGCTCCTGGTGACGCTCTTCTGCTGGGCGCCGGAGCCCCGGTACCTGGCACAGGCACCGCTGCTCTACAGCATCGCCGTGCTCTGGGGCACGGGCAGCGCCCTCAACAAGACCGGAATCAGCAGTGAGTAGTGGGATGGCCCCAGAACAGCCTCAGTTGCCCCCAGAACGCCTTGGTGGTCCCCAAAATAGCCTGGGTTGTCCTGAGCTTTTCCCACGCATCCTCTCCTCGTGTCCCCCGGCACTGCGAGTTTGTGGTCCCGCTCCTCGGATCCGTGGGTCTGTGATTGTCCCCCACGCCAAGGGGACACGGCACAGGAAGGGGACACTGATTCCAGCCTCTGCCACAGTCCTCCTAGGAATGTTGTACAAGAAAAAGGAGCGCCAAGACTTCATCTTCACCATCTACCACTGGTGGCAGGCCCTGGCCATCTTCACCGTCTACCTGTGGTCGGGGCTGCCCATGAAGGTAAGTCCCAGCCTGCTCTGAGACATTCCAGGCTTTCTGGGGACACAGCAAATCCCAAAACTCCCCGTTCTGGCCGCAGGCCAAGCTGTCCATCATGCTGCTGACGCTGGTGGCGGCGGTGGGGACGTACCTGTGGATGGAGCGGAAGGTGGCGCGGAACGTGGAGGTCCGGCTGCCCCGCATCCCACACCCGCGCCACAAAACACGAGGGTACCGCTACCTGGAGGACAACTCGGATGAGACCGGCTCTGACGGGGACGGGGACAAGGAGGACGATGACAGGCGCCCAACTGAGGCTGCCAGCGAGGACGAGCTGCCAAAAGAGGACGGGGAGCAGCTGGGATAGGGGCAGCCCGGCCTGGGCCCCATCCTGCTCTTGGAGCCTGAGAGGGTTCCGCAGCTCCCCTCGAGTGGCCCCAAAATCCTGCAAATCCCCTCAGGTCAGGCTTGCAGCCCCTCAAGCTAAGCCTAAAGCCCCCAGGCAGCCCAGAGCCCCCAACATTGGCTGACAGACCCCCAGATTGGCCCATAGACCCCCCCAGATCAGGTCCACAGCCTCCAGATTGATCTACAGCCCCCAAATTGTGGTACAGAGACCCCCAAACTGGTACAGCCCCAGGCAGGCCCGTAGGCCCCCAAATTATGATGCAGACCCCTGGGCCAGCCCCAAACCCCTCCCACACACAAACCCACAGCCCCTCAGACAAGGCTCCCAACCCCCAGGCAGATCTGCAGCCTCCCCATATTTGGCCAAAGCCCCCCCAGGTCAGGCCCACAGACCCCTGAGCAGATGCACAGACCCTCCAGCAAGGCCTGCAGCCCCCCAGGCCAGCTTGCAGCCCCCCACAATGTCCTGCAGACAGAGCCCAGGCAGACCCCCAGCCCTCCCATATCAGCTCCCAGTCAGCCCAGCCCCCGCAGGGCTACCCTGGAGCCCCCGGGCAGATCGGCAGCCTCCCAAACTGGCCCAGAGCCCTTCAAACCAGACCCACCCGCACCCCAGGCAGACCCTGCAGCCCCCCCCAGGTTGTCTCGGAGCCCCGCTAGCTAAGCCTGCAGCCCCCCAGACCTCCCGACCCCTCCCATCCCCACTTTCCCTCAATAAACCCCCTCCCTCCATCTCCTCGGCCCTCACCTCCTCCATCGTCCGGCCACGCCCCCTCAGCGCCCCCTTCCCGAAGCGGGGACTACAACTCCCGGCGTGCCACGCGTCGCCTCCGCGCGGTGTACGCCGGGAGTTGTAGTCCCCGCCACGTGGAAGATGCCTCCGTCTCCCCACTCAAACCACAACTCCCGTAACCGCTCGCGTCGCCCGGCGCCATCATTGCCCCCCCCGACTTCCGCGCATGCGCGGTGCGGGCTGTTGTTGTGGCGGCGCGGCCCGCGGCTTCACCCGGGCGGGAGCGATGAGCGACAACGATGACATCGAGGTGGAGAGCGACGTGAGTTGGGCCCCCAACCCCGGGACAATCCCTGGGATAGCCCCCCGTGGCTCTTCCCCACCTTAGGAGCGCTGGGAACGGGGTAATGTTTGGTTTGTGTGTGTTCTTCCTTCATATGGCGGCGCCCCCCCCACCATCTTCTTCCTCTTCCTCCTCGCCCGGGTCGGGGCTCCTCAGGAGGAGCAGCCGAGGTTTCAGTCCGCGGTAGGTCGCTGGGGGCCGCCCCGCAGCGCCCCCGGGATCGGGAGCACGTGGGCGGGGGTGTGAGGGGGGCGGGATCTGGGGAGGGGGTGACAGGGAAGGCGGCCGGGGGAGTGGGGGTCGTGAAGGGCGTGGGGGAGTTGGGCGTGTCCTGTGCGGATCGGAGTGCTGGGGGGACAGCAGTGGGCTCGGGGGTGCTGGGGGGGGCATCAGTGGGGTTGGGGGTCTTTTTGACCTTTGGGGCTGGGGCTGTGACATGGAGAGGGATCTGTGGGGATGGGGGTCTTGGGGGAGAAATCTGGGCTTGGGGGTGTCCTGTGGGGATGGGAGTCTTGGAAAGGGGGGGACACCAGTAGGGCTGGGGGTCTTTTGGGGAGGAAGGTTGGGCTTGGGGAGGGGACACCTGTGGGGTTGGGGGTCTTATTTGGGTTGGGGGCTGTGACATGGAAGGGGATCCATGTGATCATGTGTTTTGGGAGGGCAGTTGGGTTTGGGGGTGTCCTGTGGGGATGGGGGTCTTATGGGGGAACACCAGAGGGGCTTGGGGTTTTGTGGAAGAGGATCCGGAGCTCTTTAGGGGAGGGGGAGTGGGGGCTTTTTGGGGTAAAGCAGGGGTGTCGGGGGGAGTGTTATGTGTGGGACCGTGTAATTTAGGGGGGTGGGGCTTTGTTTGGGGGCCACACGAGGGACAACACAAGGGGTTGACAGAGGGCATAGCGAGGGGGTTGTGCCTGGCTGGTTGGGGGGCAGGGGAGGAGGTGCCCGAGTTCCAGGGGGAAAGTGCTGTGCCCCCGCCGGGGCCCGGAGCTGCCCCGGCAGCTGCAGGAAGCCGGGGAAACCGAAAGCGCCGGGAGCCGCCTCCTTCCCACGCCCTCTCGGCCTAGCCGGAGGCGTCACCGGCCACGGAGCCGCCCTGGGGGCTCAGCCGAGCTCCCACAGCGGTTCCCAGAGGGAATTGTGGGGGTGCAGGTGGTGGTGTCCCCCCGGTGCCACCCCTGTCCCCTCCTCCCAGGCCGACAAACGGGCTCATCACAACGCGCTGGAGCGCAAGCGCAGGGACCACATCAAGGATAGCTTCCACAGCCTGCGGGATTCCGTGCCCTCGCTCCAAGGAGAGAAGGTGAGTTTATGGAGCGTGCTGGGAGCACGGACAGCACCCACCCGCGCTCCAGGCTTCTCGATTTGGGACATTCCCAAGGCTCTCTTGTGCCCCAGGAGTCCCCAGCGAGGGCCAGAGCCAGGGTGGGATGAGGCGGGTGAAATTCCAGTTTTCCCCCCTGAACTAGGTCTTTATCTTGCCTCTGGCTTTTCCCACTATTGCAACAGGCATCCCGGGCCCAAATCCTGGACAAAGCCACAGAGTACATCCAGTACATGCGCCGGAAAAACCACACGCACCAGCAGGACATTGACGACCTCAAGCGGCAGAACGCGCTGCTGGAGCAGCAAGGTGGGAGCTGGGATGCGGCTGCACATGGGGTCCGGGATCCAGGAGGTGGGGTCTGGCAGGGTTTGGGAGTCACGATCCAGTGGGAGCTGGGATCTGGAAGGAGATGGGATCCGGTGGGATGCGGCGGGAGCTGGGGCCTGTCAGGAGCCGGGCTGCAGGCAGGGCCGGGCCCGGGGCTGACACGGTGCCGTCCCTCGCAGTGCGCGCGCTGGAGAAGGCCCGATCCAGCGCCCAGCTCCAGGCCAGCTACCCCGCGGACAACAGCCTCTACACCAACCCCAAGGGCAGCGCCATCTCCGCCTTCGACGGCGGCTCCGACTCCAGCTCCGACTCGGAGCCCGACGAGCCGCAGAACAGGAAGAAGCTGCGCATGGAGGCCAGTTAGGCCCCCTCGCCGCCCCCCGGCCCGTGGCAGGACTCGCTCCCTCCACTCCTAGAAGCTCTCGGACTGCAGCTTCCCAGCCCTCCCCGGCCCCTTCCCCGCTCCCGCTGCGCCGGCCCTGGGGGGAGCCGGCCAGGCCGAGCAGAAAGACTTGGGGGGGTCAGGGAGACTCCCCCACCAACTCCCCTCTGCTAGCGACCCCCCTTCCCTCCTGGTTTTATAGGAGCATTTCTATTTATACCCGGGGACCAGTGCAGTCCAGAGCAGGGAGGAGTCGGGCAGCCCCCCCCGAAAAAAAGGAGCAAGCACTGGGGGGGATCTCCCTATTTATTTTCTCCGTGTGCAACTCCACCTGCCCGAGTCGGCGGAGCACAGAGCCAGGCTTGGGGGCTCCTTCCCCCCTCCTCCTCCTCCTCCTCCTCCTTCCCTCCCTTGACCCTTCCCAACCTCCATGGCATTTTCCAAACTCCAGTGGCCCGTCCCTGCCCCGTAGGTGCCCCTTTTCCCCCCATTTTGATGCCATTCCATGGATCTAAGGTATGTTGTACATACTGCCCAGAGTTGTCTTGCAAGTTAAAGGCTTCCCTTTACTATAAGACTATAAATAATAAACAAAAAAAGCCAAAATTCCACTTATTTTATCCTCCCCCGTGGTTACCGCGTGTTCTTGGAACGGGGGAAGTCGGTGCCACCGGATCCAGACGTGGCATCACCTCCTGCCCCGCATCCCTGGGGCCACCAGCACGCGGCGGGTGTCACTTCTGGTTTATTGATGCCAAAAAGCTCTGCCGGAGCCCGTGTCCCGCCTCGGCTCTGGCCAGGACGGCAGCGGGACACCGGGCCCAGAGCAGGCTGGATTTTGGTATTGCTAGCACCCTGAGCACCTCGCTCTGCCTGGCCAGGCCGCCGCGGGGATGGGCTGTGCCGCTCGGCACCCCGAGCCAGCAGCAGGACCTCTCTACTCGGCAGCGGACTCCGGATCCAGGCTGGGCACGGGATACTGCAGGAAGTGCATCACTGCTCTCGCCACCTTCTCCGGGGCAATGTTGTACACAGGGTGTGTGGCCTGCTGTGGGAGAGAGAGGGATGGAGGATGTTAATCGCGGAGTTCTGGGATGGTTTGGGTGGGAAGGCACCTCAGGGATCATCCAGTACCAACCCCTGTGCACAGGGAATCTCTGCTATCTCAGATTGCTCCAAGCCCCGTCCAACCTGGCCTTGGACACTTCCAGGCATCCAGGGGCAGCCACAGCTTCTCTGGGCACCCTGTGCCAGGGCCTCAGCACCCTCACAGGGAAGAATGTCTTCCCCATATCCCATCTAAAATTCCCCTTTTTCAGTTTGGAGCCCCATTCCCCCTTGTCCTGTCATTCCAACCCCTTGTCCTGTCATTCCAACCCCTTGTCCAGAGCCTGATTCCAACTCCCTTGTAGATCTTTAGGCCCTTGAAACAGCTCTAAGCTCTCCCTGAAGCCTTCTCCAGGCTGAACCCCAACTCTCCACTGCCACTGGATCTGCCCTGGAAGCTCATCCCTGCCCACCCCAGCAATGCCTAGGACTTACCAGGCAATTCTCAGGGACACCCAGGACCACCTCATTGTGGAGGTCTCCACTTCCGAAGTGCTGTGCAATGGCCAGCCCGCTCAGGCAGTAGCAGGTGTGGTAGAAATCCCGGGATCTGCGTGCAGGGAGTGATTTGGATGCTGAGGGGGGATCTGGGGTGCCAGGCAGCCCTGTGGTCCCCCCTGCACTCACTTTCCTGGCTTATCCAGCAGCCCCCCAGCCGGGCACTGGCAGCAGAGCAGGATGTACTCCTGCAGTGCCAGCTGGTCGAACATCCAGTGCGCCATGCTCAGTGCTGGATCGCCTGGAAGGGAAACGCAGAGGAGAAACACCAGAGAAGGTGTCAAAACCCTGGAGATTCCATTCTGGGGACAGAGGAAGCCTGGGACAACTCACCCCTGGCATGGAGTGCCCGATGGAGCAGGGGCAGGAGCCCGGCTTGCCAAAAGGAGTAGCACCCATCCACCAGCTTGTTGCAGCGGCCCTGGAATCCACCCTCGAAGCGCATCTGCCGCCCGGTCACCCAGTGCTGCGGGGTGAAGGGAGCCAGTGTGGGTCCAGAGATCCCCAGTGGGATGAGAGCCCCGGTATCCCGGCCAGGGGTCACTCACCAGCAGGCTCCGGAGGTTCAGCAGATGTTCCTGCTTGAGGATGACCAGCGCGGCCACGCCGCAGAAGGTGTAGCCGCCATGCGCCTCCATGCCCGGCACGCCGCCGATCCCGCCCTCCCAGTTCTGGCACCTGTGGGAGCAGAGTCAGGGCGGCAGGGACGCCGGGAATGCCATCCCCTGTCCCCCATGAGTCCCCAGATCTCACCTGGCGATCCACTCGGCCGTCCCTGCGAAGAGTGCAGGTGTCAGGATGTTGGTCAGCGAGGCCACTGAGGCAGCACAGTAGGCGCTCCTGCGGGAAAAGGGTGCCCAGAGATTTGGGAGATGAGTGCTCAGGGATTTCACTAGCACCCCAAAGTGGCACCAATATGGCACAAGGTCCCTGACACAGCACTGGCTCCTCACAACGGCATCCTTCCATGGCAGTAGCTCCTGTTACCGGTCCCCTGCCATGGCACCAGCACCCCGAAACAGCACTGGCTCCCCAAAACCACATCTCCTCCTGGCACTGGCTCCCCAACACAGTACCAGCTCCCCAAAACACAACTGGGTCCCCAAAATTGCAGCCTGCCGTGACATTAGCTCCTCAGAATGGCACCAGCTCCCAGCACTTGCTCCCTAAAACAGTATTGACTCCCCAAAACTGTACCCCAAATTAGCAGTGGCTCCCCACCATAGCACCAGTTCCCCAAAAAGACACTGGCTCCCAAAAACATCACCAGCTCCCAGCACTGAATCCCCAGAATGGCACCAGCTCCCCACCACAGCATCTGCTTCCAGCACTGGCTCCCCAAAACACCCAGGCCCTCCAAAACAGGCCCCTCACCCACCTGACATCCACTTCTCCACCCACGTGCATGAGGAAGGAGCCATCCGGCTGCTTCAGCGAGTGCAGGTATTCCAAGAGCTTCTTCCTGCGGGAGCCAGCAGCTGTTAGAGGGGGGACAGGCACCCCACCTCCCACCCAGCTCCTCCGGGCCCCCCAGACCTGTCGATGACGCCGAAGGCCTCCTCGGTGCCGATGATGCAGAGCGCGTTGACGGCGGCGTAGGTGGGGGCGAGGTGGGGGTGCTGGCCGGGACCCCCCCCAAATCCACCCTGGGGGCTCTGGCAGCGCCTCAGGAACTGGCAGACGCTGCGGGAAGGCGGGCAAGGGGCTCGGTGTCACCTGTGTCACCCTGCTGGGGCGATACATCCCCTCCCAGCCTCGTGAACCCCTCCCCGAGGTCGAAGCCGGGGGTGTCACCCTCCCAATCTCCGTCGTCACGAGGAAGCCGCCGGAGGAATGGGCGGCATTGACAGTGGCAGGGAGACAAAGCGCTCCTTTGCTCTGGGGACAGCGGGAGGTGGCACCTCCGGAGTCACGCGGGTGGCCCACGGCCACAGTGGCCACAGTGGGGTCCCCCCTGGCCCTCCCCACTCACTCAGAGGCCACCGACTCGGGAATGGGCTCGTCCAGCAGCTCCAGGCTGTGCAGGATCCAGTAGCAGAGCCAGGGCCGGCTGGCATCCAGACACTGCAGGGACAGAGGGGACAGTCAGGGAGTGGCACTGGACACGGCAGGAGCAGGCAGTAGTGAGGAGACAGCCAGGAGAACCCCCGGAGCATCACTGGGATGGGCGTGGGAACGCAGGGAATGCTGTGTCCACTCTGGGGCCGGCAAAGCCCCGGTGACAAACAAGGCTGGTGGCAGCCCCGGGTGGCACATCCGGCATTCCCGGTACCTCATAGGCCTCAGTGAGCTGCCGGAGGCCTCTCTTCAGGTAGTGGAAGTGCTTCTCCCGCTGCAGGACGTACCTGGAATACAGAGAGGGCAGGATGAGCAGGCAGGGGGGCCTGGAAAAGCAGGGGGACAGTGGCAGGAGGGGCAGAATCCTATGGCAGCACCCACTGGAGCCAATGGGTTTTTGTGGGATGGGAGTTATTTATGGTTATTGGGAATTTTGAGACTCACTGTGAGGAGTGATGGTTTGTCTTGTAGGCGTCATACACCTCCTGCACGATGTCCTCCACCTTGGACTTGTCAGGAAAAATAGGAATAAAGACTACGGTGAGCCCTGGGAAGAGGCTCTGCACATCCCAACACGACCCCCACTGACCCCACAGCTTCTGCGCCACCCCAGGGGTTTATCCAACTCACAGCCCCACCTGATCCAGTAAAACCAAAGCAGGAGTTCCCAGGAGCTTTGTGACCCGAATTATGCCACAATCCAGCACCATCTCGTGCTGCCTCACAAATCCAGCTTGAGCTTGGTTCATCCCAAGACTGCTGTGGACAACACCCTCCTCCTGCTCACACTGGGATAACCGGGCAGTTGTACACTCTAAGCCAGGGTAATCCCCAAGAAAATACCCCGGGATCAGCCTCCGGGGTGAGGAGGGGCCGCACGGGGACCTGCATTCACGGCACTGTGTCCTGCCAGGCCACAACTGAGCAAGAACCGCACGGATTGGGAAACCCGGAGTCACTTTTCACCCCGTCCCAGCACCCAGGGGAGCTGCCAGGGGCTGGCTCAGGATGGAGGAACGGAGGGGAGAGTCCGGCTGCCCCACGAGCCCTCCCCCTCCCCCTCAGCCTCCCCAGGCTGGTTCGGGGGCACGCGTCCCGCGGGAGCTGCCGTGGCGGGCCCCCCAAAACAGCTGGGCTGCAGTGACAGGGGGTGTGGGGACAGCAGCAGCGTGGGGACACTGGGATAGAGATCACGCAGTCCCACGGCGCCCCTGAGCCCCGTCCCAGAGCGGCCCACAGCCCGGCCCCACAGCGGCCCGGCACCCCAAACCCCAGCCCCACGGCACCCCGAACCCCAGCCCCACGGCAGCCCGGCACCCCACAGCCCACGCCCCCGGCACCCCCCGGCACCTGCTCGGCGGAGGTGCAGGTGCGCAGCCCATCGTCCCGCAGCCGCCGCCGCCCGGGGCCGGGGCCGGGGGCCGCTCCCGCCATGCTGCGGCCGCGGGGGCAGCGGGCGACGGCGGCCGGGAGGGGACGCGCCGCCGCTCCCCTGGCCACGCCCACCGGGCACGGCCGCGCCCGCTCCGCACCATGGCCACGCCCACCCGCTCGTGGCCACGCCCCTCCCCGCCCGCCCAGCCCCGGCGCGCGTGCGCGGACGGGGCCGCCCCGGGGGCCGCTGACGTCATCGTGGTGTGACGTCATGCATTGCATTATCGCAGGACGCACGGGCCGCGTTGATAAGGACCCTAAAGCACATCCAGTGCCACCCCCTGCCGTGGGCAGGGACACCTGCCACTGTCCCAGGGTGCTCCAAGCCCCTGTCCAGCCTGGCCTCGGACGCTGCCAGGGATGGGGCAGCCACAGCTTCCCTGGGAAATCCGTTCCAGCGCCTCGCCACCCTCACAGTAAAGAATTTATTCCCAATATCCAATCAACACCTCCCCTTTTCTACTTTGGAGACATTCCCCTTTGTCCTGCTACGCCATGCCCTCATCCCAAGTCTCTCTCCATCTCTCTTGGAGGCTCTGGAAAGGGCTCTAGGCTCCCCCTGAGCCTTCTCTTATCCAGGCTGAGCAATCCCAGCTCTCCCAGTCCGTTCTTAGCCCTTGGAGTATTTCTGTGGCATCCTCTGGACTTGCTCCAGCAGCTCCCTCTGCTTCCCATGACAAGGAGTCCAGGGCTGGGCACGGTGCTCCACGTGGGTGTTATGATCTAATTATTAAAGTTCTTTAGAGATACCTCTGCCCAAATTAAGGTACAAGCGAGACCATATGCCAATCAATAGTATGAGTTTTATTTGATAGTAAATATGAGAGAGAGAGAGAGAAGAAGAGAGAGAAAATAGAGAGTAGGGAGAAAGATGGGGGGGACAGAGAGGGACAGGGACAAAAAGGTATCACCGCTCCGTGGGTCCCATTGGTGTTCTGGTGTCCTCTTTGGCTGCTCTCAGTGGTGGAAGTCCCCCCAAAAGCACAGAGTGCCATGGGTTAATATACACTCAGGCCAGGTGGAAATGTCCAGGCATGTGCCCCTGAGGGAGGGGGCAGCCTCTAGCAGCAGACTCTGCTTGTATCACGTGCACTCCTGTGGTGCAAGGCGTCTGGGGAGCACTTTGGGGGGTCTGTGATAGATTGTGACTCCTCCTCAGCTGCCTCTCACGGGAGAGTCCCATGGATGTGGCTTGTGGGGTTGGGGGTTCCACAGCTGGTCCAGTTTGTGTTCTGGAGGATGCGTGTGTATTGCCTCTGGCCAGAGGTTATGCCATCCTCCTCCCCCCTTCAGCTGGGGGAGGGCTGTGCAAACTTGGCTTTTGTGAGCTGTGCTCTGCCCCCACCCCAAACTCAGCCAGAAATGATTCTCAGTACAGCTGGTGACTTCAGCTTTTGTGGATGCATTCCTTTCCCTCAGGCTGAGGTGATTAAACAATAGGCTTTTCCCTTTATCTAATCTCAGCAGTTGGACTCAGCTCAAAGTCCCAGTCAGGTATCTTCAGGGAAGCTTCTCCGACCAAAACTTTACATCAATGTTTGAGGCATGAACTATTTTCAGTCTCTGACAGTGGGGTTTCACCTGAGTGGGGCAGAGGAGGACAATCCCCCCTCACCTGCCACCCCTGCTGCCAGTGACACAGCCCAGGGCATGGGCTGTGGCTTTCCAGGGCTGCCAGCATACATTGCCAGGTCATATCCAGCCCCTCATCCCCCCAGATTCCTCTCATCATCCCCACTCTGTCCTGATCCATGTGCCAACCCTGCCCTTGGCCTCGTTGACTCCCGCGAGGTTCCCATGGGAGCCTTGTCCCTGGACAGGATCAACCTGGACAACCCACCCTTGTCCAGATTCCACTGGATGCCACCCCATCCTTCCTAAGTGTCACCAGTTCCCCTGGTGCAGCTCTGTGTCACCCCAGAGTCCCCTGCTGCACCCTTCTGTCCCCTTTCCAGTGCCCCAGGGCAGCTCCGGGTGCATCCCTGGTGCTCACAGAGCTCCTGGAGTCCCCCCTGGTATATCCCCCGTCTCCCACCTCCCCTTTTCCAGAGCATCCCAAACGTATCCTACGGTACATCCCTGGCTCCGTTCCCCTGTTCTCCCGAGCTCCCCTCTCCGTCCATCCCCCGTGTCGCCGCCCAGCTCCCCACAGCATCTCCCGGTGTATCCCCGGTGTACGCCCGGTGTCCCCTCCCCGCTCTCCACAGCATCCCCCGGTCCATCCCCGGTGTCGCCCCCCCTCGTTTCCCCTCCCGGTGCCCCCTCCCGCCCCGGTGTCGCCCCCCTCGTTTCCCCTCCCCGCCCCGCCCCGCCCCGGTGCATCCCCCGGTGCCAGCCCGGCCCGGCGCGGCGGCGGCGGCGCAGCTCGCGGCCCCGGAGCGGCCCCGGTGCGGCGGCGGCGGCGGCGGCCCGGGCCCGCCATGGCCAAGCAGTACGACGTGCTGTTCCGGTTGCTGCTGCTCGGGGACTCGGGCGTGGGCAAGACCTGCCTGCTCTGCCGGTTCACCGACAACCAGTTCCACCCCGCCCACATCTCCACCATCGGTACCGGCACCGGCAGCGCACGGCGGCCGCGGCGGCGGGAGCGGGGAAACGGGGAACCGGGAGCATCGGGGAAGCGGGAGCAGTGGGGAGGCGCAGCAGCGGGGAAACGGGAGCATCGGGGCGACCGGGAAGACTGGGAGCCGCAGCACCGTGGAAACGGGGAAGCCAGAGAACCGGGAACACCGGGGAAACGGGGAGCCGCGGCACCGGGGAAGTGTGAAACCGGGAGCAGCAAGGAATCGGGAGCAATGGGGAGGCGCAGCACCGGGTAACCGGGAGCGCTGGGAGCCGCAGTACCGGGGAGAAGGGAAACCGGGGAACTGGGGAGCCGTGGGCACCAGGAAACCGTGAGTACAGGGAAGCCGCAGCACTGGGGAAACGGGAAAATGGGCAACCGGGGAGCGGGAAAATCGTGGGAACCGGAGAACCGGGAGGACAAGGGAGACGCAGCAACCGAGAAACGGGAACCCAGGGAACGGGAAAACCGTGGGCATCGGGGAACCGGGACTACCGAGGAACTGGGAAGCCACAGGATCGGGGAAACGGGAAACCAGGGCACCCGGGAGTCGTGGGAACCGGGGAACCAGGGAGTGGTGGGCACGGGAAAACCGGGGGCACCGGGAAAGGGTTAATCGTGGGCACTGGAGAGCTGCAACACTGGGAACATGGGGAAACAGGTAACCAGAGAGCGGGAAAACCGTGGGCACCGGGGAGAGGGAAAACCGTGGGCTCCAGGGAAAGGGAAAACTGTGGGCACCGGGGAACCAGGAGCAACGGGAGGCGCAGCACCAGGAAACCGGGAAGCCGTGGGCATCGGGAAACGGGAAAACCGTGGGCACCCGCAAGCCGAGACCATCGGGAAGCTGCAGCACAGGGAAACTGGGAAACCGGGGGCTCCGGAGTGCCGCGGCTCCAGGGAACCGGTAGCATCAGGGAGCCAGGAAATCTTGAGCTCGGGAGAAGTGGGAGGACCGGGCACCTCTGGAACAGGGGAACCGGGAGCAACGTGCAGGCGGGAACTGGGAGCAGTGGGCAGCCACAGCACCGAGCAGCTGCAGCACCGGGGAGCTGGGAGCACCAGGATCACCACCTGGCACAGGGGCCTCCTGCCAGGCCAGGCACTGGTGTGGGGACCAGCACCAGGCCATGGTGGGGCGTGGAGTGGGTCAGGAGGGCTGAGGGGAAACAGAGGGCCCCCAGTGACAGCAGCTCCTGCAGAGAGGAGCACCATTACACCCCACAACCTCTCCCATTGCAATCCCAGGCGTTGACTTCAAAATGAAGACCATCGAGGTCGATGGGATCAAGGTGCGGATACAGATCTGGTGAGTGGCAGCACTGGATCCTGGGGGGAAGGGGGAGGGAGTTTTGGAGGGCCTGAGTCTCATTACCCCCACCCAAGGTAGGGGCTGAGCCCAGCTGAACTCGTGCCGTGGGTGGTGGCACTGACCCGCTGTCCCCGGGCAGGGACACAGCCGGCCAGGAGCGGTACCAGACCATCACCAAGCAGTACTACCGGCGGGCACAGGTACGGGGGCGCCCTGGCCTGGTGCACAGGAGAGGGGAAACTGAGGCACAGTTTTGGGGTGTCAATGGCCACCCCCCCCACCCCCTGCAGGGCATCTTCCTGGTGTACGACATCAGCAGCGAGCGCTCCTACCAGCACATCGTGAAGTGGGCCAGCGACGTGGATGAGGTGGGGGTACATGAGGGGGGTCTGGAGGCTCCCCAGCCCCGTGGGGGGTCCTTACACTGTTTCCCTGCCCAGTACGCACCTGACGGCGTCCAGAAAATCCTCATTGGGAACAAGGCAGACGAGGAGCACAAGAGGCAAGTGCCCAAAGAGCAAGGGCTGCAGGTGAGCGGGGGCTGCTGTGTGCCCCCCCCCCAGGGGGCAGGACCCCTCCTGCACCCCCAGCATGGCCTGCATCTCCCTGAGCCCCCTCTGCACTCGGGACCCCGACAGCCCTCCTGCAGCCCTACCTCTGTCCAGGACCCCCAAGCATCCCCAGCCCCTCCCAGCACGACCAGGGAGCCCCCCACCCTCTTGCAGTCTGTACTCAGGCACCCCCAGTGTCCTATTCCCGTGCACCCCCAAGGCTCCCTCTCCCTGCACCTCCAGCATGCTCTCCTGCACCCCTGAAGCGCACAGTGACCCCCTTGGTGTCCCCCTTGGGATCTCTTGAGCCCCAAAGCACTCAGTGCACCTCCCTGCAATCCCAGCATGGCCAGACCCTCCACAAGCCCCCGTGCATTCCACATGGACCCCAATAGCCTTCCTGCAGCCCCACCGGTATCCAGGGACCCCCCCATGCTCCTACAATCTGAACCCAGGGACCATTGACCCCCTTCCTGCAGATCCCAGAGCATCCAAGAAACCCCTTTACCAACCAGTGAACCTTCAGGGTGTCCAACAACCCCCAACCCCTCCCCACATCTACATAGTGTTCCCCTGCACCCCTAAAGCACCCAGTGCCCCCAACTATCCCTTCCAGTGACCTCTGGACCCCAAAGCACCCAGTGCCCCTCCTAGGGACCCCTGCACCCAGCACTCAACCCCAGGTGTGCCCCTATGCCAGCCCCCCCCTGCAGCTCTCCTGTCTGATCGTGCCCAGCTGTGCACATTCCAGAGGGGGAGGCCAGGGGTATTGAATCCCCCCTCCCCCCAAATCACGCTACTCCCCCTCCCTGCCAAAACCCTGGTGCCACAGCTGGCCAGGGAATACGGGATGGATTTCTACGAGACCAGTGCCTGCAGCAACCTCAACATCAAGGAGGTATGAAGGGCCTGGGGGGGAGGGGGTTCTGAGTGGGCTGGTGTTGGCCTGGGGGGCCTGGAGAGGTCAGGGTGTACCAGACAGGTCCCCCAAGTTCACCCCACCCCTCTCCCACAGTCCTTCACGCGGCTGACGGAGCTGGTGCTGCAGGCACACCGCAAGGAGCTGGACGAGTTGCGGGGGCTGCCCCGTGCCCCCACCCTGGCCCGGCTGGAGGAGGACGAGCAGCAGCCCCTGGGGAGCGAGGACACCCCCAAAACCTGCTGGTGTTGAAGGATGGGACCCCCTGACCCCTCCTCTCCAGGCTGTGTCAGGGGGCATGGTAGGGGCAGGATTGGGGCAGCCCCCATGGAGTGGGGAGCAACACGGGACATCCCCAAGGACAGGGGGCATGAGAAGGTGGTAAGGGGGGCCCCCCATCCTGGCACCTGCGCCCCCCTCGGTTTGTGGGTGGGGTGGGGGCTGTCCAGGCGCTGTGTGCCCACCCCGTGCCCACCCCGTGGCCGTGGGACTCCCGGTTTTACACAGTGGTTTTCAGAATAAAGGTGATGCTGGAGGGGCTGGTGGTCCGTGTGCTCCGGGGGGGCTGTGGGCACAATGCCATGGCGGCAGGCACAGCCTGGGCATGGACACCCGAGCGGTGATCAATAATTGAGGGTGATCTGGGGCTGCTGAGATGGTGTCCCCTTTCCAGGCTGGGCACAGGGACATGGGGCAAGGTGCCCATGGGGTGCCATGGCCAACACCATGGCGTGCCAGGCTACCAGCTCAGCCCCAGCTGTGGGGACAGGGCCCCAAAGCTTGGTGGTAGTGGCACTGGGATGAGCCGGCAGCGGGATGGTGGCAGACTGGGATGAGTGGTTACTGGGATGATGGTGGGCACTGAGATAGTGGAACCCACTGGGATCTAGGTGGACACCAGGATGCAGCCAGGCACTGGGATGGCCAGGCACTGGGATGGGCAGGTAGTGGGACAATGGTGGGCAGAAAGGCCCAAGGGTGGAGCTGGCACAGGGACCAGTGGGCCCTGAGACTGGTGGGCACTGGGATGGGCAGCACAGGAGGCCCCAGAGGTGATGCCATGGCAGCACCAGGCAAGGAGGAGTACTGGGGCACTTGTCCCCTCCTCCTCTACCCCAAAGAGCCCCAGCTCGCAGATTCCCATTATTCCCCGACTCCCGTTATTCCCCAACTCTCACCAGCATTCCCAGCCCTCGGGAACATGCTGTGCCAGGCTGGGAGCATCCCACACTCTGCAGGCACAGGGATGAGCAGCCGCACCGCGCCGTGCCATGAATTATTGAGGCAGGTAGAGCATCGCCTTGGCCCTGTGCCACCTTCCTCCTTCCACGGGTGGGACGGGCGGCTCCGGTTTCTCCCAAGCCGCGGCGGGGCCTGGAGACCTTTGGACCATGACGTGAGCACCGGGAAGCCCTTAAGAGGCGGCGCAGGGCACGGGGTACAAGCAGCCGCACGCCTGCAGCCATGACCGTCCCCATCGCCAAGTCCTTCTATGACCTGAGCGCCACCTCCCTGCAGGGGGAAAAGGTGGATTTTGGCGTTTTCCGGGGCCGCGTGGTCCTGATTGAGAACGTGGCTTCGCTCTGAGGCACCACGGTGCGGGATTACACCCAGCTCAACCAGCTCCAAGCCCGCTACCCCCGGCGGCTGGTCGTGCTGGGCTTCCCCTGTAACCAGTTTGGATACCAGGTAAGTCCCGTGGGCTGTGAGGCAGGGGGTGAGGAGCTGGGAAACGCAGGGCTCTGGATTTCTCCTTCCCCGCCACAGGAGAACGGCACCAACGAGGAGATCCTCAACACCCTGAAGCACGTGCGGCCGGGGGGTGGCTTCGAGCCCAACTTCACCCTGTTCCAGAAGTGCCAGGTGAACGGGAGCGACACCCACCCCGTGTTTGCCTACCTCAAGGCTCACCTGCCCGCGCCGGCCGACGAGGCCGCACACCTGATGGCCGAGCCCCGCTTTGTCACCTGGAGCCCTGTGCGGCGCTCCGATATCTCCTGGAATTTTGAGAAGTTCCTGGTGGGGCCTGAGGGGGAACCATTCCGGCGCTACAGCCCCCGCGTGCCCACGGCCCAGCTGGAGCCTGATATCCAGCGTCTCCTCAAGCTGGCCAAGTAATCCTAGCTCCAGCATGATCCTGGCTCTGGTGTGATCCTGGCTCTGGTGTCACCCCAGGATGGCCCCAGCTCTCCGCAGAGTGACAGTCCCCTCTGAAACCTCCGTGGGGAGGGGGCTCGATGGGGGCAGAGGGTTGGAGCTGCCGGGGCGGCGTGGGCTGGTGGCAATAAATGAGCCGGAGGGAGCGTGCCCGGATCCGCGTGGTTTTTGGGAGCATAACTGGATCCATGTGGTTTTTGGGGGCTGTCGGGGGGAGCAGCCCTTGAGGTGCCAGATCCAGGAAATGGTGGCTCAGGGATAGGTGGGTGCCAGGCCGGCTGCACCCAGTTCCCCATGGGTGTTGCTGGGGCCACGTGCCAAGTGCAGCACCTCACCCACCCCAGGGCAGTGATTTCCCACACCCAGGTCCTTCCCGCCTCAGGAATATGGAATTCCCAGCAGGGCAGGGCCAAGTTACAGATCCCAGGGCAGGGGGAAGTGACCACAAACCAACTCCCTGGGAAGGGAAAATGATCCAAGTCCTTTCTCTGCAGGGTTTAGGAGAGCACTGGGAGAGTGCAGTGGGCTCTCCAGTGCTGGGAAAGGCCAGGGAGGAATTCCACAGGCTCCTGGGATGGAAAAAGT
Organism: Eopsaltria australis; assembly: GCA_034509425.1. Classification (NCBI taxonomy): domain Eukaryota; kingdom Metazoa; phylum Chordata; class Aves; order Passeriformes; family Petroicidae; genus Eopsaltria; species Eopsaltria australis. The sequence goes on along the minus strand of JAVTVJ010000305.1, from coordinate 182,081 downwards.
CCCCTGTATCAGTCCCCAACACCCTTCACCAGCTCCAGGGGGTGAAGCCCACCCCTGAAATACTCCCACCTGTGCCACCGAGCTGTCACATGTCACATTTATTGCCCCACATACGAGGGCTCCTGAGACAGGATGGGGTGGGAATCCCTTTGGATCCTGTTTTGGGGACCCCTTTATGTTTTCAGCACACGGGGGGCTCGGGCCGTGGCACTGCATCCCATCCCTGCAGTCCAGGTGGGAGCCAAAAGGCTCCAGAACCACAGGATCATCCAGTGTTGGGTGTTCGCTGCATCCAGGCTGGAAGTTTGGAGGAGCAAATCGTGTCAGGGACTGTGTGGTCCCCAGGAATTACAGTGCCAGGGATCTTCCAGAGCACCTGGAAGCTCATCCCGGGATACACACGGGGATCAGAACAGCGGGGTCATCTGGCGAGGGTCGTCGGGCAGGATGCTGATGGAATCCTCAGCACGGCCGCAGAGCAGGCACAGCATGGTGTATTCCTGGAAGGAAAAGGGGGGGGCTGGAAAAAGGGCTGCCACAGCCCTGCTCCCCCACAGGGAAACTCGAGCCAGATCCGGTACCCGATCCCTGATCGCAATCAGAGCCAGGGGATCTCGTTTCCAGCCCCACGAACTCCCCCTGAGCCCTTTTTCCAGTGGTTTGCTGCATAGGAGACGTGCCAGGAATGGGGAATGGGGGTCACAGCCCCCTCTCATCACCCACATTCCCATGCCAGGTGAGCCGGGCTTCCCCCACAAGGCATGGACTAGCCCTGAGCACAGGGAATGTGGCTCTGAATCCTTCGAGGCTCCGTCCCAGGGAAGGTGGGAATCAGCCCATGGAAGGGTGGGTCTGGAATTCCAGAGGCAGAGGAGTCAGGAAGGGGCACAAGAGACAAACCTGGTAGTCGTCCACCACGCTGAAGGTGTACTCGTGGCGTGCGATCAGGTGGTGGCAGTTCTTGCACAGGTCTGTGGGGCAGGGGACAGTGGGGTGAGAGGACAGGGACACTGTCCCTGGGGTATCCCCCCAACCCAACCTCTTGGGACAAGCCCCAATCCTCTGTGCCTGCCCTCACCCTCAGGGCACAGACATCCCAGTCCCCAAAGCACCAAGCCTCCCAAATTCCACCCACAGCAACTCACCCCCCCAATGCCCATCGGCAGCTCCCTGATACTCCCTCTATAACTCGAGATCCCCTCCCTTAGCACCCACCATTCCCACTACAAGGGACCCCCCCAAATACTGAGGCCCCAAAATTTTCCCTGGTCAAATTAATCCTCCCTTAGGCCTCCCCATCCTCTGAGCCCTCCCCATCACACCCCAGCCCACGAGAGCCCCCACGCCCCAGAAATCCTCTCAGGACCCTCCAGAATCCAAATGCTACTCCCAGGCTTCAACCTTCAAGGCCTCCACCTGTGACCCCCAACCTTCAAGACCCCCAGATCCTTCCAGCCCTCTCTAACCCTCAAGATCGCCCAAGCTCCAGACTCCAAAGGTCCCCCAGAGACCTCAGCACCCCTCAAACCTTCAAGACCCAAGGCCTCCCCCAGCACTCAACACCCCCAGACCCCCGACTCCTCCCAGCCCTCAAGACCCCCAACCCTCAGCGATCCCTGTGCCTCAGGCGCCAAATGTCCCCCTCAGCCCTCAAGAGCCCCAGACCCCAAAGGTCCCCTCAGGCTCCCAACCCTCATGAACCCCAAGCCCCAGACCCCAAAGGCTCCCCCAAGCCCCCCCGGTGCCCCCCAGCGCACGGTCATAGGTGACGATCTCCTCCCCGCCGTGCAGGCCCGCGGCCCGGTTGCCGACCAGCACGAAGTCCCGGCGGCCGCACTGCGCGCAGCCCACGAAGTTCAGGAGGAAAGATCCGCCCTCCAGGCAGGTGGTGCCCTAGGGCGGGAGCACAGGCTGGGACCGGAGCCGGTGGCGGGGCCGGTGGCGGGGGCGGTGCCCGGGCCCCCCCTCACCCGCTCCGGGTACTCGGTGCCCACACAGCCGCCGCACATCTCGCGCCGCCCTCACCCGCAAACATCGCGAGATCTGTGCCGAGGGGCGGGGCTCACCGGCGGACCTGGGCGTGGCCTGGCTGTGAGGGGGCGTGGCTTGGCGGAATGGGCGGGGCCTAAGGGGCCGCGGGGCTGCTCGGGGCAACCCGGGATAATCGGGGGGTCTGGGCTACTCGGGCATCCAGGGATAGAGGGGGACACCTGGAGCGACCTGCGGGCACCCAGGACTAGTGGGGGACACCTGGAGTGACCTGGGGAGCATCCCGGGCTCGTGGGGGACACCTGGAGTGACCTGGGGAGCATCCAGGGCAAGCGAAGGGCAGCCAGGGCTAGCTGGGAGATGCCTGAGATTAGCTGGGGGATACCCAGGGCTAGTGGGAGAGCTCGGGAGGTATCTGGGGGGGCATCCAGGGCTAGTGGGGGACAGCCAGGACTAGCTGAGGGGCATTCAGGGCCAACTGTGAGGTGTTGGTAATTGGCTGGGGGATGCCCTGGGTTGGTGGGAAACAGCCAGGGCCAGGTGTGGGGTGCCTGTGACTAGCTGGGGGGATCCAGGGCTAGTGGGGGACACCCAGGGCTGATTGTAGAGGGGCTTGGGCTAGCTGGGGGTCATCCAGGGCTGGCTGAGGACTGCCTGGCTTAGGCGGAGGACACCACAGACTACCTGGGGGACATCCAGGGCTGGTGGGGGTCACCCAGGGCGAATTAGGGGATGCCTGGGACGAGCTGGAGGACACTGAGGTCTAACTGTGGGGTGCCTGGGACGAGCTGGGGAGCTCACAGGGCTAGTGGAGGACACCTAGGGCTAGCTGAGGGATGCCTGGGACTAGCTGGGGGGCATCCGGGGCTAGCGGGGGACACGTGGGCTGGCCGGGTGGGGGATGGCCGAGGACCCCCGCTGGTGTCGGCGGGGCGCTGCCCCTCTCCGCAGCCTGCAGGCGCCGGTGCCGCCGGTGCCGCCGCCGGTGCTGCTGCCCGTGGCGCTGCCAATGATGCTGCCGGCGCCGGTGCTGCCGGTGTCGGTGCTGCTGGTGCTGCTGCCGGTGCCGGTGGCGCTGGCGGCCGGGGGGCGCCGCTGTGCTGCATTGCGGGGCGGGCGGCCCGTCCCCGTCCCCGTCCCTGCGCCCATCCCCGTCCCCGCCCGCCCGGTCGGCTCGGCCCGGCCCTCCCGGGGGGAGCGGGGCTATCGGGGCCGGGCAGCGCCGCCGGCTCCGGGTAGGAATGTCCCTGCGCGCCCAGATAATGTTATTTATATCGCGGTGCAGGGCGGCTCCGCTCCCCCCGCCCCGCTCCCGCACCGGCCCCGCCGCCGCCGCCGCCGCTCGCCCGCCCGCCGCCCCGCGCAGGTGAGACCCCGCGGCACCGGGATGCGCCGCGCCCGGCAGCACGGGAGGCACCGGGGGACAGCGGGAGGCGCCGGTCCCCGGGGACACGCGGGGGGGCAGCGGCAGGCGCTGCCCGCCCTGGGGATACCGGGTGGGGGGTGCGGCACCGAACACCGGGCGCGGTACCGGGTGGGGGACGGTGGGCACGGAGGAAAGTTTGGTGGGGGAGTGAAGAGCCCTCCGGGGAGTCTGAACCCCCTTTTCGCCCTGCGGCGGGGGGTCTGCTGTCACCCCGTGTCCCTCGGGGCTGTTCTCGGGAAGGACGGGGCCGGCGAGTGGCGGTGACTTTCTAGGGGCACCCCGGGGACAGCCCGGGGACAGTGTGGGGACACCCTGGGGACACTTTTCCTGGGGTGCCAACCCCTTGATGGCTCCCCACACCAGCCCTTGGTGCTCCCAGCACTGTTGGGACGCGGTGGAAAAGCCAAGTCCTGAGGGTTTTGGTGGGACTCATCACCCAACCCACTTTGTCCCCCAGTTTTTAGCAACTGGGCAAACTGGAGTTACTGGGAAGGGGTTTTGGGGTGCCGTGCCCTTGCCCCCCTTGTCCCAGCGCCAGGAGGATGCTCATGGGTGGGCATTGGGCTGGGGGAATTCTTACCCTCACCCCAAATAACCTAGGGGTCCCCCAGGCCTGATTTCCCAGCTTTTCCCTTTATGAATCTCCAGCTCCCAAACCAGGGGATTGGGGTGCCCTGGAAGACGGTGGTGAGTACAGGAGACTCAGAAAACCCTGCTGGGCGCCAGCATGGCCCCCCCCAGAGTATTTTATAGCCATCGTGTGGTTTTGGGGCACTGGCTGATGATTTTGGGGTGCAGGGTGGGGGTAGCTCCTAAGAAGGGCGCGGGGCTCGGCTGGCGCCGTGCGCAGGGGAGGCCTATTTATAGCCAAAAATGTCTGTGGAGTGTCAGCACGTGTGCGTGTCACCGGCTTGGGTGACATGGGACAGTCCTGGCACGGCCGGCATGTGGCCCTGGGGAAGCCCGAATTCTCCTGGCGGGTGGGAGTGTGGCCGGGGAGCCCTGGCCGGAGCAGGGCATCGCAGCCGGAGGAGCCGTGCCGTGCCCTGCCATGCCCGGGTGCCCCGTGCTGTGCCCCGCGGCCGTGCCGAGAGGGACCATCTGCTGCCGGCCCTGGCCCTGGCCCTGGCCCTGCCAGGCAGGAGACTGCTGGGGGGCTGGGGGGATGCTCCCCGGCTCCTGCCCCTTCCCAACCGGAGCATGGCTGCTCGTGGATGCAGGGGAGATGCCAAATCCAAGCGTTGTGGTGAGGCAGAGCAATGGGGACACGCCAGGCTCTTGGGTGGAGGAGATGGGGCAGAATTTTTCGGGGTGTTTTAGGGGATTCTGATGAGTTTCTGTGCGCTGGAAATGGGCTTTCCGGCAGCGTGCTGTGGCTGTGAGGGATGAGCCAGGGAATGGGTTTGAGGGTGCCGTAGGTGCCGGGTGCCAACCACTGCCCCGGCCGCCCTTGGGGTGCGAGGGGGACATCCCCCATGCCCGGCGGGGGGACCGTGGTGGTGGCACGGTGCCAGCCCCTCACCGGGAAGTGCTGATTCACCATGCTGAGCCGCTGGCCGGGGAAGGCGACGCTGCCCGGGCCACGGCCGCAGGATGCTGGCGGCGAGGCCGGCATGCTGGCATTCCCAGCTTTCCGCACGCTGAGCGGCAGGAATGACAATTCCCGGGTGGCGGGCGCTGGTGGCGGCGTGGCTGTGGCAGGGAGGGATGCTCGGAAGGCGCCGGTGCGGCGGAGGGAGATTTAAAGGGTGGGTGAGCGCCCGCGCTCGGAATGCTCCCATGGGCCTGCTGTGGCTCCCTTCGGCGTCATCTCCTCCTCCTCCTCCTTCTCCTCCTCCTCCTCTTTCTCCTCCTTGGATGCTCGCGGCCATGGCCTCACTGCCGTGTTGTCGGGGACACAGTCAGAACTGAGCTATCCTGCAGAGACCCGACACGACTTAGCACACCTGCCATCCTGCTGGCAGCCCCTGAAGTTTTGGGGGCAGAATCCCCAAGTTTGGTCTCCCACAGGGCTTTCCTGCCAGGGTCAGCTGGGTGCTCTGGCAGGGGCCCTCCTGCCTGCTCCGGTACCCACCTGCAAGGCCCTGCACCCACTCGTGTGCCTGCTGTGTGTGTGCCATGCATGCTCTGCTGTGTTCCTGCATGTCCTTGCTCAGGCATCCACACTCTGACACATTTCTGCTTGTCCTTGTTCACCCGTGCACGCTCTGGCATGTCCCTGTGTGTCCTTGCTCACAGGTGCCCATTCTGTCACACTTCTCTGTGTCCTCGTTCACATGTGGATGCTGTGATGAGTCCCTGAATGTCCTGGCTCACAGGTACACACTCTGCCACCCTTCTGCATGCCCTTCCTCACACTGGCACACTCTGGTGTGCTCCTGGGTGTCCTTGCTGCTCTGTCCACGCTCCTGCACGCTCCTCCCTGTCCTTGCACGCTCCCGGTGCCCAGGTCCAAGCCATGGCCCTGCCTGTGCTGCCCCGATTAGGGTGTGGAGTTGGGGTGTGGCACAGCCTGGGCCACCCTGATAACCCTGCCAGGGGGACCTGGGGGATGCCCAGGGTGTCCGAGGGGGACCTGGGGGCCCATGGGCTGTCATAGCTCATGGGGACAGCAGGGATTTGGGGCACCTGGGGTTCCCCTTGGCACCCACAACTGAGGGCTCTGTGCAGCTCCGGGTTGCAGGGGAAGTCCTGGACGTGCTGCTGACTGTGAGGAGCCCCAACTCATCTCCTCGTACCCCTCAGGGGCCCCAGCAGCCACCGACAGCTGCTCGGAGGCATTTTTAGATACCAGCCACGTCCTATCTGTGTCTCAAATGTCCCTGGGGGTGGGTGGCCCCCCCCTGCCGGCAGCTGTCACCCACTTTCTGCAACCAGTGCTGGTGAAGCCCCTGTGCGGCGCAGGGGTCGGGGAGGGGGTGAGCAGCAGCCCCTCACCTGAGGGGATTGGGGGGACACCTCTGGGGACCTGGGCTGGGCTTTCAGCTGGGCAGAGGGACCTGGGTGGGGACGCAGCAGCATAAATAGCCATTAGCACAGCTCGGCACGGCTCAGCATGGGGGTCCTGGAGCGGGCAGCTGCCAGGTGCCCCCCCAGCACCTGGGTGGGGCGAGGCTAAATCCCTCTGAGCAGCTTATCCCGCGGCTCTGAGCCGCAAATCCCCACGTGCCGCAGGGCCAGGAGCCGCCGCGGCCGCACCGATGCTCACGGCCCTGCTGTCCCCCAGGGGCCTCTCACCGGTAGCCGACGGCCACCGGGCCGGGGCACACTGGGACCATGACCTCGGCCAATGACTACGAGCAGCTGGAGCTGCAGCAGCAGTACAGCCGCATCAACGTCCGCTGGGACGCGTCCGACGATGAGCTGGACAACGACAACAGCTCCGCGCGGCTCTTCGAGCGCTCCCGCATCAAAGCCCTGGCAGGTGGGTGGCAGGTCCCCTCGGTGCCACCGGGGTTGTCCCCGCTGTCGGTGACCCCGTGCCCGCTGTCCCTGCAGACGAGCGGGAGGCCGTGCAGAAGAAAACCTTCACCAAGTGGGTGAACTCACACCTGGCTCGCGTCACCTGCCGCATCTCGGACCTCTACATGGACCTCCGGGACGGGCGGGTGCTCATCAAGCTGCTGGAAGTGCTGTCAGGAGAGCTTCTGGTAGGAATCCCATCCAGCTGGGGACTCTGGGACCCCTAGCCTGCAATGCCACGCCATCTCTCTTGGCATTGTCAAGGGTTGGGGTGGCAGCATGGGCATGGGGGTGGCCCCGGGCAGGGTTTGGGGTACCTGGTGTGGAGGGGAGGGTGCTGAGCACTGTTGTGCTCCAGCCCAAGCCCACCAAGGGCCGGATGCGGATCCACTGCCTGGAGAATGTGGACAAGGCGCTGCAGTTCCTGAAGGAGCAGCGGGTGCACCTGGAGAACATGGGCTCCCACGATATCGTGGATGGCAACCACCGCCTCGTCCTCGGCCTCATCTGGACCATTATCCTCCGCTTCCAGGTGAGGACAGGTGGTTTGGGGCATCCCTCCATTCCACACCTCATTCCCAGTTGGGAGCCATCCTCCATGGAGCTGCTGTTCCAACCCAGAATGTTCTTTTTCCCCCAGATCCAAGACATCATCGTGGAGACACAGGAAGGCCGGGAGACACGCTCTGCCAGGGATGCACTGCTGCTCTGGTGCCAGATGAAGACAGCAGGGTAGGTGGTGGGACCCCCATGTGACCATGTCAGAGTCCAGGTGTGTCCAGAGGGTGACAGTGACACCCTGTCCCCATCCCAGGTACCCCCACGTGAACGTCACCAACTTCACCTCGAGCTGGAAGGACGGGCTGGCCTTCAATGCCCTCATCCACAGGCACAGGTAGGCGGCATGGTGACAGGCACTGGGGTGACAGTGGCACCGAGAGATGTCCCACAGGTGTGTCACTGCTGTCCTGTGCCCTCTGTCCCCAGGCCTGAGCTGGTTGACTTCCACAACCTGACCAAATCCAATGCCCGGCACAACCTGGAGCACGCGTTCAGCGTGGCAGAGCGGCACCTGGGCATCACCCCTCTCCTCGACCCCGAAGGTGAGCCAGTTGCTACCAGTTCTCCTGCCTCAGTTTCCCCTGGGACATTCCCAGGCTCCATGGAGCACAGAGAGGTTCCCAACACATGGAAGGAGGGCTTGGGTGGGCACAGGAGGGACCTCATGAGGCCGTGGTGGCCTGTGGGGTGGGTTGAGGTTGGGTCAGGAGTGACACCTCTCACTCACGCTGGGCAGATGTGTTCACGGAGAACCCTGATGAGAAGTCCATCATCACCTACGTGGTGGCCTTCTACCACTACTTCTCCAAGATGAAGGTGCTGGAAGTGGAGGGAAGGCGCCTGGGCAAGGTAGGAAACAGCTTTGAGGTGGTTGGGGGTGCTCTCTCTGGGTGCCAGCCCCTCACACTCACCCCTGGTCCCGCCACAGGTCATCGAGCACGCCAAGGAGACGGAGCGGATGATTGAGGGCTATGGGGGGCTGGCGTCCGACCTGCTCACCTGGATCGAGCAGACCATCGCCTCCCTCAACAGCCGCAGCTTCGCCAACTCGCTGGCCGGGGTGCAGCACCAGCTTCAGGCCTTCAGCACCTACCGCACCGTGGAGAAGCCCCCCAAGTAAGAGCCCCCTGCTCCCTGTGCCCGCCCGGTGGTGCGGGGCGCTCAAGGGTGCCCAATGCTGAGCTCTCTCTGGGGCAGGTTTCAGGAGAAGGGCAATCTGGAGGTGCTGCTCTTCACCATCCAGTCGCGGATGAGGGCCAACAACCAGCGTGTCTACACCCCGCACGAGGGGCGCCTGGTCTCCGACATCAACCGGGTATGGGCTCCGTCCACTGTGGCAGTTGGGGGCTGTCTCCTGCAGTCAAGTCAGGTCCATCTCCTGGGGGAAATTGAATTCCTCTCCTGAGGCAGATTGGGTCCATCCCTGAGTAGTTCAGGTCCTTGGGATGTGTCCTGGGGCAGGCTGAGTCCATTTCCTGAGGCAGTTCAGGTCCATCCCAGGACACTCTGAATCCATCCTGGGACAGGACTGACTCATCCCATGGCAGGTTGTGCTCCTCCACCTGGGGCTCATGCTGGGGTTCACCAGCAGAACAAGACATGGGTGGGTGGGGGGATGTGGGATACGGGTGCTACCCATCCAGTGCCGCCTTCTCCCAGGCCTGGGAGCAGCTGGAGAAAGCGGAGCACGAGCGGGAGCTGGCACTGCGCAACGAGCTGATCCGTCAGGAGAAGCTGGAGCAGCTGGCACGGCGCTTCGACCGCAAAGCAGCCATGCGGGAGGCCTGGCTGAGCGAGAACCAGCGCCTGGTGGCCCAGGTGAGGATGGGGACCCCCCACCCCAGGGACCCCCACCCTGGGGAGCTCCGTCAGAGCCTCACCACAGGCTCTGTGCTGTGGCAGGACAACTTCGGGCAGGACCTGGCGGCGGTGGAGGCGGCCAAGAAGAAGCACGAGGCCATTGAGACGGACACGGCTGCCTACAGAGAGCGGGTGCAGGCCATCGAGGCGGTGGCTAAGGAGCTGGAGCTGGAGGGCTACCACGACATCCAGCGCATCAACGGGCGCAAGGACAACATCCTGCGGCTCTGGGAGCAGCTGCTGGAGCTGCTGGCTGCCCGGCGCCAGCGCCTGGAGATGAACCTCACCCTGCAGCACCTCTTCCAGGAGATGCTCCATTGCATCGACTGGATGGATGAGGTCAAGGTGAGCTGTGGGCACCGGGTGTCACCATGGGTGAGGTGTCTTTGTCTCACCAGGTGTTGGGGGGAGTTCACTGGGCAGGAAGGTGAGATGTTGGGGTGCTGGTGCTGAGATTTGAGTGTCAGTGGGTGGGTAATGGCTGAGGGTCTCCTGCAGGTGAAGCTGGAGTCTCCCGAATCTGGGAAGCACCTTCTGGAAGCGGAGGAGCTGCTGCAGACCCACCGTCTGCTGGAGGCCGACATGGCCGTACAGGCAGAGAAGACCCGGGCCATCAGCGCTGCCGCCCTCCGCTTCGCCGACGCCGAGGGTAGGTGTGCCAGGACACCCCGGCATCCCTGGTGTGGCCAAGGGAAAGCAGGACACTGTACTGACCAGCAGCCACCCTGCTCCCTGCCCAGGCTACCGTCCCTGCGACCCCAAAGTCATCCGGGACCGCGTGAGCCACCTGGAGATGTGCCGGCGGGAGCTGCAGGTGCTGGCGGCGCGGAGGAGAGCCTTGCTGGAGCAATCCCGCTCCCTCTGGACCTGCCTGTGGGAGCTGGACGAAGCAGAGAGCTGGATCAAGGAGCAGGAGCAACTCTACTCCTCCCTGGACTTCGGGAAGGACCTGCCGGGCGTGCTGCTGCTCCAGCGCCGGCACGCCGCCTTCGAGGCCGAGCTGCGGAGCCGGGGCGGGCGCCTGGAGCAGACGCTGGCGGTGGGCGAGGGGCTGGCGGCCGCGGGCCGTGCGGCCGAGCGGCTGCGGGAGCGGGGGGCAGCCGTGCGGGCGCTGTGGGCGCAGCTGGAGGAGCTGGCGGCGTTCCGACGGCGCGGCTTGCGGGAAGCCGAGGGCTTCTTCCAGTTCCAGGCGGAGGTGGAGGAGCTGGCGGAGGGGCTGCAGGATGCCCGTCGGCGAGCGGCCGCCGAGGAGCTGGGTCAGGATGAATCCCGCACCCTCGTCCTGCTGCGGCAGCACCAGGAGCTGCTGGACGAGCTGGCGGCCGCCCGGGAGCAGCTGGACAGGCTGGCGCAGCAAGCCGAGGGCTTCCCAGCGGAGCTGCGCGCCGGCCCCGAGGCTCAGAGCCGGCTGGCGGCCCTGCGGGAGCTGCACGCCGAGGCGGCCGCGCTGGCCGAGCGCCGCGGCCGCCAGCTGCAGGATGCCCTGAACCTCTACACCGTTTTTGGGGAGAGCGACGCCTGCCATCTCTGGATGGGCTCCAAGGAGACCTGGCTGGCCGAGCTGGAGGTGCCGCAGGCGCTGGAGGACCTGGACGTGACGCAGCGCAGGTAGGAAGGAGCCCCCGCCGCGGCGGTGCTGCCGTGCCCTGGCCTGAGTTGCTGCTCGTTCTAAGCCTGGACGTTCCCGCAGGCTGGACGGGCTGGAGCAAGACATGGCCACCGTGGCTTCCCAGATCGCCGCAGTCAACCAGGCAGCCGACGGGCTCCTGGCCAGCGGGCACCCCCGGAGCCCCCAGGTCCGGCAGTGCCGGGAGCAGCTCAACGAGAGGTACATGACAGATGATGCCGGGGCAGGCAGGTGCCATGGTGACGGTGCCTTCCCCGCCATCATCCCCCGCCTCTGTCCCGCAGGTGGGGCCGGTTCCGGGAGCTGGTGTCGGAGCGCCGGCGGGCGGTGGGCTCGGCACTGCGCCTCTTAAACTACAACCTGGAGTCCGAGGAGACCCAGAAATGGCTGCGGAGCAAAGCCCGGGCGGTGGAGGCCACGGCCGAGCTGGGCCGCGATCTGGCCGGCGTCCTGGCCACCCAGCGCAAGCTCTATGGCATCGAGCGGGAGCTGGCGGTGGCCCAGGACCGCCTGGCCGCCCTGCGCTCCCAAGCCGAGCGCCTGGCCGAGGAACGGCCCGAGGCGGCCACGGAGGTGGCCCAGAAGCTGGCGGTGGCCACGTCCGCCTGGGACGAGCTGCAGGCGGCCCTGGCAGAGCGGGCGGCGTCCCTGGGGGAAGCCGGGCAGCTCCGGAGTTTCCTGCAGGACCTGGATGACTTCCAGGCGTGGCTCTTTGGCGCTCAGAAAGCCGTGGCGGCTGTCGATGAGGTGCCGGCGTCGCTGGGGGAGGCGGAGGAGATGCTGCAGCGGCACGAAGCAGCCCAGCGCGATGTCGAGGAGCATGCCGGAGCCTTCGCTGCCTTGGCGGAGGCTGGGGAGCGGGTGTTGGGGGGCCAGACGGACCCCGAGTATGAGGGGCTGCGGCAGCGCCTGGGCGGCGTGAAGGACGGCTGGGCTGCCCTGGGCAAGATGGCAGAGGCTCGGAAGCGCTTCCTCACCCAGTGCCGCGACTTCCAGGAGTTCCTTCGCGACACCAAGCAGGCGGAGATCCTCCTCACCAAGCAGGTGGGTGCTCAAGTGATGAACTTCGGGTCTCTTGGCTCACGGGCACCCCAAAAGCGGGTGATCACGCGCTGATCCCTCACTGTGCCCTTCAGGAGTACACGCTGTCCCACCTGGAGCTGCCCACCACGCTGGAGGGCTCGGCTGCTGCCCTGCACCGCTTCCAGAACTTCCGTGCCGGTGTGGAGAGCAATGCCAAGAAGGTCCCGGAGGTGGTGGCTGGTGGCACCAAGCTGGTGGCTGAGGAGAACATCTTTGCCGAGAAGATCTCCGAGAAGTGCCGAACTCTGCAGGAGCGGTGAGTCCGGCACAGGGCCGGTGGGTGGGTGGGCAGTGTGTGGGTAGCAGGGCTGACACTGCACATCCACGGTTCCCTGCCAGGCATGGAGCTGTCATGGACAAGGTGGAGGAGGCAGCGGGTTTGATGCAGGACAACCACGACCTACAGACCTTCCTGCAGAGCTGCCGCGAGGTAGGAATGCAGCACGGCTGGTGGCACTCCTGGGGGGTCCCCACTGGCTGAGCACTGACACCCCTTCCCTGCAGTTTGACGCCTGGGTGGATGAGAAGATGCTGATGGCTCAGGATGTCTCCTATGGAGAAGCCCGTGGTCTCCACAGCAAGTGGCAGAAGCACCAGGCGTTCATGGCTGAGCTGGCACCCAACCAGAGCTGGCTGGAGAAGATTGAGGCGGTGGGTGCCGGCACCGTGTTCAGAGAGGGAGAATGGAGTTGGGGAAGAGTATGGAGCATGAGAAATTGCTGAGGGAGCTGGGAGAAAAGGAGGCTCAGGGGAGACCTTCTTGCTCCCTGACAGGAGGGGGCAGACAGTTGGGGGTTGGGCTCTGCTCCCAGGGAACAAGGGAAGGACAGAGGAAGCAGCCTCAAGTTGCACCAGGAGAGGTTTTGATTGGATATCAGGGAAAATTTCTTCAGGGAAAGGGTTGTGTAGCCCTGGCACAGACTGCCCATGGCAGTGGTAGAATCTCCATCCCTGGAGGGATTTAAAAGCTGTGTGGACATGGCATTTGGGGACATGGGTTAGTGTTAGCCTTGGCAGTGCTGGGGGAACGGTTGGACTCATGGCCTGAGAGGCGTCTTCCAACCTTAACGATTCCACGACTCGGGAATACTCCCACCCTGCTGCACGGGTGGGATGTCCCTGTGCCACAGTGACCTCTCTGGTGTTGCCGCAGGAGGGGACGGAGCTGGCCGCGCGCAAGCCGCAGTACGGCGCGGAGGTGACGCAGCGGCTGGAGGAGCTGCGCCGGCGCTGGGCTGAGCTGCGCGGCGCTGCCGAGGACAAGGGCCGGCAGCTGTTCGAGGCCGAGCGCTCGGCGCTGTACGCCCGCAGCTACGGGGAGCTGGAGAGCTGGCTGGGCCGGGCGCAGGAGGAGCTGCGCCACGCCGAGAAGGTCAAGGACCTCACCGCCACCAACCTGCTGCTGAAGAGGTTGACGGTGGGTGCTGGCACCTCGCTGGGTCCTTTGGGAAGGGGCAGGAGGTCTGAGGCAATGGGGTTTGTTCCCAAATTGGATTGGGGTTCTCTGTCTCGGTTCTGATCCCTAATTCACATGGATTTGCCCCGCCAGAGACTGGAAGAGCAAGTGAGAACATGGATGAAGGAGCTGGAGGAACTGGGGTGGCAGGGCACCCCTGGTGCTGGGGACGTGCCAGATACCACCAAGCAGGAGCAGATGCTCCGGCAGCGAGTCCTTGAGCTGCTGGAGCCACTGGAGAAGAAGAGGAAGGAGCTGGAGACTGCCAAGGCCATGTACCAGCTGGGGCGGGATCTGGAGGATGAGACAGTGAGTGTCTTGGCTGTGGCAGGGGCTGGGGGGCTGGGGGTACCCATGGGTGGTGCAGGGGGCTCAGTGGGTGCTCCTTCCCGCAGCTGTGGGTGCAGGAGCGGCTTTCCCTGGCGAAGTCAACGGATCACGGCACCGACCTCCCAACCGTGCAGCGCCTGACCAAGAGGAACGAGGTGAGCCCGGGTGCTGCAGCAACACCCACCATCCCCAGTGGTCCCTCGGGATCCATCCCATGGGTGACTCTCACTGTGATTTCCCTCCGGCTGGCAGACACTGCAGAAGGAGCTGGAGGGCCATGCCCCCCGCCTGGGTGAGGTGCTGAGCCGGGGAGAGGCAGCAGGGAGCAGTGAGGAGCCAGGTCCAGAGCTGATGGCACAGGCACAGGAGCTGCGGGCGCTGTGGCAGATGCTGCAGGAGGAGGCAGCTGCCCGGCACCGGCGCCTGCGGGAGGCTGAAGAAGCTCAGCAGTACTACCTGGATGCTGACGAGGCTGAGGCCTGGGTCAGTGAGCAGGAGCTCTTCATGGGGCCTGAGGAGAAGCCAAAGGTGAGGAGTGATCCCTTGTGGTGCTCCATGTTTGGGGGGCGTGTGCTGCACATCCATCCCATTCCATGCCATGCCCCACTGAGCTCAGCATTGCTGCCTATGGCCTCAGCCAGGACGTTCCTGTAGGGTGGGCGCTGGGTCTGGACCCCAGTCCCTGTCCCCCAGCCATGCCAGGTGCTGATGGCACTGATGCTTACCATGCCATAGGACGAGGAGAGCTGCTTGATGATGCTGAAGAGACACGTCCGGCAGCTGCGCTCCATCGAGGACTACGGACAAACCATCAAGGAGCTGGCAGGGAGGGCGCAGCAGCTGCTCTCTGCAGGCCACCCTGAGGGGTAGGTGCCACACTGCGTGTCCCCTGTCCTTTGGGGCGACCCCATGCCCTCAGCACTGCGTGGGCGGGGGCTTTGGCTGGAGCTCTGGCAGTGTCAGCTGCTCCAGTTGGGCAGGGAGGTGGTCACAGAGGGATATGGGGAGCACAAAGCGGGTCCTTCACCCCCAGCCCCCCTGGATGTCAACACGGGTGGGTCGGGGACGTTTCTTCGTGGGTGAGAACTGGGTGTCTGTGTGCCGGGGCCGCGCAGGGAGCAGATCATCCGGCTGCAGGGCCAGGTGGACAAGCACTACGCGGGGCTGAAGGAGGCGGCCGAGGAGCGCCGCCGGCGCCTGGAGAACATGTCCCACCTCTTCCAGCTGAAGCGGGAGGTGGAAGAGCTGGAGCAGTGGATTGCTGAGCGCGATGTGGTCGCCTCTTCCCCGGAGATGGGGCAGGACCTGGACCATGTCATGGTGAGGGTGACGGGGTGGAGGTGGCGGTGCTGGTGCGTGGCTTGAGGGGGGCGACTTGACTCTTCTCTTCCCTCCGTGCAGCTCCTGCGGGAGAAGTTCCGTGAGTTTGCACGGGAGACAGGCAGCGTGGGGCAGGAGCGCGTGGACCGAGTGAACCTGACCATTGAGGACCTCATTGACGCGGGGCACATTGAAGCAGCCACCATAGCTGAGTGGAAGGACGGGCTGAACGAGAGCTGGGCTGACCTCCTGGAGCTGATCGACACCCGCATGCAGCTCCTCGCTGCCTCCCATGACCTCCACAAATACTTCTACGACGGTGGCGAGCTGCTGGCCCTTATCGCCACCCGGCGCCAGGAGCTACCCCAGGATCTGGGCGAGGACGCTGGCACAGTGGAGGCTTTCCACCGCATGCACAGCGCCTTCGAGAGGGACCTCCAGCTGCTGGAGGCACAGGTGAGGCTCCAACCTGGCGTGGATGCCAGCACTCAGCATTCCCCATGGTCTTGTAGCCCTACCCATCATGAGAGGCTGGGCTCAATGCTCTTTGAGGTCCCTTCCAACCCAAGCCGTTCTGTCATTCTCCGTGCAGGTGCAGCAGTTTCGGGAGACAGCAGCGCGCCTGCAGACCGCCTACGCTGGGGAGAAGGCAGCTGGAATCCAGGAGCAGGAGCAGGAGGTGTCCCGAGCGCTGCAGGAGCTGCTGGAAGCGTGCAGCGGGCGCCGGGCACGGCTGACAGACACAGCCGACAAGCACCGCTTCTTCAGCATGGCACGGGATCTGCTCTCCTGGATGGAGAGCACTGTCCGGCAGATTGAGACACAGGAGAAACCCAGGTATGGATGCACCCAACAGGCACCCGGGATAGGACATGGAATCGATGGCACTGCTGACACTGGTGCCTCTGTGTCCCCAGGGATGTCTCCTCAGTGGAGCTGCTGATGAAATACCACCAGGGAATTAAGGCTGAGGTGGATGCTCGGGGAAAGAACTTCACCACCTGCATTGAGCTGGGCAAGAAGCTGCTGCAGCGCAAGCACCAGGACTCACCAGAGGTGAGGGAATCAGGGATGGGGGGCAGGGGGGTGATGCCATCTGGGCCACCTCCTGACTGCATCCCCTCACAGATCAAGGCGAAGCTGGTGGAGCTGGTGGACAAGAGGAAAGCCATGATGGAGACGTGGGAGCAGCGCTGGGAGCGGCTGCGGCTGCGTGAGTGCACCAGGGATGCCAGGGTGGAGTGCGGTGGTGCCGGGGGCAGCGGGCTGGGCGGTCCAGGGGCTGATCTCTGCCCATCCCTCTCACAGTGCTGGAGGTGTGCCAGTTCTCCCGCGATGCCTCGGTGGCCGAGTCGTGGCTCATGGCTCAGGAGCCCTACCTGGCCAGCAGCGACTACGGGCAGACGGTGGATGCGGTGGAGAAGCTGCTGAAGCGGCACGAGGCTTTTGAGAAGTCCTCAGCCACCTGGGAGGAGCGCATCGCCGCCCTCAGGAAGCTGACAACGGTGAGGAAGGCTCGGCATGAGGCCTCTGCCTGCCCTGCCTCAGTCTCTCCCCATCCCTTAACACCTTCACCCCTTGCCTGGCAGCTGGAGCTCCTGGGCGGGCGGTCCCTGCGTGAGGGGCTGGTGCAGGACCGGACGACGCGCTCCGAGGCTCCCGACTACTGCCTGGATCTGGATGGGGAGCTGGAGGCCGGGTAAGGGATGCCACCACCATTCCATGTGACCAAGGACACTGTTTCCACGTCCCTCTTCTCAAACCATTATGGATGTTTTTTAGTATTAAGGGGCTTTTTAGCAGTTTGCTTTTTCCGAGTAATAAATTGATGCTGATGGAAAGGAGAAATGAAGATCAGGCCTCACCCTGACAGGGCTTTCATCCCTGAGAGGGGACAGGAGAGCAGCAGCCAGCCCCATCCCTGTGGGATCATGTTTAGGATGGGGATGCTGACCAGCTATCCCCCTGTGCAGGTCCGAGGAGGAGGAGGAAGAGGAGAAGAAGGATGTGAGCACACAGGACACTTCACTGCCCACTACGGATGGACCAGAGCCGGTCAGTTCTTGAGTTTAGCTTTTACCTTCCCTGACAGCCAAAAAGGTGTCCCTGCATGTTCCACAGCTCCTGGCACCCCCTGTGACTGTGACCTCATTGTGTTGACAGATCCCTGCATTCCCAACCCTCACCTTGTCCTTGCCTTGTGTTGAATAAATGCTGAATTACCCCAAAAAGGCCAGGCGGGCAGAGGGGTGCTGCAGGTCCCCTTTGCCCCAACCTCTGGGGTGACATGGGGGGTGGCACCCATGGTGTATGTGTGTGTCTGGGGTCCGTGCAGCGTCCAGAATTGGAGTGTCTGCCCTGGGGCCAGCGTGTCACCCCAAGGGACATCATTGCTGTATGGGACATCAGCCTGCGGGGCATCAGTATCCTGCGGGGCAGTGTCACCCTGTGGGACATCATCGGAACCATGCAGGACATCAGCACCCTGTGGGGCATTGTCACCCTGTGGGGCATTGTCACTCTGTGGAGCATCGTTTCCTCAAGAGACACAGTCACTGTATGGGGCATTGTCACCCCATAGGGCACTGTCACCCTGTGGGGCATCATCATCCTGTGAGATGCTGTCACTCTACAAGGCATCAGCACCCTGTGGGGCATTGTCACCCTGCGGGATGCTGTCACTCTACAAGGCATCAGCACCCTGTGGGGCATCGTTACACCCTGCAGCATTGTCACCCTGCAAGGCATCATCGCCCACAGGGCATTGTCACCGTGTGCCAGCTCCTGCCAGCTCTCTGCTCCTCCCACGTGCTCTGCCTGTGCAGGGACACGATGGCTCTCTGTGGCTCTGCCTGCTTGGGGACAGGAACCCCTTCTGCCTCTTCTGCCTGCCTGGGGACACGGGCATCTGCTGGTTCCTCAGGGACTGCATCACTCTCCCCTGCCCGGGGACAGGATCCTTGAGAGCCGACATGGGAACAAGCTCATTTGTGCCTGGTCAGGGTCCTGGGGATCTTCTGGCTGCTCAGGGACAGCGTACCCCTCTGCCTGCTTGGGAACATGGCCACTTTCATCAGCTTGGGGACAGTAGCCCTCTCTGCTTACTGCCAGCCTGCTCAGGGACTTGGGCATCCTCTGGCTCCTTGGGGACAGGAACTCTTTCTGCCTCTTCTGCCTGCTTGGGGACATGGGCATCTCCTGGCTCCTTGGGGACAAGATCATTTCTGCCAGCACAGGGACATGGGCATCTCCTGGCTACTCAGGAACAGGATCCTCTCTGCCTGCTTGGGGACACGGCCACTTTCAGCTGCTTGGGGACAGGAGCGCTCTCTGCTTACTGACAGCCTGCTTGGGAACATGGGCTTCCTCTGGATCCCTGGGGACCAGATCATTTTCCCCTGCCTGGGGACAGGATCTTTGACAGGACAACTATTACCTGGGGACAAAAGCATTTCTGCAAGCTCGGGGACATGGGCATTTCCTTGGGGACAGCATCCTGCTCTGCATTCTTGGGGACATGGGAGTCTTCTGGCTCCTTGGGGACAGGGTGGTCTTTGCCTGCTCAGGCACACAGACACTTTCCCCTGCTTGGGGACAGGAGACCTCTCTACGTGGGACATCTCCTGCCTCCCTGGGTACAAGATCACATTTGCCTGCTTGGGGACAAGACCCCTGACTGCACACCTGAGGACAAGATCATTTCTGCCTGCTTAGGGACATGGGCATCTCCTGGCTCCTTGGGGACAGGGGCCCTGGCCAAGCCCCTCCTGTTGCACCCAGCTGGATTGGTATCCCCTTCATCAGGCACCACAATCCCCAGCTGGATCTCCCACTGTCCCCAAGTCCCCATGGCTGGCAGCAACACTGAGGTGACTCCCAGGACTGCTCATCCAGCTTGGCTCAACCTCATCATCCCAAATCTGAAGAGACACTGGCACTGAGACCAGGGCTGGCCCATATCCCAGCCACTGGGGTCGTCCCAGTAGCCCAGTTTTTGTGTACTGGAGCTGGTGGCTTCACTGGCACTGTGCTGAAGGTCCCAGCTGATTGCTGGGGTCTTCCCAGTACCCACCAATTCCCACATGCTGGAGCTGGTGGAGTCACTGGCACAGAGATCTGGGGGTCCTAGGGCTGGACCATGTCCCAGCCGTTCACTGGGGTCCTCCCAGTAGCTACCAATTCCTGCATACTGGAGCTGGACATGTGGACACACACAGACACACATTGACATTGCACTGAGTCCCAGGGCTGGACCGTGTCCCAGATGCTCACTGGGGTCTTCCCAATAACCATCAATTCCCACACACTGGATATGGCGCTGTCACTGGCACTGCATGGAGGGTCCCAGGGCTGGACTCACTGCAGGATCCCAGACACTCATTGGGGGATCACATCTGGCATGGGGATGCTGAGTGGTCCTCCCCACAGTCACCAGTTCCCACACATCAGAACTGGTGGGGTCACTGGCACCCAGACACTCACTGGGATCCTCCCAGTAGCCACCAGTTCCCACATTCTGGAGCTGGTAAGGTCACTGGTACGGAGGTCACCAGACTGAGGCCCATGACCCACTGGTGACAGCAACCCCTGTGCCCAGTGCCACCATGAGAGGGGACACCACCTCATTGTGGGTCCACCAGTGGCAGTGGGTGGGCGACACCGTGGCGTAACCGCACCGTTGCCTCACGACAGCTAGCACCGAGGACAGGTGACGAGGAGCCGGTGTCACCGACCCCACGGCCACCGCGGGAGGAGCCGGAGGAGCCGGCCACGCTGCCCGCCCGTGTCAGCAGCATCCAGCTGGAGGGCTACCTCGGCCGCAAGCACGACCTGGAGGCGGCCACCAAGCGCGCATCCAACCGGTAGGCACGGTGGCAGTGGCAGCGAGCGCGGTGTCCCCGGCGGGGCGCTGTCCCCAGGGTGACGCGGTGCTGGTGCAGGTCGTGGAGCACGCGGTACTGCGTCCTGCGGGGCGGCCAGCTCGCCTTCTTCAAGGACGCCAAGAGCCGCGCGCTGGGGCTGCCGTGCCAGGGTGAGGAGCCCCTGGGGCTGTGGGATGCCCGCTGCGAGGTGCCCGCGGGCTACAAGAAGAAGAAGCACGTCTTCAAGCTCAGGTGAGGGCGCGGCGCCGTGCGGGGTGGCACGGTGGGCATGCGTGGCACTGGTGTCTGTGCTCTGTCCCTAGGCTCAGCAATGGCAGCGAGTGGCTGTTCCATGGCAAGGATGAGGTGAGGGGTGGCCTGGGGGCCCAGAGTGGCTGGGGGATGTGGTGGTGGTCAGCAATGCCCAAGGGGACACAAGGGTGGTCAGAGGGACACAGGGTAGCTTGTTCCCAGGGGGACACCAGTGGTTCCCGGGGGTACATGGGGTGGCTGTAGATGTCCAGAGGACGTGGTGGTGGCCAGCAGTGACTGGGGTACACAGGGATGGCCAGGGGATGTGGTCAACAGTGGCCAGCAGTGCTCAGAGGGGCAGGGGAGGGCCAGGGGTGCCATGAGGACAGAGTGAGGGGCTGGCAGTGCCCAAGGGAACATGGGTGCGTGGGGAACACCTGGTGCAACTGGCATCACCCATGGGGCCCTGGGGGTGGCTGGGACCTTGCTGAGGGGCCAGGGGACCCCCCTGACCACCCCCCCGTGCCCGCAGGAGGAGCTGCAGGCCTGGCTGCAGGGGCTGAGCGCGGCCATCACAGAGTGTCGGGGCAGCCGCGGGAAGGTGCAGAGCCTCCCCCTGCCCATACCCCCGGCGCCCCCTGAAGCAGCCCTGCCCCGCAAGGACAAGGAGAAACGCTTCAGCTTCTTCCCAAAAAAGAAATAACCCCACTGGATGATGGGGGATGGGGGGATGACACCCCACATCACGCCAGCGGGGCCACGCGTGCGTAAGGACACGCGTGTGCGGTGCCTGCACAGGCGCCACCGGGTCTAGAGGGGCACGCGGGGGTCACACGTGGGTAGGAGCCCCCCAGCCCCCCCGCCACGAGCACACGTGTCCGTGTGCACAGTGTATATATATATATTTGTATTTATATATATACATACATTTACATGCTTCAGGCACACCCCTGCGCGGAGGTGGCCGCAGGTGCCCCCCCCGGGCGTGTGCCCCCCGTGCCCACGCGTGTCCCTGCACGCACACGTCTGCCACACGTGTGTCCCCGCATGCAGGTGCACCCCCGGCCCCCCCTCCGCACGCACGGCACAGGTGTGCGCCCCACAGGTGTGCATGGACCCCCCAGCACCCGCACGGGGGGCGCGTGGGTGTCCCCCAAAGCCATAACCCCCCCCCGCAACGCGTGGGTGCAAAGGGGGGACCCCCCTGGCCCCCGCGGGCACCAACCAAAGAGCGTCAGCCCATGGGGGCCCCTCTCTGGCACCCCCCACCCCGTGCCCCCCCCAGCCGGGGTGGGGGGGCCCCTGCACCCCGCAGCCGGGCCGAGACACCTCGGGGAGGGGGCAGGCGACCAGAGAGGAACTTTGGGTTCAGTTTGGGGTTTTTTTTCTAATAAAGATGTGAAAGCAAGCAGGGTGTAGTGCTGGGTGCCTGCGGGGCATGGGGGGGCCTCCGGTGCTTGTAGTGGGAGGTTCTTCAGGTCCCCCTGGTCTTGTGGGCAGAGAGCACAGGGGGTGTCCCATGTCCACAGCAGGTTGGGAGTCCCCAGGGTGCTCTTTCTGCTGGGTGGGTTGAGGGAGTCCAAGTTGTGCCTCTTTTCCTCTGGACTGTGGGGCCATGGGGTGCCCCTTCTCCTGGACAAGCTGGGTGTCTCTGGGGTGCTCCTTCATCCAGGAGGGCTGGGGGTCCATGGGGGTGCCCCTTCTCCTGGGCAGACTGGAGGTTCCCACAAGCCTCCTTCTTCCAAACAGCCTGGGGAGCTGCAGAGTGCCCCTTCTTCCAGGTCAGTTGGAGGTCCATGAGGTGCCCCTTCTCCCCGGCAAGTTGAGGGTCCGTGGGATGCTCCAACTAGGCTTGAGGTCCACGTAGTGCCCCTTCTCCCAGGAAGGCTGGGGGTCCACGGGGTGCTCCTTCCCGTGGGGGTTCCACAGGACACCCCTGCTGCTCGTCCCTGCCCCTAGCTGGCAGCGTCGAGGGTCTGAAACTTCTGCCGCAGGTCCCTGACGAGGCCGTGGCGCGGCGGCTCGGGGCTGCTGGGGGTCTCGGGGCAGCGCCGCCGGTACTCCTCGGACGCCTGGTAGGCTTTGCAGCGCTCCACCACCGCCTTCAGGCAGATCTTCTCCCGCGTGGTGGGCGAGCGGATCTGCACGTAGGCCGGGGGCTCCGGCAGCCGCTCCAGCACCACCACCCTCTGCCCGGGGCCCAGAGGGGCTTCGGCCGCCACCCACAGCGCCCCGTCACTGCTGTACCGTGCTGGCGCCGGGCTCGGGGTGTCCGAGCCCCCGTTGGCCTCGGCGCTGCGGCTCCGGCCGCCACCCCGCTCCTTCCCGGCGGGGCGCCCACCACGACCAGGACCCTCGGGCGCTGAGCGGCTGCGGCTCACGGGTGGCGGCCGCGGGGCACCGAAACGGGCACGGAGCTCCCGCACGTCGGGCCAGGCAAAGGGTTCGGCGCCCACGGGGCTCGAGGGGCTGCGGGGGGCACGCGGGGACGGGGATGTCACCAGCGCCTCGTCCCGCGGCACAGCCAGCAAAGGGGTGCTGGGGGGAGGGTCCCCATCCTCCTGTGGCAGCAGCAGGGGGCGGCGGCTGCCGGTGTGGCGGCTCTTGATGCGGAGGCTGTACTGGCGTGCCAGCTGGTACACCTTGGTGCCCAGGTGAGGGGGCGTCAGCAGCAGCTGCGGGGGTGGCTCCGGGGGTGACGCCGCGGTGCCCACATCATCCTCCTCCACAATGAGCAGCGGCTCGGGGGGCTGTGCCCCGTTCTCCTGGCACGGCTCTGGCGCCTCGGGCTGGGTGGGGGGCTCAGGGCTCTCGGGGGGCCGCGGGAGCCCATTGAGGCGGCACACGGAGCTCCGCACCAGCCCCTTGGGGATGAAGGAGAGGCTCTCGCGGCGGCGCACCCCGAAACCGGCATCGCGGTGCTCAGCGTTGCCGTAGTAGCTCTTGATCTTGTCAAGGAGCAGGCGGTCCCGGTTGGAGAGCAGCGATTCCCGGCGGGTTTTGGTGAAGGGCTCGGGAGAGGGGATGGCACTGCGGGACCCCCCAGGCTCCCCGGATTCGAGGGGGGGGCCCCCGTCCAGGCTGAGGGTGCTGCCGCCGTGGCTGGGGGCACGTCCCAGGGGCCCCTCCAGCGCCAGGCTGCTCCTTCGGGACAAGCTGCTGCCGCCGCCGAACCGTTCAGCGATGACGCTGGCCTGGTCTAGCACTGAGGGTGGCAGGATGCTGACAGCTTCTTCTTCCTCCTCTTCTTCCTCCTCCTCCTCCTCGCTGCTCAGCACCTGCAAATCCTCCACAGCGCGCTCTGGTTCCCCGTCCCCACTGGACAGGGTCCCCACCAAAGATGGGGATTTGGGTGCCCCCGGGAGCTTGGGGTGCTCCCCAGCGCTGCTGTTAGGGAGGTGGGTGCTGGGTCCCTGGGCACCCCCAGGTGAGGGCCGGGGGGTTGCACTGACCTTCTCAGAGCTCCCCGGCCCCCAGCTGCTCGGCCGCTTGGGTCCCTCCAGCACCCATGGGTGTCCCCCAGCCTGGGTGAGAGCAAATGTGGGGTGTTATGAACTGGGGGGGCACCCACGTGCTCTGAGCAGGACAAATCCCAGCCAAGCCATGGAGCCCTGGGAGGGGCTGTGAGAGCCCTGGAGCAGTGTGGGATGCCCTGGTAGTGATGCAGGGTACTCCAGGAGTGATGTGGGAGTGCCCCAGAGCAGTTTGGGCTGCTCTGCATGCCCTCCCTGGGATTTGAAGGGCTGGTGTGGGTACCTGCTCCTCCTGGGGCTCCAACAGCAGATCCCCAGCCCCTGGCAGCTCCTCCTGGCAGTCCTTGCCCAAAGCCGCCTCTTCCTCCTCCTCCTCTTCCTCCACCACGCCCTCAGCTGCCGCCCAGGCTCTGGGATGCTGGGGTGGCTCCCCCACTTCCAGGAGCGCCCCATCGCTGCTGGCGTTCTGTGTGGGGGCGAGCGCCGGGCTCAACACCCCGTGCCAGGGCTGGAGGCACCGGGCACCCCAACCCACCACACCCGGCCTTACCTTCAGCCCTGCCAGCCGGGATAGAGAAAAGCAGAGATTAGTGGGGGGAGCACCCAAAATTCCCCCCACAGCCCCCAGCCACCCCTCTGCCTGCCACACCAGTGCCGTGGTCATGCCGGCTCACCTTGCTCGCCCAGGTGCCACAGGTTGTGCTCGGCAGGCTCTGGGGGGAGAGTAGGTGACCGTGGCATCACCCCCGTGTCCCCCAACTCATCAGCACCCCGAGCTCCCTGATCCCGTCTGCTGTCCACACCCGACTGCCTGCGCCCCCCATGTCCCTGCAGCCGCTCCAGCAGTGTCTCCGTGTGCCCCTGGTGCTGGAAGGGCTCTGTGGGACAGAGAGGGAGACACCATGAGCACCCAGTGCCACCCTCCCTGCTGGCATTGGTGTCACCCAGCCACAGGCTGGCCCTGGGAAGGGGTGATGGTGGGGTGGCGTGGTGGGAACACACGGGGCAGCAGGAACACGGGTGACACGTGGCTCTCACCAGACTGCCGGCGTCCCTGGAGTGGCTCGGTGGCGTCACCCAGGGGCTGGCAGGACCAGCTCTTCTTCAGGCGCTCGGGGCTGCAGCGGGGCAGGCGCGGGGGGTCTGTGGGGACAGGGGGTGACACCAGGGAAAATGGGGGGGCACAGAGGAGGGCAGAGAGGGGATGGTAGGGCACTGGTGGCACTTACAGAACAGGTCCATGTCCAGGATGGCTTCCTTAGCCTGGGAGGAGAGAGGATGGAGAGAAATGGGGCAAAGGTGGGGTACAGCTGCCCCCCCTCGCTGTGCCAGGGTGTCCCTGGTGTCACTGAGGTTCCCACCCCACCACCCTCACCTTTTGGGGGATGGTGGCGTGGTGGTTCTCCAGGATGAGCCGCTTGATGTGGTGAGTCCACACGCGCTTCTCCTCCACGGTCTTGGCCTAGGGGGCACAGGGAGGGCGGTGGGGTCAGGCAGGGAGTTCCAGGGGGTCCCCAGAGTGCCCCCCACCCCATGTCCCCCTACCTGCAGGCTGTGCTGCTGCTTGCCGTGCTTGTAGTGCGCCAGGCTGAAGCACAGTGAGTCCCGTGTGCTCTCGATCAGCATCAGCGAAGAGCACTGCCAGGGGAGACATCAGCATCCCTGGAACTTCCCACCCCAGCACCCATCAGGGTCTCCCATTCTCAGCATTCCCCAGTTCCCCCAACCCCAGTACCCACTGGGGTTCCTGGTACCCACCCTGCTCCTCCATCCCTGGCATCCACTGGGGTCCCTGGCACCCAGTGGGCTCTCCACCCCTGTCACCCTCCCAGTCTCCTGTCCTTATCCCTCACCGGGATGTGGCTCTTGTAGATGTAGTGATCACCACGGCGCTTGGTGATGAGCAGGGCCTTGTCGAAGAGGAAGAGGGCACGGTCATGGCGCACCCGCTGTGTCCGAAACGTGCCCTCCAGCACCAGCTCCCCGTAGCTCGTCAGGTCTGGCCCCTTCCAACCCAGCAGCAGTGATTGGATCTCCTGCATGGACATGGGGACAGGGTCATCAGCACCCCTGCCACGGTGCCCATCCTGTGCCACCTGGTGTCACCCACCACCCCTGTGGTGTCCCCTCGGTGCCCACCTGTTGGCGGATGGCGTGCTCGTGCTTGCGCTTCATGTCGTTGATGTACCAGGCCACGCAGGTCATGGTGTCAATGGCCTCCAGCACCAGCTCGTAGTCATCCCCTGACTTGTGCTCAAAGTGCCTGGCGATCTCCTGGGCACAGCATGTGGCATCAGGACATGGGAATGTGCTGTGCCAGATGCCTGGACTGCTCCAGGCATCCAAGCCACGTCTCTGCACCACCCCAGGCACCTGGGCTGGGCCAGATGCCCGTAGCCCCTCCCTGTGTCACCCCAGGCTGTGCCCACACCACAGCAGGTGCCCACACTGCACCAGGCGCTCACCTGGAGCAGCAGGTGGTACTTGAGGATCCTCTGGACGGGCTTGAGCAGGTAGGCCCCGAGGGGCAGCGCGTGGCGCAGCCGCTCCTGGCATTCCCGCAGGAACCGTGCCTGGACCTTACTCCTCATGCATTCGGTCAGTGCTGCCACTGAGCTGTGGGCAGGGAGGGGGCTCAGACCCCTGCCCACCCCTGTGCTCCCTGCCCACCTCCCTGCTCACCCAGCTGTGCCCCCTACCCACCTGGGATAGTTGTTGCAGTACTGGGTGTAGATGGCAAATTCCTGGCTCTGCAGGTAGGGAGAACACAGTGAGAGCCTGGAATGACCCCGTGTCCCCCCTGGTGTCCCCACAGTGCTCCCTGTGCCCCCCACTTTGCTTGCCCTTACCCGAGTGACGAAGCACACAGCCACAGCCACGGGGTCATTGGCGCAGCTCTCCAGGTTTTGCAGGAGGGTGCTGGGGGGCACAGAGAGGACAAGGTGACCACAGCCCCCCCCACACCCACGGGACAGGGTCACACCCCTGTCACCTCCCAGTGGCAGCTGCTCCCCCACCTGCTGAGCTCGTAGATGTCCTCGATGTTCCCGAAGAGAGCGCTGACCTGCTCCGGCCGCAGCACCGGCTCCTCCGCATCGATGATCTTGCCCAGGTAACCCTGCCGGGCACCCATGGTGGCACCATTGCACCCCCAGACCCCAAACCGTGTCCAAGGGGTGTCCCCCCACGTGTCCCCCTGGCACCCACCTCCACGATGCTGCGCAGGTCACGGGCGTAGGTGCGCTCCGACTCCACGATCTCCTGCACCACGCGGTCCAGGTAGCTGGGCTTGGCCCCGGGACTCCCAAAAGCTGCCAGGGGGTGCCCACCACGGGCACCCGGCCACCCCCCCGGGGACGCGTTGTTGTTGGCATTGTGGAGCCCCTCGGCCCACGCCTCAGCCGTGGTGCTGGGCGGATCCTCCATGGCACAGCCAGGCTCCGGGCTCAGGGCAGGGTGCTGTGGGCAAGTGGGCACCGGCATCCCGGCATCCCCTGGCACCGGTGGGGCACAGGGCGGCTCTGGAGGGAGAATGGAGGGTTAGGGGGTGTGGAGAGTCCCCAGATACGGGTGGCATGTGGCACCAAGGGGAGTCACCCTGATGAAGAGTCCTGATGGCCAAACCCTCTATGGCAAGGGGTGCCACCATCCCCCAACACCAAAAAATCCCTGCATACAGCCCAACGGGGTCTCAGCACAGCTCACTAATGGTGAAATTTGGGAGTTCAGCCCCCCCTCCTCATCCCAGAACGGTGCTGGGACCAGGTGGGACGAGTGCCACTGCCCCCACCCACCGGGCCGTGCGTCACCGCCGCGCCCGCGGGACACCTTCCAGGTGAGCTCAGTGCTGGCTCGCCCTTCCGGACCACCGGTGCCACCGGGATCCTCCCGTGCCACCGAGACCGCTCAGTGCCGCAAACACGGTTGGGACACCCAGAAAAACAGCGGCCAGTAGCAAATAGTGTGGGAGTGTCGAGGCCACTGAGCCCGGTCACCGCGGCGGGTGGCCCTGGGGACAGTGACCTTGAGCTGGGCCACGTGCTGCACCGGCGGCGCGGCCGCCCGAGCCCCCCGGCACCCCCGGTGCCGGCACCCAACCGGTCAGGCCGGTTCCCGCTGGCGCTTCCCCACACCCACCGTGCTGCGTGGCCACCATCCAGCCGCCGCCCGCCCCGGGCCTTCCCCGAGCACGCCAGGAGCCCCCCAAAAGCCACCGCGGGGCCTCCTAAGTAGGGTCCAACCCCATGTCCCCAGTGGTGCCACAACCCGGGACCCTGGGTGCTGGCACATCTGGCCCTGCCGTGGGGCACTTCCTGGGCACCCCGGATCTGCGTGATTTGGGGAGCAGTTCTCCCAACCCCCAAATTCCTCACCCCTACAGGCATGGGGCACCCGATCCCAGGGTCACCCTGACCCTGGGGGTGGGCACCCAGCCAGTGATACCGGAGACAGCAGACCCCGAGCATCCCTCCCGGCAGTGTCCCACCCCGATCCCACCCTGCCGGGGGGACAAGAAGAGACCCCCAGGTAGCACTGGGGAACCAGACAGGGGCTCCCGCACCTAACACCCGGTCAGGGATTTGTGGCTACGGCAGCTCGTCCCCGAAGGCCACCCCCGGTCATCCTAATCCGCTCAGAGCACCGGGATTACGGCGCCGGTCCCACGTCACCGCGACCGCGGCCACTCGCCTCGGCCCCTCGGCCACCGTCATCCCGCCCCGGTGATCGGGAGGGGGGTTGATCCTCTTACCCCCCACGGTGTCACCTCGGTGGGCACGCGGCCACCCAGAGCCCTCGGGCTCCCGCCTGCCCCGGGTGGGATTAGCTCTGACCTTCACCCCCCCGACCCTCCCCAACCCCGCCACAGAGCACGGGCGATCCCCCTGGAGTGCCGAACAAGGGGCTCTGGTGCTTCCCCAAAACTCCACGGTGGAGGGAAACTGAGGCAGGGGCCGCGTTTGTAGTGCCGAGCCGCCGGTGCCGCCG
Source organism: Eopsaltria australis (assembly GCA_034509425.1). Lineage (NCBI taxonomy): Eukaryota > Metazoa > Chordata > Aves > Passeriformes > Petroicidae > Eopsaltria > Eopsaltria australis. Next base: position 153,394 of record JAVTVJ010000305.1, on the reverse strand, counting down.
GGAGGGAGGGAGGGAGGGAGGTGGGATTTTCTCCCCACCGTGGGATCGCCGGCCCCGCTGCACATTCCAGCGCGGGAGCTGGGGCGCGAGGCACAGCCCACGGCGTTTTCCCAGGATCCCGGCACGGCACGGCACGGCACGCCGGGAGAGGGGCCGCGGCGCGCCAGCCCGCCGGAGCCATATAAGGGCAGGCGGTTCACCATTTCCAGGCATTTTCCAGAATCCCAGCGGCCTTGGGAGCGGGGAGGTCGCCGCCGGCTCCAGCGCAGCTGCCGCGGCCGTCGCTCCCGGCCCCGGCTGGCACCGCCGCTGCCCGGCGGGCACGGGCTGGGCGCCGGCGCTCCCGCCCGCGGGGACTCGGGGGGCTCGGCACCACGGGGGTCCCCGTGTCACGGCATTCCCGGGACAAGGCGGCAGCGACCCGCGGGGCTGACAAAGCCTCTTAGTGCCCGGCGCCCGTGGCGTCGCGCCGCCTAATCCCGAAGGAGGGGCGCAGGACACCCCCGCCTCCCACTGGGACCCCTGTCCAGGGTCTGCCTGTCCTGCAGCCCCGGCTCGGCCTGGGGAGCTCCCCCAATTTCTCTGGGTGCCTTTCCCGGGGGTCTTCCAGCACTCCAAGGTCCTGCTGTCCCCTGTCCCTCGGGGACCCCAGTATCCCCAGCTCCCACTTCGTGGGGACCCCCAGCTCCTGCCTCGCTCCGCGCATCTCTGGACCCACGAATCCTGCCTAACCAGGGCCCGTGGATCCTGCTCCACCGGGATGCAGCGGCTCCTGCTCCACCAGGACCCACGGATCCTGCTCCACCGGGACCCACGGATCCTGCCGCACGGGAATGCAACGGCTCCCGCCCCACCGGGGCCCAGGGATCCCAGTCCGCTGGGATGCAACGACTCCCACTCCACAGGGACCCTCGGCTCCCGCTTCACCGGGATGCAACGGCTCCGGCCGCACCGGGACCCCCGGATCCTGCCCCACCGGGAAACCCCCGCTGCCGGGGACCCTCGGGACCGCCCCCTCCCGCCCGGCGGGGACCCCCGGCTCCCCTTCCGCGGACCCCACGGCCGTGCCCCGTTCCCGCCCGGGCCGGACTCACCGCGCTCCGCTACCGCCGCCGCCCCGACCCGTCCCGTCCCGCCCCGTCCCGGCCGTGCCCGCAGGAAGCGGCGGGAGCGCCCCGGGGCGGGGACAGCGGCCGCCCCGCCCGGCCCCGGGAACGGGGACGGGGACTCCCGGGAATGGGAGCAGGACAGCACCGCAGCGAGCCCGGGCGGGACCGCGGGGCAAAGTTCGGTACTGCCGCGGTCCCGGTCCGGGTCCGGTCCAGGCATGGTTCCGGTACAGTCTTGGTACGGTCCTGACACGGTCCCCGCACAGTCCAGGTATGGCCCAGGTACTGTCCTGGTACGGTCCAGAAGTGTTTCAGGACCTGGCATGGTCCCGGTACTGTTCCGGTACAGAACCAGCCGTGCTTCTAGCGTCGTCCCGGTACTGTCCAGGCACAGTCCCGAGACGGTCCCGGGACGATCCTGATCCCGTCCCGGGGTGCACCGAGCATGGCAGACGGGAGCCCGCAGCCACTGGGTCACCTGAGGGGTCCCTCCCCAGGGGGCACCCGAAGGGACCCCAGCCCCAGCCATGGCCACCCCCCGTTCCTGGCTGAGGGGACAGAGACACCCAGTGCCACCAGGCACGGCGGGGATGCGGGCACCCCTCGGTGCCCGGGCAGGATCGGTGCCCGCGGGCAGGGCCCGGGCCCAGCGCCCCTCCATGCCACCTCAGCCCCTTCCATGGTGCACGGGCCTGGCACTGGCGTGACCCTGGAGCCCCCAAGCCCAGCAGTGTGCCAGCTCCCCACGCCAACACGGGGGGCTCTGAGCCCCTGGTGAAGCCGAGGCCCAGCTGGAGCCCCCAGCCCCTCACGGCACCTGCCACCAGAATGGGCCCATTCTGCAGGCGGGCGCCTCGTGCCGCCGGCACTGGATCCCGCTCAAAGGCCGGATTGTTCCGAGCGCAGCGGGAGCCTGGCCAGGCCCGTCACTGGCACCGTGTGCCACTGTGGGGGGACGTGTGGCATCTGTGGGATGGCGGGGTCCCCGCTGCCCTCACCAGTACGGGAACATGTGCCCTGCCAGCGGCTGTGCCCGGTGTGCCGCGCATGGCCAGGGAGGTGGCGGTGGCTGCGGCTGCTTCGCCAGGATGGGGCGTGGGCACAGGCGGGTGCGGAGAGCTGGCAGGGCGGGTGCTGCTGAGGGCACACGCCCCCGCTAAGCCAGACGCCCTGTCCTGTGCCCCAGTGTCCTGCCCCAAATCTCACAGACCCTCCTCAAACCCCCTCCGCAAACCCCCCTTCCCCTCTCCCCATATCCACCCTCCCTGTCGTCCCTCCTCTTCTCCCTCTCCCTGTATGCACTCCCCAGATCTTCTCCCCATTCTCTCCTCTCCATAGACCCCTTCCCACGTCTCCATCCCAGATTCTTCTCCCCAGACCCTCTCCCCACCTCCCGCCCCTCTCCTTCCCTCTCCTCCCTTCCTCTCCCTCTTGCCCCCTGTCCTCCCGCCCGCCAGGGGGCGCCCCGCCCCGCCCCTCCCTTCTGCCCCCGTCCTCCCACCCGCCGGGGGGCGCCCGCTCCCTCCCCTTCCCGTCGTGCCCCGCGCGGCCGAGGCGGGAACGCGGCGGCCCAAGATGGCGGCGGCTCTGGCGGCGCGGAGTTGCCTCGAGCTGAGCGCGGCCGGCCGGGCCCCGCCGCGACCGCCGCAGGAGCTGCTCTTCGTGCCCCCCGGCATCGCCCCGCTCCCCGCCGGCCGCTACAGCGACAGCGCCGGCGGCTTCTGCTACCAAGAGAGCGCGCAGCTCGGGGCCGCCACCAGGAACCGCTGGGTGCGATGGTGAGTGCACGCCCCCGGCCGCCTTGCCGCGCACAGACCCTCCTCATCCACACCTCTCCCTCTGCACCTTTCTGAGCCCCTCCTGTCCCTCAGATCCTCCTCACGCTCATCTCTGCCCTTCTCTCCCCTCTCAGACCCTCCTCATCCTCTCGTGTGCCCCTGTGTTCCCGCAGGAGCACCTCCGGGGACACGGTGGAGCTGGTGGAGGAGTCGCTGGATGTGAACCTGCTGAACAACGCGGTGCGGCTGCGGATCCAGGGCTGCCCGTTCCTGCCGGGCGGCATCCACCTGTGCGAGGTGCAGAGTCACCTGGTGGTGCTGCTGCTCACGGCGCAGACCGTGCACCGGCTGCTGCTCCCGCACCCCGCCCGCCTCTACCGCAGCGTGAGTGCCGCCAATGCCGCCGGGGGCTGGGCCAGGCCACCCAAAACACAGCGGGAAAAGTGGAGGTTTGGGGAATTTAGCCGTGTTTTGCTCAGGAACTGACTGAGTGTCCAGCCTGTGTCATGCGGACTGTGGTGACACTGGAGCTGAGCTGCTGCTGGGAGTGAGCCTCGGCTTTTCCAGAGCCCTTCCTGGTTGGATTGTCTTTTTTTTTTTTTTTTTTGCCCAGCTGAGAAGGCTGCAGGCTGGTTTTGTCTGGGTTGGAATCCGTATTTCATGTGGAAGATGGATCCTAGGCAGGGTTTATATCACATTTACCATCTTTCCATGGATGTGGGATGGAACTGGATGGTTTTTAAGGTCCCTTCCAACTGAAACCATCCCAGGATTCTGTGATTCTCCCCGTTTGCTCTGACTTCTCCTCTTGTGCCTGCTTCTTGCCAGGATCCTCTCCCCTGTTGGAGAGCTTCTCTCCTGCTTTTGGAGCTCTGGAGAGCTTTCCCAAGGGATGACCCTGTGCTGCGGCAGATCTGCTCTTCCTGGATTTGTCACCAGCAGTTTTCTCTCACCTATTCCAGAGATTTTTTTACTTCAATTTTACTTACAATTCCCCAACATTGCCAAGGCCACCCAAGTCCCCAAGTGCCACATCCACACGGGATGTGACCTCCACCACTGGAGCCTGCTCCAATGCCCGATAACCCCTTCCACAGAGGAATTTTCCCTGATATCCAACCTCAACCTCCCCTGGCACAACCTGAGCCCGTTTTCTCCTGTTTCTCCCTCAGGAGCTGATAACAGAGAGCCAAGTGCAGTCAGTGTTTACAGATATCAGCAAAATCCACATCAGGGATCCCTCCAATTACTACATGATTCCCAGCGTGCCGGGGCTGGCTCCCAACTCCGTGGCCTCTGCAGCCTGGCTGAGCAGTGAGGGGGAGGCTCTCTTTGCCCTTCCCTCTGCATCAGGAGGGATCTTTGTCCTAAAGCTGCCTCCTCCCGATGTTCCAGGTAAGGATTAGGCGCTACAACCCCTCTCCCATCTTGGAATTCCATTTGATCTTCATTTTTGCTTTTCCTTTTGTTGTTGAAGGAAGCGTTTCTGTCGTGGAATTGAAGCAGAGCTCGGTGGTGCAGCGTTTCCTCACGGGCTGGATGCCCACTGCCATCAGGTGAATGTCATCAGGAGATGGATAAACGGAGCTAATTTTGGCTTTTGGATCCCCTCACCTGGATCTTTCAGCTCGAGTCACACAGGCACCTATAAATACTCCACCCCAAAAAAGTTAACGGGGTCACAGGAGCTATCAGAATACGGAAGCTGGGAGTGGAATGCTGGATTAGCAGGGCCCTGCTGGTTCCGTGTGTCTGTTAAAATGTTCTCTGGTAATTGGCCTCCAAGGATTTGCCCAGGATGTGGCTCGCAGCCAGCACGGATTAGGGATTACTCTGCCCTGGTGCTGAGGAGCCAGGCGTGTTCCTGACAAGCAGAGGTTACGTGGGGATCACGCGGGTGCTCCGTGGTGGGTTGGGATCGTTAGGGTTGGGATCCTTAGGGCAGCTTAAAATCCTAGGGCCTTTTCCTTGAAAGTGGGAGTGAGTCCCTTGATGCCCTGAGTGACTTTGACCATCAGGGGGTGTTGCCTGAGGGCTGGCAGGATCCATGCTGGGGGCTGCTTGCATCCTCTTTTTCCCCCTGGATCTTTCACCTGTGTTCTGCAAGTACCAGGCTGGGGATGGGGAAGTGGGAATGCTTCAGCTCCACCAAGGCAAGTGAAGAACTGAGTACCACTGGTGTGGTGGGATCCTCTGCTCTGTGGAAGCTGTAACATTCCCTTCTCCTGGTCTCACCCCACTGGTTTATTTGGGTTTGAACTCAGTGGTGGAACCCCAATGCCTTGGAGCTGTGCGCCAGCCTTGATTTTAGAATCATGAAATCCTGGAACGGTTTGAGTTGGAAGGAGCCTTAAAGCTCATCCAGTCCCACCCCCTGCCTAGGGCAGGGACATCTTCCGCTAGACCAGTGTCCAGGTTGGGTTTGGACACTCCCAGGGATGGGGAATTGTCTTTGAAGGTGTTTATGTAAGCTCTGGTTTTCCAGAGGTGATGGCGGCCCCTCGGACGTGCCCGTCAGCCTCTCTGTGCACTGCCTGGATCACGACGCTTTCCTCTTCGCCCTCTGCCAGGACCACAAGCTCCGCATGTGGTCCTACAAGGTGAGCACAACCTGGGTTTGGGGGAGCAGAATGAAGCCCAAGGAATCATGGGAGGGTGCTTGGCATGGACCTGTCTCCCATTAAATTGTGGCTGTGGTTTCTCCACGCTGGGATTTGGGACAGTATGTGAGAACAGTCGTGGTGTGTGTTTGTAGCAGCGTCTGGGAAGCGAGGGGTTTTCTGCCCAGCCTCATTCTTGGGATAAGGGTTATTTCCAGACTTACTGGAGCGTTTGGGAAGGCAGGCAGGAGTGCTTTGAGGCCCAAGGAGCCATCCCAAATGGATTTTCTCCTGCTTTCAGCAGTAATGAAAGTGTCTTTGTCAACAAGAAGTTAATAAAAGCCTCTTGCTCCAGATACTGAGTGCCAGAGCTAATGGAGCAGCACGGCGCTTTCACGGCTCAGTGGCACTGGAATGTGCCGTGGGAGGGAGGGGAAGCTTTATCCCACGTGCCTGGGCTCCGGCAGCCTGTGGGATTGGTGGGAAGGGGGCCCAGGTGAGCTGGGAGAAGCCAAGGAGCGGTTCAGGTAAATGTATGGAGCCTTTATTTACATCCTTCATGGAAAACTCCGGGCGGAAGTCTGTCTGGAAGGGGAAGGAGAGGAGGGAGACGAGCAGTTTCTCAATGCAGAGTGTTTCCTGAGCCACTCTCCCGATGCTTTTGTGGTTTGCAGGATCAGATGTGCCTGATGGTGGCGGATCTGCTGGAGTTCATGCCGGTCAGCAGGGACCTGCGGCTGGCGGCCGGCACCGGGCACCGCCTGCGCCTGGCCTTCTCCCAGTCCCTGGGCCTCTACCTGGGAGTCTACATGCACGCTCCCAAGCGAGGGCAGGTATGGAGCCACGGGCTCTGCAGGCTGTGGGGAGTCATCACTCTAGGACTTGGGTTTGGAAGGCAAGAAATAGGGAAAAGTTTCACGTGTGACGCTCTGGAGGGATCAGTGCTTTCTAAACAAATATTTTTCCCCTCGCAACGTTGCGGGATGTGTGTGCCCGAGCCCTGGGAGTGGAATTCCCTGTGTGACTGAGCTGATCCATGAGGGCCAGTTCACTTGTTTACCTCCTGCTCTGAAAGTGTGGAGGTGCCGTGGGAAAAGGAAAGTTCCAAAAGGAGCTAAAAGCGTGGAAATGTTGGTGGTGTGATTACACCAGGCTCCTGGGAGCTTGTGGATGCTTCTGCAACTTGGGGAGAGCTCTTTGTGGAGAAGGATAAATTTAGCAGGAGGGGATGACGGCACAAACGAGGCTCATCTGTTGGACAGCTTATCCCATTCTCCAGGGAATTCCCACACAGGAACAAGAGTGTGTAACATGAGTCCTGCTGTCCCACGAGTGCTCTGCTCTGGGAAGGACACACAGATCTGGCCCTGCAGCTGAGCAATTGGGTCTTTCCCACCTTAGTCTCCTTTTCCCACATCTTGTGGTCACTGCCAGGTGTGGTGGTTTTTCAGGTTTAGTATTTGGAAAGAGCTGTGAGTCCTTCGGGTCCAGGCAGGGATGAGTGTCCTTGGGGAGAAGGGGGAAGCCAGGATTGTGATGCAGAAGGTCAAGTGGTGCGCTCAGCTCACCCCTCTTGTCCTCTGGGTTCTGTTACTCCTACCACCAGGCAGGGAGAGGGACTGGAATGATGAGGTTCCCTGAGATGTGTTGGCTTAGTCCTTCAGGAAATGATTTATGAGGTGTGTTTGTAGTTTTGTGTCTTCCAGCTGGTGAGCACTGAGAGCAACCGCTACAGCCTTGACCACATCTCCTCCCTGTTCTCCTCACAGGTGAGAGCTGGGGCCTGGCCCCCAGGAGGGAGAGGCCTGGACTTTGGAATTTAAATCACAGAGTCAAGGAATGGTTGGGTTGCAAGGGACCCCTTAAAGCTCATCTTGTTCCAGCCTCCTGCTGTGGGCAGAGGCACCTTCCACTATCCCAGGTTTCTCCAAGCCCTGTCCAACCTGGCCTTGGATACTTCCAGGGGTGGGGCAGCCGCAGCTTCTCTGGGCAATCTCACCACCCTCACAGGGAACAATTGCTTCCCAATATCCCATCTGAATCTCCTCTTTTTCTGTTTAGAGCTGTTCCCCCTTGCCTAAAGTCCCTCTCCATCTTTTTTATAGGCTTCTTTCAGGTACTGGAAGGGGCAATTAGTTCACCCCAAAACCTTCTCTTTTCCAGGCTGAACAATTCCCAAAGCCTTTTAAATACCAAAAGGGAATGTTTTGCTGTTAAGTACCCACCTTTTCTCTGCTGTACTCCTATTTGGGGATAAGAAAAGAAATTGTCTCTTTTCCTCTTTCTTAGGAGACTCTGGTTGATTTTGCCTTAACCTCAGCAGAGATCTGGGCACTGTGGCACAACGAGGAGAACCAAACTGTTGTGAAATACATCAACTTCGAGCAGTGAGTTTGGGGCATGGATCACTGGGATAACTGCAGGAAAGCCCTGACAGAGCTCCTCAGCTTAAGAGGTTTATACTGAAGCTGCTGGAACATGGAAAATGTAAAAATCCAGGCAGCAGGATTGCTGAAAGTGGAGTTTGAGCGTGGCAGAGGGAGTGTTGTGCTTCTCTACAACTCCTTCAAAACAACCAGGTGGTCCCTTCCAGGAAAAAACATGTTTTGGGGAGATGGTGTTAGGAAAGGGTCATCCCTGAATATAAAGCTGAGGGGGTGGGTTGGTGCAGAGCCAGGGAGTTGAACAGTGGATGAAAAACGCCGTGAGTGTGCAAATTTTGGGAGAAGAAGCTATCTACTGATTAGTCTGAGAGTTGCATGTGGGCTCGTGGGATGGGGAGAATGTTGATTTAAATGAAGGATTCCAACCTGGTCCATCAGCTTATGGTTAGGAATGCCACAGTTAACAACTTCTGCCAAAATCTGTCCCTTGTCACTGCATAAACCTCCTCTTTCCACACCCAGAGGGCTGTCTTTGGTGATGAAAGCCACAGGTTTGGTTCAGGTGGATGCCAAGCTGATTCCAGGTTTGTTTCCTTCCAGGAATGTTGCGGGCCAGTGGAACCAGGTGTTTGTGCAGCCGCTCCCTGAGGAGGAGGTGACAGTCCGACAGGATCAGGACCCCAGGGTGAGCCAGCTGTAAAACAGCACCAAAAAACAACAAAGTCCCTCAGGAGAGGAAATGGGAATAAACAAAGTCTGGAGTGTGTAAGGGGCCGTTTTTCATCCCAGGTTGGAGCGGAGCATGGACAGAAACACAGATCCAGGGGATGATGTTGAGAATGGGAGGAAAGACCAGAAATAGCAGCTTAAAATGTTCTCCTCATCCTTGAGCTTCCTTAAGTCGTGATCTTTTTGCAGGAAACCTACCTGGAATATCTCTTCACTCCGGGACGGTTCACTAACGCAGCAATCCAGAAAGCTTTGCAGGTAAGTGGGAGGGAATTTGGGATGCTCTCTGTTCATCCTCTTCCTGGCTCTTTAGATGTGAGGCAGCAGGATTCCTTGGAGCTCCTGCCAGGCATGTTTTCATGGGGAGTCCCTGGAGCGAGTTGGTGGCTGCTGGGCCGTGCTGCAGCCGCTGTGTGCCCGCAGCCAGAGGCAAAACCTGGATTCCAGATGATTGTTTTTTTTCCCCTTGGATAGCACAGCAAGTTGCTGAGTTTGTTTTTCATTCCTGCTGATTTAGCCAGGAGAATGGGGACTCAGCGCCCCGTGGTGCTGTTTGTCAGGATGTGTCATGGAATCAAGGAATTACTGAGGTTGGAGAAGCTCTCTCAGATGGTGGAATCTGACAGTTCCCTCCATCACTGCTGAGGCCACCACTAACCCGTGTCCCCAAGTGCCACATCACGTGGCTTTTAAATCCCTTGAGGTGTGGTGGCTGCACACTGCTATCCATCCATGTATCCCAAATTTAGCATCCATTTCTTTTAACACCTCCATCCCACAGAAGTGCTGGCTGATGCTCTTGTCCTGCTTTACCTCACTCAGTGCTTCTTGAACCCTCAGTGAGACTTTTATTTTGCCTTAAAATCCAAGTTTCCTGTGCTGCTTTGCAGATCTTTTCTCAAGGAACTGAGAGGCACATGGATCTGACGTGGGATGAGTTAAGGAAAGAGGTCACCTTAGCTGTGGAAAATGAGGTGAGATGGATTTTCCTTGCAGGATATTGTATTGTACTTGGTGCCACGATCTTTTAGGTGCCAAGTGACCCCAGGCCTTGGTCTATCCTTTATTTCTCCAAAGGGAATGATGTGACTTTTTAAAAAGTACAAGTCTTCATCCTTCCTGCCTGGGATTTCCTTTCCCTCTTGGGTTTTTGGAATCCTTCTGGGTGTTCTCCCTCTGCTCCCTGCGTGTTACCCATCACACAGTGCCCAGTCCACCACCATGCAGAGCTGTTGCTCATCATTTTGGAAAAGAATCCAAAATAGAGGGATTATCTTCCAAATAATCCAAATAACAATTATTAGGGGACCTGCCTGAGAGATCCCTTTGTCCTTTTGGGTCTGAATTTCCCTCGTTTTATCCTGTTTGTCCTTATTTCACTCAGCTGTTCCTGATTGCCTTGTTTTTCCCCCCCTGTTAGTTCCAGGGCAGCGTGACAGAATACGAGTGCTCCCCAGAGGAGTTTTGGCAGCTGCAGGTGGAATTCTGGTCCAAGTTCTATGCCTGCTGCCTGCAGTACCAGGAAGCTCTTTCCCGGCCCCTGGCCTTGCACCTGAACCCTTACACCAGCATGGTGTGCCTGCTGAAGAAGGTGAGGCTGGGTGGTGGTGGTGGGATTCCCTGGACAGGTTTCTCCAGAGGATTTGGGAAGCTCAAGGACTTTCTCCTCACCTTTCAGGGCTCCATGTCCTTCCTCGTGCCCTGCTCCTTGGTGGATCATCTCTATCTCCTCTCCAATGAGCACCTCCTGACTGAGGACGATGCTGCCATCTTTGAAGGTGAGGAGACATGGAGTTTCTTCCCTCCTGTCAGGGATGTGGGAGCTTCCATAGAAATCCCTTGACGAGCTCCTGATCCACAGTTGCATGGAGATAGTTTTATTTTGGCTTTGCAGGGATACTTGTTTTATGAAACTTGCCATCATGCTCACACCAGCAATTAGAAAACAGTGTCAAGGCTGCCAATAGAATCATGGAATCATGGAATTGTTTGGGTTCCCTGTGAGGGTGGGGATGCCTTGGCACAGGTTGCCCAGAGAAGCTGTGGCTGCCCCTGGATCCTTGGAAATGTTCAGTGCCAGGTTGGACAGGGCTTGGAGCCACCTGGGATAGTGAAAGGTGTCCCTGCCCATGGCAGGGGGTGGGACTGGATGGGCTTTAAAGGTCCCTTGCAACTCAAACCATTCCAGAGTTTATGAAATGTTTTCACATCAGCTGTGGAGAAGGGGCCGTGCTGTTCCTTGTCTCCGGGAAGTGAATGCCAGAGTTTGGAAAACATGTCATTAATATTGTCACCACAGTGCCCTCTGTGCTTTGCTGGCCCTGGAATGCCATTTCACTAGGAAAAAGGCAATGGAAAATGTTACCTAAGCTCCACTTCTAAGCTTGAGTGGTTTTATATATTTTTATAAAGCGGGATCGTCATCCATTTGGTTGAGCTTTTTGTGGAGCAGAGGGAAGGAAAACTGGATCTGGGAGCCCCAGCAGTTCCTGCCCTGGCTGTTTTAAACAGTCACAGTCTCAAAAAATGGGATTTAATTTATAACCTCATCCATAAAGGATTGCAGAGCTGAGCTGAGCCATTTTCTCCAGGATATATTTTTTTGCACTAATTATTTCCTTTCAACCTGTGGCTGGAAAAGATCCCTTGGAGGGAATTTAGCTTTTTTATTGTTGCATCATTTTTTATTTTCCAAGTAATAAAGCCCAAATATTTCCCTTGTCAACTCCTGAGCTTTAGTTTAGACCCATCGTTATTGGGGAAGGGTTTGGCACAGGGAACTGTGACCAGTCTGCTGTTACTGGTGACAGGAGCTGAACTAACTGGCTTTTGCAGGGTCTTCCCACCTTCCCTTGGAAATCTCTTGGAAAATACACAGTTAGGTTCTTTCATTGCAGATTTGGAGATGTCTCGTGATGTTGTCTGTCTTGTCCAGTGCCTTCGCCTGATCGGGGAATCAATTTCCATGGAAATGGCATTCATCATGGAAATGGCTTGCTCCCGCCTCCAGCCTCCAGAAAAGGCTGCAGAGCAGATCCTGGAGGACTTGATAGCTAATGACACGTAAGGAGATGTGTTTTCCAGAAGCTTCTCAGGGTGGCTGAGCTGGGATTGTCCAGAGCCGTCCTTGCTTGGCATCCAGGGGCGTTTGAGATGTGTGGGCTCCTTGCCCTGCGCTGCAGGAGACTTTTCCAGGGATGGGGACCGTGGTTTGGTATCATTAGCAGGGTCTTCCATCCACAACATAGAGAGCAGGAGAGGGATAAATTCCTGTTAGGTGTGGAAACAAGTGCCTGCAGACAGTAGGGAGAGGTCAGAGCCTTGGTCAAACCGTGTGGTTCCTTTGCTAACCCGAAATCATTCCCTCGTGGAATGCCAACTATCTGGCTGTTATTTCCTGGTAGCCTGAGGGAGTGGAATAAATAGACTGGTCCCTGCAGGCGCTGTAATAAAACTCACAAGCCAGCCAAGGATTCCGGTTAGGAATGTCCAGGCTGATCAGATACTGATCCTCGCTGGAAGGGAGCGTAAGGGAGCCCTCTTCAGTCGGAACCTCAGGTTGCCGTTTGTGATGACGAAGATCTTCCTGATTTTGCAGGGAAAACGTGATGGAGGATATCCACAGCAAACTGCAGGAGATCAGGAACCCCATCCACGCCATTGGATTGCTCATCCGAGAGATGGACTACGAGACAGACGCTGACATGGAAAGAGGTGAAAGCTCTTCACCAGCTTCTGGGAAGCACTGGGAAGTGTCCTCATCCTGGGAATTGTCCGTGCCTGTGCGGCTCCTGCCTCACCTGTGTGGTTTTCCCCGCAGCTCCTCACCTGGTGCTGCGCATGAGCCTGTCCCAGCTGTTTGGCAGCAGCACCGCGGCGCACGTGGTGTGCGGGGGGGTGGCCAAGATCTGCACCGTCCGCTTCCTCCTCTGCCGGGACCTGCTTATCCTCCAGCAGCTCCTGCTGCGCCTCGGAGATCCTGTGAGTAGATCACTGCAGCCCCCGGCGCTGCTGCCGTGCTCCTCCTGGGACCTGGGAGTCCTGTAGTTCTGCTGGTGGTGCAGGGCGGAGTCTGTCTCTTCCCACAAGGCTGTTGGAATAGCCCGAGGCTTGGGCAGGTCTCACTCTCTCCTCCAGCTGCTTTTGTCTTCCTAAGCAAAGCAGCCTAATTCCCTTTATTCCACGTTGAGCAACCAGGAAGCCCGGAATCGAAGCTTTATTTGTGGGAGGAGGGTATGGATTCCAGCCTCCTGTGTGAATCAGCACACATGCAGCTCTCCCAGCTATCCCCTGTCCCTCTCCCAGCACGGATGGCAGCTCCATTCTCTGGCAGCAAACTCCAAGGCTGCAGTTTCAGCCCCTTGGAAGCTGCTCCATCCGGAGCAAACAGCCCCCACGATGGCAGTTGTGTTTGGAGTGGTGGGATGGGTCTGGGTCTGTCCCATCGGGCCTGAAGCCACGTGAGGCATGGTGGAGCTGCTTTGGATGGACACAGGGATGCAGAACAAGTCCCCAGACAAGAACAGCCTTGTTTAAACCAGTATTATTTACTAAGAAATAGCCAGGAGTTTCCTGGTTGAAAACAAATCCCTTTTTCCTGGGCAAGGTTGTCCTGGTAGCATTTAAGGTGCATTGCAAGGTGCCCTTTGGAGCTGGGCTCTCCCAGACCATGAGGCATGTGACCTGCTGCTTTCCCACCTTGATGTACCTGTGTCCTTCAAAAGCTCAGATTGTTTCTTCTCCTGTGACTCCTGCTCTTTGCTGGGGATTATGGATTCCCTGAGGTGATCTCTGCAGCAAAGCCATGATTTCAGTCTCAGGGACAGCAATCCTGGAATGCTTTGGGTTGGAAGGGACCTTAAAGACTGTTAATTCCAAGCCCCTGACATGGGAAGGGACATTTTCCATTAGGCCAGGTTTCTCCAAGCACCTTCCCACCTGGCCTTGAACACTTCCAGAGGTGGGGCAAGAGTCCTGCTGGTTCCCTGGGAGGGCTGAGTTCCTGCCAGGCTGTTGAGCACCTTGGTGTTCGCAGGAGAGACGAGCTGGGCGTGACACAAACCTCTGTGGTTGCCCTTGTCCTGCCATTGCTCCAAGTGTGCCAGGCTCTGTGCTTTCCTTGCAGATGGTTTTGGGAGGGGGACAGCTCTTCCAGTCCCAGCAGGACTTGCTGCACCGCACCTCTCCCCTGCTGCTGTCCTACTTCCTGATCCGGTGGGCGAGCCAGTGCCTGGCCTCCGACGTCCCTGTGGACACGCTGTAAGTCTCTGCCTGGCCTGGCTTTGATTCCCTCTAAACCCACCTGAAATGCCCTTCCTGGTGTGGAAGGCAGGTGGTTGCTGTGGGATTATCACTCCAGGAGCACTGGGGAGGGTTTTTTTTCCTTTCCACGTTCTGAGCTGACTGAATCTGCCTTGTGCTAAATCTGCCCTTCGAGGCCTCGCTGTTCTGTGCTCCGTGGGAGGTGAACAATGAGCACAATTAAAGCGGGGAGGCGTTTTGTTGTCTCTTCACTGATGGCTCCTTTCTTCCCTAGGGAATCTAATCTGCAGCATCTCTCCGTGTTGGAGTTAGCAGACACCACGGCTCTGACACCACACAAACTGGGTAAGGTGTCCACGGATCATCGACTCTCGCTTTCTGTTATTTAAGCCTGTCTGTGCCACCTGAGGGAAGTGCTTTATGCAGGGAGCTAATGGACTGTGTGGACGAATGACCCTGATTTAAGTGGGGATGTTTGTCAGGCTGTCCACAAAAAAAAAAAAAAACACACCACCAAAACAACAACAAAGGATCTTGGAGCATTGGGCTCAGATCTTACTCTCAGCCTGAGAAGGATAGGAATGACTCACTCAGGCAAGAATTTTTCATTCTAACCCTGGCAGCATCATCCAAACTCACCCCTCGTGTACTTTACAGTGGCTGTAGTAGCTGAGACCAGGTCTGTCACAGAATCCTGGAATGGTGTGGGTTGGAAGTACCTTAAAGCTCATCCAGTTCCACTCCCTGCCATGGCAGGGACACCTTCCACTAGCTGGAGTTGCTCAGAGCAACCTGTTCCATCCAACCTGTCCTGCTCTCCAGCCTTTACCCTACAGCAACCAGGAGCAGCAGCTCAGGGAAGAGTGAAAATGTAGAAGTACTTGCTCAAAACGTGTTTTAAAATGTGGTAATACCTCCCCAAGACATTGCAGCTGATACTTGGTTCATATTTTTGAAGCTTTGCTGCAAGGATGTAAGTTTTGGGTTAGTTTTTTATTGGGAGAATTGAAGGCAGCTTAATTAGGGAAATGTAAGCCTTGAAGTGGTTCCAGAGGGAGGAGGTGAACAGGGATGGGAAGGAAACATGCAGGTAGGAGCCTGCTGTGACTAGTCAGCACTTGGAGGCTGAGATACTTCAGAGGGAGCTGGGAAAATCTGGGACAAACAAGCAGCAGTGCCACGTGTGAGCTGGGAAAGAGCTTCCTCCACTTTCTGACGTTGGTGATCCTCAGAGCCTGAGCTCTCCCTGATGGAGAGTCTGGGTGCAGGAGGCAGCTGGAAATGTCAGGGAAGTTCAAAACATCCTTTGTGTCTGCTGGTGTCGTGGGTTATTTCTTGGCTGGCTCATGAGGAAGGTCCTGTTTGGCCACTGTTCTTTGGGCAGAAATATGTGAAACGTGGGGAAGGAGGTGGCAGCTCAGAGAGAGGCGTCAGGAACAGTCAGTAAGGGGGGATTTTTGGGATGCTGGAATGAGGAGGGAGGGGCTGGAACAGCCAGCTCAGCACTCCCTCAGCCCTGTCGTGCTGGAAAGCTGCAGCTGGGCTGGGAATAACAAGTGGAGAGGGAGCAGAGGCCTTTTTTTGTGTGTTTTAATAGAGCTGTGGTTAATAAACACTGTGGGATGGGGCACTTTGATCTCCTGCTGCTCCCTCTGACTTAACCAGACGGCAGGAGAAATCCAAAACCAACAAGTTGGAGGGCAGAACGTGCTTTTGGTTTGCCCTGACTTAATCTGTGCTGTTTGGGCTGATGAGCCCAGGACAGGGTGGAAAACCTGGGATCTCTGCTGCAGGCCCTCTACTCACTGTTCCTTTAATTTGTACTTTCAGTATCCGGCCCTCATACAATCGTGGAGCTCTTCTTTCAGGAAGTGGCCAGAAAACACATCATATCCCGACTCTTCCTGCAACCAAACACCTCTTTGGCTGAGACAAGTTTGAACTGGCCCCACCTCATCACCTCAATAGTGGCTGATTTTCTGCCTCTCCTGTATCCTTGGCTGTGAATCCGTTGCCACTGACCCCCCCCTGCTGTTCCAAAATCAGTTTTCCACTCCCAAATTTCCTAGACAAGCCTCCTGAAGGAGTGAGGTCGTTGGCATTAATGGGATTTGTGGGTATTTTAAGATTTCACAGATTTCATCCTGTTTGGGTGCACGATAAAGGATTTGAGTTTTTGACTTTAAGCCCCTGAGCTCTCACTGCTTGACTTGGTGGGGTGGGATGCTGGGGGATTTGGAAGAGTAACAGGAGTTGGGGATTAGATGTACTGGTGATTTTGTTCTAATATGGATAAATCTTATTACAGAATAATGACTTGCATAAAGAGCAGCTTAATCTTCTCTGCTTTCCCCCCACAAACTGAGCATGAGAGGCATGTTGGCTTCCAGTTCTCCAAGCTCTCCAGACTGGATTCTCCTGTGTTCCTTAACCTCTGCTCAGATGGCCCAGCAATCCCAGCTTCCTCTTCCCAGAGTGCCTGATGGGGAGCTGTCAGTACACCCAGCTCCAGGTGAGTGCATCACGCCAGCCCTCTCACAGGTGCTGGAGAACTCCCCAGAACATCATCTTGGCATGTGCTGGAGTTCTGCTTTCCCCTAGCCATGGAATCCTGCAATGGTTTGGGTTGGAAGGGACTTCAGAGCCTGTTCAGTTCCACCCCCTGCCAGGGACAGGGATAACATCCACTATTTTAGGTTGCTCCAAGCCCTGTCCAAACTGGCCTTGGACACTTCCAGGGATGGGGCAGCCACAGCTTCTCTGGGCAACCTGTGCCAGGGTGTCCTCACCCTCACAGGGAAGAATTTCTTTCCAATATCCAATGTAAATCTCCCCTGTTCTAGTTTAAAACCACCACCCCTAATCACTGCTCTCTGAGCTGAGACACAGCCACAGAATGTTTGATGGGGGGGTGATTTAACATCATGGAATCCCAGAATAGTTTGGGTTGGAAAGGACCTTAAAGCTCATCTCATTCCACTCCCCTGGCATGGGGGAATCATCTTCTGCATTTTTTCTTTCATCTGTTTCCAAGAGCATCCAGATACTCAGGTTTATGCTATTCCCTCTCCATGGAGGAGTTTATTCTCCCAGGGCTTGTCTGACTGTGTGATGCCATGCTCCTGAAACATCTTTGCAGTTTGTTTAAATACCCCAGCAATCCTAGAGCTTGTTGGCTGCTGGTGTGCCCACAGCCTTTCCTGTACTACCTCTGCCCACAGTTGCCCATGGGACCTGGCTTCAGTAGGATTTCTTCAGCCCAGGAAGGGCTCATCTATTTCTTGAATGTCCTTATTCGTAAAAGACAGGGTGAGAAACACGTGTCATCATTCCATCTCTGGCTGCTCCTGGCATCCCAGTAGCAGGGACAGTGAACTCCTGACTTCCAGGGCTTTTAGACTGCTGTATTTCAGATCCCTGTTCCTCCACCTCTCTCCCTGTGCTCTTGGCAGCTGGAGCAGCTTGTGCTCGAGTTCTGACCCGCACAATTCCTTGTCTGCAGCTCCACGTGATGCTCCATCCCTGTCTGGGCATTCCTGGAGGCACCAGAGCCAGGCAGGCTGTCAGTGACGACCTGTTTTTCAGTAGAACCTTTTATCCTCCCAGCCCCTCATACCTGAGGGCTGAATTGCTTCCTTTTGTGTTGCTGCTAAGAAGAATTGAGAGAAGAATTTCAATTCTTCAGAGCTTTTGAGCCAGGAAATGCCAAGATTGGAGCAGCATCGTTCTCCCTCCTGGCGTATGTGCAGGCTTTGAATCTCCTCACATTTCTTTCGCCTCGCTGGTGTCTCCTTCAGGCTTTTATCTCCACAGAGCCCAGCTCCTCCTCCTCTCCACTGCCTTCTGTTCCTCTCCCTGATCCCAGTCGGTCACGGAAACTTGGATTAAGTGCCTTGACCCCGGGGAGATAACAGCAGCTTTGCTGTGAGCACGGTGACCCAAATTGTGGGGGTGCAGGAAGCTCCTTCCAAGGAGCGGGCGGGCACGGGGACGGTCTGGTGACAAGGCAGGGGCTTGGCACAGGGGCCAAACCTCTCCGTGTTGCTCATTGTGTGTGACAAGCTGGAGCAGGATTTACCCCTTGTAGCTGCTAATCCAAGCAGTGAATCCGGGCTCCAGATGCATCTCCACGTGGTTTTGAGAGGACTCATGGCCAGGAAAGGTGAGGCAAGAGGTGCTGGTGGTTTGTGCACCTGGAGAGGTGACTTGATGGAATCCAAGTCCTGATTTCTCCTCCCAGTTCCTGCTGAGTCCCATGGCCCTGCTTGCAGGACATGGCTGCTTCTCCAAGGATGGCAAGGATGCTCTGCTGGCTCAGGGCCAGGCTGGGTCATCTCTCTTTGTCTGTGTCTCCCACATGCTGTAATCCATGTGCTTCCTTGGCTGCTGGCCTTCTCCTGCAAAGGTATTCCTCTCCTAGCACCTGCCTTGCCCATTGTCCTGCAGCCTTCACTCTGCCCTCCACATTTCCTCTGCAGTTCCCTGCAGCAGGATGTAGGAAGAATCCTGTCTGATTTTTGGGCATGCTGGGAGAGCTGAGAGAGCTGGGAATGTTCAGCCTGCAGAAGAGAAGGCTCCAAGGTCTCCTGGGAGCCTCTTCCAGTGCCTAAAGGGGCTCTGAGAGAGCTGGAGAGGGACTTCGGAGAAGGACCTAGACTGACAGGACAAGGGGAAATAGGCTTTATACTGACAGAGGGCAGGGCTAGGTGGGGTATTGGGAAGAAATTCTTCCTTGTAGGGGTGCTGAGGCTCTGGCACAGGCTGACGAGAGAAGCTGTGGCTGCCTCATTCCTGGAAGGGCCCAAGGCCAGGCTGGACAGGGCTTGGAGCAACCTGGAATAGTGGAAGGTGTCCCGGCCTTTCACAGGGATGTGGGTCTGGATGGGCTTTAAGGGGTCCCTTCCAACCCCAACCATTCCAGGACTTCATGATCAGTGCATCCAGGGGACTTTGTGGCTGGAAAGACTAGCGCCTGAGCTTGAGAAGCAGGATTTGTCTGAGCACAGCAGCTAAAGGGGCCACCAAGAACTTGGTGGTCCTGGGAGCCTGCAGACCACAAGCAAGCACTGACCTGAATCCAAACTCCCATTCCTTCTCTCCTGCAGGAATACATCCGGCTGCTGCAGCCATGGTGCCACGTGAACATGGGCTCCTGCTGCTTCATGATGGGCAGGTGCTACCTCGTCATGGGTGAAGGGCACAAGGTGAGACCTTCCCTCATCTCCTTCCTTGGGGTCTGGGACCTTTTCCCTCAGGAGGGAGGAAGTGCACAGGAAACATCATTCCTTCCCAAGGTCTGCCTCCTTTGGGAAAGAATGGGAATTGGAGCAGCATGGTGGGATCTGCTCTTGGGAAGATCTCACGAACTTGGGACAGACAGCACTATCCCTTCACCTGAGGGGACAGGGAACTGATTCCAGGTCTGCTTCCAGGCTTTGGATTGCTTCTGCCAAGCTGCCTCTGAGGTGGGAAGAGAAGACTTTCTGGACAGGCTGATCCAGCCTGAGGAGGGTGAGGTGGTCTCCACACCACGCCTGCAGTACTACAACAAGGTACAGTCCTGAGCAGATAAACTGGCACTGAGTCCTTCCAGACTGGAGAGGGAATTCCTGCTTGATCCCTGACTTAGGGGAAATGACTTGAGCCTCCGAAAACTCAGCTTTTAGGATGTGAAACATCTGTACTTTCTTTACTTCTTTTGGCGGTAATGACAAGCTGAGTGTGTGAAATTTAGGTACTTTCCAGCTGTCAGTTTCCTAATACCCAAGGACTTTGTTATCCAGCAGAAAAAGGCAGGATGAGATGCAGAAGCCAGACGTGTCCAGGCTCGATGTAAGATGCTGCCTGAGGCGAGGGTTACTAAGCTCTGAGGCAAATTAAAATGAATATGTTTAAATTGAGATAGGATCTTTCTTCTGCATGATGCTGTGGTTCAGGCAGGCTGCAAGCCTAGAGCTGGGCTTTTGGTGAGGGATTCCCTGGATTTAGGATCCAGAAAACTGATCATTGATGCTGAAATGCTTCAAAAATCCCCCATGTACAGAGGTGAATCCTCCAGAGAAGCCATAACCTGGTCCTGTTGTGCTGGGATTTCATCCAGATCCCTGCAGTTTACCCAAATCTTCCCTTTTAAAGTCTAATACCTTAAAAATCTTTAGGGGCAGGAGCAGCTCCTAAAAAAAGGCCAACAAAAAATCCCTCTTTCCAACTCTTTACTGGAGTATTTCCCCCCCAGGTCCTTCGCTTGTTGGAGATGCTGGGTTTGCCAGAGCTGGTCATCGAGCTGGCCACCCTGGCCATCATGGAATCAGCAGATGACTGGAGAAGCCAGGTACAACCACTTCTTTCCCAGCAAGCTGTTTCTTCAGGAACCCCTTCCACAGGGGTTTCTTGCTGGTTTTATAACTTTTTCTGTGCTGTTTTCAGGCTACACTGAGGACCTGCATCTTCAAACATCACTTGGATTTGGGGCACAATAGCGAAGCCTACGTAGCCTTAACACAAAACCCGGATCCAGGCAGGTAGGTGACAGGCTTATGCCTTTGTTGGAGGTCCACAGTCCCATTTTTCCATGAAATTGAAAGGAAAACAGTACTTCAGGGGAGGGCATGGCTGTTGTGTTAATGTGTAGAGGTGGTTTAAAAATATAGAGTTGGTTTATCGACGTCCATCTGAAGGACACCTGGGATTGGCACCCTTTCAAAAGAGGAAAATGGGAGGGAAAGAACCAGGGAAGAGGCTGAAGGATCATTCTATGTTTAAGTAGCATTCTGTGTTTAAAAGCTTTAGGAGCCTCGTTGGTTTAGTTTAATAAAGAAAAGATTTGGTGTTGAGTTTTCAGTTTGGAAAGTGAACTGGGTAGAGGAAGCTTTATCCTAGCAGAGAAAAATGTTGGAATAACAGGGGAGAAATAGGAATGCTTTTTAACTGATTGAGGGAGGAGGACTGCCCTCCTGAGAGGCCTTTCCAGAGGATCTCTGTTTCCAGCACAGGAGAAACTTGAAGGTTTAAGTTGATTCTAAGCCAGAAAAAATCCTATGGAGCTCATCCGAAAGCAGGAGCTTGTCTCAAACTGGTTGTTTGTGGCTTAAATCCCGGGTTTGTTCCTGCTCCTGGGTTTATTCCTGCTCCTCCAAAGGGTTGTGCTTCCCTCTGCAGGCAGCTGGACTGCCTACGCCAGCTAGTGGTGGTTCTCTGCGAGCGATCCCAGCTCCAGGACCTGGTGGAATTCCCTTACGTGAACCTGCACAATGAGGTAATCCTGCACTGGGATCACGGCTTGGGGGTGGGGAGGGGCACAACCCTCCCTTTAAAGGGAGCATGGACCCACTGGAGCCTCCGTGTGCTGCAGGTGGTTGGGATCATCGAGTCCCACGCTCGGGCCGTGGATCTGATGACTCACAACTACTACGAGCTGCTCTATGCCTTCCACGTGTACCGGCACAACTACCGGAAAGGTAAAGCTTGGGGTGGCACCTGGTACCTGCCCACCCTCCTGGGACACCCCTGCCCTACCCCTGCCAGGTGTGTGGCCTCTCCAGGCTGCTGGCTGATGCGCTTTTCCCTGTTTTCAGCTGGAACAGTGATGTTTGAGTACGGCATGAGGCTGGGCAGGGAGGTGCGGACGCTCCGAGGGCTGCAGAAACAGGGGAATTGTTTCCTGGCTGCCATTAACTGCCTGCGGCTGATCCGCCCGGAATACGCCTGGATAGTGCAGCCAGCCTCTGGAGCTGTGGTAGGAATGCTGGGCTTCCTAATCTGCTGCTCTTGGCCAGCTGTCTTGCCCTGCTCATCAACCCTATCCATCACCCTTGTGCCAGTCCCCCCGTTTTGGGACAAGGGGGAAGCAGGGTAACTTTTGGGAATGGGCTGGTGGATAATGCAGGAATATATCACCTTGTGTTGAAGACAGCAGATGTTCTGGGGAGTGTGAACAGCTGGAATACCAGTCCAGAGGAGAGTTAGTGTAACAAGGGTTGTGTTTCAAATCCCAGTTGGGACTCAGGGAGGTGGTGGCTGCAGCCTGGTCACCTGATCCTGATGTTCCTGATAGCCAGGGATAAAGTAACCTGAATTTCCAAGGGACTGCACAGCTTCCCTGGTTCAAATCAAGGCTTGAAATGGACAGCTCTTGTTGGGATTTACCCTATCAGTGATTTATCCTTCAGAAACCAGGTGGGTATAAATCCTCTTTCTTCTTTTTCCTGCAAGTACGAGCGCCCAGGAGCGTCCCCGAAGAGGAGCCACGATGGGGAGTGCATGGCTGTTCCCAGTAAGTGCCCAGTCCTGGTCCTTCCTGTGCCTCTGGAGTTTCACACCCTCTCTGCAGCTCCCATGTGAGCTGGGAGAAGGCTCAGGGCAGCTCCTGCCTCCACCAGATCAATAATCTGTGGGATTTTAAGGTTGTTAACTCTACCAGTGTCTCCCAGTTGCTGCCATTATTCCCCAAGGAATACAGTGATTTCCCCAAGGGAACTCCCTTGTTCCCCAAGGAGCTCCTGTGCCTGCTCCTAACAGCTTGATGCCTTTACAGCACTTTTTTTTTCAGTGGAAGTAACTCGTAATTTAAAACAAAACCAGCTTTTTGAGGCAATTTCTAGTTGTTTATGGCTGTTTGTGCCCTTGGAAATCCTGTCAGGAATAAACTCTGTCTGTGTCTGCCACAGCCCAGGATGTGGGATCAGGTTATCCTCAGTGTTCCAGTAGGAAAATTTAAGGTCAGGTATTTTTAAACCTGCTTTTTCTGAAGAGGTTTTTTTTTTTTGTGGCATGTGCCTGGCAGGCAGAGCAGCAGCTGTTCCCAAATATTATCTAACATCTGGAGGAGGAGGAGCGGGAGGATGGTATCAAGGACATAAACACTGTCAAGGGAGCAGGGAAGGGTCAGCAAATCCTGATCATTCCTTTGAGGCTTTTTGGGGTACAAACCTCTTAGGATAGGAAAGAGGTGTAGAGATGCTTTTACAGAAGCTCCAGAGAGTCCTTGGAGCCTTTTCAGTGCCTAAAGGGGCTCCAAGAGATCTGGAGAGGGGCTTTGGACAAGGGATGGAGTGCCAGGACAAGGGGGAATGGCTTCAGACTGTCAGAGGGCAGAACTAGATGGAATATTGGCAAGAAATTCTTCCCTGTGAGGGTGCTGAGGCCCTGGCACAGGTAGCCCAGAGAAGCTGTGGCTGCCCCATCCCAAGGTCAGGTTGAACGGGGCTTGGAGCAGCCTGGGATAGTGGAAGGTGTCTCTGCCCATGGAGGTGGATGAGTTTTGACGTCCCTTCCAGCCCAAACCATTCTGTGATTCCATGACATTCTGTGCAGCACCCAAAGAGCCCTTTTTGAAATGCTGAGAGCCCAGTATCCGTCTGTTCCAGCCACTCGCCAGATCGAGATCCTGGAGCTGGAGGATTTGGAGAGGGAATGTCTGCTGGCGCGGATCCGGCTGACCCTGGTGGAGCACGACGTGTCGGCAGCAGCTGTGGCAGGTGAGGGGGGTTCAGCCACTCTGTCCTGCCCCAGAGGCAAACCCAGCAGGACCAAATCCAGGGACCATCAAATTCCCATCCCTACCATGAAATCCAGACACTGACTTCAGCAGGTTCTGAGATGAGCATCAAGAGAACCAGTTTTAAGTTTCCCACCTTTTTTTGGTTTTTCCAAGCTGTGGTGGCCTGCTGTTGGGGTGGGATGAGCTTCTGGGTTGGGACAGAAAAAGGCATTTTGGAAATCATGGAAGCATAGAATTCCTGAGGTTGGAAAAGACCTCCAAGATCATAAAATCCAGCCTTTTAAATAGATGAATAATTTCTTTTTCTGGACAATCCTTCTTCATGGAACGGTGTTAAAAAGTTGTCCAAGTTGTTCCTTTTTGCGGAGCAGGAAGGTACAGCTCTCCCACCTGGAGCCTTTTGGTATCACTGGTACAAGTTACACAACATGTCCACATCTTTCCCCTCTAAATGTCAGGAGGAGGTGACTTCCCAGCAAGGGATTGCAGGGAAAGGATGGAACAGCTGCTTTGAGGGCAGAGTGGTGACGCAGGGAGCTGAGTGCCACAGTTCCTGTGCTGGCAGAGCTGAGCTGATGTGTTGTTTGCTTGGATACAGACCTGTGATGAGGCTTTCCCCTCCCTAACCTCAATGATCTTGGGGATCTTTTCCCAGCCTTAACAATTCCATGATTCTAAACAAGAACAGTATTTGCCTATCACATTGTGTCCCTCTCCAGTCCCTTCTCAGTTGGTGCCCCATCAGGGACAGCTCTGTGGGTCACAGCTGCTCTGTCCAGTCCCTTCAGGGATAACTCCTGGGATGCTTTGGAGGCCGGGAAAGCCTCCAGCTATGGATTGAGGAGTTCTGCTGCAGGGTGTGGGAGGCTGTTGGCGCTCAGCTGCTGCATCTCTCAATGAGTAACACAGGGCGAGGCCCCAGTGAGTGCTCAGGGAGGCTTTGCCTGCTCTTCTCCCCTTCAGGCAGCTCCACTCCTGAGGAAACGGTGTCTCTGCTGGTCCGGGCCGGGCTCTTCGACTCGGCCATCACCCTGTGCCAAACCTTCAAGCTGCCCTTGACGCCCATCTTTGAGGGCCTCACCTTCAAGTACGTCCAGGTGCCCTCCCACCTCAGGGGACACAGGGCTGAGGGATGCAGGGGCTGAGGGGTGGAACTTGCCAAGAACCTTCTTTTCCTGCCAGTCCAGCTCCAGCTGGGCTGTTCCTTGAGAACAGTCCTGCAAGGGGTGGCTTTGGTGCACGTGGCAAGGGGCTGGGCTCTGGAGGGACCCACCTTCCCATGGCTTTTGGTCGTGCAGGTGCATCAAGCTGCAGCTGGGAGGGGAAGCGGCGCAGGCGAAGGCCTGGGACTGGCTGGCAGCAAACCAGCTCTCAGCCCTGGTCACCACCAAGGAGTCCAGGTAGGTCTGTCTCCACAGTTCGGGAAGAGGAGGATCTGGAGACAGGAGCTCTGTGGGAATCCAGGTCTTTAAAGCCCCCAAGGCCAGAACTGTGTGCCTGGGATGTGGGGAGAGCTGTGCTTCCACCCTGTCCCCACATCACCTGGAGCACACCGTGGCCTCACAGAAAGGCAGGAGCTGCTGGCACGTTTTCCAGGGGGAATTGTTTCCTTGCAGTGCCACAGATGAAGCCTGGAGGCTGCTGTCATCCTACTTGGAGCGTTACCCATCCCAGAACAGCCTGTACCATCGCTGCGTCATCAACAAGCTGCTGGCACACGGGATACCTCTGCCCAACTGGCTCATTAACAGCTACAAGGTGAGGACAGGGAGACAGCTGTCCCCAAAATCCCCAAAATTCCATCTGTCCCAGAGCTGCCGATCACCCTCACTCTGATGGACACCTGCCAGGTGCTCCGTGCCTGGTACCAAGGCTCAGAGCAGGTTCCTCTCAGCGTGGTCACATTCCCTGGCTGTTTCCCTGTCTCTGGCAGGAGGTGGATGCTGCAGAGCTGCTGCGTCTGTACCTGAACTATGATCTGCTGGAGGAGGCCGTGGATTTGGTCCTGGAGTACGTGGATGCTGTGCTGGGCAAAGGGCACCAGTACTTCGGGATCCAGGTGAGCTCACCTGCCTTTGGGATGTGGCGGGGTGCTCCTTGGGGACAAGATGTGAGGGTTCCTGTCCCTTCCAGGTCCCTCTGTCCCCGGCATCCCCCACGATGTGGCTTCCCTACACTGCCATCGACCAGCTGCTGCAGGCGCTGCGAGAGAGCAGCGCCAGCGAGAACAGCGTCGTGGTGGGTACCGAGCTCCCAAACACCGGGATGGGGGACGGGATGGGACGGGATGGGACGGGATGGGATGGGATGGGATGGGATGGGGGACAGGGTGGGATCCCTCGTGACTCCTGCCTCTCCCAGCTCTATGAGAAGCTGAACGACAGGATGGAGGACTACCAGCAGAAGGTCAGCGTGGCCACCATGGAACGCCTGTACTGCCGGCCCTAGTCTAGGTGATGTCCCCAGGAGTGTCACCATCACAGGGCTGGTTTTACCCATTGTTTTTCCATAAGGATCCAGTTCAGGGAGGTGGAGTGCCGATGGGCATGGCCCCTCACTGTCCCTTTTGCGGGCAGTGGGTGAGCAACAGAGCTGGGGCGTGTGGCCATGACACCCCCTTGCTCTCCACCTCCTCCAGACCCGGAACTGTTGGGAATTTCTTTTATTTATTCGTATGTTTTTGCATCAACTTTAATAAAATGGAAACGTTATTTGAGGTGTGCATAAGGATGTGGTGGGGAAAGCGGGGACTGTGGTACTCCTCTCCCAGGATCATCCCCACACCACCCTTGCCCTAGGGCTGGGATGTAGGGCAGGATGGAGCCTTAGGGCCCTGGGGAATGATGGAGATGTGTCCTCAATGGGTATAGCTCAAGGGAGGTTCAAGGGACGGGGGTATAGGATAATAAGGAAGAACTATAGGATTGTGCTATAGGATAGCACGGGAGCACAACCCTGGAGGGCAGCACAGGGCTGCAGGGCAGGACAGGGCTCTGGGCTGGGCGGGGGCTCTGGGATCGAGGGGCAGGTCCGTGCTCTGGGGCGGGATGGAGCCGTAGCCTCTGCTCGTCCCCATCCATCGGCAGCGCGCGCCCGCATTCCCGCTCCTGGGGGCG
The DNA here is from genome assembly GCA_034509425.1 of Eopsaltria australis. Lineage (NCBI taxonomy): Eukaryota > Metazoa > Chordata > Aves > Passeriformes > Petroicidae > Eopsaltria > Eopsaltria australis. Next base: position 126,917 of record JAVTVJ010000305.1, on the reverse strand, counting down.
TGTCCCCTCAGGCTCCGCCCCCTTTGGTGACGTCAGCGCACCGCCCCCCTGCGCACGGCGCGCGCGGCCACAGCCCTGAGGCGCAGCTGCCGCCGCCGCCGCCATGGGGAAGAAGGCGCGGGCCGCGCCCGGGCGCCGGCCCATCCTGCAGCTCTCCCCGCCCGCGCCGCGCCGCGACGAGGCAGCGGGACCCGCGGGCGAGGGGGGCGACTCGGGCTCCGAACCGGGTAAGGCGAAGAAGGCGGCTGGAAGCGGGTGGCGCTTTGTTGGCGGGGCGCGGCCTGGTGCGGCCTAGCGCGGCCTAGCGGGAGCGGGGCGCCCCGAACCGCCCTCCCCCTGAGCCCCTCGTAATTGACGCTTCTGCCCCGCAGATGAGCCCGAGACGGTGGCGGAGCCGCCCCGCAACCCGCCCAATCCGCCGCCTCCCGCTCCCGCCGCGGTCAAGGCCACAGGTAAGGGAGCGCTCTGGGATGAGACGCGGGATCACATTCCCCCTAAAAAAACTAAGGGGAGAATCTCAGCATTTAGGGGTGGAGCGGCCCCGGATGCACGATAATGATAAAAAAAGGGACAGTTCTGGTTATAAATGGGGCTTTTTGTCTTAAATTTGGGGGGGGTTGATTCTCAAATGTCATTTTTTGGGTCCTAAACAATAGTGGGGGTTGGGATGTAAAAGTGGGCTTTTGTCCTGAATTTAGACGCTTTTGATACTAAATGTGGCGGCTTGGGGGTCCTAAATGGAGGAGTTTGGTCCTTTGTGGGGTTTTTTTTGTCGTATGTGAGGGATTTTGGTCCTAAAGGTGGGGGACTATGAGGTTCTGAATAGTTTTTGGAGATGTTGAGTGTGGGTTTTTGGTTCTAAGTGTGGTGGTTTTTGTGCTAAACGTTGGGTTTTTTGTGGGACTGTGTTTGTTCCCCTCTCTGTAACCCCCTTTTTTTAACACAGGGTAATTATCCACGTTTAACTATTGCTTTTAAGGGAAGAGAGTGAACCCTTTCCTAAACAATTCACTTTGGGGCTGGAGTTGTTTCCATGTTAATTACTCTGATTGTGCTGTTATTTCCCAAGAGGCTGTTGCTCATCCTTAATGCATTTTCTCATTCTTGTACTGATTCCTGACCCTGGCACTTGTTCCGGGGCTGTTCCCCCTGGGATGACAGTGACACTGGAGGGTGGGATCAGATCCAGTGCCTTGTGGCAGCAGGAGGATTTCCCTGAGGATTTGCTCTCCCTTCTCCAGGAGGTTTGTGCCTGCTGGGTGCCTACGCCGACAGCGATGATGAGGAGGGCGAGACCCCGGAGAAGCCGGTGCGTTCCACGGATGCCAACGGCAGCAATTCCACTGACATTGACAGCACCCTGGCAAACTTCCTGGCTGTGAGTGCCGCTCCGGGAAGGGAGGGGTGTCACTAAGTGTTTGGGATTTAATGTCACGGTGGGATGCTGTTTTTCCAGGAGATCGATGCCATCACGGCCCCTCCGCAGCCTGCTGAGCCCACCGCTGCCTCCTCTTCCTCCTCTTCCTCCATTCCGCCCCCTACACCTCCCCGCCCGGAGCCCAGGGATTCAGGCACGGGCCCATCGTCGGGCACAGCCAACGGCACAGGCTCGGGGCAAGCCCCGGAGTGGCAGTACGACACCCAGTGCTCACTGGCTGGAGGTGAGCACATTCCTGTCTCCAGAGGGGGTGCTGACAAATGGGTGTCACTGGGGACAGGGGAGTGATGGGCTGTCCTTGTCCCACCTGCAGTGGGAGAGCTGGAGATGGGCGACTGGCAGGAGGTGTGGGATGAGAACACCGGCTGCTACTACTATTGGAACACCCAGAGCAACGAGGTGACCTGGGAGCTGCCGCCGTACCTGGCGACGCAGGTCCAGGGCCTGCAGCACTACCAGCACAGGTGGGCAAGACCTCCGGGATGTTGCCCTGTGGGATGTTGTCCCAATCCCGCCCTTCATTCCAGCTCCTCTTCCTCAGCAGCACCGTGGCAGGCACCAATGGCAGCTTCATAGCGACCACGGAGTCGTTCCCTCAGGAGAAGGGGACCCCGGGCAGCGCTGGCCGTGGGACCACCCTCAGCAAGCGGGAGGTGAAGAAGGTCAGTCGTGTGGGTTCTGGTTGCCATGGGACTTGCAGGCACCTCCTTGGGCTTCCTTGGAAGCAGGTAGGATGCTCTGCTCCATCTGCAGCCCTAGGAGGAGCCTGGCAGCGTGGGCTCTTTCCCTGGCAGATGCCAGAAAGCTCACACGGAGCTCATCCCACAGGAAGTGAATGAAGGAGTGCAGGCCCTCTCCAACAGTGAGGAAGAGAGGAAAGGAGTGGCGGCGGCCCTCCTGGCCCCGCTCCTGCCTGACGTGGTGAAGGAGGAAGAGGAGCGCTGGAGGAGGAAAGTGATCTGCAAAGAGGAGGTTGAGCCACCTCTGGAAGAGGAGGTGAAAGCAGAAGAGGCACCACCTGCCCCTGAAGAGCCAGAGCCCAGCAGGGATCCCCTGGAAGACACGGGGCAGGAGGATCTCTGCAGTGTGGTGCAGTCGGGGGAGAGCGCGGAGGAGGAGGAGGAGCAGGACACGCTCGAGCTGGAGATGGTGCTGGAGAGGAAAAAGGTAAGGAGAGACGTGTGTCCCAGGAAAAGGGCTGCACATGGAGCCATGGCATTGCTGGGAATAACCTGGGATGTCGTGTCTTGGCAGGCAGAGCTGCGCGCCTTGGAGGAAGGCGATGGCAGCGTTTCGGGCTCCAGCCCGCTCTCCGACGGGAGCCAGTCGGCCTCGCAGGATGTGTCCCGCAGGCTGGCCTCCAAGCGAGGCAAATGGAAACTGTTTGTGGGAGCCGCCAGCCCCGAGTCTGCCAGTCGAGGCTCCAGCAAAACGGGCCGGGAGAGCCCAGAAGCAGGAGAAGCAGGTAATTGGAAAGGCTTCCTTTGGAGGGAGGAGCAAGGGGTCTCCTTTCCCTGAAGACCCACAGAGCAGAGCCGGGAAGGGCCGTGAGGTACGTGTGCTTGGCAGGGACAGGCTGAGGGGTGGCTGTGTCACAGCCCAACCTCACTGGGATAAGCTGCTCCTCTGCCACAGTCTCTCTATCCTAATTACCCACATAAGGAGGAGAGTGCCATATTCAGTGGTTGCTTGGGAGAAGGGGCACAGATAACAGCTGGCTCACATCCCATTGCCTTCCCCAAATCCAGCCTGCGGCACACTGGGGACTGTCACCCTCCACTTCTAAAGTTCAGTTTCTGAGCTGCCTGGTACCAAATTCCAGATAGCTGAAGTGTCCCTGGAGCCATTCCACGGCCCCACACTCAGTGTGTAGGGAATGTAACTCCAGCCCTTGTGGCAAGGCAGCCCCAGTTCCTATGGGGCTGGTTCAGCTCCAGATGTCTGTGGATCTGTCAGTAATACACAACTACCCCCGGTGTTCCTGTTGGATCCCCCTGAGCTGTGCTTCCCAAAATCCACCAGCTATAGCATTTTAAGGAGTACTCTCTGCCCAGCAACTCTGGGACTCCCAGATTGTAGAGTCATGGAGTCGTTCAGGTTGGAAATGCCCTCTGAGGTCATGGAATCCAGCTGTTCCACCAGCTCTGCCAAGGCCACCACTAACCCATTTCCCCAAGTGCCACATCCACATGGCTTTTAAATTCCTCCAGGGCTGGGACTCCTGCACTGCCCTGGGCAGCTGTGCCAGGGCTGGACAGCCCTTTCCATTAAAAAATTTTTCCCAGTGTCCAACTTAAAACTCCCTGGCACAACTTAAGGCTGTTTCTTCTTTTTCTGTTTCTTGTTCCCTGGGAGCAGAGCCTGACTCCACCCTCCTCTCAGGGCATTGTGGAAATTAAGAAGGTCCCCCCTGAGTCTGCTGTTCTCTGGATGTGCCAGTCCCTTCCCAGCACAAGATTTGTGTGCCTGCAGCACAGAAAGCTGAATTAAACTGCTTTTCCAAGGAAAAATGGGTACAAAAGTGCCAGGTTGTGTCCTGCTGGAGTGGGAGTCCTGCCCCTCCCAGGGATTCTGTGGCCCTGAGGCGCCTCTGCTTCAGGCAGGGACATGAGCTGGGTGACAACTCTGGCATTAAATCCAGTGGTGTCATTTTTGCATAGGAAAATTAATGGTTTTGCCAGAGGGCTTTCCAAATAACCCTGAAGCCAGCTCTTCCCAGCAGCACCAGATTCCACCTTAACCTGGGGAACTGCAAGCTGTCACTCCAAAATAACCAGTTTAAATTGAGCATCCCACCTGCTGGAGGGTGATTTAGGGAAGGGTCCTGCCTTCCAGCACCAGAACATGCTGGGAATTGGGGTTTCTTGCCCCAGAGGGCTGTGGGATTCTGTCACAAACTTCCCTCCTTGGAATTGGTTGCTTCGACAGTGAATTAGTCATCTGGAGGCAAAACCTTCTGGTATTGGCAGCTTTTGGGGCCCTCTTCAGTCTTTGGTAATTAACTTATTTAATACCTAGCAGCTGTTATTGACAGATCATTATGACATATTTTGGGAGTTAGTTTCTTCCTGCATCCCTGATGCCTGATTTTCCAGGCCTTGTCTCATTGCTGCTTTGCACTGTAGCAGCTGCAATCCTCCCCTTCTCATGTTATCCTTCTGGAAGGATCCCCACCATCAAAACAGAGCGGTGACCATCTCTCCTGTTTAATTTCAGGCTCTTGTCACTGGCTCTGGTGGGTCCCACAGTTGCCCACATTGGCTTTGGTTCCAGGCACAGTGTCCAGCCAACTGCTGGCACTGCCCAGGTGGTAGTGGGACAAGGACTGACCTGTCCTTCTTCTCCTGCAGCCCCAAGCACAGAAGCAACTGATCCCAGCTCAGACAAAGAGGAAGACTCTGAGGAGCCCCAGGAAAAAGCAAAATCACAAGTGGCTCCAAAAATGGAAGAGGAGGAGCAGGATCTGAAGGTATGGAGAGGCAGAGGTGCATGTCTGTGAGATGAGGGATGTGATGGGTGCTCCAGCTGCCAGCAGGGACAAGGGACACGCTGGCTCCCCCAGCCATCTCTTCCCTGGGAACACCAGAGCTTTGGGCTCTGGATTTGGCCCACCTGAAGCTTTTAAAACTCAGATCCTGGTGTGGCTGCGGGAACAGCTTGTGAAGGAAGGGCCATGCAGGATTGGGACAATATCCTGCCTCCAGTAGGACTCAGCAGCAAAAGCTTGGATGAAAGGAGGGTGCGGGGGGGCAAAGACTGAGCCCTGGGTGTTGTGACAGAGAACAAGCAGTTTGATCTTGACTTTGTTTTCACCAATAACGATATTCCAGTCTCTGGCCCGGTCAGTCATCCCGTTTCCAGGCTGAAGACTCCTCGTCCGTAATCTCTCCGTTTCTTGAGGCTGACGGTACCGCTCTGCCCTTTGCCCAGCATTACCTTTAGATGCAAGCTGGGGGAGCCCTGGGGATTTCTGCAGTGTGCTGCTGATAGCTCTTCTCCTGAGCCTTGGTTTGCTCCTTTGGCTGCATGGATCAATTTCCTGATCTATAGCAGAGCACCAGGCTCTAGGGCAATATGACAGAGCAGTAGGGGAGATCTTGCCCATTTGTCCTTTAGTCCCCATATCACCTGTTACCCTGAGACCTCCTGTAGCATAAAATCTGGCTCTGGAGTAATTCTGTGACGTTGGGAAATGTTGTCACCTCCCTGTGGCAGATGGGGAATCGCCGGCTCGTGGTGGAGCTCGGGTGGAACCTGCAGGGAGAGTTGCCCATCCCTGTCCTCATTTCCCACCACTTAAATAATGTTTCTGGTGTGAAAGGGAAGGGCTTTGGTGCTGTCCTTGTGAAAAATCCCATAACAACATAAAACAACTCCTTAAAGGATTTTGAGATGTGACATTCCCAGACTGAAACTGGGCCTCCCTCAGTGCAGCATCCATTTGAGACCTGATTTTTAAATGAATTTATTTAAGTTAAAAGAATAAAAGCCTGTGGCAGGGCTGGACTCGCTGGTCCCTGTGCTGTCCCCCCTCTTTCCGGTCCCAGTGGGCGCTGTGACGGACCGTGTGGTGCTTTTCCATGCAGGATTCCCTTAGAGCTGTCGGAGGAATGCCGGCTCCCTGGGTAACCGGTACCGTTTGCTCATCGGGTTGGAATCTCTCTGGTTACAGGAGCTGCGCCGGGGCCACCGCTGCCAAGTCACCCTCTGCTCCAGGATGTTCCCTGGGCTTCTCCAGAGCCATGTTAATGTGGGAATTCATATGCCTGCCTCGATCTTCCCCTAGGGCTTGCTTGTCTGGCCCGTCCCCTGTCTGGAGACAGATGCTGCCTTGGTGGCTTTGATGGACATTCTAAGGCCTCTTCTGAGGAGTGAAGTTAAAAATAGACATTTTTAGGGCCCTCCTTAAAGCAGTGGTGATGCCGCTTGCAGACATCCCTGTTTTCCTGCTCCTAATTCCTTTCTGGCTTGTGGCTGCTTCCATGCAGTGCCCCCAGTCAGGGGGATGGACACAGGGATTCCTGTGTCCCCAGATTGGAGGTTTCACTCCCATGGGACGCTGGGGTTGAGTAGCCATGGTCGCCATGGGCTGACCTGAGTTTTGATGTAGCTGCTGCCTCTGCTCTGGTGTAAATCCAGAGCTGTTATCCCTCTCTGGTGCTTTCCAGCTAGTTCCTCTGGAAAGCGATTATTTACAGAACCTGGAATGACATCCTGGCCCATTTATCTGGGAAACATTCTTAGATATCTGCCATGGCAATGGTTCTGCTGTAACTCCAAAGTAGTGGAGCAACCTGAGCCCATGCTGTCCTTCCACATGGAGTCAAGTGCAGTCCGTGGAGGAGCTGTCACCCAGCCACCCACGCTGCCCTGTCCCTGGGGTACAGGACGTAGTGGGACTTAACAGAGGGGGTGACGGGCACACAGGGCCAGGGTGGCGCGTCCGGGTCCTGCCAGGCTGCAGGTGGTCCCAAGCGGTGTTTCCCGAGGGCCGCAGGGCTGCAGCCGCCCGATGCTGCTCCCAGAGGGCCGCTCTTGACTCTGCCCTTTCTCCTGGCAGTTTCAGATTGGAGAGCTGGCAAATACTCTGACTAGTAAATTGGAGTTCCTGGGCATCAACAGACAATCTATCTCCAACTTCCACATGTTGCTGTTGCAGACCGAGGTAACCGAGCCTTCGCCCCTTGCTCCGGCCTCGTGTTCCGGAGCGGATCGGATGCAATCCGCCGTCCGAGTGCCGGCGCTGCGTGAGCCTCGTGGCGCCTCGCCGCGCACGGCCCTCCCTTCCCCGGCGGGGGGAGAGCGTGGCTTGGCACGGAGGTGGGGTGTCCTCCTCCTGGCCCCCCGCGTCCCGTGCCAGAAGGGAGCCTCCCGATCCTCGAGTCCTGTCCCCCCCGGGGCTGCTGGCAGCCCACCTCACCGGCTTCCCCCGATTCTTGCCCTCTAGACCCGCATTGCAGACTGGCGAGAAGGTGCTCTCAATGGAAACTACCTCAAACGCAAACTCCAAGACGCAGCCGAACAGCTTAAACAATACGAAATAAACGCCACCCCTAAAGGCTGGTCCTGCCACTGGGACAGGTACGCGCTCTCCTCCTTTCTCACCTTTCATCTCTGACATCTCAGACATGATTTGTGACCATCAACCACCCGACGATGCTGGCGCCGTCCCTCTGGCAGACTGAGAGCGGCTTCTGTTAGTGCTGGGCAGGCAGAGAAACGTCCAGCACTCGCAGAGTTTGGGCTGGCCAACCAAACTGGAGGATGCAAATGGAGTGCCCAGTGCTTTGCGACGGAGCTGATTCCCTGATGGACAGAGCTGGTTGTCCCTCTCGCGAGTGTCCAGCGCTGTGGAGGGCGGGCCTGGGGGGTCGCGCATGCGAGAGCTCTGTGAACTTTGCAGGATCTCTGGATCAACTCTTCTGACCAACAGCTCTTCCAAAGGACAAACTTCAGCTCACCGACGGAATGAAGAACAAGATTTCTGTCTCCTACCAGCAGGTCAGACCCAAACATTTCTTTGTCTATTTGGCTTTCTTGATTAATTTTCCTTTGTTTGAAATCTTTGCTCTTTTGTTTTTCAGCTCCCAGATCCGCTCCCTCTCTCTAGCATTCACTGTGTGTTTGACACCAAGAGTATCATAAAAAACTCTGCGCACCATGGGGTAGGGGGGCAGCCGCTTCCCTCCATTGGGCTGTTCCCTGGTGCCTCTTCTCGAAGGGCGGCTTTCGGCCAAGGCCGTGCTGAAAGTCCCGATGTTAGCGAGACGTCGCCGGCGTTCCCGGCCCTCCCCTCCGTGGGAGTGGGGGGCTCAGGGCGACGTTCCCGCAGCCAGCGATAGCAAATAGCTTTGAGCGAGTCGGCTCGGGCCTCTCCTGCCTCTGTCCTCAAAGTTGTTTGTTGCGTGTGGGAGAGCGGCAGCCCTGCTGCACGAGGGTCTCCCCTGCGAGAGCGCACTGCTGTCGTGGGCAGGCCCGCCTCGGAGTGTCGGGGGCGGAGAAGAGAAGCTGAAGCCTCCTTCTCTTTCTTCTGATCTAGGGAGCATAGACGCTATTTCTATGTTAACGAGCGCTCGGGAGAGTCGCAATGGGAGTTCCCTGATGGGGAGGACGAAGAGGAGGGACAGCGAAGCGCCGACAGAAAACCCGATGGTCCTCCAAAGCCACCTCCCAAAGACAAAGGAGAGCAGGCCGAGGAGCCCGCCGAGCGCTCTGCAGGTACGCCTCGCTGGCACTGAGGGCTCCTGGTCCCAGAGCAGGGGGTGGGGGGCAGGCCAGTCCATGGTGGCAGTGCCTCCAGGCGGGACCAAGGGCAGGAGCAGGCAGCACAGATCATAGGCCGGTTGTTGAAGCCCTTGTCAATGTGTATTCTTCAGGCTCCCTTTGTAAAGAATCCTTCTCAGGTCAAGCTCCTGCTACGTCTCTCATGCCGCTCACTCCATTTTGGACTATGCTTCAGTCCTCCGTCCCCGTCCTCCAACCTCCCTTGCCTTTGGAAATGCCTCCGCCGCCTCCGCCCCCTCCCGACTCGCCCCCACCACCTCCACCGCCGCCCCCACCGCCTGGAGAAGATGGGGAAATCCAGGAAGTGGAGATGGAAGATGAGGGGGGCGAGGAGCCGCCTGCCCCAGGAACAGAGGAAGATGCTCCCCTGAAGTCCTTGGTGCGCCCTGCTGCCAGCAGCAGCCAGGTGAGCAGTGAGGCCAGGGCTCCACTGATTCCAGAGCATGAGAATCTGGGAAGTGGGTGCGTAATGGTGTTTCTGGCTCAGCATTGACCTCGGCACTCTCTTCCAGGCCACCGTTGATCCAAGCCCAGCCCCACTCCTCTCGGCCAAGCCACAGAAGAGGAAAGCAGTGGAGATGAGCCCAGGGCTGATGCAGCGCACGGCCACCATTGGCAGCTGCCCTGTCATCTACAGCCAGCCTCTGATGGCCACGGGCAAGTACCAGCCATCAGCCGTGCCCTTGGCCTCCCTGAGGCCACGCCAGCGCCTCCAGAGCGAGATCCAGGGACACCCCAACCTCCGCATGGCTCCGGGCCACGCTGGCCCTCAGCCCACGGCAATGGGGCTGCAGTCTGGCTACCTGGGTGTGACGGGACCTGCCGCACCTTCCATGATGGGATACTCGGAGTGTGCCACGCCCGTCAGCCTGGCCACCACAGCCACTGCGCAGCCAGCAGCAGCACGGGGAGCCCTGCCCGCTACAGGCACTGCGGCTGAGCAGCCTCCACCCCCACCACCCCCACAGACACCCCCACCGCCCACCCCCAAGGCACCACCGCCACCAGAGAAGGAGAAGCCAAAGAAGGGGCGCAAGGACAAGGTAGGCCGGGTGGGTGGTCCCTCACCAGCACCGTTCCTTCCCTCCTCCCTTTCCAGCCACACTCACCACTTATTTTTGTGGCACAGGGCAAGAAGGGCAAGACGAAGATGCCATCACTGGTGAAGAAGTGGCAGAGTATCCAGCGGGAGCTGGATGAGGAGGAGAATTCCAGCTCCAGCGAGGAGGACCGGGAGACCACAGCCCAGCGGCGCATTGAGGAGTGGAAGCAGCAGCAGCTGATGAGGTACAGACCCCTGGGGCTGGCACCAAGACATTTCCTTGTCCATTGTAAAGGTGGGGGATCCATGGAAGGGCCAGCTGGGTGCTGACATCCCTCTTTATCCCTGCAGTGGCATGGCCGAGAGGAATGCCAACTTCGAGGCACTGCCAGAGGACTGGCGCTCACGGCTGAAGCGGAGGAAAACGGCCTCAAGCACATGAGGCACATGGGGCTGTGCCCAGCTCTTGGGGTTTTTTTGTTTTTTGTTTTTTGGTTTTTTTTACAGATGTACAGTTCCTTTGACCATTGTCCAATAAATAGTGGCAGTTTGGGAAGTGCTGTGTCACTGATTCTGCTGAGGACAGGTGGTAGATGGGGTTGGGGAGCACAACAGACCCCTGTAATCCACGCATGTGGATTGCGGAGGGCAGGAAGGCTCTGCAGAGGAAACTGGATGGACTGGATTGAGGGGCTGAGGTGGCACTGCTGGGCCACCTGCAGCCCTGGAGACAGATCTGGACCCCTCATGGCAAGAGAGGGGCTGTCCAAAGAAGGGAATGGAGCGGGGGAAGGGTCTGAAGCACCAGGAAGAGCTGGGGGGCTCAGCCTGGAGAAAAGGAGGCTCAGGGGGGACCCTCTGGCTCTGCACAACTCCCTGACAGGAGGGTGTAGCGGGGGGATGTGTCAGGCTCTGGTGCCAGGGAACAAGGGATGGGACAAGAGAAAACAGCCTCAAGCTCTGCCAGGGGAAGTTGAGGTTGCACATGAGGAGGAATTCCTTCATGGAAGGTGGTGTCTGGCATCTGAAAGGGCTGCTCAGGAACGTGGTGGAGTTCCCAGCCCTGGAGGTGTCCAAGGAACAGCTGGACATGGCTCTGGTCTGGGTGACAAGGTGGGGACTGGTCACAGGTTGGGCTCGATGATCCTGGAGGTCTTTTCCAACCATAATGATTCTGTGAAATCCCTCTGGCTCCTTTCCCAGCTCTGCTCCAGGACCGCCCCATTCCTCCCTGTAGCTCAGCAACCACATCCCAGCCCAGCCCTGGCACTGCCACTGCTGTTCCGGGTCTCCCGGAGCTCTCTCAGCCATGGAGCCCACGGGGCGCCGCGCTGCCCAGAGAGGGGAGGGCGCTCTGGGGGGGTTTGGTGGGGGACAGGTCCTGAAGCCCTATGACAGCTTCATCCGCACCCACCTGCGCTTCTATGGCTACTTCCAAGGTGAGCCCTGGCCGCGGTGGGGTGTCCCCTTCTGTTCCTGGGCCGTGTCCCCTCCTGCCCCTGGCTGCAGCGCTGTTCTCCCCAAGATGAGAAGACGGGCAGGGAAGAGACTGCCATGTCCCTGGGGGACCCCTCCGGCCCTGGCTGGCGGCGAGGTCCTGGGCACAAGCCAAACTGTGAGTGAGACCCTGCAGGCCCTCACAGCCTCCCAGCACAGAAAGTGTGGTGGGAGGGCCTCTCCCTGGCACTGCCTTGGTTTTGGGGGAAGCCCCTACCCCAAGCACACTGGGGCCCTTCCCCATGCTCTTGCAGCCCCCAGGGTGGTGGAGCACACCTCCCACCAGGGCAGGCTGGCCACCTCAACACAGCCCTGGAGGTCCCCAGGAGGACCACAGGCTCTGTTCTCCCTCTCCCCTCCCCGCTGGCCCGTGGAGTGTGAAGTCATCCCAGAGACGATTGAGCACATCGGTGAGGGGATGCTCCCGCTGTCCCCCCGCCTCACCCCTGTGCCAGATCACTGCTGTGCCTATGACATTTATCTCTGTGTGCCCCCCTCTCCCAGAGTGGGTCCCCCCTGAACCGGAGCCCTACTGCCCACCCATGGGCCTGGAGCAGGCCCTGTACGCCCTTGGCGAGGAGCAGGGCACCGTCGTCTACCACTCCAGCCCAGGTACTGGAGCATGGGCAGCACTGCGGGGCACCTCTGCTCTCCCCAAACCCCCACCACTGTCCCTGCTCCCCCCACAGCGCTCCAAGGCTCCTGCTTTACCCGTGCTCGAGTCGGGGGGGCCCCAGGGCCTCTCTCCTCACCAGCAGCCCCCTTGGAGGGTCCCCAGGACACCACGCTGCTCTTCGAGTCCCGCTTTGAGAGCGGAAACCTCCAGAAGGCCATCAAGGTGTAAGAGAGAGGTGGGAAGGCACGGGATCTCTCGTGTCAGGCCCGGATCTGGAGCGCAGCCCTTCCCTCCACACAGGGGTCCCTACGAGTACGTGCTGACTCTGAGGCCAGACCTGTACACAGCCAAGCACACCCAGTGGTTCTACTTCCGTGTCCAAAACACGCGGCGGGGGCCGCTCTACCGCTTCACCATCGCCAACATGGCCAAGCCCAAGAGCCTCTACAGCCAGGGCCTGCAGCCACTGCTCTACTCCCAGCGGGATGCCCAGAGCCGCGGCATTGGCTGGCGCCGGGTCGGGACCAACATCTGCTACTACCGTGGCAGTGCGGGGGAGCCGCCGGTGTTCCGGCTCAGCTGGACGGTGCGCTTCCCCCACGACGGTGACACGTGCTTCTTCGCCACCTGCTACCCCTACACCTACTCGGACCTGCAGCATTACCTGCGTGAGCTGGCGGCCGACCCGGCGCGCTCGCAGTACTGCACGGTGCAGGCGCTGTGCCGCAGCCTGGCCGGCAACACCGTGTACCTGCTGACCATCACCAGCCCCGGCGGCGCGGCTGGCAAGCGGGTGGTGGTGGCGAGCGCCCGCGTGCACCCCGGCGAGAGCGGCGGCTCCTGGGCCATGAGGGGATTCCTTGATTTCCTGCTGAGTGCCCATGCGGACGCGCAGCTCCTGCGCCGCCTCTTTGTCTTCAAGGTGGTGCCGATGCTCAACCCCGATGGGGTGGTGGTGGGCAACTCCCGCTGCTCCCTGGCTGGACAGGATCCCAACAGGGCCTACGGGACGGCGCTTCCTGGCTCCTTCCCCAGCGTGTGGCACCTGCGGGCCATGGTTCAGAAGTGAGGCGGGCACGGGGAGCCAGCGGGATGGGGCCGCTCATGTGGCAGTGCTGGTGGCTGTATCCTGGTTCATGCAGGGTGCTGGCGGAGCGGGAGGTGGTGCTGTACTGCGACTTCCACGGGCACAGCCGGAAGAACAACGTCTTCATGTACGGCTGCGATGGCAGCAGGGATGGCGCCGGGACGCGGCTGCGCCAGCGCGTGTTCCCCCTGATGCTGAGCAAAAACAGCCCCGACAAGGTGGGACATGGATGCCTCAGAGCCACGTGCTGCGGTGACAGCGGGAACGCAGCCACTGTGCCGCTTCCCGAGCTGTCCCTGTAGGGTTGGGACCCTGCCGACCCTGGGCCCCCCCAGTTCTCTTTTTCCAGCTGCAAGTTCCAGGTGCAGAAGAGCAAAGAGGGGACGGGCCGGGTCTCCATGTGGCGCCTGGGTGTCTCCCACAGCTACACCCTAGAGGTGGCTTTCAGTGGCTCCACGCTGGGTGAGGGGCTGCCACGGCCACGGGGACGGTGCCAGGGGGGTGGTCCTGGGTTGGGGAGCTGCCCTTGTTTCCTTTCCCCTGTCCCCTCCAGGTGGGAGGAGCTCCCACTTCAGCGTGGAGGACCTCAAGTCTCTGGGCCACCTCCTCTGTGACAGCCTGCTTGACTTCTGCGACCCCGCGCCTGCCAAGGTGGGCTTGGACCTGGCCCGGGGTGTCCCGGGGCCGTGGGGCCGCAGTGACACCGTGACACTGGCGCTGTCCCGCAGCTCCAGCAGTGCCTGGCGGAGGCGGATGCGCTGCTGCAGCGGAAGATGGGTCATGAGCCGGGCTCTGGAGGCAGCTGGAGCGATGTGTCCCCCTCAGAGCTTGAGTCCAGGTATGTCACCCCCTGCCACCCCGTGTCACCCCGTGGTGCCATGGGGGGCTGCAGGCGGTCCTTTCCCCCTGCAGCACCAGTGGCTCCGACAGCTCCATGTCTGATGGGATCCCAGATGACTTCCACAGCCCCAGCCGGACGGTGAGTCCCACCGATTCTGAGGTGGGAGGGTTGCAGAGGCAGGGTGGAACAAGGTGACAGAGGGTGCGGATGTCCCAGTGCCACTGCACCACCTTGCACAGACGGAGCCACGCAGGAGGAAGCGGCTGCAGAGACGGAGAGCAAGGACAGGCCGGAGCCACACCAGCATTCGGGTGAGCCTGGAGCCACCACATCCATCCGGGCCCCGAGGGGACAGTCCTGCAGGGACGCCTGTGCCCAGTGCTGTCCCACCCCTCAGGTGGGTCTGACCCCTCTCCTGTGCCCCCCAGGCTGGGACCCGCAGGCATCCAGTTCTTCCTGGTGTCCAGAGCAGAGGCGTCAGTGCAGGAGAGAAGCCCAGAGCCACTCCCAGTGTCACCTTTCCCAGGACAGCTGGAGCAGGGAATGGCCACTGTGCCATCACGAGAGAGGTGCCTGGAGCTGACTCTGGAGTGGCCCTTCCCAGGGCACCTGAAGCGGGGAATGGCCGCTGTGCCACCGTGGGAAGGCGTCAGCTGGACAGTGGCACAAGTGCTGTGACACTCTGCAAGCCACCACTGCGCCCCTGCCACCGTGATGCCACGAGTGACTCCCGGGATCCAGCCATGGGAGCCAACCCGAGGCCATCCTGGCAGCGGGGAGGACACAGGGCCGGGGACAGGGCACGTACCTGCCCTGTCCCTGCAGTGGCCTCACGCTGCTGCGCCTGTGCTCGGCAGTAAAGACGCTGCCACCTCCATGTCCCTGCCTGGTGCTGCCTGTTCTCATTGTGATGTCCCCTCGGGAGTCCCCTTGTCGCCCAGCCCCACCGGAGTCTGCTGGCACCCAGCCCCGGGCCACCATGGTGTCGCGCTATGCCTGTGGTGTTACCCTGGGCCCTGCCACCAGGGTGTGACCTCTGCTGCCTGGTGTCACCTCAGCCCTGCCACCAGGGTGTCACCTCTACTGCCTCGTGTCACCTTGGGCTCAGGGATGCCCTGTCACTTTAGCTCTGCCATCCTCGTGTCTCCTCAGCCCTGTCCCCACGGTGTCCCCTCAGGCCCCGCGGGTGCCGCCGGTCCCGCAGGCCCCGTTGCCATGGCAACGCCCCCGCGGCGCCACCGGCCGTTTCCATGGCAGCCGCTGCACGCACAGGGCGCCCCCCAGCGGCCGGAAGTGCGTCACGGCAGCGCCGGAATTAGCGGTGAGGCGGAAGCGGAAGCGGCGGCGGCCGTGGCCGTGTCCTTCTGTGCCGTGACGCCGGGGCGGCACCATGGCGGACGCGGCTTCGCAGGTGCTGCTGGGCTCGGGGCTCACCGTGCTCTCGCAGCCGCTCATGTACGTGAAGGTGCTGGTGCAGGTAAGGGCGGGGATGGCGGGGTTGGGGGGCGGGTACCGGGCTCGGTACCGGCCGCGCGGGGGTACAGCCTGCCCGTCGCCGCTGCAGGTGGGCTACGAGCCGCTGCCGCCCACCCTGGGCAGGAACATCTTCGGCCGCCAGGTATACCAGCTGCCCGGCCTCTTCTCTTACGGTGAGTCCGCCCCGGTGGGGCCGCCCCGGCGCCGTCCCGGTGCCGCCGTGGGGTCCCCCCGGGGCTGACGGTCCCCGCTGTCCCCAGCCAAGCACATCGTCAAGGTGGACGGGAGAGCGGGACTCTTCAAAGGCCTCGCCCCCCGCCTGTGCTCCAGCGCCATCGGCACCGTAGTGCACAGCAAAGTGCTGCAGGTACCGGCACGGGCGGGGCGCCGCGCCCGGGGCGCTGCGGGAGCCGGCGGTTCTGCCGCCGGGACACGGGGCACCGGGAGCCCCTGGCTCCCCGCGCAGCGCTCACCCTGCGCTGACCCTGCCTTTTGCCCCACAGCGGTACCAGGAGGCCGAGCAGGCTGAGGTGGGTGCAGAGGTGCTTCCCACGGGGAATCCATCCTCAGCTTCCCTTCCCTCTCGGATCCTACATCCCTGTCTTCTCCTTTCTCCCTCTTTCCATTTCTCTGTTCTTCTGTTTCTCCCTTCTTTCTCTCCTTTTCCTTTCCTTCCTCCCCATCTCTCTCCTCTCTTTTCTTCATTCTCTCCTCTCCATCTTCCCTTCTCCGTTCCTTCCCTCCTTCTTTTTCCCTTTTTTTCCCTCCTTGCCTTTCCTACTCCTTCCCTCCT
Organism: Eopsaltria australis; assembly: GCA_034509425.1. Classification (NCBI taxonomy): domain Eukaryota; kingdom Metazoa; phylum Chordata; class Aves; order Passeriformes; family Petroicidae; genus Eopsaltria; species Eopsaltria australis. Next base: position 110,843 of record JAVTVJ010000305.1, on the reverse strand, counting down.
TTCCCTCTCCCTCCTCCCCATTCCCCCGGGCCTTGGACAGCCCCAGCCCTGCACCCAGAGCTTCTGTCCCCACCCTGGGGACAACATCCCCTCTCTGGGCCACTGTTCCCACCTAACTCCTCCTTCCCCCTCCAGCCTGGAACCAGCAAGAAGGAGCCGGTGTCCTCTCTGGAGCAGGTGCTCAAGGAGGTGAGGAGGAGGAGGAGGAAGGCACTGGGCTGTCACATCCCTGTCCCCTCCTGGTGACGCTCTGTTTGTTCCCAGACCTCCCGGGAGATGGTCGCCCGCTCCGCCGCCACCCTCATCACCCACCCCTTCCACGGTAGGTGCCCCCCATCCCAGGGGCCCGGGGGGGCAGTGCCAGGTGCCCCCTGTGCCCCTCCCTTGTCACTCCCCTGTCACTCCCGTGTCACCCCCTGTCCCCACAGTGATCACCCTGCGCTGCATGGTGCAGTTCATCGGCCGTGAGACCAAGTACAGGTATGGCCTGGGGGCTCTGGGTGCTCCAGGGAGGGGTTTTGGGATGCTGAGATCCCCCTGACATTATCCCTTCCTCTTCCTCCCCATCCCAGCGGGACACTAAGCGCCTTCGCCACAATCTACCGGGAAGAGGGAATCCTGGGATTCTTCGCGTGAGTGCCGGGGGTGACATCGGTGGAAAGGTCCCAAACCCTTCCTGGGAGTGTCTTGGATCCCTCCAGCAGCTCTGGGTCATTCACCTGAGCATCCTGGCTGCTGTGGGAGCAGCCACCCCCTGTCCCAACCCAGCTGTTCCCAGCTTCCTGTGCAGCTGGATCCCAACCCTCTGACATTCCCGGTGTTCCTTCCCTTGCAGCGGCCTCATCCCGCGGCTCCTCGGGGACATCCTGTCCCTGTGGCTGTGCAACATGCTGGCCTACCTCATCAACACATACGCTCTGGAGAACGGGGTAAACTCTGGGGTCTGGGGTGCTGGGGGCTGACAGGAGGCAGCTCCAGGGCTGTTCCGGGAGCCAGCACCCCCTTTTGGGAGGGTTCAGGTGCTGCCACTCCTCCCTCAGGTCTCCACCATGACCGAGATGAAGAGCTACTCCCAGGCGGTCACTGGGGTGAGTACAGCCACGGGCAGGAAGTGGATCCTTTCCCTGGGGAGTGGTGTGTGCTCCCAGGATCCTGCAGCTGCCAGGGTGGGGATGGATCCAGGCTGGCATCAGCCCACAGGCCAAGGGATGCTCCGTGGAGGACACGTGTGACCCTGTGGAGGTGGCAGGAGCGGGCTCCCTCCCCGGGGTGAAACTCCCAGGGGTTCTCCCTGTGTGGAGGGAAGAGGGAGCATCCCACCAATGCCTGCTTTCCCTGCAGTTCTTTGCCAGCATGCTGACCTACCCCTTCGTCCTGGTGTCCAACCTGATGGCCGTCAACAACTGCGGGTGAGTCCCTAACCCCACTGCGTCCCTGTGCCCTGGATCAGCTCCTGGAACCACTTTTCCGAAATTCCCAGGTGGAAAAGATGCTTCTAGTGCTCCACAGGGTTGATCCCTCCTTGGTTGAAGTGGGAAAGGATCGTTTTGGGGTTCAACCCGCTGTGGAGCCGTGGAGAGAAGGGGTCCCACCTCCCCAGGTGGGAATGATTCCCTGTGGGAATAATTCCCAGGGTGTCTTTCCTGCTTTCCCCAGGTTGGCTGGGGGTCTCCTTCCCTATGCACCCACCTACTCCTCCTGGCTGGATTGCTGGAGCCAGCTGCACAGGGAGGTAAGTGCTGGAGCTGGGATGCACTGGGATACACCAGGGCATGGAGAGGGCCCGGGTGGGAGCCCCATGGGGTTTGGAGAGGCCACCCTGGCCCTCGTGTGGCTCCTCCATGGTCGTTTTCCCTTTCCAGGGCAACATGAGCCGAGGGAACAGCCTGTTCTTCCGCAAGGTTCCAGCAGGGAAGCGATACGTGTGGGAGGAGCGGAGGTTCCGCTGATTCCAGAGATGGGGAGTGGGATTGTGGAGCCAGTGCAGGGCTCTTGGAAGCAAAGAATCATGGAGAGTGATGATTTCTATACAGTTTTTTAAAAATCATTTCCTGCTGAGAGCTGAAGGTGCAGGTGTGAGAGTCTCTGTCCATGGGGGTTCCTGGGGAAGAGGGGCTGGCCGGTCATCAGCATTCCCTGATTTATCCAGGAGCCTTTTCCCAATTGCGGGCACTCTTGAGGCTGTTTCCACAGGGGGAATTCCCCTCACAACCCCAGGGGGCACCAGGCTGGTGACAGGGAGGGCTGGTGGCACGTGGGAGCTGTCGGAAGTGGGGGGAATGCATGCCTGGAAGGGATTGTTGGACACCTGGAAGGGGCTGTGCACATCTGGAATGGGCTGTGCACATCTGGAAGGGGTTGTTGCACACCTGGGAAGGGTTTTACACACCTGGAAGGGGTTGTTGGATACCTGGGAGGGGTTGGACACGTGGAAGGGACTGTGCACATCTGGAAGGGGCTGTGCACATCTGGCAGGGCCCTTGCAAGGTGCATGGAGGGGGCAGAGGTGAGCATTGCACACCTGGCCAGAGGTCTGCACACACGGGGGTGTGGAGCTGGGAGGTTGGGTCACACAGCTGGTGGGGGCTGTCACATACCAGCAAGAGGGGTTATTGCACACCTGGTGGGGTTATTGCACACCTGGCGGGGTTATTGCACACCTGGTGGGGTTATTGCACACCTGGCAGGGTTATTGCACACCTGGCAGGGTTATTGCACATCTGGTGGGGTTATTGCACACCTGGCAGGGGCTGCTGCACAGCTGGAGCAGGACTCGCACACCTGGCAGGGACGTTGCAAGGGTGGGACGTGGGTCGCACACCTGGCGGCGGCTGTCGCACACCGGGCGGGGCACGGCCAAGCCGGCGAGTGGTGTCAGAGCCGGCGGGTGGTGTCAGAGCCGGCGGGTGGTGTCAGAGCCGGCGGGGGCCGTTCCGCCCCGGCGGAGGCGGACGCACCCTCGGGACAGGAGAGCCGAGGCGGGGGCGGGCTCGGTGCGGGGGGCGGTGCCGGTCCCTCCTCCCTCGCCGCGCTGCCCGCCCCGTACCGGCGCCATGGCGGGCCCGGGCGGTGCCGGCGGTGCCGGGGACGCCGGGGATGTGCTGAGCGGCAGCAGCGAGCGGCGGTGCCGGGCACGGCTGGCGGCGGCGGGCGCGGGGGGCGCGGCGGCGGCGGCCGCGGTGCTGGTGCCGCTGTGCTCGGTGCGCGGCCGCCCCGCGCTGCTCTTCACGCTCCGCTCCCGCCGCCTCGCCGGCCCCCACAGCGGCGACGTCAGGTACCGGCGGGGGGAGCGGGCACCGGGGCCGGGCCGGCCCTGACCCCTCCCGATCCCTCCCGCAGCTTCCCCGGCGGGCGGCGGGACCCGGCGGACGGGGACGCGGTGGCCACGGCTCTGCGGGAGACGCGGGAGGAGCTGGGGCTGGCGGTGGCAGCCACCAGCGTCTGGGGACAGCTGCGGACGCTGCCCGACCGGGTACCGGGGGTCGGCGGGGCTTGGAGGCGTGGGGAGGAGGGCGTGTGGGGACAAGGACAAAAGGGCAGAGGACAAGGACACAGGGATGGGTTCAAGGTGACAGGGAAGGCGGCAGGGTCATTCGTGGGTGACAGGGGCAAGGCAGCAGGGTCATGAGTGACAGGTTGAGGTGACGGGGACAAGGGTTCTGGTGTGATGGGTTTGGGGTGATGGGCACAGGTGACAGGGGTTTGGGTGACAGGAACAAGGCCGCAGGAGCACAGAGAAGGGGTTCAGTTGACAGAAACAAAGCAGTAGGGACAAAGGTGACAGTGCCAGTATTGTGAGTGACAGGGACAAGGCAGCAGGAAGATGGGTGACAGGGTGCAGGTGACAGGGGTCCAGGGGGTAGGGACACAGGTGAGAAGAGTTGTGGGTGGCAGGGGGTCAGAATGACAAGGACAAGGCAGCAGGGTCATGGGTGACAGGGATTCAGGGGGACAGGGACAGTGGTGAGAGGTGTTACAGGTGATTGGGGATTCTGGGTGACAGGGACACAGCTGATGGGTTACAGGTGACAGGGACAGTCAGCAGGCACATGGGTGGCAAGAGTTCTGGGGAATCAAGGTGACAGGACACAAAGGAGTGGCACTGGTGAGGGGGCTGACACACATGCTGGGTGCAGGGGGGTCAAGGCACAGGGGTGGCACTTTGGGGAGGGGGTGTCACCCCGCCCCTTGCTGACACACCTTCCAGCAGGGAATGACCGTGGCTCCCGTTGTGGCCAACCTGGGGCCGCTGGAGGCCCTGACGCTGAACCCCAACCCTGACGAGGTGAGTGACTCCTCCCCAGGCCTGCTCCCCTCCCCGTGGCAGCCAGTCCTGGTGACTGTGGCGTGTGCTCACAGGTGGAGGAGGTGTTCACCCTGCCCCTGGCTCACCTGCTCCGCGAGGAGAACCAGGGCTACACTCACTTCCGCACGGCCAGCGGCTACAGCTACACCTTGCCCGTGTTCCTCAACGGCCCCCACAAGGTGTGGGGGCTCACGGCCATCGTCACCGAGCTGACCCTGGAGCTGCTGGTGCCCGGCCGCTACCGCAGGAAGACCCACGTGCCGCCCCGGAAAGCCCCGGCCTGAGCGGGGAGGGGCAGGCGGCGCCTGCGGGGTCCCCGTGCCTTGGCTCTCCACCGGGCACGGGGGCAATGGCTCCGAGCCCAGCGCTGATGTCGCACACTGTGATTCAGTAAAAGCCATGTTTGGAACTGCCCCGGGCTCCGAGTTGTGGAGTGTGGCCAGGACAGCTGTCCCCTGGCACGGGCACAGGAGGAGGAGGAGTCCTGGTGCGACAGCAGTGGGGACAGGGAGTGTGGGGTCCCCAAGGAGGGGACTGTGTCTGTTAATACCCTACAGCCATCGCTTCTGCCCCACCCCAGTCCCACAGAGGAGCTGTGGAGCCTCATGGAAATCCAGGATCTCCCCTCTGGGGTATCCAGGCCCCAACTGTGGATGGATCCCACGATCCCTGAGGATCTCCTGCTCCAGGGGAGGCAGGACCCAGAGGCTGTCTGCCCTGTCAGTCCCTTCCCACCATTTTATGTCCACATCAGGGCCTGGGAGCACAGCAGCATTTATTGAGGACCCTCTGAGTGCTGCCAGCACCCCAGAAACCCCTCCCAAGCAGGAGAAGGGAGGCGTGGTGGTGAGTCCTTACGCCGACGCTGCTCGGCCTTTGGCCTCGTTGTAGCGCCGCATCCTCTCCTCCAGCTCGGGGCGGAAGTGGCGGATGAGGCCCTGCATGGAGCAGAGGAGCTGGTTACTGGGGTGGGGGAAGGCTGCTGGCCCCCCCAGGTGCCCCGAGGCCCTCACCTGCACGGGCCAGGCCGCACCATCGCCCAGGGCACAGATGGTGTGTCCCTCGATCTGCTTGCTGATCTCCCAGAGCGCGTCGATCTCGGCGGCCTGCGCGTCGCCCCGCACGAACCGCGCCATCACCTTGTTCATCCAGTCCACGCCTGTGGGATGGGAATTAGGATGGGGATGGGTCCCTGCAGTGCCCCCAGCCCGCAGCCCCTCACCCACGGCCCCCTGCTCACCCTCCCGGCACGGGGTGCACTGCCCGCAGCTCTCATGCTTGTAGAACTCGATCAGGCGTGCGATGGCTTTGACGATGTCGGTCTGGGAAGAGAGCGAGGGCGGGGAAGGTGAGGGTCCCACTGTGGCTGGGGGAGCTGGGGGGCCCCATCCCATCCCATCCCTCACCGATTTATCCATGACGATGACAGCGGCCGTGCCCAGCCCGCTCTGCGCCTGCACCAGGGAATCGAAGTCCATCAGCACCGTCTCACACACGGACTTGGGCAGCAGCGGCGTGGAGGAGCCGCCCGGGATCACGGCCAGCAGGTTGTCCCAGCCCCCACGGACACCTCCTGCAGAGAGGGGGGTCAGGACAGGCAGCTCCAGCCCCGCTCCATCCCGGCCCAGCCGCGGCACTCACCGGCGTGTTTCTCAATGAGCTCCTTCAGCGGCACCGACATCTCCTCCTCCACCGTGCAGGGCGTGTTGACGTGCCCCGAGATGTTGAAGAGCTTGGTGCCGGAATTGCGCTCCCGGCCGAAGCTGGCGAACCAGGCCCCGCCGCGCCGGCAGATGGTGGGGGCCACCGACACCGTCTCCACGTTGGCCACCGTGGTGGGGCAGCCAAACACACCTGGGAAAACACCGGGAGAAAATCCCTTCCTGTGAGGCCCAGAGGAGCTGTGGCTGCCCCATCCCTGGAAGTGTCCAAGGGCTTGGAGCAACCTGGGATAGTGGCACGTGGCCCATGGAAGTGGGGTGGAATGAGATGGACTTTTCACATCCCTTCCAACCCACACCATTCCACAAAACAGCGGGAGCCCTCAATGGGCGTGGTGTTGTCCTTGTAGCAGGACAGTGTCCCGGGGACAGTTCGTGTTTGGGAATTTGGGACAGAGCTGCAGGGCCGTACCCACGTCAGCGGGGAATGGGGGCTTGAGGCGGGGCTTCCCCTGCTTGCCCTCGATGGACTCGATGAGCGCCGTCTCCTCCCCGCAGATGTAGGCGCCGGCACCGCGCACCACGAACACATCGAAGGCGTAACCCGACCCGCAGGCATCGCCGCCCAGCAGCCCGGCCTCGTACGCCTCCCGGATGGCCACCTGCAGAGGGACGGTGAGCCCGGGAGCGCCTCAGGGGCTGCGGGGCGGCTGTGGGGCGCTCCCCGCTTACCTGCAGGTTGGAGGCCTCGTTGTAGAACTCCCCGCGGATGTAGATGTAGGCGGCGCGGGCGCCCATGGCCCGCCCGGCCACCAGGCAGCCCTCCAGCAGCTTGTGCGGGTCGTGCCGCATGATCTCCCGGTCCTTGCAGGTGCCCGGCTCGCCCTCGTCCGCGTTCACCACCAGGTACTTGGGTCTGCGGGCAGCTCAGGTCAGCGGGGGCTCCCCGCGGGGCGCGGCCGCGGTGGCGGAGCTGCGGCCGGTGCCGGTCTCACCTCCCGTCCGGGGGCTTGTTCATGAAGCTCCACTTGAGCCCGGTGGGGAAGCCGGCGCCGCCGCGGCCCCGCAGCCCCGAGGTCTTGATCTCGCCGAGGATCCAGTCCACGCCCTTGAGCAGGATCTCCTTCGTCTTGTACCAATCGCCGCGGCGCAGCGCGCCCTGCAGCCTGCGGGCAGCGGCACGCTGGCACCGGGCACCGGGCACCCCCCGCGCCGCCGGTGCCGCTACTCACCGCCACTCGTGCCGCCCGTAGAGGTTGGTGAAGATCCGGTCCTCATCCCGCAGCGACCCGAACTGCGTCTTCTTGGGCGCCGTCTGCGGGGACACACGGATTCAGCACCGGCAGCACCGGGAACCATCCCGCGCGGCGGCGGCGGCGCTGCCCGCCCCGTCCCCGCTCACCGAGTAGGAGGCGGCGGGCAGGCGCCGCAGCGCCAGCAGCTGCCTGCCGGCCATGGCGGGCACCGCCACCGCCGCCGACCACCGTCACCTTCAGCCGCCCCCGCGGTGGCGTCACCGCGAGCGCCGGCGGCGCGGGAGTGACGTCACGAGAGGGGCCGGACCAAGGGGGATCGGGGGCGTGTCTGTGCGGAGGGGGCGTGGCCACCTCAAGGGCGTGTCCCCGGAGGGGGCGTGGCCTCGCTGGCGGCGCGCCGGCACGTGCCCCGCGCCGGGCATGGCTCGGGTTTCGGCGCTGAAACCGGAGCAGCCCCTCCGCTGCCCCCGGAGCCCCCCGGGGCGCCCCGCTCCCTCCCCACCGCGCCCCGGGGGGTGCCTGCGCTCCACCCGATCTCCTGGGCGGCGCGCCGGGTCCCGGGCACGGCGGTGGCCTCGTCCCTGCGAGGGGCGAGCGCAGGTTCGGTGCGATCCGGTTTCCCCCTGCCTGGCCGCGGTCGTGGGGAGAAGCAGCGGGAGCGGGCGGAATGTTCTTCCTCTTCCGCGGGCCGCAGCGGCGCGGCACCGGCAGCCCCGCGCCCCCCACCTGCCGGGGCTCCCCCCGGCACCACGGCCCCGGCCGGAGGGGTGCCCGCGGCTCCCGCACGGCCCCTCGGCTCAGGGGTCCCGGCACCGCCGCCGCTGCGGGGAGCCGGGGGAGGTTAAGCCGTAGTGGTGCGTCCCCCGTGGAGCGTCAGCGGGCTGCCGAGGAGCCGGGGCCCCGGCCGCCCCCCGCTTTTGGGCAGGTAACAGGCGGCGGGGACAGCACCGGGGCACGGTGCGTGCCGGGGATCCTGCGTGCCCTCGCAGGGAGGCTGCGGGACTGGGGAACAGCTGGGCGGCTGCCCACATCTGGAGCAGGGAATAATCCGGAGGATTATACGCGCGGGCGCGGCAGCCCCCTCCCTCCCCCGCGCCTGCCCTGCATATCCCCAGATATTCCATAAAAACCTCAAATCCCCGGTGACAGCCCCACGGTCTGCGCCAGCCAGCCCCCCCCGGGGCCAGGCATGTCCTGCGGCGCGGGGGCAGCCCCCAGCCATGGGCAACTGCACCAAGACCCCTGAGCGGCGGCTCCCCAAGGTACGGCAGGGCTGTGAGACCCCGCGGGGCAGCAGCAGCAGGAGCAACGGGGGGTCCCTGCCTGGCCCCCCCTCGCCGCTGACGCCTGCTCCACCCGCAGGATGGGAAGCCACGCTCGAGTGTTCCGGGCTCGGGCGCAGGGGACCCCGAGGACATGCTGGACGCGGCGCAGACGCCCCCGATGCAGGGGTACTCGGTGCTGCAGGGGCTGGTGGGGCCGGCCTGCATCTTCCTGCGGCACAGCATCGCCATCACCCAGCGGGTACGCGGCCGCCCCCTCCCCGCCTGCTGCCGGGGGGCTTAGGGCAGGATCCCTGCGGGATCCCCGGGAGCCGGACCCCTCCTTCGTCTCTTCCTGTTTTCTCTTCCCCAGGACCGGGAGCTGCGGCCCGAGGAGATCGAAGGTGAGGTGCTGGGGAGGGGGTCCCGCTTGGGTGGGTGGCAGTACCGGGGTGCTGGTGGTGACACCGTCGTGTCCCTAGAGCTGAAGCAGGCATTCCGGGAGTTCGACAAGGACCACGACGGCTACATCAGCTACAAGGACCTGGGCGAGTGCATGCGGACCATGGGCTACATGCCCACGGAGATGGAGCTCATCGAGCTGTCCCAGCAGATCAGTACGTGGTGGGGCAGCGGGTCCCCATCCATCCCTGCCCCCTGCCCCGCTGACACCCCTGTCCTGCCACAGCCGGGGGCAAGGTGGATTTTGATGATTTCGTGGAGCTGATGGGCCCCAAGATGCTGGCAGAGACGGCAGATATGATCGGGATCAAGGAGCTGCGTGACGCCTTCCGTGAGGTGCGGGGACGGGGGGGGGGACAGACGGGAAGGCTGCCAGCGGGGCAGGGCTGGCCGGTGGCAACGGGACCTTGTCCGTAGTTTGACACCAACGGGGACGGGCAGATCAGCATGGCAGAGCTGCGGGAGGCCATGCGCAAGCTCCTGGGGCAGCAGCTCAACTACCGGGAGGTGGACGAGATCCTCAAGGACGTGGATCTCAACGGCGATGGCCTGGTGGACTTTGAAGGTGGGAGCGGGGAAGGGGCCGGGGGCGCCCCTGGGGACACCTGGGATGTTCCGTGTGTGTTTTCTCGCCCCCGGCAGAGTTCGTGCGGATGATGTCGCGCTGAGGGCGGTGTGTGCCAACGCGGGACCCAAGCCCCCCGTGCCTTACCAAGAGGAGGGGGCCACGGAGGGACCCCCGGGGCTGGGGCAGTGCTGGCCCGTGCCTGGGGTGAGGCCGGCTGCCGGAGCTGCTCCGGTGCTGAGGTCTGACCGTGGTGGGAGGCACCGGGGCCGACATCGGGACCCTTTTTGGCACAGGCTCGGCCGAGCTTCGACCACTCTCACCCCTCATCTTTGCTCTCTCCCTGCATCGTCCCCCTTCCCACCCAGACCTCACCCTAAAACTCACACCATCGTGGTCCCCTCTCCTTCAGCTCCCTGCTGCTCGTCCTTCCAGCCCCCATTCCCACTCTGTCTGCCACGCCGAGCCCCTCAGGCTCCCCTCACACCGTGTTTAATGCAGACTGCACTGCATAACCTGCCCCGTCACCGTGGTTTGAGCTCAGACCTACCCCAGACCCGCCTAGGGTGAGGCATCCCTCCCCTCTTGGGGCCGGCACAGACCCTCAGGGATGTTCTGGCAGCCCCCAGCACGGGGGAGACCCTCGGCAGCCCGGCCAGGAGACCCTCGAGGAGAGAAACCAAGCATTCCCGGGTGGAAGGGCCTCAGCCAGCTGCAGGCAGGGCTGCTGCAGGTACCCCTCCCTGCCCTGGCTGCAGTTTTGGGGCCAGTTTTGCCCTTTCGAAATGATTAAACTCTCTCTACAGACTTTTGGTTTGCGTTTTGTGTTGTTTCCAAAGCGTTTCTCGGTGATCGTGCCATGCACTGGTATCCCCCGAAACCCCACGGTGTCTCCCAGGAGCCCCGCAGGGAACCGGGACCCCGGGCACGCCCTCACCTGTGCGGGCACGGGGCTCCGGGGAACGCACGGCCGGCGGCTGCCGCCGGTTCCCGGGACGGGCGGCGGGGATTCCCCCCAAAATCCGGTCCGGGGTTCACCCCGCAGAGTCGGGACGGCCTGGCCGGCGCCGGCTCGGGGCTGTGGGGTGACACGGGGCTCCTTGGCGGCGGGGGGAGCGCGGCGGTGCCGATGGCGCCGCTCCCGGTGCTCCCCCCCCGCCTTCCCGGTGTTTCCCCCCGTTCCCGGTGTTTCCCCTCCCCGTTCCCGGTGTTTCCCGCCCCCCCGTTCCCAGTGTTTCCCTCCCCCTTCCCGGTGTTTCCCCCCCTGTTCCCGGTGTTTCCCCTCCCCCTTCCCAGTGTTTCCCCCCCCCGTTCCAGTGTTCCCCCCCCACTTCCAGTGTTTCCCCTCCCCCGTTCCAGTGTTTCCCCTCCCCGTTCCCGGTGTTCCCTCCCCGTTCCAGTGTTCCCCTCCCCGTTCCAGGTGTTCCCCTCCCCGTTCCCAGTGTTTCCCCGTTCCCGGTGTTTCCCCTCCCATTCCCGATGTTCCCCCGTTCCAGTGTTTCTCCCCCGTTCCCAGTGTTTCCCTCCCCTTTCCCGGTGTTTCCCCCCCACGTTCCAGTGTTTCCCCTCCGTTCCAGTGTTCCCCTCCCCGTTCCCAGTGTTCCCCTCCCCGTTCCGGTGTTTCCCCTCCCGTTCCGGTGTTCCCTCCCGTTCCAGTGTTTCCCCCCGTTCCAGTGTTTTCCCCTCCCCGTTCCCGATGTTTCCCCCGTTTCCCGAATTGTTCTCCCCGTTCCCCGGTGTTTCCCTCCCCTTTCCAGTGTTTCCCCGTTCCCAGTGTTTCCCCACCGTTCCCAGGTATTTCCCCCCGTTCCCGGTGTTTCCCCCCCGTTCCTGGTGTTTCTCCCCATTCCCGGTGTTTTCCCCCTTTCCCGGTGTCCCCGAGGCGGTGGCGCCGCTCGGTCACGTGACCCGGAGAGGGCCCCGCCGCTCTCGGGGCGTGGCTACGCCGGGGTCACGTGGTCGGAGCAGCGCCGGGGGCGTGGCCGACGCCGCGTGTCTCCACGGTGACCGGCCGGCGGGCGCGCGGCGGCGTGATGACGTAGCGCGCGTGACGCGCTTGCGTCATCACCGCGAGCGCCGGCGGCGGCGGAGGGGGGAGAGACCCGGGTCAGGCCGGGGCCGCGCAGCGCTACCGGGAACCGGGGCCGCCGCGCTCCGCTCCGGTTCCCGGCTTCCCGCCGGGCCGAGCGGGGCCGAGCTGAGCTGAAGAGAGGCGGGCACCGGCGATACAACCGGCGGGGCGAGCGCGGGGGCCGCACGCCGACCCCCGCCGCGGGGCTCCAGGGTTCCGGGAGCGGCGGGCGGCCGTCGGGGATGTCCTACAAGCCCATCGCTCCCGCCCCCGCTACCCCCGGAGCCGCCAGCGCCAGCCCCGCCCCGCCGGGGTCGGGGGCACCGTCCGCCGGTGAGAGAACCCCCCGGTAACCACGGGGGGACGGGGGGCGCCGGGAGCGGAGGGATGGAGGGGGGTGCCCCAGGAAGGGATGGTACCGGATGAGGGAGGTACCGAGCGAGGGGGAGTGCGGCCGTGACCCTCAGTTTCCCGCAGCCACGAGTGTCCCGTCGCCCTCCGGTTCCGTCCCTGGCGCCGCCGCCCCTTTCCGGCCGCTCTTCAATGACTTCGGGCCGCCGTCCATGGGCTACGTGCAGGTGAGGCGCGGGGCCGGGGCCGGCGGGGCCGGGCGAGGCGGCGGGGGCGGCCCCCAGCCCGACCGTCCCTGCGTGTCCCCCTGTTCCCGCAGGCCATGAAGCCCCCCGGGGCGCAGGGCTCGCAGAGCACCTACACCGACCTGCTCTCGGTCATCGAGGAGATGGGCAAGGAGATCCGGCCCACCTACGCCGGCAGCAAGAGCGCCATGGAGCGGCTGAAGCGGGGTAGGGGCGGGCAAGGGGGAACCGGGCGGCCGCCGGGGCTGCGCCCCCGGGGCTCCCCAGCTCCGCGGGGAGCGGCTGGAGGGTGATTCCAGGTGTCCCTGTGCTTCTCCCCGCAGGGATCATCCACGCCCGGGCGCTGGTCCGGGAGTGCCTGGCAGAGACAGAGCGAAACGCCCGCACGTAACGGCAGCTGCCACCCGGGACCCCCCGGGACACCCCGGTGGTGGCGGCGGGGGCGGGGGGGCCGCCGTGCTGCCCGAGCCCCCCCTCCCCGCGCTCTCCGCTCTTTATAAATGCGTGTTTTTATAAATAAAGGACAATGTTGGGACTTGGCCTCGGTGTGTCCCCCCCGCGGGGATGGGTCCCGGTGGGACGCGGGGTCGAGGTGGGGGAGTCGGGGAAGGGTTTGGAGCCGCGCTGAGTGGGTGTCCCGGAGCTGAGAGGTGCAGGAGCGAGCAAACCAGTCGTTGATCACTTGAAAAAGTGGCTTTTGAAACAAAACACGGGGTTTTTCCGGGGGCGGCGGTGCCGGTACACGCGGATCGCCCGTGAGTGGCGCTCGCTGCCTTCCGCTCTCTAACGTCACGAGCCCCCCCCTCAGCTCCCTACGTCACGGCTGTCGCCGTGGGAACGGGCTGTGATGTCACGATCCGAGGGGCCGGTGCGGAGCGGCGCAGGTTCGGTGCGGCCGGGGGGCGGTGGGGACCGGGCGGGCGGGGGGGGAGCGGAGCGGGGCGCGTTGCCATGGCAACGGAGCCGAGCCGAGCGGGGCCGGGCCGGGCCGAGCCCGGGGCCGAGGGGGGCCGAGCGGTACCGGACTGAGCCGAACGTGGGACCGAGTCGGGCCGAACCCGGGGCCGAGGGGACCCGAGCGGTACCGGACTGAGCCGAACCCAGAGCCGAGCGGTACCGGACTCAGCCGAAACCCGGGGCCGAGGGGGCCCGAGCGGTACCGGACTGAGCCGAACCCAGAGCCGAGCGGGGCCGGACTCAGCCGAACCTGGGGCCGAGCAGTACCGGGTGGTGCCGAACCGGGTCGAACCCGGAACCGGGCGCAGCCGAGCGGTACCAGACCAAACCGAACCCGGAGCCGAGCGGTACCGCACTCAGCCGAACCCGGGGGCGGAGCGGTTCCGAGACGGGCCGAACCCGGACCGAGCTGTACCGGGCTGAGCTGAGTGCGCCCCGAGCGGTTCCTAAGGGGTGCGGAGCCGGCCCGAGCTGTCCCGAAGCCGGCCCGGTCCGGTGTAACGGAAGCCCCCTCAGGAGCTGCCCCCGCCGTGCCCCGCCGCCGCCGCCGCCGCCATGCTGATCAAGGAGTACCACATCCTGCTGCCCATGAGCCTGGAGGAGTACCAGGTGGCCCAGCTCTACATGATCCAGGTGGGGCTGCGGGGCCGAGCGTGAGGGCTTGGGGGCGCTGCGGGGCCGAGCGGGGAGGCTGAAGGTTGCGGGAGCCTGGGGGATGAGCCCGGGTGTTACACGGGTCGGGGGTGTGTGGGGCTCTGCCTGAGGGGTGCGGGGTTCAAGGGCCAGGAGTGAGGGTGCGCAGGGCTGTGGGGCTGGGCATGGGGGGCTGGGGGTTGTAGGGATCTGGGGGATGAGCCCGGGGGCTGCACAGGTCGGGAGTTTGTGGAGATGAGCCTGAGGGGTGCGGGGGTCTGAGGCCCAGGACTGAGGGGGTACACAGGGCTGTGGGGCTGGGCATGGGGAGCTGGAGGGGTGCAGGGGTCGGGGGACTGGGACTGAGGGGTCTGAGAGAGGCTGGAGGCTGTAGCCTGAGGGCTGCAGTGGGCTGTGGGGGAGCATGGAGGGTGCAGGGGCTGAACCTGGGGCTGCACAGGGGGATTTGAGGCTGAGCATGGGGTGCTGGATGGGGTAGGGGGGCTGCGGAGCTGAGTGTGGGGAACTGGGGAGCTGTAGGGCTGAGTATGGAGCCTGGAGGGGCACAGGGGGTGCCTGAGGCTGATCCCAAGGGTTTGGCAGGTCGCAGGGGTGTCACTGAGGCTTTGGGTGGGTTTGGGACCACTGAGCCAAGCTGGGGGTCCTGTGGGCAGGTGTGGGGCTGGAGGATGCCAGCACATGGGGACGGGAGTGTACGGGAACGCTGGGGGGCAGCCTCGGGGCTTGGAGGGGCTGCACTGAGCCATCGTCTCTGCAGAAGAAGAGCCGGGAGGAGTCGAGTGGCGAGGGCAGCGGCGTGGAGATCCTGGCCAACCGGCCCTACAGTGATGGCCCCGGGGGCAGCGGCCAGTACACCCACAAGATCTACCACGTCGGCTCCCACATCCCCAGCTGGTTCCGGGCGCTGCTTCCCAAAGCCGCGCTCCAGGTGGAGGAGGAGTCCTGGAATGCTTATCCCTACACCCGCACCAGGTGGGAGCTGGGAGGTGGCGGGGTGGGCTGTGGGGCTGGCTGTGCTCCCGGGCTCAGTCCTGTGCCCCTCCAGGTACACGTGTCCCTTCGTGGAGAAGTTTTCCATTGAGATCGAGACGTACTACCGCCCGGATGCGGGGCAGCAGACCAACATCTTCAACCTGAGCGCAGCAGAGAAGAGGCAGAGGATTTTGGGTGGGTACGGCTGGCCTGGGGGGGCTGGGCCAGACACTGTGGCTGCTGGAATTCCCACATAGTGCTTCTGGGATGGGTTTGTGGATGTGATGGGGCCTTAGGGGCTCGACTTCACTTTCCTTGCTGGTCCTCGTGTTTCAGGGACGCTGGAAGGGAAGAGCTCCCTGGATCCTGAGCTCCCTGCCCGTAGTTCCCTGTGCTCCAGGCTTCCTGCTCCAAGCTCCCTGCCTGCTCTCAGCACTGCTGAATTAAGTTCCACATTAAAGATATTTTCAGGGACAGTTTTGTCCTTTGCCTCTTCCCTTGCTTCTATTTCTGTTTGCAGCTTCTCCTTTCTAGTGCCAACCTGCTCCCCCCTCTCCTTCCATGTCCCAGCCTTGTTCTGGCATGGATTTGCCTTCTCAGTCTCTCCTGGTGTACGTGGGACCCCAAACCTGGGTCCTGCGGGTTGTTTTGGATCAGCTGGAGCAGGGAGAGCTGGAAAAACATGTCCCCATTTTTCTACTCCCTGCCCTTCTTCCCCTCTCTCCAGGGAGAGCGGGGATCTTTGCTCCAGATTTCTCTCTGGCTCCTTTCCGAGGCAGACCTGGGAGCTCGGGGTGGGATTCTTCCCTCTCTGGCAGGTTCCCATTCCCGGGGGTGTGGACATGGTCAGTTCTGGAGCCAGAGTTTGGAGTGTGACGCGCTGCCTCTTAAAATGGAGGCCTAAAATAGGCACTGGGAGGAAATGATTCATCTGACCTATTTCTCTCCCTGGCTCTTGCGGCACTGGGGATGTCCGGCCAGGATACCAATGCTTCAGACCTGGGGGCAGGAATTCTGTCCCTACTGCCCCCGGGAAGCAACCAGGGCCAAGCATATGGCATCAGGGCATGGCTCTATGCCCACTGTCTGGTTTTCCACTCTAGCGCCCGTCCTGTGGGCATTCCACCGAGCACTCAGCATCTCCAGTGGCTGCTGCCTTCCACAGGGAGCAGGGCTGGAGTGGGACCAGCACCAATGTGGATCCTGCTGGGATTTTCTCTGCCCTGGTGTCCTGTAGCCCTGGCAGATTTAAAACCCTCTCACGTTTCAAAGGGTGATGGAAAAACATGGTCTGGGTGATCTGCAGGGATAGTTGCTTCCTTGGCAGCTTTCTCCCAGTGGCAAAAGCAAAGGGAGTTGGAATGTGATGGGAATGACACTGCCAGGAACTGCTTGGGGACAGCAGGTCCTATCCCAGCTCTTTGCTGCTGTTATCCAAGATGCTTGGCATCATGCTGTGCATTGCATCATTTTGGTGGATTCAGGGCATCTCTAGTTTTCTTTTTCCCCATTTTTCAGCCCAAGCTGGAGGAAGAGAGGCTTGACAGGACTTTGGGGGCTAATAAATGCAGAGTTTGGCGCAGCCTGGGAATGGGGACAGTGCTGCAGGACGATACTGATAGCCAGTGGGGTGCCCTGGGATCCCCCAGACTATGGTGGAGGAGCCCAACCTGGAGACAGGGCTGGAAAAGCCAGATTTTGGAGATTTTGTGCTGGATTGAACATGAACTACTGTTGGATTGTGTCAGGAGACTCTCTCTGGTCTTGGGAGGTCATCCTCATTTGGGGAGAGGTCACCTTTCTTTGGGGATGGGGTTCATTTCCCTCCCTCTCCATGGCTCTCCTGCCTCCATGTTAGTTTTGCTCTACCCTGTTTTAGGGAGACCTTTGGGCTTTTTGGGGGAGGAGCTGGGAGCTATGCCAAGCTGCCCCATGTGCTGTCTCTGTCCTCAGCCCCCATGTCCCCCAGGGTGACTGGGATCACTCTGCAGCTGCCACATCTGCTGGCTAATGCACTTGCATGTGTCAGCCCTGGCTCTCTGCATGCTCCCAGCCCCTCCCTCCCTGTGCTGCTCCCTGGGATGCTGGATTGGGACCCCCCATGGGGATGGAGATGTCTTTGGCTGCACCGAGGGTGTCTGGGATGTTCCAGCTGTGGGATTTTATATGTTCTATTAGGAAGTTCTTCCCTGTGACGGTGGTGAGGCCCTGACACAGGTTGCCCAGAGAAACTGTGGATGCTCTGTCCCTGGAAGTGTCCAGGGGCAGGTTGGGTGGGGCTTGGAGCAACCTGGGAATGTGTCCCTGCCCATGGCAGGTGGTGGAATGAGATGATCCATAAGTTCTCTGCCAACTGAAACCATTGCAGGATTCTACAATTCCAGAACTCCCAAGATTTTAGAATTCTAGGACAGAGAGCATTTGCTGCCAGCTGTGTTGGGTGCATGGCTCGTGGGAATAATTTGACCTGATTTTTGTCCCTTTTTCCGTGTTTTCCTACCTGTGCCCCCTTGCCAAGCACTGCGGGGTGACAAGCGCCGTTCCCCCCACAGACACCATTGACATAGTGCGTGATCCCATCTCCCCCGGGGAATACAAGCCCGAGGAGGATCCCAAACTCTACCACTCCTCCAAGACGGGCCGGGGGCCCCTGGGGGATGACTGGCTGGAGGCAGCGGCGGCCAACGGGCCCCTCATGTGCGCCTACAAACTCTGCAAGGTGGAGTTCCGGTACTGGGGGATGCAGTCCAAGATCGAGCAGTTCATCCACGATGTGGGTGAGTTTGGAGCCGTGGGTTGCTGGAGGTTCATTTGGGCAGCTGTGGGATCACACTGGACTCGCTTCCCCTCTTCTCCTCCCAGGTTTGAGGAAGGTGATGCTGCGTGCCCACCGCCAAGCCTGGTGCTGGCAGGATGAGTGGACGGACCTGACGATGGAGGATATCCGGCAGCTGGAGGAGGAGACGGCGCGAATGCTGGCACAGAAGATGGCCAAGTGTGGTGAGGGCGAGGAGCCACCCGCGGCTGGGATGAGCCCCGAGGGGCAGCCAGAGCCAGATGGTCCTGGTGGGCAGGAGGAGGCTGAGCTGCAGGCGGGGACCGATACCCCCTCCGATGATAACTTTGCCAAGCAGTGGTCCACCTCTTCCCGGTCTTCCTACTCGTCTCAGCATGGAGGTGAGAGACCAGGTCCAGTGTGGTTATGCCCTGGGTGCTGCGGTTCTCCATATCAGATGTGTCAGGGGGACTGTTTTGCCTGGCTTGGGTCTTCCGGGCTGGGGCTCTGGGTGTCCGAGGTCTGGTCCCAGGTTTCTTGAAGGGACTCTGGGTGACACAGGGATGGTCACGGATCTCCCAAGGAGGGACTGTGGGTGACACAGGGATGGCCCCAGATCTCCCTGGGGTGTCTGGGCCCAGGACCAAGGGGGAGCTGAGGGGCAGGAGTAGGGTCTCTCTGCCGGGTGCTGACTCCCCTCGGGTGGCAGGGGGCGTTTCTCCTCAGAGCTTGTCGGAGTGGCGGATGCAGAACATTGCCCGGGACTCAGAGAACAGCTCCGAAGAGGAATTTTTCGATGCCCACGGTACTGGCACCATTTTGGGACAGAGTGGATGGGTACAAGGGTGTCTGAGGATGGGTGTGCAGGCACAGGGGTGCTCCCCCACCCACGCTTCCCTCCTGCCTCTGTAGAGGATCTGTCTGACAGCGATGAGGTCTTCGCCAAGGAGATGACCAAGTGGAGCTCCAACGACTTCTTGGACACTCTTGAGCGGCCAGCGGAGTTGGATGAGGCACTGGGTGAGCGATGGGGGTGCTCCAGACCCAAATCCTGGGATGAGTGTCCTGGGAGGGACCTGATTCCCACCAGCTGGAGACACTAGCTGGCTCACCAGTGCTGTGTGCTCGCAGGGGATGGAGCCAGTGCCACCAAGGGGGATGGTGAAGGATTGGGAACAGCCAGCTTCCCTGAGGTGCGTGTCCCCTCTCTCAGACCGTGCCCTCCTGCTGTGCCCCCCGGCTTGACTGCTGTCCTTTCCACAGGGTGGCATGGCAGAGAGCACGGAGCAGATGTGCCGGATCCACGCGCTCTTCCTCATCCTCCACAGTGGGAACATCCTGGATCAGGGAGCGGGCGAGCCGGGCTCCAAGCAGGCCGATGTGCAGACACTGGCGGCCACGTTTGATGCTGTCACCCGCGTCCACTTTCCTGAGGCACTGGGACATGTGGCCCTGCGCCTGGTGCCCTGCCCGCCCATCTGTGCCGCAGCCTACACCCTTGTCTCCAAGTACGGATTCTGCTGGGAAAGCAGGAGACTGGGGAGCTGGTATCCTGGACAGGGGACTTTACTTCTGGTGGGGTATTAAGGACTGGGCATCCTTAATTAACTTAATAAGGGGATTAACTCCTGGTGCAGCATTGTGGGGCAAGGAGGTGTTATGAGATGGGATGGGATATGGATAATTCCTGGTGTGGTATCCCAGGGCACGCAGGTGTTTTGTTGTGGGATGTGGACAGTGGGGTGGGATGGGATGGGATAGGATGGGGATAACTCCTCGTGCAGCATCCTGGGGTGAGCAAGCATTGTGCAGAGAGATGGGGACATCAGGGCAGCATGGAATGGCATGGAATTGAATGGGATGGGGATAACTCTGGATACAGCATCCTGGGTGAGCAAGTGTCATGTGGTGGAAAGGGACGGGATGGGGATTAGTCCTGGTTCAGCATTCTGGGGTGATGTAGTGGGATGAGGACTTCAGGACAGTCCTGTTCATCCCTTGCCATGTCCCCCTCAGGCTCAGCCCCTACAGCCATGACAGGGACAGTCTGTCCAGCAGCCAGGACCACATCCCGCTGGCAGCACTCCCGCTGCTGGCCACCTCCTCAGGCACCTACCAGCACGCCGTGGGCACCGTCATCACTCGCGCCAACCAGGCCTACGCAGCCTTCCTGCACTCTGGAGAGGGCACCGGCTTCTGTGGCCAGGTGAGGTGGAATTTGGGGGGAAGCTTGGCTCTGGGGTCTAACTGAGGCCCTGCATGTAGGGTTTGGGGATGTCAGCCTCCTCGTGGGTCTGTGATCCCTGCAGGTGGTGCTGCTGGGGGACTGCGTGGGCGGCATCCTGGGGTTCGATGCCCTGTGCCAGAGCCGGGCAGGCTCAGGGAGCAGCTGGAGCAGCAGCCGCCGTGGCAGCCTGGTGAGTGCCCGCACCCCAACACACCCTGGGGAGGGTTTGAGGTTGCACTGGGGGCTACATGGGGTCTGGGTGTTGATTGCCTCTCCCTGCAGAGCACGGAGCCCATCTCCCCGGAGCAGTGCGGCGGCCTGGACCCGCTGGCTGATGGGATGGAGGGAATGCCAGTATTGGGCCAGGCCAGCCCTGAGCCCACAGGGCCCCAGGGGGACAGCCAGCAGCACAACTCCACGTGCAGGTGAGCCCAAGGGGGATGGTTGGCTATCTTGCACTTTATGGAAAGGGTGCAATTCCCATCTGCTCCAGGCTGGGAGGGAACAGTTCATGGAGGCTGCCTGCCCCAGGGGCGTCTTGCTGGAGCTCCTCTGGGATAACAGGGCCACACCAGGCACAGCTTTGCCTTCAGGATGGTGGGAGCATGTTGTTGCTGTCCCTCCCCATGCCCACTGTCTCTGCTGTCCCAGCCTGCAGGCCAGCGAGGCCCCTCTGGAGGCAGAGGCACCCCGGAGCAGTGCCATGGCGCTGGAAGGGGCGGAGGGTGCCAGCACCCGCCTCGAATTTAAGGTATCCGGCTTCTTCCTCTTCGGTTCCCCTCTGGGGCTGGTGCTCGCACTGCGCAAGACCGTCATGCCTGCTCTGGATGGTGAGGATCCCCACCTGCCGTGGTGCCAGCCCCTGACCCTCCCTGCAGGGCTCAAGTCCCTGAGTTGTGCTCACCCCACAAGCCTGAGCTCCCCAGGACCACCCCAGAGAGCCCTGCTTGGGTTTGAGCCCCTCACATGCGCAGCCCTGGCTGTGTGCGTGTTGGTGGGTGGCTGAGTGTCCCTCTGTGCTAGCCTCAGCCTGTCCCTGGTGCCCCAAATTTCCCTCTCTAGCCTTTCCTCTTGCTGTGTCCTGCTTTACCCCTCCTGGGTGTTTTGCTCGTGGTGTCCTGCAGCCCTCATGGGTGCCCCTGACCCTTCTCTGTGCTGCAGTGGCCCAGCTGCGTCCTGCCTGTGAGCAGATCTACAACCTCTTCCACGCCGCTGATCCCTGTGCTTCCCGCCTGGAGCCCCTCCTGGCCAAGGCCTTCCACGCTGTGCCCCCGCTCAGCGTGCCCCGATACCAGAAGTACCCCCTGGGTGATGGCACCTCGTCCCTGTTGGGTGAGCAGGTTCCCACCAGGCTGGTGCCAGGCACCCTGGGGCCACATCAGGGTACCCAGAGCACCCACAGCCTGGCAGGGTGGGGGTAGAGGGATGTGCAAGCCCTCCCACTGGTACTGGACGGGTGTCCTGGGGTGCTGGCTGTCCCTGGGGGCTCTGAGTATGCTCACCCAGCTCTCTCTTCAGCGGAGGCCCTGCAGACACACTCTGCCCTGTTCCTGCCCAAAGTGGATGTGGCTGCCCCCCCTACCCCCACTGGCAGCTTCGGGGGCTTCTGGAAGGGCAATGAGCTGGCAGAGCCCCCTACTCCTGCCAGCACCAGTGAGGTTGTCAAGAGTAAGTGTCATCCCTACCCACCCCATCCCATGCAGGCACCTCAGGCTGCACAACACAGGATGAAGTCTGGAAAAGGCTTCATTCCAGCTCTCCCTGCAGTCCTGGAGCGCTGGTGGGGCCCGAAGCGCATCGACTACTCTCTGTACTGCCCTGACGCCCTGACTGCCTTTCCCACCATCACCCTGCCCCACCTCTTCCATGCCAGCTACTGGGAGTCCTCCGACGTGGTTGCCTTCATTCTGCGCCAGGTATGGTAGGCATTGTGGGGTGGATGGCGCGCTGGGGCTGGTGGAGGCTGAGCCAGCACCGTGCTGTCGGCAGGTGATGGAGAAAGAGGGGCCACAGCTGGCGGAGAGCGAGGAGAGCTCCATCTACAGCCCCGCCATCCCTCGGGAGAAGTGGCAGCGCAAGCGCACCCAAGTGAAGATCCGGGTACGTGGCCAGTGGGAGGCCACCTGGGGTTTGTGGGTTCCGGGACAATCCCACAGCCCAGTGGTGTCCCGATAGCAGCTCAGGAGCTCCCCCAGGAGCTGCTGAACACCCCATGTGCCTGCAGAATGTGACGGCCAACCACCGGGCCTGCGATGTGATTGTGTGCGAGGGCAAAGCGCAGGTGCTCAGCGGGCGCTTCATGTATGGACCCCTGGACGTGGTGACACTGACTGGGGAGAAGGTACTGCTGGGCTGAGGGGGCCACCAGGACCCTTCCAACAGGGTAGGGTGTCCAGAATTGGGCATGGGGCTGGTGTCACCCACAGCAGGGGAAGGATGTGGTTAAAAGGACCCTGTGTGGGACGGCGGGAGAAGATTGTAAGGACTTGCAGGTGGGGACACAGCAGGATGTGGTGATCCAGCCTGTGCCCAGCCCATTTCCACTCTCTCAGGTGGACATCTACATCATGACGCAGCCGCTGTCGGGG
Source organism: Eopsaltria australis (assembly GCA_034509425.1). Classification (NCBI taxonomy): domain Eukaryota; kingdom Metazoa; phylum Chordata; class Aves; order Passeriformes; family Petroicidae; genus Eopsaltria; species Eopsaltria australis. The sequence continues at coordinate 88,490 of JAVTVJ010000305.1, read as the reverse complement.
AAGTGGCTGTACTACGGCACTGAGGTGACAAGTGGCAGTGGGCGACTGACCTTCACCATCCCTCCAGACAAGGCTCTAGCCATCGGGATCTACCCTGTGCGCATGGTGGTCAGGTGAGGTGTTGCCTTAGCTCCTCCTCCCGCCCTTTTGGCAGAGCTACACCTGCTGCCATGGCAGCAGAGCTGGTGCTGAGTCACCATCTCTGCCTTTGCAGGGGGGACCACAGCTATGCCGAGGCATACCTGACTGTGGTGGCCCGTGGCACTGAGTCTGTTGTGTTCAGCATCGACGGCTCCTTCACCGCCAGCGTCTCCATCATGGGCAGTGACCCCAAAGTACGAGCAGGGGCTGTGGATGTTGTAAGGTGGGTGCCCTTCAATCAGGGCGTCACTCTCCCCATTGTTCATGGTGTGACAACTCAGTTGAGGGGTGTCAGAGCAGGGACAAGGGAGAGGGTATTCCACCACTCCCTTGCCTCCAGCACATCACCTCTATGCTGATGCCCTGTTTTGGAAAATAATCCTCTCCAAGTTTGGATGTGGTCCCCGCAGCTCTGCTGTTCCTTCCCCTTGATAAAATCCCTGGGAGCAGGGAGGTTTTCAAGGCAGCACCCACACATGCCGTGTTGGGAGATCCCAGCTTCCCATAGCAGGACTGTCTCCATACAGGCTCCTGGCAGCCACCCATGTCCCTTCCTAGGCACTGGCAGGACTCGGGGTACATGATCATCTACGTGACAGGGCGCCCCGACATGCAGAAGCATCGCGTGGTGGCCTGGCTCTCCCAGCACAACTTCCCCCATGGTGCCGTCTCCTTCTGCGACGGGCTCACCCATGACCCGCTGCGCCAGAAAGCTGCATTCCTGCAGAGCCTGCGCACCGAGGTGGGCATGGGACGCTGCCGGGGGGACATGGGGGTGGTGATGGGGTGGCATGGGCTGTGCTGAATCCTGTGCACCTCTGCATCCTGCAGGAGATGCTGGAAGCTTCTCAGGGCAGCTCCCAGCCATCCCTCTTAATATGAGGGTGTCCCAGGCCCTGGGGATGGCTGTCCCTGTGGGGAGGGTTGTTCCTGCCCTAATGCTCTTGTCCCTGGGCAGGCAGAGATCTCCATAGTTGCCGGCTACGGCTCCACCAAGGATGTCTCCGTCTACAGCTCACTGGGACTCGCACCAGCACACATCTACATTGTGGGACGGGCCGTCAAGAAGTTCCACAACCAGTGCCAGGTATGGTGGGGGCAGGGCTGGGGACAGACTGGGGATGCAGGGGACAATGGCTGACCCCACCAGCCAGCCGTGGCCCCTGGCTCAGGCTGTCTGTGTGTCCTGCAGTTCCTCTCCGAGGGCTATGTTGCCCACCTGGCCCAGTTGGAAGCTGCAGCCCTGGCCCACTCCCCCAAGGGGCCCCCACGACCCGTGCTGGGCAAAGGCACCTATGGCTGTCCGGCACCTGTCGACTTCCTGCGGAAGCAGAGCCAGCTCCTGCGCTCCCGGGGCTCCAGCCAGGCAGAGCGGGATGGGGGGCCCCCCTCAGCACCCCCCGGCTTGTCCCGGACCAAGCCTCGCAGTGTCAGCCTCAAGCTGGAGGGTGAGGAGTGAGGGTGGCAGGGCCATGTCCCCCCTCTGCCACATCCTTGATTTCCCAGCAAGGAGCACCTGGGGACGGAGCCAGTGCTGGGCCACGAGCCTGTAGAAAGGAGATGAGGGCGCTGGGTCCCCTGAGACCAGGGGACGCTGGGAGATGGTTCTGCAGAGTGCCAGAGTCATCCCCTCAGGGCTGAGCTGCCCTGAGTCCTCCCTGCTGCCCCCAGCCCCATCCCCTCTGGTCCTTTGGGGCTGTTGGGCAGTGCCCAGTGGGGTCTGCACCCCAGGGTCATTATCCCTGTGCAGAACTGGGGGGGCTGTGGCTGTGCCCTAGATCGAGTGGCACCTCCCCACCTATTTATTTCCGTCCGGTGTCATGGGGCAGGGCTGGGTTGGGGTTCCAGAGTGGTTCCTCTGTTCCCCCCCTTTCGTTTCGGTGTTGAATAAAGAGATGTTATGACAAGGCGCCAGCACCCGTGAGTCTGCTCTGTGCCTGTGGCAGCAAGGTTCCCACCCACTGGGAAAGCCCTGGAGAGCCTCCAGGAACACCATGTCCCCCATGGTGTGGGGCACAGCAGTTGGGTCACAAGCAATTTAGGACAGGGAAAAGAGCCTGGGGTGCGTGGGCTGTGCCGATACCCTCCCCCTCTCCAACTTGGTTTCCCCTAATTTACCTCTAACAGCAAATTTTTGTAGTTACCAGGGGCTGTGACTGATTTTACTTGAGTTTATCTTGGCATAGCATGACCAGAGGTTTATAGAGATAGCAGGAACAAGCTGTTATTCTATATAAAATATTCCTGACACTGATACGACAAGAGGAGACACTGGTTTGGGATGATAGCAGCAGCCTGGAGAAGTGACAGTGGCATGGCACGGAGGAGAACAGGCAGGAAGGGGCTGGAGCCGGGGCTGAAGCTCAGCACTGCCCCTCCATGGCCACCATAAAGTATAAAAACATCAAGTAAGTGATAAAAGTTGGCAGGGAGCAGCAGGCTCTTGTCACTCACACATCCCTGGTGTGACCATGAGCAGAGTCTAGAGCCCAGCAAAGAGCTTCAGCCGCGTGCTGTGATGCTTTATGCTGCCACTTAAGTGCCCGGTTGTGTCCCCAGGCCGTGGCGAGCTCCGGGGCCATTTCCACTGACTTCAAATAAGTAAAATCTGTATTAAACATTAATAAACATCCATGACCATTCCACATGTGGAATATCTAAAAGAACCTGTCCTGAGAGCGCGGGCTCTCCCTTGCAGCCGCGGACTCTACTGGGAGAAGATGCCCTTGAAGCGGATCTTGTCCTCGGCGTCCTTCTCCCGCAGCCGCGCTTCCAGGCTCCGCAGCTCCTTGGACACCACGGGGCGCAGCGAGGGGTCAAGAGCCAGGACTTTGGCGAAGTCAGCCTGCGCCTCGGCCACGTTCCACACGGCTGCATGGGCCTTGCCCCGCTTGAAGTAGGCCTTGACGTTGTCTGTGGGGAGAGAGCCAGGGTCAGTGGAGCATGGGGGGCTCCTGGTACCCACCACAGCCACCTGGGATGGCCTGTGGCTCCTTACCCTCATACTTGTTGAGGATGGAGGAGCAGTGGTCCAGCACCTCATAGTACTCCTCACACTGCAGCTTGCACTGGCAGTAGTTTAAGAGCAGGGGTGTGATCTTCTGGTCGAGCTCGATCCAGTCTGGAGAGCCTGGCTGCTCCTGTGGCAAGACAGAGCAAGGGAGGGTGAGGGGCAGCTCTCAAGCCCTGCATTCTTGGGCATGCCTGTGTGCATCCGGGGAGACCCACCTTCATCTGCAGGTTCTTGAGACAGGCAATGGCATCGTAGTATTTGGCAGCTGCCTCGGGCACCTTGCCCTGCCGGTACAGCTCATTGCCTTCCTTGTGGATCTGGGGCACGGCCTGGAGCTTCTCCTCATCTGTCATGGCCCATGGGTCCTGCTGGTAGGAGCCGGGTGGCTCCACCTGCCAGCACCCCATCATGGAATCAGAGAACAGGATCATGGAATTGTTTAGGCTGGAGAGGACTTCTAGGACCATCAAGTCCTGCACTGCCAAGGCCACTACTAAACCATGTCCCACATGCCACATCTGTGTGTTTTTTGGACACTTCCATCCCCGAGCTCCCCATGCTGGCACCTCACCTTCAGCACCTCGATATCGAAGATGAGGGGCTGGGGGTTCTTCTGGAGCTCGTCGAGGTCGGGGTACCCCAGAGAGTAGTGTTCGTGCATCTGGGCGATGCTGCAGCAGTGCCGCTGCCCCTCCAGCGGGTCCTTCCCTGCTGCGATGTTCCGCAGGCTTTTGGACACTAGCGGGTAAAGCACCACGTGCTGCGGGAGGAAAGGCAGCCGGAATTTGGGGAGGGAAGGGTGGACAGTATCAGGATGCTCTGGAGCGCTCCGGGCCGCCCGCAAGCCACGCCCACAACACAAAGTCTCCGCCCACTCACGCAGGCCACGCCCATGAGCCACAAACCACGCCCCCACACGAACCGGCCCCGCCCACCTTGGCGTCGCAGCGGAAGCGCGCGCGCTCGCCGGGCCGCATAGTTCGCAGCGCCGCTTCCCACACCGGCAGCTTGAACTTTTTCCCGGCGATGAGCTCCATGGGCTTCCCCCGCACCCTGCTGTCGTCCACCGGCGTCTCCTCATCGCCGCACCGCAGCGTCCGGTAGTGGAAAGTGGCCTGAACGGGCAGGAGGAGCCCGCGGCGTCACCATGGCGACACAGACGGGGGGAAAAAGGGGGGGCGCGCATGCGCGCTTCCCCCGCCTCGTTTTGCTTCCCACATCCCCCCACCCCGCCCGTCTCCCCGCGGACCTGACCTTGGTGCCGTCGCGGAAGTCCGGGAGCGGCCCGGTGCCCTCCCGCAGCACCTCCTTGTCCACGCCGTCCGCCCGCAGCTGCTCAACCTGCTGCGCCATCGCGCCCGCTCCGCCCGCGCCGCCCGCTCCGGCTCGGCCGCCTCCGCCGCCGCTCGGCTCTTTCCGGATACTCGTGGGTGCGCAGGGCGCCCTCTGCCGGCCCGGAGGTGGCGCTGCGGGGCGGGGGCACCGGGAAGGGGGCGTGGCCATGGGCAGGGGGCGCGGCCGGTGGCGGCAGCGGCGCTCCCGGTTCCCATCAGGTTCGCCCGGTTTCCCGTCTTCCCCCACCCTCCTCGGGTGCCGTTCCAGGAGACACGGGAGTAATGAAAAGCTCCTGTGCACTCTGCCAAGTCCATGGAAAGCCGTGGTGTAGGATGGGAGGTTGATAGAGGCGCCGGGACCCACTGGGAGGGTCCCCGCCCGCCGCGGGGACAGCGTACCCGGGTCGTCCCCTCCCGCCTGCCCCGGCCAGGTCTCCGTGCGGACAGCAAGGAGTGCCAGCCACGGCAGGACCGTGCGACACCGTTAGTGGGGACACCTCAGGTCTCACCAAGGTTCAGACCAGCCCACAAGCTACCCTGGGGTGACACGAGGACACTGGGGAGTGGCAGGTCCCCGGTCCCACAGAGAGACTGGTAGCTCATGGAGGTGACTGCGCTGCTGCAGGAGTGACCCCGAAAGGAGCACGCTGTTCTGCCAGCATTGTCACTGCTCAGCACTGCTGGGGGGTGGCTCAGACCCGTCCTCACCCTCACACACAGCCGAGACTTCAAGGCAGATCCTGCTGCCCCCGCTCTTGCACCCCTTGTTTGTCGGTGGTGCTTCGTCCTAACTTACACAAGTGGGGCCCCCAAGAATCAAGAGGGCTGTGTGCCCCTCCGCTGCGGCTTCACCGCGGGGCAGGAGCGGCGCGGAGGCGCGGCGTTGTCGGTGGCAGCGCAGGTGTGGGAGCCGCGTGCAGTCGATGGCGACGCCGGGAGGCGGCGGGGGAAAAGCGGCTCCTTGGTGCCCTGGCGGCGAGGCGAGCGCGGGGCCAGAGCTGCGGCAGCAGCGCCATGTGGCAGCGGCGTGTGCCGCGAGGGAGCGGGGAGCTGGCACCTGGCAGCCCCGCGCCGAGCCGGGGGCTGCTGCCATCCCCGCGGGGGCTCCGGGCACCCCGGCAGGGGAGCAGCCCAAGGATGGGGGCTCGGAGCTGTGCAGCTGCCGCACCTGCAGCTGCTGCCATGGATGCTGTTGCTGGGGTTTGGGGTGAAGCCTGTCCCCATCAGGGTGGCTTTTGTCAGGCTGCAGCTGCAGAGTTGCAGTCACAGGGCGTCCGCATCCCAGGTGCTGTGGGGGGGGCTGTTTCCCCCGGGGGATATCCGGGTGTCAGCCCCCTGTGGGGAGGTGTGTGAGGGCAGAAGCAGAGGCGAGGCTCATATTTGGGCACGGAGCAGGTTATTGGAGGGCGCAGCGTCGCAGCCGGGAGATGAGGCGGCTGATAAAGGCTGCCCTGGTGCTGCTGCGTGCATTGGGTCGGGCGCAGGCGAGACATCCCCTGGCTGCTGTGGGCTCGGGGCCGGTGGCATGGGGCCGATGGTGGCGCTGGGGCTGCTGGTGTGCGTGCAGCTGTGCGGGGGTGAGTGGCGGGCGGCTGGGAGCGGGGCCCGCGGCGGTGGCGGGCCCGGCTGAGCAGCGTCCGTGCCGCAGGCTCCGGGGAGCTGCGTCTGGTGGGCGGCGGCGGGCGCTGTGCCGGGCGCGTGGAGGTGAAGCACGGCGGTGAGTGGGGCTCTGTGTGCGTCTTTGACTTCGACTGGGAAGCGCATTGGGCCAGGGTGGTGTGCCGGCAGCTGGGCTGTGGCGGGGTGGCCAGGGCGTCTCCACACACTGTGGTCGAGCAGGGCACTGGGCAGATCTGGCTCCAACCCTTCTTCTGTCACGGCACCGAGGAAGCGCTGGAGAAGTGTCCGCACTACGGATGGGGACGGCACTTCTGCGGCCACGAGCGGGATGTGGGGGTGATCTGTACAGGTGAGGGGACACGCTGCCTGTTTTGTGGCAGCCACCTTGTGCTGTAGCATCCCGGGCAGGGCTGAGCCGTGTTTGTGCCCTTCTGTAGATGCTGTAGAGCTGAAGTTGGTGGGCGGCGGCATTCCCTGTGCCGGTAGGGTGGAAGTGGAGCTGCAGGGACACTGGGGCTCGGTGGGAGATGACAGCTGGGACCTGGAAGACGCTGAGGTGGTGTGCCAGCACCTGGGCTGTGGCTCGGCTGTCAATGCCTACTCTGCCCAGGACCGCTTCGGTGCAGGGCACGGGCCCGTCAGTCTGGTCCAGGTGAACTGCAATGGATATGAGTCTACACTCTGGGACTGTGAGATCCGTGGCTGGGGACCCTATAATGGTGTCATCCATGACTTGGACACTGCCGTTGTCTGCCAAGGTAGGAGCTGGACTGGGGCTGCGGCATTTGGGTACATCCCCTCATGCTGAATCTGTCTTGCTCCTGCAGGATTTTCCCAGCTGGTTGGAGGTGATGGAGCCTGTGCTGGGCGGCTGGAGGTGCGGCAGGGCCGTGCCTGGGTCGGTGTCTGTGAGGATCAGGTGGACATGAAGGTGGCCCAGGTGGTGTGCCGGGAGCTGGGCTGTGGGGAGGCGCTCGCCATCCCCGGCAGTGGCCGATTTGGGGCAGGATCGGGGCCGCTCTGGGACGGGGGCTTCCAGTGCAATGGCACCGAGCCCCTCCTCAGCGCCTGTGCCCGGCGTGCGCCCCACGGCCAGGGCTGCAGTGGCCCTGCCAGCATCATCTGCTCCCGTAAGTGACCCCTACACCGGGGGCTGTTGGGGTCCCTGCAGCATCAGTGCCCTCAATGCCCTTTCTGCCACAGCCTACATGGGCTTCCGGCTGGCAAACAGCAGCTCGGGATGCTCCGGGCGCGTGGAGGTGGCAGTGAGGGGCAAGTGGGGTTCTGTCTGCGCCAGCGAGTGGGACCTGGCCGATGCCCACGTGCTGTGCCGCCACCTGGGCTGCGGCCGCGCCTTCACCGTGCCCCTGGGAGGCTCCTTCGGCAGCGGGGACGGGCCACTGCGGCCGGACGCCTTCGGCTGCAGCGGGAGCGAGCGGCACCCGGGCGAGTGCCCCGTGGCTGTGCTGGGGAAGCCCCCCTGTGCCCCTGGAAATGCTGCTGCTGTGAACTGCTCAGGTGTGTACGGCTCCTGTGTGAGGAGCCTTAAGGCCATTTGGGATTCCATAAGATCTTGAAACAGACAATGCAGGGCTGTTTTGGTGTGAAGCGCAGTCTGAGCCAAGTGCCACAGCTCCGTGGCTCTGCTGGTTGTTTTGCAGGTGTTGATGGCGTTGTGGAGTCCCTGCGGCTTGTGGAGGGTCAGAGCCTGTGCGATGGGCGGCTGGAGGAGACCATAACCAGCCCGGCCTGGCGCGGCGTGCCTGTGGAGCAGTGGAACTACTGGGATGTCCACATGGTGTGCTCAGTGCTGGGCTGTGGCATTCCCAGAAACATTCACACTGCCTTGGGTACAGGCCCTGCACTGATCAGTAGCCACAGTGAGATGGACATCCAGACAGAAGAGATGGACAGCATTTCGGGCATGGGCTCTGCACTGACCAGCAGGCTGGAGGAAATGGATGAGGAGCTGGAGAAGATGGACAATGTCTCAGGGATGGGCCCTGAAGCAACCAACAGCCTTGAGGAGATGGTCATTGTCTGCTCAGGTGGGTGTCCCAAGAAGGGCCGGAGGTGCTGGTGCCCCAAGCAGCCACCCCAGCCCTGTCCTTCCGTGCCTGCAGGCAGTCGGATGGTGAGGCTGGTGGGGAGCTCTGGGCGCTGTGCCGGGCGTGTCGAGGTCTATTCCGGTGGCAGCTGGAGGTCCGTGTGCCAGGAAGGCTGGGAGCTGCAGGACGCCGCCGTTGTCTGCCGGGAGCTGGGCTGTGGCACGGCACTGGAGGCCCCGAGCTGGGCGCGCTTGGATCCCGGCACGGAGCAGCTGTGGCCGTACATCCCCGACTGCTCCGGGACCGAGGAGTCTCTCTGGGAATGCGGGCGCTGGGAAAAGCTCGAGTGCGGGAGCAGCAGCAGGGCAGGGGCCGTGTGCTCAGGTCAGTGGTGGGCAGCCCCAGATCAGGGTCCAGCGGAGGCCGCGGGGGTTCCTGGCCGTGCCGTGACCCCCCTGCACCCCTTGCAGAGCAGCTCTCTGTGCGGCTGGCGGGCGGCCGTGGGCGCTGCCGCGGGTTCCTGGAGGTGTTCCACAACGGCACCTGGGGCCACGTGTGCGCCAACGGCACCAGCCCCAGCACCGCCGCCACCGTCTGCCGCCAGCTGGGCTGTGGGGCCCGGGGGTGGCTGTCGGCTCTTCCTGCCCAGCAGCCGACCCCTGCCTGGCTGTCCTGGGTGGGCTGTGAGGACGGGGATCGCTCGCTCTGGGGGTGTCCCTCAGCACCCTGGCACCTGCAGAGCTGTGGTGTTGGCGGAGTTGCCCACGTGGCTTGTGAGGAGGAGAGTGGTGGCACCAGTGACACATCAACTACCCCATATCCAGACAGTGCCACCAGCACAGGTAGCTCTGCCTGTGCCCGCTGCCCCCAGACCCTTGTGTTGCTGGGATCCTCCTCCCCTCACTGCCTGGCTGTGTCCCCACAGGTGTCCCTAGCAACACCACCCCAGCAGTGGCTGTGGGGACTGTGCCTGTGCCAACTGTCCTGTGCGTGGTGCTGGGGACGCTGCTGTGCCTGTCCCTGGGTGCCCTGGCCATGCTGCTGTGCCGTGCCCGCGCCTGGCGCCGAGGTGGGTCTTGGGGGTGGTGGTTGAGAGACACCCGGTTTTGGACTCCTGCCCTGCAGAACAGCTCAGAAGGTGGGCAGGGGTGATCCCAGTTCCACCCACAGTGCCCAGGGCCCCAGGTAAATGATGTCTCTCATTGCAGGCCCTGGCAGAGCTGCAGATGCCATCTCCAACGCTGTCTATGAGGAGCTGGACTACAGCGCGATGCTGGAGTACCAGGAGGTGCTCAGTCGCCCAGGTGGGTGCAGCCCTTGTGCCCCAGCTGTGTCCAGTGAGGGGGCTCTGCCCCACAGCCCCACGGCAGCTCTGGGTCCTGGTGGCCCTGCAGTGGCTCCTCACCATGGTCTGGAGATGTCCCTGGGTCCCAGGGCAGCCCCGCTGTGTGGTGTGAGGTTGTGTCACCTGCGGTGCCACTTGAGGCCACGCCCCAGTCCCTGTTTCTCCCCTGCAGGTTCCCTGTCAGAGGGATCAGTGAAGAAGCTGCCGTATTACACTGGGGACAGCGTGGAGGGGAGTGACACCGAGGCAGCCCCAGGTAGGGCCAGAGGGCAGGAACCCAGCGGGGAGTGCTGGGGACAGGGGACACGACAGGGACAGGGAGCTGAGGGGCAAGTCCTGCCCTTGTGAGTGTGCAGAGAAACATCGCCTTTCCCTGTGGGACCCAAGGGCCACCAGCACATTCCCGGTGGCAGGCCCAGAGGGGATGGCACAGCCAGACCCTGCCAGGGCCGCTGGTCACTGCCATGGACCCCTGTGCCTGTCCCAGACCCCCCTGCCCAGCCTGAGCACGGAACCCCGGATGGCTACGACGATGTCCTGGATGTGCCACAGGAACCCCCCGCTGCCAGCACTGGGGACATCTCAGAGGGAGTGGCACGGCAGAGGTGGATCTGTGTCCTCCCCACAGGTAAGAGGGCTCACAGCTGCCCTGTCCCCTGTGCAGAGCCACTGCATGGCAGGGTTTGGCTGTGGGGGTGGGCAGGGACCCAGGAGCAGATCCATGGGTGCTGTGGACAGATCCCAGGTGGGATCTGTCATGGGTGGAGAAGGAGCCACCTGCCCCCATGGAGCTTTGTGTGCTGTCCCCAAGGTGGGATCTCCTCCCCTCCAAGTCCCCCAGGATCCACCAGTGACCCCTCAGAGCAGCCCCTGGGGCACATGGACTATGACGATGTCGGCAGCAGCGCTCTGGGGACGTCTCCATGAGGATGGCCTGGCCATGCCCCAGCCCTGGGGACACATGTGTGGCAGTGTGGTGGGACCCTGTCCCCAGGGAGGGGTGGCACTGCCCACAGAGGTCACCACTCGCCATGGTGCACTGCAGGAAATCATCTCCTGTGTAGGGATTTTCTTGGATTTCCATGTGAATTTCCCTTTTTTCCTATTAAAACCCAAACTCATCAGAGGCTCACTCCCAGGCCTGGGCCCTCACTGTGGTGTTGGCACCTCCATCCCAGGTACATCAGCCATTCCACAGGAAGGTGGGGCAGGAACTGGAAGCACAGACACATCCCTGGGCAGGGTGGGATGAGGGGGAAGATCACAGGGAGATTGCTGGGATTGGCTGCAGGGTCTTTATTTGGCACTGCCAAATGCACAGAACTGTTCCCAGCAACACCGAGGGGAAAAGGGAGAGGGCAGGACAGGGAGCCCCTGCAGATGCAGCAGGATCTGCTCTGTGTGCCCCAGGGGTGGGGCAGGCTCAGACCCAGTGCCAGCACTGAGAGCTGGGCTGGGAATGGCTCTGGTTGTTGGAAGGACTTTTCCTAAAGGAGGGGAGGTCTCCTGAAGGAGGGCAGTGCCTTCCTGCTCCTGGGCAGGAGCCCGCGGTGTCAGGACAGCTGGGCCATGGCCCCTGCCTGTGGCACGTCGTGCTCCAAGAGGTTCCCGATCTTCAGGGTGGGCTGCAGTGCCCGGAGGGCCCCCAGGTCACAGAGTCACAGAATCACTGGGTTGGAAGAGACCTCCAAGATCATCAATTCCAGCCCATGTCCTAACACCTTGTCATGGGTTGACCCACTCAGTCACTCTATCACTCCCTCTTCCACTCAAATAGGGGAGAGAATAATATGGAGGAAAAGTAGCAGGGTGAGATAAGGCAGTTTATTCCAGGAGAAAACAGAAAACATGCTGGGGTCTGTGCACACAAGGGCTGGAGAGGAAAAAACAATCAGTCCCTGCTTCCCATCAGCAGCCATGTCCGGACACTTTCTGGGAAGCAGGGTTTCAGCACTCACAATGGTTCTTCTGGAAGGCAAAGATGGAAGACTCATGAATGCCTCCCCCTTCGTCCGCTCTTTCTTCCCTTATATGTCTGAGCTGAGGTCATACACTATGGAATATCCCTTTGGCTGATTGGGGTCAGCTGGCCTGCTTGTGTCCCCTCCCAGGATCCTGCCCACCCCCATGGCCTTTGGTGGGGGAAGGAATGTCAGAGGGACAGCAGTGCTTGGCAGTAGGCAAACCACTGCTCTGTTATCAGCACCAGCAATCAATGCAAAGCACAGCACTGCAAGGGCTGTGAGCTTTACCCCAGTCAGACCCAATACACACCTGCACTAAGCCATGGCACCGAGTGTCAAATCCAGTATTTTTTTAAACACATCCAGGGATGGTGACTCCTTCACCTCTCTGGGCAGACAAACCCTGTATTCTACCACTCCTTCTGTAAAAACTTTTTCCTAATATCCAACCTGTATTCTCCCCTGTTATCTTAAGGCTGTGTCCTCTTGTTCTGTCAGTTGCTGCCTGGAGAAAGAGACCAACCCCCACCTGACTACAGGCACCCTTCAGGAAGTTGTAGAGAGTGATAAGGTCACCTCTGAGTTTCCTTTTCTTCAGGCTAAACAACCCCAGCTCCCTCAGCCGCTCCTCACAGGGCTTGTGTTCCAAGCCCCTCCCAAGCCTTGTTGCCTCCTCTGGATGCACTCAAGCGTCTCCACGTCCTTCCTAAAGTGAGGGGCCCAGAACTGGAGCCAGCACTCAAGGTGTGGCCTCAGCAGTGCCCAGCAGAGGGGGAGAATGACCTCCCTGGTCCTGCTGGCCACACCATTCCTGCTCCAGGCCAGGATGCCAGGGCACACTGCTGCTGCCTCATGTTCACTTGGCTGTCGACCAGCACCCCCAGGTCCATTTCTGCCTGGCCACTGTCCAGCCACACCATCCCCAGCCTAAAACGCTGCAGGGGGTTATTGTGGCCAAAATGCAGGACTCGGCACCTGGACTTATTAAACTTCATCTTGTTGGACTCTTCCCATCCATCCAACCATTCCAGGTCTCTCTGCAGAGTCCTTCTACCTTCCAACAGATCGAGACATGCTCCCAGCTTAGTGTTGTCTGCAAATTTCCTGATGAAAGACTCAATGCTCTCATCCATGTCATCAATGAAAATATTGAACAGAGCCGGCCGCAGCACAGAACCCCAAGGGACACCACTGGTGACTGGCCACCAGCTGGGTGCAGCACTGGTCACCACCACTCTCTGGGCCCGGGCATCCAGCCAGTTGTTGACCCCACAAAGAGTGCTCCTGTCCAAGCTGTGGGCTGCCAACTCATTGTAACTCAAGTCCAGGCACGAGAGACAGGGCCCCTGCAGCAGGCACACGGCCAGGGCTGAGCAGCAGGCACCCAATAGCCAGCGGCTCCCCAGGCTGTGCGAAGGAGGGAAACTGGGAAGGAGGGCTTTGGCCTCTGCTTGGTGAGCTGCTCCAGGCTGGAAGGGCAGAGCAGTCGGTGAGGTCCTCGCAGCAGTAGGGGCAGGTGAGGTGGTGATACTGCAGCGCGAAGGGAACACCCCTGGGAAAGACCTCAGAGCCGACAAGGGCACTCCAGAGGTATCCGAGGACCCAGAGAGCTTCTGTCCCCTTTGCCCGGGGCAGCAGGAACCCACACATTGGCCCCAGTTTGGGATCCGTGCCGTGCGTGTGTCTGTGAGCGGAGCAGCCCCGGACACTGCCCGGTGCCGCAGTGGCCGGCAGCACGGGCGGATGGGGCAGGGCAGCTCCTCCCGCCGCCGCACAGCGAGGGACCGGGACGCTCTGCTGGTGAGCAATTCCTGGGCTGCAGGTGGATCGGGAGCAGCTGCAGTTCCAGCTGCTCCGTTTGCTGTGGCTGGGAGGCCGAGACGAGAGGCCGGCAAGTGCCGAGCCTTTGCACTAGAACGAGCCGGGGAAAGCGTGGCCCCGGGCGGGTGAGAGGCACTGAGAGAGACAGCAGGAGATGAGGTGCAGGAGAAGGAAGAGAGACTTCAGTGTGGACGTTTTTGTGTGCTTGGAATGGGAGGGGGTCAAAGCACAGGGAGCCTGTGTGGAGGCACCAGCGGGGGCTGTTTCTGTGTTGCTGCGGCAGCAGAAAGTGGATTTGTGGAGGGAGACACCTGCGAGTGTGCCATGGGAAAGGTGGGGTGGAAGCGGTGAGGAGGCGAGGTGTGGGTGTGGGAGTGGGTGTTTGGGGAGCGTCCGGGGCCGGGGTGGGTGAGTGGAGCGGCGGCTGTGAAGGGGCGTCGGTGGCAGCAGTGCAAGTGGATTGGTGCGCTGGCAGAGTGCTGTCAGAGAGAGTGTGGTGAATGGTGAGAGCGGGAAGTTTCCTTCAGTGCGCGGCTGCCGAGCTGCAGGGGCACGGAGCGGCGGGGCAGGGGCGGCGCGGAGGCGCGGCGTTGTCGGTGGCAGCGCAGGTGTGGGAGGCGCGACGATGGCGGTGGATGGCGACGCCGGGAGGCGGCGGGGGGAAAGCGGCTCCTTGGTGCCCTGGCGGCGAGGCGAGCGCGGGGCCAGAGCTGCGGCAGCAGCGCCATGTGGCAGCGGCGTGTGCCGCGAGGGAGCGGGGAGCTGGCACCTGGCAGCCCCGCACCGAGCCGGGGGCTGCTGCCACCCCCGCGGGGGCTCCGGGCACCCCGGCAGGGGAGCAGCCCAAGGATGGGGGCTCGGAGCTGTGCAGCTGCCGCACCTGCAGCTGCTGCCATGGATGCTGTTGCTGGGGTTTGGGGTGAAGCCTGTCCCCATCAGGGTGGCTTTTGTCAGGCTGCAGCTGCAGAGTTGCAGTCACAGGGTGATACAGGAAGGGGCCCCGCAGCCCAGGTGTTGTGAGGGGGCTCCCTCCCCCTCGACATCCGGGCGTCAGCCCCCTGTGGGGAGGTGTGTGAGGGCAGAAGCAGAGGCGAGGCTCATATTTGGGCACGGAGCAGGTTATTGGAGGGCGCAGCGCCGCAGCCGGGAGATGAGGCGGCTGATAAAGGCTGCCCTGATGCTGCTGCGTGCATTGGGTCGGGCGCAGGCGAGACATCCCCTGGCTGCTGTGGGCTCGGGGCCGGTGGCATGGGGCCGATGGTGGCGCTGGGGCTGCTGGTGTGCGTGCAGCTGTGCGGGGGTGAGTGGCGGGCGGCTGGGAGCGGGGCCCGCGGTGGTGGCGGGCCCGGCGGCAGCGTCCGTGCCGCAGGCTCCGGGGAGCTGCGTCTGGTGGGCGGCGGCGGGCGCTGTGCCGGGCGCGTGGAGGTGAAGCACGGCGGTGAGTGGGGCTCCGTGTGCGTCTTTGACTTCGACTGGGAAGCGCATTGGGCCAGGGTGGTGTGCCGGCAGCTGGGCTGTGGCGGGGTGGCCAAGGCGTCCCTGTACGCCCGGTTCGGGCAGGGCACCGGGCGGATCTGGCTCCAGCCCTTCTTCTGCAACGGCACCGAGGAAGCACTGGAGGAGTGTCCGCACTTCGGATGGGGTCGGCACTTCTGCGGCCACGAGCGGGATGTGGGGGTGATCTGCACAGGTGAGGAGACACTGTGGTTTTTCTGTGGCAGCCACCTTGTTCTGCAGCATCCTGGGCAGGCCTGAGCCGTGTTTGTGCCCCAGTGCAGATGCTGTGGAGCTGAGACTGGCGGGCAGCGGCAGTCCCTGTGCCGGGAGGCTGGAAGTGAATCTGCAGGGTCACTGGGGCTCGGTGGGAGATGACAACTGGGACCTGGATGATGCTGAGGTGGTGTGCCAGCACCTGGGCTGCGGCTCGGCTGCCAGTGCCTACTCTGCCCAGGACCGCTTTGGCACAGGAGAGGGGCCCATCAACCTGGCCCTGGTGGACTGCAATGGATATGAGTCCACACTCTGGGACTGTGAGATCCGTGGCTGGGGACCCTATAACGGCAGCATCCATGAATTCGACACTGCAGTTGTCTGCCAAGGTAGGAGCTGGACTGGGGAGACATGGCCCTTCATGCACATCCCTTAACACACATCTGGCGCTGCTCCTGCAGGATTTTCCCAGCTGGTTGGAGGTGATGGAGCATGTGCTGGCCGGCTGGAGGTGCGGCAGGGCCGTGCCTGGGTCGGTGTCTGTGAGGATCAGGTGGACATGAAGGTGGCCCAGGTGGTGTGCCGGGAGCTGGGCTGTGGGGAGGCGCTCGCCGTCCCCGGCAGTGGCCGATTTGGGGCAGGATCGGGGCCGATCTGGGACGGGGGCTTCCAGTGCAATGGCACCGAGCCCCTCCTCAGCGCCTGTGCCCGGCGTGCGCCCCACGGCCAGGGCTGCAGCGGCCCTGCCAGCGTCATCTGCTCCCGTAAGTGACCCCTACACCGGGGGCTGTTGGGGTCCCTGCAGCATCAGCGGCCTCAATGCCCTTTCTGCCACAGCCTACACGGACTTCCGGCTGGGAAACAGCAGCTCGGAATGCTCCGGGCGCGTGGAGGTGGCAGTGAGGGGCAAGTGGGGTTCTGTCTGCGCCAGCGAGTGGGATCTGGCCGATGCCCACGTGCTGTGCCGCCACCTGGGCTGCGGCCGCGCCTTCACCGTGCCCCCGGGAGGCTCCTTTGGCAGCGGGGACGGGCCACTGCGGCCGGACGCCTTCGGCTGCAGCGGGAGCGAGCGGCACCCGGGCGAGTGCCCCGTGGCTGTGCTGGGGAAGCCCCCCTGTGCCCCTGGAAATGCTGCTGCTGTGAACTGCTCAGGTGTGTACGGCTCCTGTGTGAGGAGCCTTAAGGTCTTTGGGGATTCCACAAGAATTGGGAGCAGAAGATGCAGGGATGTACTGGGGACAAGGTCTGAATCGTGTAATTTTGTAGGCAGTGTTGAGTCCCTGCGGGTGGTGGAGGGTGAGACCCGGTGTGATGGTTTGCTGGAGTTGGCCACAAGCACCGGGGCCTGGCGCCGTGTGCCAGGAGAGGTTTTGCTCGTACGGAATTTCAGCAAGGTGTGCTGGGAGCTGGGCTGTGGAGGGCTGGACAAGACCAATGCCATCTCCGGTACGGACTTCGTATATCGCATCAATGAGGCGGAGAAGGCCATCATGCAAAGCGTGAT
This sequence comes from Eopsaltria australis, assembly GCA_034509425.1. Classification (NCBI taxonomy): domain Eukaryota; kingdom Metazoa; phylum Chordata; class Aves; order Passeriformes; family Petroicidae; genus Eopsaltria; species Eopsaltria australis. Next base: position 71,990 of record JAVTVJ010000305.1, on the reverse strand, counting down.
TGATACGATTTCGGCAATGACCACTGAGCTGCCTGGAGCAGAGTACAGGATCGATGATATCAAGTGGGGTGTGGCGACCACTGCACCTGCTGGTTTTCCCCATGGGGCGTCCATCGTCTGCTCAGGTGGGTGTCCCGAAGAGAGCCGGAGGTGCGGTGCCCCAAGCAGCCACCCCAGCCCTGTTCTTCCGTGCCTGCAGGCAGCCGGATGGTGAGGCTGGTGGGGAGCTCTGGGCGCTGTGCTGGGCGTGTCGAGGTCTATTCTGGTGGCAGCTGGAGTTCTGTGTGCCAGGAAGGCTGGGAGCTGCAGGACGCCGCCGTTGTCTGCCGGGAGCTGGGCTGTGGCACGGCACTGAAGGCCCCGAGCTGGGCGCGCTTGGATCAAGGCACGGAGCAGCTGTGGCCGTACATCCCCGACTGCTCCGGGACCGAGGAGTCTCTCTGGGAATGCGGGCGCTGGGAAAAGCTCGGGTGCGGGAGCAACAGCAGGGCAGGGGCCATGTGCTCAGGTCAGTGGTGGGCAGCCCCAGATCAGGGTCCAGTGGAGGCCGCGGGGGTTCCTGGCTGTTCCGTGACCCCCCTGCAACCCTTGCAGAGCAGCTCTCCGTGCGGCTGGCGGGCGGCCGCGGGCGCTGCCGCGGGTTCCTGGAGGTGTTCCACAACGGCACCTGGGGCCATGTGTGCGCCAACGGCACCAGCCCCGGCACCGCCGCCACCGTCTGCCGCCAGCTGGGCTGTGGGGCCCGGGGGTGGCTGTCGGCTCTTCCTGCCCAGCAGCCGACCCCTCCCTGGCTGTCCTGGGTGGGCTGTGAGGACGGGGATCGCTCACTCTGGGGTTGTCCCTCGGCACCCTGGCACCTGCAGAGCTGTGGTGTCGGCAGAGTTGCCCATGTGGAATGTGAGGAGGAGAGTGGTGGCACCAGTGACACATCAACTACCCCATATCCAGACAGTGCCACCAGCACAGGTAGCTCTGCCTGTGCCCGCTGCCCCCAGACCCTTGTGTTGCTGGGATCCCCCTTCCCTCATTGCCTGGCTGTGTCCCCACAGGTGTCCCCAGCAGCACCACCCCAGCAGTGGCTGTGGGGACTGTGCCTGTGCCAACTGTCCTGTGCGTGGTGCTGGGGACGCTGCTGTGCCTGTCCCTGGGTGCCCTGGCCGTGCTGCTGTGCCGTGCCTGCGCCTGGCGCCGAGGTGGGTCCTGGCGGGTGGGTGTGGGATAGACCCAGTTTGGGGCTCCTGCCCTGCAGAGCAGCTCAGAAGGTGGGCAGGGGTGACGCCAGTGCCACCCACAGTGCCCAGGGCCACAGGTAACTGATGCCGCCCATTGCAGGCCCTGGCAGAGCTGCAGATGCCGTCTCCAACGCTGTCTACGAGGAGCTGGACTACAGCGCGATGCCGGAGTACCAGGAGGTGCTCAGTCGCCCAGGTGGGTGCAGCCCTTGTGCCCCAGCTCTGTCCGGAGAGGGTGCTCTGCCCCACAGCCCCACGGCAGCTCTGGGTCCTGGTGGCCCTGCAGTGGCTTCTTTGCCGTGGTCTGGGGTTGTCCCTGAGTCCCAAGGCAGCCCCACTGTGTGGTGTGAGGTTGTGTCACCCGTGGTGCCACATGAGGCCACGCCCCAGTCCCTGTTTCTCCCCTGCAGGTTCCCTGTCAGAGAGATCAGTGAAGAAGCTGCCGTATTTCACTGGGGACAGCGTGGAGGGGAGTGACACCGAGGCAGCCCCAGGTAGGGCCAGAGGGCAGGAACCCAGCGGGGAGTGCTGGGGACAGGGGACAGGACTGGGACAGGGAGCTGAGGGGACGAATCCTGCCCTTGTGAGTGTGCAGAGAAACATCGCCTTTCCCTGTGGGACCCAAGGGCCACCAGCACATCCCCGGTGGCAGGCCCAGAGGGGATGGCACAGCCAGACCCTGCCATGGCCGCTGGTCACTGCAATGGACCCCTGTGCCTGTCCCAGACCCCCCTGCCCAGCCTGAGCACGGAACCCCGGATGGCTACGACGATGTCCTGGATGTGCCACAGGAACCCCCCGCTGCCAGCAGTGGGGACATCTCGGAGGGAATGGCACGGCAGAGGTGGATCTGTGTCCTCCCCACAGGTAAGAGGGCTCACAGCTGCCCTGTCCCCTGTGCAGAGCCACTGCATGGCAGGGTTTGGCTGTGGGGGTGGGCAGGAACCCAGGAGCAGATCCATGGGTGCTGCAGCCAGAGTCCAGGTGGGATCTGTCATGGGTGGAGAAGGAGCCACCTGCCCCCATGGAGCTTTGTGTGCTGTCCCCAAGGTGGGATCTCCACTCCTCCAAGTCCCCCAGGATCCACCAGTGACCCCTCAGAGCAGCCCCCGGGGCACATGGACTATGATGATGTCGGCAGCAGCGCTCTGGGGACGTCTCCATGAGGATGGCCTGGCCATGCCCCAGCCCTGGGGACACGTGTGTGGCAGTGTGGTGGGGCCCTGTCCCCATGGAGGGGTGGCACTGCCCACAGAGGTCACCACTCGCCATGGTGCACTGCAGGAAATCATCTCCTGTGTAGGGATTTTCTTGGATTTCCGTGTGAATTTCCATTTTTCTTATTAAAACCAAACTCATCAGAGGCTCACTCCCAGGCCTGGGCCCTCACTGTGTTGCTGGCACCTCCATCCAGGGTACATCAGCCATCCCTTAGGGATATGGGGCAGGAACCAGAAGCACAGACACATCCAGGGACAGGGTGGGATGAGGGGGAAGATCACAGGGAGATTGCTGGGATTGGCTGCAGGGTCTTTATTTGGCACTGCCAAATGCACACAACTGTTCCCAGCAACACCGAGGGGAAAAGGGAGAGGGCAGGACAGGGAGCCCCTGCAGATGCAGCAGGATCTGCTCCCTGTGCCCCAGGGGTGGGGCAGGCTCAGACCCACTGCCAGCACTGAGAGCTGGGCTGGGAATGGCTCTGGTTGTTGAAAGGACTTTTCCTAAAGGAGGGGAGGTCTCCTGAAGGAGGGCAGCTCCTTCCTGCTCCCCAGCAGGAGCCCACGGTGTCAGGGCAGCTGGGCCACGGCCCCTGCCTGTGGCACGTCGTGCTCCAGGAGGTTCCCGATCTTCAGGGCGGGCTGCAGTGCCTGGAGGGCCCCCAGGTCACAGAGTCACAGAATCACTGGGTTGGAAGAGACCTCCAAGATCATCGATTCCAGCCCATGCCCTCACACCTCCACTGAACCATGGCACCCAGTGCCACATCCAGTCTTTTTTAAACATCCAGGGATGGTGAATCTACCACCTCCCCTGGCAGACAATTCCAGTATTCTACCACTATTTCCGTAAAAACATTTTTCCTAATATCCAACCTGTATTCTCCCCTGGCAGCTTAAGGCTGTGTCCTCTTGTTCTGTCAGTTGCTGCCTGGGGAAAGAGACCAACCCCCAGCTGACTCCAGGCACCCTTCAGGAAGTTGTAGAGAGTGATAAGGTCACCTCTGAGTTTCCTTTTCTCCAGGCTAAACAACCCCAGCTCCCTCAGCTGCTCCTCACAGGGCTTGTGTTCCAAGCCCCTCCCCAGCCTTGTTGCCTCCTCTGGATGCACTCAAGCGTCTCCACGTCCTTCCTAAAGTGAGGGGCCCAGAACTGGAGCCAGCACTCAAGGTGTGGCCTCAGCAGTGCCCAGCAGAGGGGGAGAATGACCTCCCTGGTCCTGCTGGCCACACCATTCCTGCTCCAGGCCAGGATGCCAGGGCACACTGCTGCTGCCTCATGTTCACTTGGCTGTCGACCAGCACCCCCAGGTCCATTTCTGCCTGGCCACTGTCCAGCCACACCATCCCCAGCCTAAAACGCTGCAGGGGGTTATTGTGGCCAAAATGCAGGACTCGGCACCTGGACTTATTAAACTTCATCTTGTTGGACTCTTCCCATCCATCCAACCATTCCAGGTCTCTCTGCAGAACCCTCCTGCCTTCCAACACATTGAGACGCTCCCAGCTTAGTCTGCAAATTTCCTGATGAAAGACTCAATGCTCTCATCCATGTCATCAATGAAAATATTGAAGAGAACTGGCTGCAGCACAGGCCCCTGAGGGACACCACTGGTGACTGGACACCAGCTGCATGCAGCTCCATTCTCCCCCACTCTCTGGGCCTGGCCATCCAGCCAGTTGTTGACCCCACAAAGAGTGCTCCTGTCCAAGCCATGAGCTGCCCGCTTTTCCAGGAGGATGCTGTGGGGGACAGAGTCAATGGCCTTGCTGAAGTCCAAACACACAACATCCACAGCGTTTCCTGCATCCCCCAGACAGGTCACATGGTCATAAAAGCAGACCAGGTAGGTCAAACATGACCTAACCTTCCTAAATCCATGCTGGCTGTGTCTGAAACGCTGGCCATGCTGTAAGTGCTGCCTCATGACACTCAGTATCAACTGCTCCATTGCCTTACTGGGAACTGAGGTCAGGCTAACTGCCTGTAATTCCCAGACTCCTCCTTGGAGCAGGTTCCTGCAGCAGGGCCTGGATGAAGCTGTCCGTGCTCAAATTGGCCAAGGAGGATGCAGGAAAAGAGGAGGAGGTGTTGGAGCTGGTGGGGAGGGAGGTGCTGAAGCAGGGGGGATGCCGGTGCGGCCCCGCCTGTCCTGCAGCATCCGCTCCCCAGCTCGGGGATGCCAGGCATGGAAGGGGCCGTGGCAGGGCCCTTACCCCAGGCTCTGCAGTGGGCAGGGGGGATGCCGGAACTGCTGGCACAGCTGCAGGACGCTTTGGGCTCCAAGCTCGTTGTCACTAAGGTGCAGGTAGCTGAGATGGGGCCCCTGCAGCAGCTGCGCAGCCAGGGCTGGGCAGCAGGCGCCCGACAGCCGGCAGCTCCCCAGGCTGTGGGGCCGAGGGAAACAGGGAAGGAGGGTGTCGTGGGTTGACCCCGGCTAGGTGTCAGGTGCCCACTCAGTCACTCTATCACTCCCTCTCCCACTGGGAAAGGGGAGAGAATAATATGGAAAAACTACCAGGGAAAGAAAAGGCAGTTTTATTACAGCGGGAAAAGAAAGAACAAGCAAGACGAGAGCTGCGTGTGAAGAGCAGAGGGGAAAAAACAATCAATCTCTACTTCCCATCAGTAGCGATGTCCGGACACTTTCTGGGAAGCAGGGCTTCAACACACGTGATGGTTGTTAAGAAGGCAAACAGGGATGAATCCTGAGTGCCTCCACCTCCTCCTCTCTTCCTCCCCTTTTATATCTGAGCTGAGGTCATACACTATGGAATATCCCTTTGGCTGATTGGGGTCAGCTGGCCTGCTTGTATCCCCTCCCAGGATCCTGCCCACCGTGTGGTAGATAGGGACAGGCGGACGGAAGATCTCGCGATGTGACGGAAAGCAGAGAGCAGCATGGAATCTCCCTCCCTTCATTCCTGCATGATAAGAGATCACCCGAGGTATGCAACCCCTCCTGAACCCAGTAGTTTTCCACTCCGTACTAACCCTAGCTATCCCACTGTCCCCTTTCTGACGTAGTGAAGCCCCCTAGACTATTTAACCTCATGAGATAAGATAATAAACGCCATTTGACCATCCACCACATTGGTGTCTGTGAGTCCATGGCCCGAGTGGCTCGGGTGAGGCCGAGCTGCCGTGCTGTCGTTCTTGAACCAGGTCGCCTGCCTTCATAGCAAGAAGGCAACATAGTGGTGCCGAAACCCAGGAAGAAGAAGAGGAGCTCGGGCTACGGGATTCGCCTGGACAAGAGACAGCGGCCGGGGCAGCCAAGCTGACTTCAGGCGGGGGAGACGTCCCCAAAGGACCCACGGTCACAATGGAGACCGTTGCAAAGGTCGTGAGTCTACTTTATAAGCAATGGGGTATTAAGTGTAAGCTCAAGGATTTTTATATTGCTATTGCAAAACTCCTGGAGCTTTGGGCGATTGAGCGTCCAGCAGAAATATTACACCCAGAGGTGTGGGAGAAATGTACCAATGTTTTAGCAGAGGAAACTAAAGTCTCGGGCAGCGGAAAAAGTCTCAAAGCGTGGGGGAAAGTAAAAAGGGCTTTACGCCAAGCGCTGGAACAACAGGAGACTTGGAAAGCTGCACGTGCATGTTTATTAGCTACTCCTAAGCTGGGGGTAGGAGCAATGACACAGACCGACCCCGAGACCGGTCTATCTGAGAGTGGGGGTTCGCGGGGACCGGGCGCGCTTCCCTCCTCCCCGGACCCGAATCCAAACGCCCCGGGGCCCCCAGAAAACCTCCCGACCCTTCCGCCGAGCCCGCCGGATCCACCCCCTGCCGCGGAAACTTCCCAAACGTCCGCGGTTTCCCCATCCGTCCCTCCGCCGCCGGTTAGCGATCCAACGCTGGAAGCACAGCAATCCGCGCAATCTTTTTGGGAGGGATTGGCAACCGAAGCCAGGGAAACCGAGAGGGCAGCTAGAGAGGGAGCGCGGGTGAACCCCTCTCCCTCGCCCTATGCAGTTCAAAATGGCGCGGGCGACCAAGGAGATGGGCGGGGCCAGGGTTTCAGTGGCGGGAGCGAGCAACGATTGCGAGTGTTCGCTGCTGCGCATGCGCGAGAAGAGGGAGCTGCAAACGCGCGGACACGGGAGAGCGGCAGAGAGCGCACGCCCAGTCAAGAGCCGTGCTCAATGCCATTAGCATTTAAAGGAGAGCCCTCCCCTTGCGGGAGGCAGGGCAAGCCCAGGGGTCAGGACCGGCACCACCCCCGAGAAGAAGAGCGGGGCCGGAGTCACAAAAAAAGGCACAGAATCCCGGAAGTGCTCTGGCAGTCAACTTCCGGCTCTGAGTCCGACAACAGCTCCGCTAGCTCTGCTGAGTTATCGGAAACTGACGGGGACACAGAGTCGGAAGAAGTAGAGCTATCACAATTTGAAACGAAAACGAATAAAGTTTTAAATTACGCCGGAAAGCAATCACAATACAAATTCACCGACTGGGGAAAGATAAAAATAGCTTGTGCAGAATGGGTGCCCTCAGCTACAGTCCATGCTTTCCCGGTGAGAACCACGGGGCAAAACGGAAACCAACAACAAGTATATGACCCAATAAACCCCAAAGATATACAAACGATTGTCAAAGCAATCTCAGAAAAGGGGATGGATTCCATCATTGTTTCTACTCTCATAGACGGCCTTTTTAGCAATGATAACCTGCTCCCCTTTGACATTAAACAAATAGGTCACATGATTTTTGATGGGGCAGGAATGATTGTTTTTAAACAGGAATGGACAGACAATTGTATGAACCTATTAGCCCAGTCCTCTGGGGCGGGGCAACCACTGCATGGCTCGAGCTTGTCCAGGCTGACAGGGAAACATGATGAGATGATTACACCTCAGCAGCAAGCTGCACAACTGCGAGCTGAGGAAGTCAGGGCCACAACCCGAGCTGCCAGAGAAGCCATTCGTGCTGCATCTCGTGTGGTAGCTAAGCCTTCACCGTGGTCCGCCATAAAGCAAACAGAAAGTGAAAGCTTCACAAAGTTTGTGGACCGCCTACAGGCAGCAGTAGACGCCTCTACCCTGCCTGCGATGGCAAAAGGACCCGTTCTAGCAGACTGCTTGCGGCAACAAAGTAACACTGTTACCAAAGAAATCTTGCGCTCCGTTCCAATAGGAGCCAGCCTGGCTGATATGATCAAACATGTAGTTAGGGAAGAACAGCTAACCCCTTTTCAGGCTGTCGTACGTGATCTAACTAGTGCAATGGCGTGCTTCAAATGTGGGCAGGCAGGCCACATCACAACAGGCTGTCCCCACAAATCCCAGCCTCCCCCGGCGGGGCCTCCATCTCAAGCGCGCGTGAGAGGGCCCTGTTGGAGCTGCGGGAAGAAGGGACACCTCGCTAAGGACTGCAGATCCCGACCCCAGGGAAACGGGAGGGGGAGGGGGCATGCGGGCCGCACCCAGCCTCCTCCCGCTGCGAATGCAAGGCGGCCCATCTATGCCAACCCCCAGTGGGGTGGGGGGCCCTCATTCCCTATGCCCCCGCAGGAGACAGCCAGTCCTGCACCCACACAAACGGTGCAAATGCAGAGTTTCACAGCACCACCAGCAGCACCATTGCACCCACTACAGCCACAAGCCGCACTTGTGCCACAGGGCCAGCAGGGGGCGACCCAGAGCGGAACCCCTGGGTGGCCCTGGCCATGAAAGTAGGGAAAGAGCCCCTGATAGTGTGGGGGACATGCCGCCTCTATGGCACTCAAGATCCCCACGTCATAGGGCTTCAGTTTTGGGCAGACACGGGTTCAGATTGTACAATTATTCCCCAAGCACATTGGCCACAACATTGGCAATTTACAGAAGTCCCCCCAGTGAATGGTGTGGGAGGGCAATCCCGGGCGTGGAAAAGCACCCAGTTGGTAGCTATAACACTTCACACAAAAAAGGGACCAGAACAGACAGTGGCAATCTACCCCTACATTCTACAGAACTCTCCACCTTTGATAGGAAGGGACATCCTTGCTCTGTTAGGAGTCAGGATGACAAATTTACCATGAGGGCCACTGCAGTTCATCCACCGCTGCCAATCAAATTGACTTGGAAATCGTCAGAAATTGTACACGTGGAGCAGTGGCCCCTGTCAGAGCCTCGAATGGCAGCTTTGCTGGAACTGGTTGACCGTGAATTACAAAAGGGTCACATAGAACCCTCCATCAGCCCGTGGAACACCCCTGTATTTGTAATCCCCAAAAAGTCTGGAGACTGGTACTCACAGGGCGGGGGTACGCAGCTGTCAAAAAGGAAAGCAAAATCAAGTGGTGTCCACTGAGGTCAGTAAAGCCAGACCTTCAGAATGAGCAGAATGAGACTAATGAGAACTGTGAGTTTCTGTTTGCAGGACATGCTCGTGGGACACCCTCGTAAAGCGTACACCCCTGTTCCAGAGGAAAATGACAGACCTCCAAGCCGTCAGGCAGCACCCAAGAATTCTGTACCGGTGAAAACCAGACATCAACAGTGTTTTTGTGTGATTTTGCTGTTGGGGCTTGTTACCAGAGGACAAGCCAATCCAATCCATTACTCTCATCAGCCATTCAGGTGGGTCATGCAACACCTGTCAAATGACAAGGTGCTCAAAGAAACCACCACACCGAATGCCCCATCCTTTGTGATCCGCATTTCCGATCTGTTCCCTGGAAAACCAAAAATAAACCCCTATTCCCCTCATGTTACAAGTATGCATCTATCCTATTGGTGCCCAGCCTCAAACCCAGGGAAGAAGTACTGCAATTATCCAGGGTGGGGATATTGTGGGTACTGGGGCTGTGAAACCATTGTTACAAATGCCGGACCATCGAGACCTGGGTGGGAACCTCAAAAGCCCGATGAATTTTTACAATTCACCTGGGCTCCAACTGGTTGTAAACAACCTGTCATCCTTCAGGAAAAATACTATCGAAACTATCATAAAATCCCTAAATCTCGGAGGTGCACTGACTATAACATGACCGTTTTGCAGCCAGATCACCCTAGTTGGGCCACAGGCAAGACGTGGACAGTAGTTATTCAAGGATCAAAAGAGTGGGTGAATGTGCGAATTATCAAGCTCCAACCCCCCACATCCCGGGCGGTTGGGCCAAACAAAGTTATTAAAGATGTATTAAAAGGGAAAAACACAACCCACTCCAAAGCCTTGCCCACAAAAGTCACTGATACCCTGATCGGTCATGCAGATGCCTCCCAGATAAGTAGTTTAGCCAAGTCTGACCCTGACCCAATCTTTCGTATGTTAGAAGCTACCTTTCTTTCCCTGAACGAATCCAACCCGAACCTAACTGATTCCTGCTGGCTTTGCTATGATGTCAAACCCCCCTTTCTACGAAGGAGTTGCTTTAGATATCCCCTTCAGTTACTCCACAGCTGACTCCCCTCACCAGTGCAGGTGGGATACTCCCCGCAGAGGAATCACCCTGAGTCAAGTCACGGGTCAAGGCAGATGTTTTGGCAATGCAACCTTAGCAAAGAAAGGCAACATCTGCACCAAAGTTGTCAAGCCCAACAGAAAGAATAAGTGGGTGGTTCCATCCGCATCTGGGATGTGGGTTTGTCAGCGATCTGGAGTGAGTCCTTGTGTGTCTCTTGCCAAATTCAATGATTCCACTGACTTTTGTGTCCAAGTTCTAATTGTTCCTAGGGTCCTGTACCATACAGACGAAGAGATGTACCACCTCTTTGAGAAACCCGACCGGCTCCACAAAAGAGAACTGATAACAGGTGTAACTATTGCAATGCTGCTCGGCCTGGGAGCAGCCGGAACGGCCACGGGTGTCTCAGCTCTTGCGACCCGACACCAAGGACTGTCTCAGCTACAAATGACCATCGATGAGGACTTGCAGAGGATCGAGAAATCCATTTCCTTTCTAGAGAAATCAGTTTCCTCACTCTCAGAAGTGGTCTTGCAGAACAGGCGAGGATTAGACCTCTTGTTCATGCAACAAGGAGGCTTGTGTGCCGCCTTGAAAGAGGAATGCTGCTTTTATGCAGACCACACAGGAGTCGTCAGAGACTCCATGGCAGAGCTCCGAGATAGGCTAGCTCGGAGACAGAAAGACAGAGAAACCCAACAGAGCTGGTTTGAGTCCTGGTTCAATCAATCACCATGGCTCACCACACTGATTTCCGCCTTGATAGGTCCATTGGCAATGTTGTTTTTAGTTTTTACCTTTGGACCATGCCTGCTGAACAAACTAGTCTCTTTTATCCAGACCCGTCTGGAACGGGCCAACATTCTGTTTTTAGAACATCAACAAATGCTGTAATCCAAACTGTAAACACTGGCAATCGCAAGACTTTTCTAACTTGCCTTGCGAAATCTACTCAGGTATACCAAACCCCTTTTCCCTTGTCAAGTTACTACCTCATACCTCACTTCAATGCATGTATCTATGACTACCTCATTCATTTGTGAAAAAAGGGGGGGGAAGTGTGGTAGATAGGGACAGGTGGACGGAAGATCTCGCGATGTGACGGAAAGCAGAGGGCAGCATGGAATCTTCCTCCCTTCATTCCTGCATGATAAGAGATCACCCAAAGTATGCAACCCCTCCTGAACCCAGTAGTTCTCCACTCCGTACTAATCCTACCTATCCCACCGTCCCCTTTCTGACGTAGTGAAGCCCCCTAGACTATTTAACCTCATGAGATAAGATAATAAATGCCATTTGACCATCCACCACATTGGTGTCTGTGAGTCCATGGCCCGAGTGGCTCGGGTGAGGCCGGGCTGCCGTGCTGTCGTTCTTGAACCAGGTCGCCTGCCTTCATAGCAAGAAGGCAACGCCACCGCCATGGCCTTTGGTGGGGGAAGGAATGTCAGAGGGACAGCAGTGCTTGGCAGTAGGCAAACCACTGCTCTGTTATCAGCACCAGCAATCAATGCAAAGCACAGCACTGCAAGGGCTGTGAGCGTTACCCCAGTCAGACCCAATACAGAGGGCTTTGGCCTCTGCTTGTTGAGCTGCTCCTGGTGGGAAGGAGAGAGCTCTGGATAGGAAGGAGGGACAACTGGCCCATCCCACAGCCCCTTTACAGCTGTGTTAGCAGCAGGCAGGCACAGTGCTGGAGCCCCTCACACAGCAGCTCCACGCCGGCATCGCGCAGCCCCTCGCTGAAGGACAAATCCAGCTCCTCCAGGCACGTGTTGGTGCCCAGCAAAGTGGCGAGGTCCTCACAGTGGGTGCTGGTGATACGGGAATGGTGCAGCCTGATGGGAACCCCATGGAAGGAGCCTCGGAGCTGTCACCCAGCGAGCTGTCACCCAGCTCCAGACGGGCCAGGCCGGGCTGCTCCGCCAGCAGCGCTGCCAGCTCTGCACAGCAGCTCTCGGACAGCTGGCACCGCTGCAGCCTGCGGGAGAGCACGGACAGCGGGGGCTCAGCACACCTGTCCCGGCTGCTCACCTGCCCACCAAACCCGGGGGACAACACCCAGCCCCAGCTAAACAGGGCCCAGCCTCCCCCTGGCCGCTTGCCAGTGTCCCCAGGGAGCAGCGGGGCAGCACCAACCCACTCAGGCACTGCACTGCGGTTCGGGTGCCCCCAGGCACAGCCCAGATGCCGGCCCCGCTTTGGGCTCCACGCGCGCCTCTCAGCGCAGCAGCTGCAGGGCACTGTCCCGGTGCCGCAGAGCCCGGCAGAGCAGGTGGATGGGGCAGGGCAGCTCCTCCCGCCGCCGCACGGCCACGGCACCGGGGCGTCCTGCGGCTCCCGACCCTGCAGAGCTGCAGGGGAACAGAGCCGCGGGCCACACAGAGCCCTCAGCGCTGCTGGCACCTCCCGGCTCCCACAGCGGCACACCCAGCCCCAGCAGAGGCTCCAGCACAGCGGAGGGCTCCTCGGGAGGGACCTTGGTGCCTTTGCAGGTGTGAAGGATCTCGAGCATTGCTGCTGGAGCCAATCGGGGAGATGGGAGGTGAGTCACAGGGTGCACTTAACATTCCAGCGCCAGGGATCTCTGTCTTTGCTTACAATAGTATGTATTCTATCACCATCTTCATAAACTGTTAAAACCAGGTGGAGCAGTGTTCTTTATCTCTTCCATGAGCCCCCCTCCCTCCAGAGGGATATCTTCTGTTGATTGACCTTTGAATCCCACTGATAAAATTACATCATCCCCTTGGGAGATGCTCCGCCCAGGGGGAGGAACCAAACATTCCTATCTGGATATAATGTGGGATTTGAAACACCACAAGTCAGCCTTTTCCATTGGATTCCCAGAGGAAGACCAGACCCTTCTACACCACCACTGGACCTTCAGAGGAGAACTACACCTTTCCACAGGATCACTGCTTCAACAGAACCACATCTGTCACTCCCAGAGGACAGCAGCCACCATCTAATCGGACTGCTACCAACATCCTCTATTCTGACTCTGTCAGTGTTTTTGTGTTATTGCATTTTTAAAAATTTTTCTATTAAATTGTAATTCTGACTTGGAGTCTCTCAGTGATTTGCTCTCAAACTACCCCAGTTTTTGGCATCCAACTTGAGGCTAGCCCCGAGAAAAGGCAGAATAACAATTTGTGTTTTCGTAGCCACCTATTCACCATGATACTCAACATACTTACATGTGTCCTGTAACTTGCTCTATATACATTTCCACACATGGGGAACTCCCTGCCTGTTATAATGCTCCTGTGTGGATCAGGGCATGGTATAAAAATTGCTTTTTTGATTTATTATGTCTATTGCATGATAACCTGCGACGCAATGAACACATTTGGAATATATACTCAGTAGTGTTTGCTTGTCCTAGTCTGGGCTGCTACATCTGAGGCCTCCTCAACAATCGCACCCAGCCCCTAGGGGAAAGAGTAGAGAGTGGTTTCTTGCAGCCTTTCAGCCCTGACACAACAGTTTTTGAATGTACTGAGTTCCCTTTGGATGTCAAAGATGGTACAATCTTGCTGTTAGTTCTGCTTTTTCTTCGTTGTACAGCCTGCACTGTGTACTCCATGCTTAGAGTCAGAACAATGCTTGATGCATCACAGCATCCTCAGGATGAGGAGAAGAAAAGCAGCAAAGCATCAGGCAGCATGTCTACACAAACTGTCATGGAGGAAAAAGAGACCGAAAGAACCGACAGCATCTCCACACAAACCATCACCGAGCCAGAACAGCCTAAGACAGTAGCAGTTGCTCCTGTTAAGAAAAAGAAATCCAAGAGTAAATCAGCCCGCATAGTGACCGATGAGGAGGAGGCTGGACCTTTGCACCAAGCAGAAGAGACGGAGCCAGAGATCATCACTCGCTCTTTATCCCTGGGTGAGCTGCGTGACCTACGGAGGGAGTTCACCCGCCAGACAAATGAATCCATCCTGACCTGGCTGCTTCACATCTGCGATGCTGCAGCCAATGACCCCATTCTAGATGGAAGTGAGGCCAGGCAGCTGGGATCTCTGTCCTGGGATGTGGTCATCGACCAGGGGATCGGGAGAACCCGAGAAACTCTCAGCCTCTGGTGGTGGCTGCTGGCAAGTGTAAGGGACAGATACCTTTGTAAAGAAGACCTCCAGGTGCACCAAGGGAAATGGAGCACAATGGAATGAGGTATCCGATGCCTGAGAGAATTGGCCGTGCTGGAGATCATTTCCTCAGAAGACGAGAGATTCCCTAAGAGCCCCGATGGTGTCCAATGCACGTCACAGATGTGGTTGAGATTTTCACAGCTTGGACCAGAGATGTACTCCCGTTACCTAGCAAGACTGCAATGGAGGGAAGGAGTGGACAAGGTGGGAGCACTGGTCAACAAACTAAGAATTTATGAGGACACTGTCACTGCCCCGTTACGCACCCATGTCTCATCTGTGGAAACAAAGCTGGCTGAGCACGTCCAGAACTTGGAAGAGAAACTCAGAAAGGAGCTGAAGCAAGATAATCACCACATCTCTCCAGAACCAACAAGAGTCTCTGCTATTAGGAGCAGATGTCCCCCAGCCAGAGAGAGAGGACACACTCCGTGAGGTAACCTCTGGTTTTTCCTTCAGGAGCATGGAGAAGACATGAGGAAGTGGGATGGAAAACCCACCTCTTCCTTAGCAGCCCATGTACGTGAACTGAAAAGAGGAACAGCTACAACAAGAAGCTCATCAAGAGTCAACGCCACTCCGGTCTCTCATGGACAGAACTCTGGACCATATACAAATGGTAATATGATTGATCCTCTTGAAGGGACCTCAAGAACATATTTACAGGAGGAGAGCAACGTCCACCATGATCAGGAAAAGAGGGGCCCTGCCTCTAGCCAGGTAGAGGAAAGGGACAATCAGATCTATTGGACTGTGTAGATCCGATGGCCTGGAACGTCTGACTCACAAAGATACAAGGCTTTGGTTGACACTGGCACTCAGTGTATCGTGATGCCATCAAGGTACGTGGGAAGAGAATCAATTTCTATTTCTGGGGTGACAGGAGGATCCCAGCAGCTGACTGTATTGGAAGCTGAAGTGAGTTTAACTGGGAATGAGTGGCAGAAACACCCCATCATGACCGGCCCAGAGGCCCCATGCATCCTGGGCATAGACTGTCTTAGAAATGGGTATTTCAAAGACCCAAAAGGACATTGTTGGGTTTCAGGATAGCTGCTGTAGAAACAGAAGGCATCCGACACCTGAATACCTTGCCTGCTGTCTCAGATGACCCCTCTGCTGTGGGACTGCTGAAAGATGAAGAGCAGCAGGTACCAATCGCCACAGCGACAGTGCACCGTCGGCAGTACTGCACCAGCAGAGACTCTGTGGTTCCCATCCACATGATAATTCATAAACTGGAGAGCCAAGGGGTGCTCAGCAGGGCTCATTGACCATTTAACGGCCTTATATGGCCAGTATGTAAGTCCAGTGGAGAATGGAGACTGACAGTGGATTACCGTGGCCTGAATGAGGTCACATCACCATGAGTGCTGCTGTGCCAGACATGTTGGAACTTCAGTATGAACTGGAATCCAAGGCAACAAAGTTGTACGCAACCATCAATATTGCCAATGCCTTCTTCTGCATTCCTCTGGCAGCAGAGTGCAGGCCTCAGTTTGCTTTCACCTGGCGGGGCGTGCAGTACACCTGGAACAGACTCCCCCAGGGGTGGAAGCACAGCCCCACCATCTGCCATGGACTGATCCAGGCTGCACTGGAAAAGGCTGAGGCTCCAGAACATCTGCAGTACATCAACAACATAATCGTATGGGGGAACACAGCAGGGGAAGTCTTTGAGAAAGGAAAGAAGATCATCCAGATTCTCCTAAGAGCTGGTTTTGCCATGAAGCCAAGTAAGGTGAAGGGACCTGCTCAAGAAATACAGTTTTTAGGAGCCAAGTGGCAAGATGGACGTCACCAGATGCTGATGGAAGTAATCAACAAGATCACTGCTATGTCCCCACCTATGAACAAGAAGGAAAGCCAGGCTTTTCTAGGAGCTGTTGGCTTTTGGAGAATGCATATCCTGCAATACAGCAGGATTGTAAGCCCTCTTTATCTGGTGACACAAAAGAGAAATGTTTTCCAGTGGGGTCCTGAGCAACAAGAAGCATTTGAACAAATTAAGCAGGAGATTGCCCATGCGGTAGCCCTTGGGCCAGCCAGAACAGGGCAGGATGTGAAGAATGTGCTCTACACTGTGGCCAGGGAGAATGGTCCATCCTGGAGCCTGTGACAGAAGGGACCTAGAGAGACTCAAGGACAACCGCTCGGGTTCTGGAGTCAGGGATACAAAGGATCTGAGGCCAGCTATACCCCAAGCGAGAAAGAGATTCTTGTGGCTTATGAAGGGGTTTGAGCTGCCTCAGAAGTGATTGGCACCGAAGCACAGCTGCTTCTGGCACCCCGAATACCAGTGCTGGGTTGGATGTTCAAGGGAAGGGTTCCTTCCACACATCATGCCACCGACACCACATGGAGCAAGTGGATTGTACTGATCACACAGAAAGCCCAGATAGGAAACCCTAATCACCCTGGAATTCTGGAAAGTATAACAAACTGGCCTGGAGGTGAGACTTTTGGGTTATCTTCTGAAGAAGAGGAGGGGCAAGTGACATGTGTTGAGGAAGACCAATTGATAGCATAGGGGTCAAAATGATTTTGGGCTTGTAGTATGTTTAGGTTGTGGGAACTATAGGCCTCATAGGCCTTAAGGTAGGCCTTAGGTGTTGTCTCTGTTAGGTTCAAGTGTAGTTATAGGAACTGTACTTCTGTGCTTTTTCTGTAACGATTGCTTATGACAAGATTAATGAGATGACAGCTTAGTAAATATAAGTGAGAATAATAAATCAGTTGCAATAATCCTGAGAAACGTTAGAGGGTAGTAGGAAAGGGGGGCTGAAACTTATGTTTGGGTAAAAACAATATATGCAATAGCAAGAGTATTGAAGCTGAAACTCATGCTTGAGTGAAAACAATAGAGTAGTGTTGAATTAATGATCATAGGTTGGTTGTAGTATAAATGTAACCATTTTTTGAACCCAAGGCAGAGCCTGATTAGAGGTCTGAGGACCCCTGGCTCCCAGGGCCCTTCAATAAAGCACCGCATATAATCATTCTGTGATTATGTGTTTCCTACGCTAACACAACCATCTAATGAGCTACCGGAGAGCGAAAGACAATGTGCCCTCTTCACTGAAGGTTCCTGACGAATTGTGGGTGCTAACCGGAAATGGAAAGATGCTGTATGGAGCCCCACATGACGAGTTGCACAAGGTAATGAGGGAGAAGGTGGATCGAGTCAGGTCGCAGAGCTTAAAGCTGTCCAGCTGGCTTTGGATATTGCCGAACGAGAGAAGTGGCCTCGGCTCTATCTCTACACTGACTCCTGGATGGTAGCTAACGATTTGTGAGGATGGCTGGATCTCTGGAGAAAGGCCAAGTGGCAACACGAGGGAAACTCATCATGGCCGCTGAGATTTGGCAGGACATCGCTACCCGTGTAGAGAGGCTGACCGTGAAGGTTCGACAGATTGCTGCACATGTACCCAAGAGTCAGGCCAATGAAGAGCATGGTAACAATGAGCAGGTGGACCAAGCTGCCAAAGTGAGAGTATCACAGGTGGATCTGGACTGGCAGCACAAGGGAGAATTATTTCTAACTCATTCGGCCCATGATGCCTCCTGTCATCAGGGACAAGATGCAAAGTACAGATGTGCTCGTGACCGAGGGGTGGACTTGACCATGGACAGCATCTCACAGGTCATCCATGGCTGCGAGATCTGCACTATGATCAAGCAGGCCAAGCGGGTGAAGCCTCTGTGGTACGGTGGACGATGGTCGAAGTATAGGTATGGGGAAGCCTGGCAAATTGACTACATCACCCTTCCCCAAACGCGCCAACACAAGCGCTACGTGCTGACCATGGTGGAAGAAACCACTGGATGTTTGGAGACCTGTGCAGTGCCTCATGCTACTGCCTGGAACACCATCTTAGGCCTGGAAAAGCATGTCCTGTGGAGACATGGCACCCCTGAGAGAACTGAGTCGGACAACGGGACTCATTACAAGAATGGCCTTATAAACAGGTGGGCCAGAGAACATGGCATTGAGTGGATATATCATATCCCTTATCATGCACCAACTGCTGGAAAAGTTGAATGGTGCAATGGACTACTTAAGACCACCCTGAAGGCACTTGGCAGGGGGACCTTCAAAAATTTTGAAATGAACTTAGTAAAGGCCACCTGGATGGTCAAAACACGAGGCTCCATCTATTGAGCTGGTCCTGCCCAGTCTGAACCCTTGCACACAGTGGATGGAGATAAAGTCTCTGTGGTACACATGAAAGGTATTTTAGGAAAGACTGTTTGGATTAGTCCCACCTCAGACAAAGGCAAACCCATCTGCAGGGTTGTTTTTGCTCAAGGACCTGGTTACACTTGGTGGGTAATGCAAGAGGATGGGGAAACCCGTTGTGTATCACAAGGAATATTAATTTTAAGTGAGAACTGTGTGTAAAGTTTCATTGCATATATGTAGAGTTTAAAGAGGGTATTGGTTTGGGTATGATACAGATGGTGATAGAATAAGGGGTGGATAATGTAGGTTACAATAGTATGTATTCTATCACCATCTTGATAAGCTGTTAAACCCAGGTGAGACGGTACTCCCCTCATGACTCATCCCTGATGGCTCCAGAGGATGTACCCTAATGGGCCAGCTGTTGAAATCAGGTGGGGCAGTGCTCTTTATCTCTTCCATCACCCATCCTCCCTCCAGAGGGATATCTTCTGTTCATGGACCATTGAGTCCATTATGATATGATAAAATTACATCATCCCATTGGGAGATGCTCCGCCCAGGGGGAGGAACCCAACATTCCTATCTGGAAATAATCGGAGATTAGAAATATCACAAGCAGCCTTTTCCACTGGATTCCCAGAGGAAGACCAGACCATTCTACACCACCACTGGACCTTCAGAGGAGAACTACACCTTTCCACAGGATCACTGCTTCAACAGAGGACAATAGCCACCATCTAATTAGACTGCTACCAACACCCTGACCAACAGGGTGTCAGGTTGTATTCTGACTCTGTCAGTGTTTTTGTGCTATTGTATTTATTTTAATTTTTCTATTACATTGTAGTTCTGACTTGGAATCTCTCACTGATTTGCTTTCAAACTACCACACCACTGAAATGACCCAATGCACTCTGTGCAAAGCTCTTCTCATTCATCTCCAACAAGAAGTGGAAAGTGTCCATCTCCAAAACCTTCACTGCTTGGCCAGCCTGGGAGAGGCCTCTGTGCCTCCCCTGAAGCCACTGCAGCAGCTCTTCCTTGGCTCAAGGTGAAATTCTGCAAAAACCCAATGCTTTTGTCCATGTACTTGATGGATTTCTGGCTGACCAGACCAAAGAGGAATCGCATGGTTACCTTCAAATCCTTCCTGGACTTGCTGTAGCTTTCCAATAATTTATTTACATCCTTTTCAAGCCTCCCCAAACTGCTGCCCATTACTCCATCATCCATCTTCCAGAACATAAAACATTGCTGCAAACAACTCCTGGAGGTGCAGGTGGGTGAAGGCATAGCCACTGCCATGGTCTTCTCCTTCCTTTGGGATCCTTTCATTGAGGAAGAAGGGGAGAAGACCTGGCTGGTCCAAGGCACACTCCTTGATTTCCTTCTCCTCCAAGAGCACCTTGTGCTTCCAGGTACCGTTGGCAGCCAAGGAGCAAAGCTGGAGTAGGAACTGCTGGATCAGCTGCAGGTTGTCCCTGTGCCTGTGCTTCAGTGAGTGGGAGAGGTAGAACATCATCATCCCTGTGGTGCCTTTGGAGCACTCAAGGAGGTTTTTCTCCCCACAAAGCTCTTGTTCCAGGATGGTGCAGACGCTCCAGCTCCTGACAGGGATGACACACAAGCTGTAGAGGATCTCATTGCCTCTGGCAAAGCTGAAGGCCACATCTGCTTTCTTGGGCTTCTCAAAATACCTGTGGAAATACTCCTCCCTCCTGGCTGACGCAAATCCCAGTATCTCCAGGTAATACTCACCCTCCAGGCACTGCCCCAGGCTTCCAAGAGCCCTTGGCCTGGTGGTGATGAGCAAAGAGGCCCTGGGGAGCACAGGCTTCTTCAACAAGCTCATCAGGGTGAGCTCCAGCAGCTTCACCTCCCTGGGCTCAGAGCTCAGCTCAGCTTGAGGCTGAGCCAAGGAAAAGCCCAGGGCCTCAAAGCCATCAAAAATGAACAGCATCTTCTTGTGCTCATCCAGGATCTTCACATCTGGCACAGGCAGGCCAGGACAGCACTGTGAAACCAGGTCTGCCACGCTGGCTTCCATGGGAAGGGCGATGGCTTTGCAGTCAATGAGGAAGACAAAGTCAAAGTGCGTGTGCAGCGTCCCTTCTCCCCACTCCACCATCACCTTCCTGACCATCGTCGTCTTCCCCATGCCAGGGCCCCCACCAGCACCATGACCTGCGGGGTTTGCCTGTCTCTGCCAGGTTCAAACAGCAAAGTGGTGGTGGTGGTGGTGGTTGTGGTGGTGGTGGTGGTGTCAGTGGCCGCTCGGCTGCTGGCCCTGGCACATCCCTGGCCGGTTCCCACTGCTCCATCCTGGGCTCCGTGCTCGCTCCCAGGCTCCCTGGCGATGGTCAGGGTGGTGAAGCGGCTGCGGAAGGACGGGCTCTCCCTGGGACAGGCGCCCAGCTCCCTGTCCTGCCGGGACTCCCGGACCATGTGCTCTCTGCTGTTCCGCCTGCGCTCTGCGCCCATGAGGAGCACGGTCAGTCCCAAGCCCAAATTCCCCACCAGACCACCCGTGCTCCTCACACACCAGCAGCCACTTATTGCAATGCTCAGGCCTTTCCTAACTCTGCCTGGGCCAGTAAGGACACAATTGGTGAGCATCTGGGGACTCTGCTTCTTCTTCCCAGTCCTGATCCTGACCTATCAACTCTTGTTATGTCTTCCTCATCCACCTGGCAGCAAATTCAAGTGCCTGGGGCTGCCTGCAGCCTCTGACTCATGCTCCAGGGGACAAAGGCACTGTCCCTGGGCTCTGGAGCACAGATCTCTGCAGAGATATCCTTAATCCCCATCCCAGGAGGAAAGAATCTGCCCAGCTGGCTGCCTGAAAGTGCTGGGAGCACTGGGTGAGATTTAATGTCACTTCCAAGCCAAACCATTCTGTCATTTCAAACAAAGCATTTCTCAAGGAATTGCAAGCCCATGAAATTGACTGCAGGGATGAGCTGCCTGGACAGAGCTGGGGAGCCTGTCCCCCAGCACTGCTTCAAGGAGGAGTGCCCAGGACTGAAGTCAGAGGCCAGGCCCATGGCAGCTGCTGCTGGGGAGGCTGCAGGTGAGGCTGCTCAGCATTGCAGGCTATTCATAGTCCCCCAGGGGGAGTGGGGCTTGGATTTTCACTGCAAGGGCTTCCTGCTGCCAGGCAGACCCAGCTTGGCTGCTGCAGCAAGTCACTGCACTGTGAGAAACGTCCTTCCTGCTGCTTTCCTGGGAGTTTGAGGTAAGGCCAAGCGGTGCTGCCCAAACAGCCACAGGCTTTTGCTGCTGTGTGGCCCCTTCCCCCCTGTCCAGCCGTGGGTGGCTTGGAGCTGGGGCTCTAGGAAAGGAGAGAGGCTCCTTTGGGAGCTTTGGATGCTCAGGGATGAAATGGGTGTGAGGCTGTGCTGTGAGCTGCTCTCCTGGTTTGCCTGCTCCACTTTATGGACAGTGTCTGGATTAGGAGGGGGTAACCCTCTTGACCATTTCATTTTCTGTGAGTGATGATTTTCTTTCCACGATGAAAAAAAACAAGCTTCAGGATGATGTGTTTAGCAGAGCTGCCTGTGAAGGATACTGGGAAAGGGAGAAAGGATGTTTTAAGACACGATGGGAGCTTAAGGATTCCTTATGGACTCCTTATTTCTCTGCTCAGCACCACACATCACCCTGTCCCTCCTGCTTGCTGGATGTCCAATAATTCTGGGGCTTTTTCTCTCTACAGGAATTGGTCCCGAGTAGTGCCAGGGGAGATTTCAACTGAATATTGGGGAAAATTCCTTCACTGAAAGGCTTGTACAGGCTTTGCCATCTGCTTTATGGGAATGGCAGAGCAGTGGGTGAAGTCCTTGCAGCAGAAGGGGCTGGTGAGATGAGAATACCGCAGCTCAACGGGACCAGACCTGGGAAAGAGCCTGAGAGGCGACCGAGGAATCCGGGGATATCCGTGCAGCCGCAGAGCTCCTGTCCCCTTTGCCTGGGTAGCAGCCAGCCACGCATCCACCGCCCTCCCGTTCGGGTGTCCTCGCGGGGCTGCTCTGGAGCTCCGTGCCGTGCGTGCGTCTGTGAGCGGAGCAGCCCCGGACACTGCCCGGTGCCGCAGTGGCCGGCAGCGCGGGCGGATGGGGCAGGGCAGCTCCTCCCGCCGCCGCACAGCGAGGCACCGGGACGTTCTGCTGGTGAGCAATTCCTGGGCTGCAGGTGGATCGGGAGCAGCTGCAGTTCCAGCTGCTCCGTTTGCTGTGGCTGGGAGGCCGAGACGAGAGGCCGGCAAGTGCCGAGCCTTTGCATGAGAAAGAGGCGGGGAAAGCGTGGCCGCGGCCAGGTGAGGGACACTGAGAGAGACAGCAGGAGATGAGGATCAGGAGAAGGAAGAGAGACTTTAGTGTGGACGTTTTTGTGTGCTTGGAGTGGGAGGGGGTCAAAGCACAGGGAGGTGTGTGGAGGCACCAGCGGGGGCTGTTTCTGTGTTGCTGCGGCAGCAGAAAGTGGATTTGTGGAGGGAGACACCTGCGAGTGTGCCATGGGAAAGGTGGGGTGGAAGCGGTGAGGAGGCGAGGTGTGGGTGTGGGAGTGGGTGTTTGGGGAGCGTCCGGGGCCAGCGTGGGTGAGTGGAGCGGCGGCTGTGAAGGGGCGTCGGTGGCAGCAGTGCAAGTGGATTGGTGCGCTGGGAGAGTGCTGTCAGAGAGAGTGTGGTGAATGGTGAGAGCGGGAAGTTTCCTTCAGTGCGCGGCTGCCGAGCTGCAGGGGCACGGAGCGGCGGGGCAGGGGCGGCGCGGAGGCGCGGCGTTGTCGGTGGCAGCGCAGGTGTGGGAGGCGCGACGATGGCGGTGGATGGCGACGCCGGGAGGCGGCGGGGGGAAAGCGGCTCCTTGGTGCCCTGGCGGCGAGGCGAGCGCGGGGCCAGAGCTGCGGCAGCAGCGCCATGTGGCAGCGGCGTGTGCCGCGAGGGAGCGGGGAGCTGGCACCTGGCAGCCCCGCGCCGAGCCGGGGGCTGCTGCCACCCCCGCGGGGGCTCCGGGCACCCCGGCAGGGGAGCAGCCCAAGGATGGGGGCTCGGAGCTGTGCAGCTGCCGCACCTGCAGCTGCTGCCATGGATGCTGTTGCTGGGGTTTGGGGTGAAGCCTGTCCCCACCAGGGTGGCTTTTGTCAGGCTGCAGCTGCAGAGTTGCAGTCACAGGGTGATACAGGAAGGGCCCCGCAGCCCAGGTGTTGTGGGGGGGCTCCCTCCCCCTCGACATCCGGGTGTCAGCCCCCTGTGGGGAGGTGTGTGAGGGCAGAAGCAGAGGCGAGGCTCATATTTGGGCACGGAGCAGGTTATTGGAGGGCGCAGCGCCGCAGCCGGGAGATGAGGCGGCTGATAAAGGCTGCCCTGGTGCTGCTGCGTGCAATGGGTCGGGCGCAGGCGAGACATCCCCTGGCTGCTGTGGGCTCGGGGCCGGTGGCATGGGGCCGATGGTGGCGCTGGGGCTGCTGGTGTGCGTGCAGCTGTGCGGGGGTGAGTGGCGGGCGGCTGGGAGCGGGGCCCGCGGCGGTGGCGGGCCCGGCTGAGCAGCGTCCGTGCCGCAGGCTCCGGGGAGCTGCGTCTGGTGGGCGGCGGCGGGCGCTGTGCCGGGCGCGTGGAGGTGAAGCACGGCGGTGAGTGGGGCTCTGTGTGCGTCTTTGACTTCGACTGGGAAGCGCATTGGGCCAGGGTGGTGTGCCGGCAGCTGGGCTGTGGCGGGGTGGCCAAGGCGTCCCCGTACGCCCCGTTCGGGCAGGGCACCGGGCGGATCTGGCTCCAGCCCTTTTTCTGCAACGGCACCGAGGAAGCGCTGGAGGAGTGTCCGCACTTCGGATGGGGACGGCACTTCTGCGGCCACGAGCGGGATGTGGGGGTGATCTGCACAGGTGAGGGGACACGCTGGCTGTGCTGGGGCAGCCAACTTGTGCTGGAGCATCCCGGGTAGGGCTGAGCCATGTTTGTGCCCTTGTGCAGATGCTGTGGAGCTGAGACTGGCGGGCAGCGTCAGTCCCTGTGCCGGGAGGCTGGAAGTGAATCTGCAGGGTCACTGGGGCTCGGTGGGAGATGACAACTGGGACCTGGATGATGCCGAGGTGGTGTGCCAGCACCTGGGCTGTGGCTCGGCTGCTGGTGCATACTCTGCCCAGGACCGCTTTGGCACAGGAGAGGGGCCCATCAACCTGGCCCTGGTGGACTGCAATGGATATGAGTCCACCCTCTGGGACTGTGAGATTCGTGGCTGGGGACCCTATAACGGCAGCATCCATGAATTCGTCACTGCTGTTGTCTGCCAAGGTAGGAGCTGGACTGGGGAGAGGTGGCCCTTCATGCACTTCCCTTAACACACACCTGGCGCTGCTCTTGCAGGGTTTTCCCAGCTGGTTGGAGGTGATGGAGCCTGTGGTGGCCGGCTGGAGGTGTGGCAGGGCCGTGCCTGGGTCGGTGTCTGTGAGGATCAGGTGGACATGAAGGTGGCCCAGGTGGTGTGCCGGGAGCTGGGCTGTGGGGAGGCGCTCGCCATCCCCGGCAGTGGCCGATTTGGGGCAGGATCGGGGCCGCTCTGGGACGGGGGCTTCCAGTGCAATGGCACCGAGCCCCTCCTCAGCGCCTGTGCCCAGCGTGCGCCCCACGGCCAGGGCTGCAGCAGCCCTGCCAGCGTCATCTGCTCCCGTAAGTGACCCCTACACCGGGGGCTGTTGGGGCCCCTGCAGCATCAGCGGCCTCAATGCCCTTTCTGCCACAGCCTACACGGACTTCCGGCTGGCAAACAGCAGCTCGGAATGCTCCGGGCGCGTGGAGGTGGCAGTGAGGGGGACGTGGGGTTCCGTCTGCGCCAGCGAGTGGGATCTGGCCGATGCCCACGTGCTGTGCCGCCACCTGGGCTGCGGCCGCGCCTTCACCGTGCCCCCGGGAGGCTCCTTCGGCAGCGGGGACGGGCCACTGCGGCCGGACGCCTTCGGCTGCAGCGGGAGTGAGCGGCACCCGGGCGAGTGCCCCGTGGCCGTGCTGGGGAAGCCTCCCTGTGCCCCTGGAAATGCTGCTGCTGTGAACTGCTCAGGTGTGTACGGCTCCTGTGTGAGGAGCCTTAAGGGCTTCTGGGACTCCAGAAGAATTGGGAGCAGAAGATGCAGGGATGTTCTGGGGAAAAGGGCTGAGTCGTGGAATTTTGTAGGCAGTGTTGAGTCCCTGCGGGTGGTGGAGGGTGAGACCCGGTGCGATGGTTTGCTGGAGTTGGCCACAAGCACCGGGGCCTGGCGCCGTGTGCCAGGAGAGGTTTTGCTCGTACGGAATTTCAGCAAGGTGTGCTGGGAGTTGGGCTGTAGAGTGCTGGACAAGACCAGTATCATCTCCGGTACGGACTTCGTATATCGCATCAATGAGGCGGAGAAGGCCATCATGCAAAGCGTGATTGATACGATTTGGGCAATGACCACTGAGCTGCCTGGAGCAGTGTACACGATCGATGTTATCAAGTGGGGTGTGGCGACCACTGCACCTGCCGGTTTTCCCCATGGGGCGTCCATCGTCTGCTCAGGTGGGTGTCCCGAAGAGAGCCGGAGGTGCGGTGCCTCAAGCAGCCACCCCAGCCCTGTCCTTCCGTGCCTGCAGGCAGCCGGATGGTGAGGCTGGTGGGGAGCTCTGGGCGCTGTGCCGGGCGTGTCGAGGTCTATTCCGGTGGCAGCTGGAGGTCCATGTGCCAGGAAGGCTGGGAGCTGCAGGACGCCGCCGTTGTCTGCCGGGAGCTGGGCTGTGGCACGGCACTGGAGGCCCCGAGCTGGGCGCACTTGGGTCAAGGCACGGGGCAGCTGTGGCCGTACATCCCCGAGTGCTCCGGGAACGAGGAGTCTCTCTGGGAATGTGGGCGCTGGGAAAAGCTCGATTGCAGGAGCAGCAGCAGGGCAGGGGCCGTGTGCTCAGGTCAGTGGCGGGCAGCCCCAGATCAGGGTCCAGCGGAGGCCGCGGGGGTTCCTGGCCGTGCCGTGACCCCCTGCACCCCTTGCAGAGCAGCTCTCCGTGCGGCTGGCGGGCGGGCACGGGCGCTGCCACGGGTTCCTGGAGGTGTTCCACAACGGCACCTGGGGCCGCGTGTGCGCCAATGGCACCAGCCCCGGCACCGCCGCCACCGTCTGCCGCCAGCTGGGCTGTGGGGCCCGGGGGCGGCTGTCGGCTCTTCCTGCCCCGCAGCCGACCCCTGCCTGGCTGTCCTGGGTGAGCTGTGAGGATGGGGATCGCTCACTCTGGGGGTGTCCCTCAGCACCCTGGCACCTGCAGAGCTGTGGTGTCGGCGGAGTTGCCCATGTGGAATGTGAGGAGGAGATTGGTGGTACCAGTGACACATCAACTGCCCCATATCCAGACAGTGCCACCAGCACAGGTAGCTCTGCCTGTGCCCGCTGCCCCCACACCCTTGTGTTGCTGGGATCCCCCTTCCCTCATTGCCTGGCTGTGTCCCCACAGGTGTCCCCAGCAGCACCACTCCAGCAGTGGCTGTGGGGACTGTGCCTGTGCCAACTGTCCTGTGTGTGGTGTTGGGGACGCTGCTGTGCCTGTCCCTGGGTGCCCTGGCCGTGCTGCTGTGCCGTGCCCGCGCCTGGCGCCGAGGTGGGTCCTGGCAGGTGGGTGTTGGATAGACCCAGTTTGGGGCTCCTGCCCTGCAGAACAGCTCAGAAGGTGGGCAGGGGTGATCCCAGTTCCACCCACAGTGCCCAGGGCCACAGGTAAATGATGCCTCTCATTGCAGGCCCTGGCAGAGCTGCAGATGCCATCTCCAACGCTGTCTACGAGGAGCTGGACTACAGCGCAATGCCGGAGTACCAGGAGGTGCTCAGTCGCCCAGGTGGGTGCAGCCCTTGTGCCCCAGCTCTGTCCAGAGAGGGGGCTCTGCCCCACAGCCCCACGGCAGCTCCAGATCCTGGTGGCCCTGCAGTGGCTCCTTTGCCATGGTCTGGGGTTGTCCCTGAGTCCCAAGGCAGCCCCACTGTGTGGTGTGAGGTTGTGTCACCCGCGGTGCTACTTGAGGCCACGCCCCAGTCCCTGTTTCTCCCCTGCAGGTTCCCTGTCCGAGGGATCGGTGAAGAAGCTGCTGTATTACACTGGGGACAGCGTGGCAGCCTCAGGTAGGGCCAGAGGGCAGGAACCCAGTGGGGAGTGCTGGGGACAGGGGACATGACAGGGACAGGGAGCTGAGGGGACAAGTCCTGCCCTTGTGAGTGTGCAGAGAAACATCGCCTTTCCCTGTGGGACCCAAGGGCCACCAGCACATCCCCGGTGGCAGGCCCAGAGGGGATGGCACAGCCAGACCCTGCCATGGACCCCTGTGCCTGTCCCAGACTCCCCTGCCCAGCCTGAGCACGGAACCCCGGATGGCTACGACGATGTCCTGGATGTGCCACAGGAACCCCCCACTGCCAGCACTGGGGACATCTCGGAGGGAATGGCACGGCAGAGGTGGATCTGTGTCCTCCCCACAGGTAAGAGGGCTCACAGCTGCCCTGTCCCCTGTGCAGAGCCACTGCATGGCAGGGTTTGGCTGTGGGGGTGGGCAGGGACCCAGCAGCAGATCCATGAGTGCTGTGGACAGATCCCAGGTGGGATCTGTCAGGGGGGATAAGGAGCCACCTGCCCCCATAGTCCTTTGTGTGCTGTCCCCAAGGTGGGATCTCCTCCCCTCCAAGTCCCCCAGGATCCACCAGTGACCCCTCAGAGCAGCCCCCGGGGCACATGGACTATGATGATGTCGGCAGCAGCGCTCTGGGGACGTCTCCATGAGGATGGCCTGGCCATGCCCCAGCCCTGGGGACACGTGTGTGGCAGTGTGGTGGGGCCCTGTCCCCATGGAGGGGTGGCACTGCCCACAAAGGTCACCACTCGCCATGGTGCACTGCAGGAAATCATCTCCTGTGTAGGGATTTTCTTGGATTTCAGTGTGAATTTCCATTTTTCCTATTAAAACCCAATCTCATCAGAGGCTCACTCCCAGGCCTGGGACCTCACTGTGTTGCTGGCACCTCCATCCAGGGTACATCAGCCATCCCTTAGGGATATGGGGCAGGAACTTGAAGCACAGACACATCCCTGGGCGGGGTGGGATGAGGGGGAAGATCACAGGGAGATTGCTGGGATTGGCTGCAGGGTCTTTATTTGGCACTGCCAAATGCACACAACTGTTCCCAGCAACACCGAGGGGAAAAGGGAGAGGGCAGGACAGGGAGCCCCTGCAGATGCAGCAGGATCTGCTCTGTGTGCCCCAGGGGTGGGGCAGGCTCAGACCCACTGCCAGCACTGAGAGCTGGGCTGGGAATGGCTCTGGTTGTTGGAAGGACATTTCCTAAAGGAGGGGAGGTCTCCTGAAGGAGGGCAGCTCCTTCCTGCTCTGGGGCAGGAGCCCGCGGTGCCAGGGCAGCCGGGCCATGGCCCCTGCCTGTGGCACGTCGTGCTCCAGGAGGTTCCCGATCTTCAGAGCGGGCTGCAGTGCCCGGAGGGCCCCCAGGTCACAGAGTCACAGAATCACTGGGTTGGAAGAGACCTCCAAGATCATCGATTCCAGCCCATGCCCTCACACCTCCACTGAACCATGGCGCCCAGTGCCACATCCAATCTTTTTTAAACATCCAGGGATGGTGAATCTACCACCTCCCCTGGCAGACAATTCCAGTATTCTACCACTATTTCCGTAAAAACCTTTTTCCTAATATCCAACCTGTATTCTCCCCTGTTATCTTAAGGCTGTGTCCTCTTGTTCTGTCAGTTGCTGCCTGGAGAAAGAGACCAACCCCCACCTGTCTACAGGCACCCTTCAGGAAGTTGTAGAGAGTGATAAGGTCACCTCTGAGTTTTCTTTTCTCCAGGCTAAACAACCCCAGCTCCCTCAGCTGCTCCTCACAGGGCTTGTGTTCCAAGCCCCTCCCCAGCCTTGTTGCCTCCTCTGGATGCACTCAAGCGTCTCCACGTCCTTCCTAAAGTGAGGGGCCCAGAACTGGACCCAGCACTCAAGGTGTGGCCTCAGCAGTGCCCAGCAGAGGGGGAGAATGACCTCCCTGGTCCTGCTGGCCACACCATTCCTGCTCCAGGCCAGGATGCCAGGGCACACTGCTGCTGCCTCATGTTCACTTGGCTGTCGACCAGCACCCCCAGGTCCATTTCTGCCTGGCCACTGTCCAGCCACACCATCCCCAGCCTAAAACGCTGCAGGGGGTTATTGTGGCCAAAATGCAGGACTCGGCACCTGGACTTATTAAACTTTATCTTGTTGGACTCTTCCCATCCATCCAACCATTCCAGGTCTCTCTGCAGAGCCCTCCTGCCTTCCAACACATTGAGACGCTCCCAGCTTAGTGTGCAATTTTCCTGATGAAAGACTCAATGCTCTCATCCATGTCATCAATGAAAATATTGAACAGAGCTGGCTGCAGCACAGACCCCCGAGGGACACCACTGGTGACTGGCCACCAGCTGCATGCAGCTCCATTCTCCCCCACTCTCTGGGCCTGTCCATCCAGCCAGTTCTTGACCCCACAAAGAGTGCTCCTGTCCAAGCCATGAGCTGCCAGCTTTTCCAGGAGGATGCTGTGGGGGACAGAGTCAAAGGCCTTGCTGAGGTCCAAATACACAACATCCACAGCCTTTCCTGCATCCACCTGACAGGTCACGTGGTCATAAAAGGAGACCAAGTTGGTCAAACATGACCTAACCTTCCTAAATCCATGCTGGCTGTGTCTGAAACGCTGGCCATGCTGTAAGTGCTGCCTCATGACACTCAGTATCAACTGCTCCATTGCCTTACTGGGAACTGAGGTCAGGCTACCTGGCCTGTAATTCCCAGACTCCTCCTTGGAGCAGGTTCCTGCAGCAGGGCCTGGATTAAGCTGTCCATGCTCAGGTTGGGCATGGAGGATGCAGGAAAAGAGGAGGAGGTGTTGGAGCTGGTGGGGAGGGAGGTGCTGAAGCAGGGGGGATGCCGGTGCGGCCCCGCCTGTCCCGCAGCATCCGCTCCCCAGCTCGGGGATGCTGGGCATGGAAGGGGCCGTGGCAGGGCCCTTACCCCAGGCTTCGCTGCGGGGAGGGGGGATGCCGGAACTGCTGGCACAGCTGCAGGACCCTGTGGGCTCCCAGCTCGTTGTCACTAAGGTGCAGGCAGGTGAGACAGGGCCCCTGCAGCAGCTGCAGCAGCCAGGGCTGGGCAGCAGGCGCCCGACAGCCGGCAGCTCCCCAGGCTGTGGGACCGAGGGAAACAGGGAAGGAGGGTGTCGTGGGTTGACCCCGGCTAGGTGTCAGGTGCCCACTCAGTCACTCTATCACTCCCTCTCCCACTGGGAAAGGGGAGAGAATAATATGGAAAAACTACCAGGGAAAGAAACGGCAGTTTTATTACAGTGGGAAAAGAAAGAACAAGCAAGACGAGAGCTGCGTGTGAAGAGCAGAGGGGAAAACAATCAATCTCTACTTCCCATCAGTAGCGATGTCCGGACACTTTCTGGGAAGCAGGGCTTCAACACACGTGATGGTTGTTAAGAAGGCAAACAGGGATGAATCCTGAGTGCCTCCACCTCCTCCTCTCTTCCTCCCCTTTTATATCTGAGCTGATGTGATATGGTATGGAATATCCCTTTGGCTGATTGGGGTCAGCTGGCCTGCTTGTATCCCCTGCCAGGATCCTGCCCACCGTGTGGTAGATAGGGACAGGCGGACGGAAGATCTCGCGATGTGACGGAAAGCAGAGAGCAGCATGGAATCTCCCTCCCTTCATTCCTGCATGATAAGAGATCACCCGAAGTATGCAACCCCTCCTGAACCCAGTAGTTTTCCACTCCTTACTAACCCTAGCTATCCCACCGTCCCCTTTCTGACGTAGTGAAGCCCCCTAGACTATTTAACCTCATGAGATAAGATAATAAACGCCATTTGACCATCCACCACATTGGTGTCTGTGAGTCATGGACCGAGTGGCTCGGGTGAGGCCGGGCTGCCGTGCTGTCGTTCTTGAACCAGGTCGCCTGCCTTCATAGCAAGAAGGCAACATAGTGGTGCCGAAACCCAGGAAGAAGAAGAGGAGCTCGGGCTACGGGATTCACCTGGACAAGACACAGCGGCCGGGGCAGCCAAGCTGACTTCAGGCGGGGGAGACGTCCCCAAAAGGACCCGCGGTCTTCATGGAGACCGTTGCAAAGGTCGTGAGTCTACTTTATAAGCAGTGGGGTATTAAGTGTAAGCTCAAGGATTTTTATATTGCTATTGCAAAACTCCTGGAGCTTTGGGCGATTGAGCGTCCAGCAGAAATATTACACCCAGAGGTGTGGGAGAAATGTACCAATGTTTTAGCAGAGGAAACTAAAGTCTCGGGCAGCGGAAAAAGTCTCAAAGCGTGGGGGAAAGTAAAAAGGGCTTTACGCCAAGCGCTGGAACAACAGGAGACTTGGAAAGCTGCACGTGCATGTTTATTAGCTACTCCTAAGCTGGGGGTAGGAGCAATGACACAGACCGACCCCGAGACCGGTCTATCTGAGAGCGGGGGTTCGCGGGGACCGGGCGCGTTTCCCTCCTCCCCGGACCCGAATCCAAACGCCCTGGGGCCCCCAGAAAAACTCCCGACCCTTCCGCCGAGCCTGCCGGATCCACCCCCTGCCGCGGAAACTTCCCAAACGTCCGCGGTTTCCCCATCCGTCCCTCCGCCGCCGGTTAGCGATCCAACGCTGGAAGCACAGCAATCCGCGCAGTCTTTTTGGGAGGGATTGGCAACCGAAGCCAGGGAAACCGAGAGGGCAGCTAGAGAGGGAGCGCGGGTGAACCCCTCTCCCCTGCCCTATGAATTTCAAAATGGCGCGGGCGACCAAGGAGATGGGTGGGGCCAGGGTTTCAGTGGCGGGAGCGAGCAACGATTGCGAGTGTTCGCTGCTGCGCATGCGCGAGAAGAGGGAGCTGCAAACGCGCGGACACGGGAGAGCGCATGCCCAGTCAAGAGCCGTGCTCAATGCCATTATCATTTAAAGGAGAGCCCTCCCCTTGCGGGAGGCAGGGCAAGCCCAGGGGTCAGGACCGGCACCACCCCCGAGAAGAAGAGCGGGGCCGGAGTCACAAGAAAAGGCACAGAATCCCGGAAGTGCTCTGGCAGTCGACTTCCGGCTCTGAGTCCGACAACAGCTCCGCTAGCTCTGCTGAGTTATCGGAAACTGACGGGGACACAGAGTCGGAAGAAGTAGAGCTATCACAATTTGAAACGAAAACGAATAAAGTTTTAAATTACGCCGGAAAGCAATCACAATACAAATTCACCGACTGGGGAAAGATAAAAATAGCTTGTGCAGAATGGGTGCCCTCAGCTACAGTCCATGCTTTCCCGGTGAGAACCACGGGGCAAAACGGAAACCAACAACAAGTATATGACCCAATAAACCCCAAAGATATACAAACGATTGTCAAAGCAATCTCAGAAAAGGGGATGGATTCCATTATTGTTTCTACTCTCATAGACGGCCTTTTTAGCAATGATAACCTGCTCCCCTTTGACATTAAACAAATAGGTCGCATGATTTTTGATGGGGCAGGAATGATTGTTTTTAAACAGGAATGGACAGACAATTGTATGAACCTATTAGCCCAGTCCTCTGGGGCGGGGCAACCACTGCATGGCTCGAGCTTGTCCAGGCTGACAGGGAAACATGATGAGATGATTACACCTCAGCAGCAAGCTGCACAACTGCGAGCTGAGGAAGTCAGGGCCACAACCCGAGCTGCCAGAGAAGCCATTCGTGCTGCATCTCGTGTGGTAGCTAAGCCTTCACCGTGGTCCACCATAAAGCAAACAGAGAGTGAAAGCTTCACAAAGTTTGTGGACCGCCTACAGGCAGCAGTAGACGCCTCTACCCTGCCTGCGGCAGTAAGAGGACCCGTTCCAGCAGACTGCTTGCGGCAACAAAGTAACACTGTTACCAAAGAAATCTTGCGCTCCGTTCCAATAGGAGCCAGCCTGGCTGATATGATCAAACATGTAGTTAGGGAAGAACAGCTAACCCCTTTTCAGGCTGCCGTACGTGATCTAACTAGTGCAATGGTGTGCTTCAAATGTGGACAGGCGGGCCACATCGCAACAGGCTGTCCCCACAAATCCCAGCCTCCCCCGGCGGGGCCTCCATCTCAAGCGCGCGTGAGAGGGCTCTGTTGGAGCTGCAGGAAGAAGGGACACCTCGCTAAGGACTGCAGATCCCGACCCCGGGGAAACGGGAGGGGGAGGGGGCATGTGGGCCGCACCCAGCCTCCTCCCGCTGCAAATGCAAGGCGGCCCGTCTATGCCAACCCCCAGTGGGGCGGGGGGCCCTCATTCCCTATGCCCCTGCAGGAGACAGCCAGTCCTGCACCCACACAAGCGGTGCAAATGCAGAGTTTCACAGCACCGCCAGCAGCACCATTGCACCCACCACAGCCACAAGCCGCACTTGTGCCACAGGGCCAGCAGGGGGCGCCTCAGAGCGGAACCCCTGGGTGGCCCTGGCCATGAAAGTAGGGAAAGAGCCCCTGATAGTGTGGGGAACATGCCGCCTCTATGGCAGTCAGGATCCCCACGTCATAGGGCTTCAGTTTTGGGCAGACACGGGTTCAGATTGTACAATTATTCCCCAAGCACATTGGCCACAACATTGGCAATTTACAGAAGTCCCCCCAGTGAATGGTGTGGGAGGGCCAACCCGGGCATGGAAAAGCACCCAGTTGGTAGCTATAACACTTCACACAAAAAAGGGACCAGAACAGACAGTGGCAATCTACCCCTACATTCTACAGAACTCTCCACCTTTGATAGGAAGGGACATCCTTGCTCTGTTAGGAGTCAGGATGACAAATTTACCATGAGGGCCACTGCAGTTCATCCACCGCTGCCAATTAAATTGACTTGGAAATCATCAGAAATTGTACACGTGGAGCAGTGGCCCCTGTCAGAGCCTCGAATGGCAGCTTTGCTGGAACTGGTTGACCGTGAACTACAAAAGGGTCACATAGAACCCTCCATCAGCCCGTGGAACACCCCTGTATTTGTAATCCCCAAAAAGTCTGGAGACTGGTACTCACAGGGCGGGGGTACGCAGCTGTCAAAAAGGAAAGCAAAATCAAGTGGTGTCCACTGAGGTCAGTAAAGCCAGACCTTCAGAATGAGCAGAATGAGACTAATGAGAACTGTGAGTTTCTGTTTGCAGGACATGCTCGTGGGACACCCCAGTAAAGCGTACACCCCTGTTCCAGAGGAAAATGACAGACCTCCAAGCCGTCAAGCAGCACCCAAGAGTTCTGTACCGGTGAAACCCAGACGTCAACAGTGTTTTTGTGTGATTTTGCTGTTAGGGCTTGTTCCCAGAGGACAAGCCAATCCAAACCATTACTCTCATCAGCCATTCAGGTGGGTCATGCAACACCTGTTAAATGACAAGGTGCTCAAAGAAACCACCACACCGAATGCCCCATCCTTTGTGATCCGCATTTCCGATCTGTTCCCTGGAAAACCAAAAATAAACCCCTATTCCCCTCATGTTACAAGTATGCATCTATCCTATTGGTGCCCAGCCTCAAACCCAGGGAAGAAGTACTGCAATTATCCAGGGTGGGGATATTGTGGGTACTGGGGCTGTGAAACCATTGTTACAAATGCCGGACCATTGAGACCTGGGTGGGAACCTCAAAAGCCCGATGAATTTTTACAGTTCACCTGGGCTCCAACCGGTTGTAAACAACCTGTCGTCCTTCAGGAAAAATACTATCGAAACTATCATAAAATCCCTAAATCTCGGAGGTGCACTGACTATAACATGACCGTTTTGCAGCCAGATCACCCTAGTTGGGCCACAGGCAAGACGTGGACAGTAGTTATTCAAGGATCAAAAGAGTGAGTGAATGTGCGAATTATCAAGCTCCAACCCCCCACATCCCGGGCGGTTGGGCCAAACAAAGTTATTAAAGATGTACTAGAAGGGAAAAACACAACCCACTCCAAAGCCTTGCCCACAAAAGTCACTGATACCCTGATCGGTCATGCAGATGCCTCCCAGATAAGTAGTTTAGCCAAGTCTGACCCTGACCCAATCTTTCGTATGTTAGAAGCTACCTTTCTTTCCCTGAACGAATCCAACCCGAACCTAACTGATTCCTGCTGGCTTTGCTATGACGTCAAACCCCCTTTCTACGAAGGAATTGCTTTAGATACCCCCTTCAGTTACTCCACAGCTGACTCCCCTCACCAGTGCAGGTGGGATACTCCCCGCAGAGGAATCACCCTGAGTCAAGTCACGGGTCAAGGCAGATGTTTTGGCAATGCAACCTTAGCAAAGAAAGGCAACATCTGCACCAAAGTTGTCAAGCCCAACAGAAAGAATAAGTGGGTGGTTCCATCCGCATCTGGGATGTGGGTTTGTCAGCGATCTGGAGTGAGTCCTTGTGTGTCTCTTGCCAAATTCAATGATTCCACTGACTTTTGTGTCCAAGTTCTAATTGTTCCTAGGGTCCTGTACCATACAGACGAAGAGATGTACCACCTTCTTGAGAAACCCGACCGGCTCCACAAAAGAGCACTGTTAACAGGTGTAACTATTGCAATGCTGCTCGGCCTGGGAGCAGCCGGAACGGCCACGGGTGTCTCAGCTCTTGCGACCCGACACCAAGGACTGTCTCAGCTACAAATGACCATCGATGAGGACTTGCAGAGGATCGAGAAATCCATTTCCTTTCTAGAGAAATCAGTTTCCTCACTCTCAGAAGTGGTCTTGCAGAACAGGCGAGGATTAGACCTCTTGTTCATGCAACAAGGAGGCTTGTGTGCCGCCTTGAAAGAGGAATGCTGCTTTTATGCAGACCACACAGGAGTTGTCAGAGACTCCATGGCAGAGCTCCGAGATAGGCTAGCTCGGAGACAGAAAGACAGAGAAACCCAACAGAGCTGGTTTGAGTCCTGGTTCAATCAATCACCATGGCTCACCACACTAATTTCCGCCTTGATAGGTCCATTGGCAATGTTGTTTTTAGTTTTTACCTTTGGACCATGCCTGCTGAACAAACTAGTCTCTTTTATCCAGACCCGTCTGGAACGGGCCAACATTCTGTTTTTAGAACATCAACAAATGCTGTAATCCAAACTGTAAACACTGTCAATCGCAAGACTCTTCTAAATCTACTCAGGTATACCAAACCCCTTTTCCCTTGTCAAGTTACTACCTCATACCTCACTTCAATACATGTGTCTATGACTACCTCATTCATTTGTGAAAAAAGGGGGGGGAAGTGTGGTAGATAGGGACAGGCGGACGGAAGATCTCGCGATGTGACGGAAAGCAGAGAGCAGCATGGAACCCTCCTCCCTTCATTCCTGCATGATAACAGATCACCCGAAGTATGCAACCCCTCCTGAACCCAGTAGTTTTCCACTCCGTACTAACCCTAGCTATCCCACCGTCCCCTTCCTGACGTAGTGAAGCCCCCTAGACTATTTAACCTCATGAGATAAGGTAATAAATGCCATTTGACCATCCACCACATTGGTGTCTGTGAGTCCATGGCCCGAGTGGCTCGGGTGAGGCCGGGCTGCCGTGCTGTCGTTCTTGAACCAGGTCGCCTGCCTTCCATAGCAAGAAGGCAACGCCACCGCCATGGCCGTTGGTGGGGGAAGGAATGTCAGAGGGACAGCAGTGCTTGGCAGTAGGCAAACCACTGCTCTGTTATCAGCACCAGCAATCAATGCAAAGCACAGCACTGCAAGGGCTGTGAGCTTTACCCCAGTCAGACCCAATACAGAGGGCTTTGGCCTCTGCTTGTTGAGCTGCTCCTGGTGGGAAGGAGAGAGCTCTGGATAGGAAGGAGGGACAAGTGGCCCATCCCACAGCCCCTTTACAGCTGTGTTAGCAGCAGGCAGGCACAGTGCTGGAGCCCCTCACACAGCAGCTCCACGCCGGCATCGCACAGCCCCTCGCTGAAGGACAAATCCAGCTCCTCCAGGCACGTGTTGGTGCCCAGCACAGCAGCGAGGTCCTCACAGTGGGTGCTGGTGATACGGGAATGGTGCAGCCTGATGGGAACCCCATGGAAGGAGCCTCAGAGCTGTCACCCAGCGAGCTGTCACCCAGCTCCAGACGGGCCAGGCCAGGCTGCTCTGCCAGCAGCGCTGCCAGCTCTGCACAGCAGCTCTTGGACCGCTGGCACCGCTGCAGCCTGCGGGAGAGCACGGACAGCGGGGGCTCAGCACACCTGTCCCGGCTGCTCACCTGCCCACCAAACCCGGGGGACAACACCCAGCCCCAGCTAAACAGGGCCCAGCCTCTCCCTGGCCGCTTGCCAGTGTCCCCAGGGAGCAGCGGGGCAGCACCAACCCACTCAGGCACTGCACTGCGGTTCGGGTGCCCCCAGGCACAGCCCAGATGCCGGCCCCGCTTTGGGCTCCACGCGCGCCTCTCAGCACAGCAGCTGCAGGGCACTGTCCCGGTGCCGCAGAGCCCGGCAGAGCAGGTGGATGGGGCAGGGCAGCTCCTCCCGCCGCCGCACGGCCACGGCACCGGGGCGTCCTGCGGCTCCCGACCCTGCAGAGCTGCAAGGGAACAGAGCCGCGGGCCACACAGAGCCCTCAGCGCTGCTGGCACCTCCCGGCTCCTACAGCGGCACACCCCGCCCGAGCAGAGGCTCCAGCACAGCGGAGGGCTCCTCGGGAGGGACCTTGGTGCCTTTGCAGGTGTGAAGGATCTCGAGCATTGCTGCTGGAGCCACCTGGGAAGATGGGAGGTGAGTCACAGGGTGCACTTAACATTCCAGCGCCAGGGATCTCTGTCTTTGCTTACAATAGTATGTATTCTATCACCATCTCCATAAACTGTTAAAACCAGGTGGGGCAGTGTTCTTTATCTCTTCCATGAGCCCCGCTCCCTCCAGGGGGATATCTTCTGTTGATTGACCTTTGAATCCCACTGATAAAATTACATCATCCCATTGGGAGATGCTCCGCCCAGGGTGAGGAACCAAACATTCCTATGTGGATATAATGTGGGATTTGAAACACCACAAGTCAGCCTTTTCCACTGGATTCCCAGAGGAAGACCAGACCCTTCTACACCACCACTGGACCTTCAGAGGAGAACTACACCTTTCCACAGGATCACTGCTTCAACAGAACCACATCTGTCACTCCCAGAGGACAGCAGCCACCATCTAATCGGACTGCTACCAACATCCTCTATTCTGACTCTGTCAGTGTTTTTGTGTTATTGCATTTTTAAAAATTTTTCTATTAAATTGTAATTCTGACTTGGAGTCTCTCAGTGATTTGCTCTCAAACTACCCCAGTTTTTGGCATCCAACTTGAGGTTAGCCCTGAGAAAAGGCAGAATAACAATTTGTGTTTTCGTAGCCACCTATTCAGCATGATACTCAACATACTTACATGTGTCCTGTAACTTGCTCTATATACATTTCCACACATGGGGAACTCCCTGCCTGTTGTAATGCTCCTGTGTGGATCAGGGCATGGTATAAAAATTGCTTTATTGGTTTATTATGTCTATTGCATGATAACCTGCGAGGCAATGAACACATTTGGAATATATACTCAGTAGTGTTTGCTTGTCCTAGTCTGGGCTGCTATATCTAGGGCCTCCTCAACAATCGCACCCAGCCCCTAGGGGAAAGAGTAGAGAGTGGTTTCTTGCAGCCTTTCACACCTGACACAACAGTTTTTGAAAATACTGAGTTCCCTTTGGATGTCAAAGAGGGTATCATCTTGCTGTTAGTTCTGCTTTTTCTTCGTTGTACAGCCTGCACTGTGTACTCCATGCTTAGAGTCAGAACAATGCTCGATGCGTCACAGCATCCTCAGGATGAGGAGAAGAAAAGCAGGATAGCATCAGGCAGCATGTCTACACAAACTGTCATGGAGGAAAAAGAGACCGAAAGAACCGACAGCGTCTCCACACAAACCATGACCAAGCCAGAACAGCCTAAGCCAGTAGCAGTTGCCCCTGTTCAGAAAAAGAAATCCAAGAGTAAATCAGCCCGCACAGTGACCGATGAGGAGGAGGCTGGACCTTTGCACCAAGCAGAAGAGACGGAGCCAGAGATCATCACTCGCTCTTTATCCCTGGGTGAGTTGCGTGACCTACGGAGGGAGTTCACCCGCCAGACAAATGAATCCATCCTGACCTGGCTGCTTCACATCTGCAATGCTGCAGCCAATGACACCATTCTAGATGGAAGTGAGGCCAGGCAGCTGGGATCTCTGTCCTGGGATGTGGCCATCGACCAGGGGATCGGGAGAACCCAAGAAACTCTCAGCCTCTGGTGGTGGCTGCTGGCAAGTGTAAGGGACAGATACCTTTGTAAAGAAGACCTCCAGGTGCACCAAGGGAAATGGAGCACAATGGAACAAGGTATCCGATGCCTGAGAGAATTGGCCGTGCTGGAGATCATTTCCTCAGAAGACGAGAGATTCCCTAAGAGCCCGGATGGTGTCCAATGCACGTCACAGATGTGGTTGAGATTTGCACAGCTTGGACCAGAGATGTACTCCCGTTACCTAGCAAGACTGCAATGGAGGGAAGGAGCGGACAAGGTGGGAGCACTGGTCAACAAACTAAGAATTTATGAGGACACTGTCACTGCCCCGTTACGCACCCATGTCTCATCTGTGGAAACAAAGCTGGCTGAGCACATCCAGAGCTTGGAAGAGAAACTCAGAAAGGAGCTGAAGCAAGAAAATCACAACATCTCGCCAGAACCAACAAGAGTCTCTGCTATTATGAGCAGATGTCCCCCAGCCAGAGAGAGAGGATACACTCCGTGAGGTAACCTCTGGTTTTTCCTTCAGGAGCATGGAGAAGACATGAGGAAGGGGGATGGAAAACCCACCTCTTCCTTAGCAGCCCATGTACGTGAACTGAAAAGAGGAACAGCTACAACAAGAAGCTCATCAAGAGTCAACGCCACTCCGGTCTCTTGTGGACAGAACTCTGGACCATATACAAATGGTAATATGGCTGATCCTCTTGAAGGGACCTCATGAACATATTTACAGGAGGAGAGCAACGTCCACCATGATCAGGAAAAGAGGGGCCCTGCCTCTAGCCAGATAGAGGAAAGGGACAATCAGATCTATTGGACTGTGTAGATCCGATGGCCTGGAACGTCTGACCCACAAAGATACAAGGCTTTGTTTGACACTGGCACTCAGTGTATCGTGATGCCATCAAGGTACATGGGAACAGAATCAATTTCTATTTCTGGGGTGACAGGAGGATCCCAGGAGCTGAGTGTATTGGAAGCTGAAGTGAGTTTAACTGGGAATGAGTGGCAGAAACACCCCATCGTGACTGGCCCAGAGGCCCCATGCATCCTGGGCATAGACTGTCTTAGAAATGGGTATTTCAAAGACCCAAAAGGACATTGTTGGGTTTCAGGATAGCCGCTGTAGAAACAGAAGGCATCTGACAGCTGAATACCTTGCCTGCTGTCTCAGATGACCCCTCTGCTGTGGGACTGCTGAAAGATGAAGAGCAGCAGGTACCAATCGCCACGGCGACAGTGCACCGTCGGCAGTACTGCACCAAGAGAGACTCTGTGGTTCCCATCCACATGATAATTCATAAACTGGAGAGCCAAGGGGTGCTCAGCAGGGCTCATTGACCCTTTAACAGCCTTATATGGCCAGTATGTAAGTCCAGTGGAGAATGGAGACTGACAGTGGATTACCGTGGCCTGAATGAGGTCACATCACCATGAGTGCTGCTGTGCCAGACATGTTGGAACTTCAGTATGAACTGGAATCCAAGGCAGCAAAGTTGTACACGACCATCGATATTGCCAATGCCTTCTTCTGCATTCCTCTGGCAGCAGAGTGCAGGCCTCAGTTTGCTTTCACCTGGAGGGGCGTGCAGTACACCTGGAACAGACTCCCCCAGGGGTGGAAGCACAGCCCCACCATCTGCCATGGACTGATCCAGGCTGCACTGGAAAAGGCTGAGGTTCCAGAACATCTGCAGTACATCGACAACATCATCGTATGGGGGAACACAGCAGGGGAAGTCTTTGAGAAAGGAAAGAAGATCATCCAGATTCTCCTAAGAGCTGGTTTTGCCATGAAGCCAAGTAAGGTGAAGGGACCTGCTCAAGAAATCCAGTTTTTAGGAGCCAAGTGGCAAGATGGACATCACCAGATGCTGATGGAAGTAATCAACAAGATCACTGCTATGTCCCCACCTATGAACAAGAAGGAAACCCAGGCTTTTCTAGGAGCTGTCGGCTTTTGGAGAATGCATATCCCACAATACAGCACGATTGTAAGGCCTCTTTATCTGGTGAAACAAAAGAGAAATGATTTCCAGTGGGGTCCTGAGCAACAAGAAGCATTTGAACAAATTAAGCAGGAGATTGCCCATGTGGTAGCCCTTGGGCCAGTCAGAACAGGCCAGGATGTGAAGAATGTGCTCTACACTGTGGCCAGGGAGAATGGTCCATCCTGGAGCCTGTGACAGAAGGGACCTTGAGAGACTCAAGGACGACCGCTCGGGTTCTGGAGTCTGGGATACAAAGGATGTGAGGCCAGCTATACCCCAACCGAGAAAGAGATTCTTGTGGCTTATGAAGGGGTTTGAGCTGCCTCAGAAGTGATTGGCACCAAAGCACAGCTGCTTCTGGCACCCCGACTACCAGTGCTGGGTTGGATGTTCAAGGGAAGGGTTTCTTCCACACATCATGCCACCGACACCACATGGAGCAAGTGGATTGTGCTGATCACACAGCGAGCCCAGATAGGAAACCCTAATCACCCTGGAATTCTGGAAATTATAACAAACTGGCCAGAAGGTGAGACTTTTGAGTTATCTTCTGAAGAAGAGGAGGGGCAAGTGACACGTGTTGAGGAAGACCAATTGATAGCATAGGGGTCAAAATGATTTTGGGCTTGTAGTAGGTTTAGGTTGTGGGAACTATAGGCCTCATAGGCCTTAAGGTAGGCCTTAGGTGTTGTCTCTGTTTGGTTAAAGAGTAATTATAGGAACTGTACTTGTGTGCTTTTTCTGTAACGATTGCTTATGACAAGATTAATGAGATGACAGCTTAGTAAATATAAGTGAGAATAATAAATCAGTTGCAATAATCCTGAGAAACGTTAGAGGGTAGTAGGAAAGGGGGGCTGAAACTTATGTTTGGGTAAAAACAATATATGCAATAGCAAGAGTATTGAAGCTGAAACTCATGCTTGAGTGAAAACAATAGAGTAGTGTTGAATTAATGATCATAGGTTGGTTGTAGTATAAATGTAACCATTTTTTGAACCCAAGGCGGAGCCTGATTTGAGGCCTGAGGACCCCTGGCTCCCAAGGCCCTTCAATAAAGCACCGCATATAATCATTCTGTGATTATGTGTTTCCTACGCTAACACAACCATCTAATGAGCTACCGGAGAGCGAAAGACAATGTGCCCTCTTCACTGAAGGTTCCTGATGAATTGTGGGTGCTAACCGGAAATGGAAAGCTGCTGTATGGAGCCCCACACGACGAGTTGTACAAGCTACCGAGGGCGAAGGTGGATCGAGTCAGGTCGCAGAGCTTAAAGCCGTCCAGCTGGCTTTGGATATTGCCGAACGAGAGAAGTGGCCTCGGCTCTATCTCTGCACCGACTCCTGGATAGTAGCTAACGATTTGTGGGGATGGTTGGATTGCTGG
Source organism: Eopsaltria australis (assembly GCA_034509425.1). NCBI lineage: Eukaryota > Metazoa > Chordata > Aves > Passeriformes > Petroicidae > Eopsaltria > Eopsaltria australis. The sequence continues at coordinate 29,130 of JAVTVJ010000305.1, read as the reverse complement.
AGAAAGGCCAAGTGGCAGCATGAGGGAAACCTATCTGGGCTGCTGAGATTTGGCAGGACATCACTACCTGTGTAGAGAGGCTGACCGTGAAGGTTCAATACATTGATGCACATGTACCCAAGAGTCAGGCCAATGAAGAGCATGGTAACAACGAGCAGGTGGACCAAGCTGCCAAAGTGAGAGTATCACAGGTGGATCTGGACTGGCAGCACAAGGGAGAATTATTTCTAGCTCGTTGGGCCCATGATGCCTCCTGTCATCAGGGCCAAGATGCAAAGTACAGATGTGCTCGTGACCGAGGGGTGGACTTGACCATGGACAGCATCTCACAGGTCATCCATGGCTGAGAGACCAGCGCTACGATCAAGCAGGCCAAGCGGGTGAAGCCTCTGTGGTACGGTGGATGATGGTTGAAGTATAGGTATGGGAAAGCCTGGCAAATTGACTACATCACCCTTCCCCAAACGCGCCAAGGCAAGCACTACGTGCTGACCATGGTGGAAGCAACCACTGGATGTTTGGAGACCTATGCAGTGCCTCATGCTACTACCTGGAACACCATCTCTAGGCCTGGAAAAGCACATCCTGTGGAGACATGGCACCCCTGAGAGAACTGAGTCGGACAACGGGACCCATTTCAAGAATGGCCTTACAAACACCTGGGCCGGAGAGCATGGCATCGAGTGGATATATCATATCCCTTATCATGCACCAGCTGCTGGGAAAGTTGAATGGTGCAACGGACTACTTAAGACCACCCTGAAGGCACCTGGCAGGGGGACCTTCAAAAATTGGGAAACGAACCCTTGCACATGGTGGACGGAGATAAAGTCCCTGTGGTACACATGAAAGGTATTTAGGAAAGACTGTTTGGATTAGTCCCACCTCAGACAAAGACAAACCCATCCACGGGATCCTTGTTCTCAAGGACCTGGTTACCCTTGGTGGGTAATGCAGGAAGATGAGGAAATTCATTGTGTATCACAAGGAATATTAATTTTAAGTGAGAACTGTGTGTAAAGTTTCATTGTATATATGTAGCGTTTAAAGAGGGTATTGGTTTGGATATGACATAGACGGTGATAGAATGAGGGGTGGATAATGTAGGTTTTAAGCTGGTAAACCCAGGTGGGACAGTACTCCCCTCATGACTCATCCCTGATGGCTCCAGAGGATGTACCCTAATGGGCCAGCTGTTGAAATCAGGTGGGGCAGTGCTCTTTATCTCTTCCATCACCCATCCTCCCTCCAGAGGGATATCTTCTGATAATGGACCATTGAGTCCATTATGATATGATAAAATTACATCATCCCATTGGGAGATGCTCCTATCAGGATATAATCTGGAATTTGAAACACCACAAGTCAGCCTTTTCCACTGGAATCCCAGAGGAAGACTAGACCCTTCTACACCACCGCTGGTCCTTCAGAGGAGAACTACACCTTTCCACAGGATCACTGCTTCAACAGAACCACATCTATCACTCCCAGAGGACAACAGCCACCATCTAATCGGACTGCTACCAACATCCTGACCAACAGGGTGGCAGGTTGTATTCTGACTCTATCAGTGTTTTTGTGCTATTGTATTTATTTTAATTTTTCTATTACATTGTAGTTCTGACTTGGAGTCTCTCACTGATTTGCTTTTAAATTACCACAGAAGTGAAATGACCCAATGCAATCTGTGCAAAGCTCTTCTCGTTCATCTCCAACAAGAAGTGGAAAGTGTCCATCTCCAAAACCTTCACTGCTTGGCCAGCCTGGGAGAGGCCTCTGTGCCTCCCCTGAAGCCACTGCAGCAGCTCTTCCCTGGCTCAAGGTGAAATTCTGCAAAAACCCAATGCTTTTGTCCATGTACTCGATGGATTTCTGGCTGACCAGACCAAAGAGGAATCACATGGTTACCTTCAAATCTTTCCTGGACTTGCTGTAGCTTTCCAATAATTTATTTACATCCTTCTCAAGCCTCCCCAAACTGCTGCCCATTACTCCATCATCCATCTTCCAGAACATAAAACATTGCTGCAAAAAACTCCTGGAGGGGCAGGTGGGTGAAGGCATAGCCACTGCCATGGTCTTCTCCTTCCCTTGGGATCCTTTCATTGAGGAAGAAGGGGAGAAGACCTGGCTGGTCCAAGGCACACTCCTTGATTTCCTTCTCCTCCAAGAGCACCTTGTGCTTCCAGGTACCGTTGGAAGCCAAGGAGCAAAGCTGGAGTAGGAACTGCTGGAGGAGCTGTGGGTTGTCCCTGTGCCTGTGCTTCAGTGAGCGGGAGAGGTAGAACATCATCATCCCTGTGGTGCCTTTGGAGCACTCAAGGAGGTTTTTCTCCCCACAAAGCTCTTGTTCCAGGATGGTGCAGACGCTCCAGCTCCTGACAGGGATGACACACAAGCTGTAGAGGATCTCGTTGCCTCTGGCAAAGCTGAAGGCCACATCTGCTTTCTTGGGCTTCTCAAAATACCTGTGGAAATACTCCTGCCTCCTGGCTGCCTCAAATCCCAGTATCTCCAGGTAATACTCACCCTCCAGGCATGGCCCCAGGCTTCCAAGAGCCCTTGGCCTGGTGGTGATGAGCAAAGAGGCCCCGGGGAGCACAGGCTTCTTCAACAAGCTCATCAGGGTGAGCTCTAGCGGCTTCACTTCCCTGGGCTCAGAGCTCAGCTCAGCTTGAGGCTGATCCAAGGAAAAGCCCAGGGCCTCAAAGCCATCAAAAATGAACAGCATCTTCTTCTGCTCATCCAGGATCTTCGCAGCCGGCACAGGCAGGCCAGGACAGCACTGTGAAACCAGGTCTGCCACGCTGGCTTCCATGGGAAGGGCGATGGCTTTGCAGCCAATGAGGAAGACAAAGTCAAAGTGCGTGTGCAGCGTCCCTTCTCCCCACTCCACCATCACCTTCCTGACCATCGTCGTCTTCCCCATGCCTGGGGCCCCCACCAGCACCATGACCTGTGGGGTTTGCCCGTCTCTGCCAGGTTCAAACAGCACAGTGGTGGTGGTGGTGATGGTGGTGTCGGTGGCCGCTCGGCTGCTGGCCCTGGCACATCCCTGGCCGGTTCCCACTGCTCCATCCTGGGCTCCGTGCTCGCTCCCAGGCTCCCTGGCGATGGTCAGGGTGGTGAAGCGGCTGCGGAAGGACAGGCTCTCCCTGGGAGAGGCGCCCAGCTCCCTGTCCTGCCGGGACTCCCGGATCATGTGCTCTCTGCTGTTCCACCTGCGCTCTGCACCCATGAGGAGCAGGCTCAGTCCCAAGCCCAAATTCCCCACCAGCCCACCCGTGCTCCCCACACACCAGCAGCCACTTATTGCAATGCTCAGGCCTTTCCTAACTCTGCCTGGCCCAATAAGGACACAATTGGTGAGCATTTGGGGACTCTGGTTCTTCTTCCCAGTCCTGATCCTGATCTGTCAACTCTTGTTTTGTCATCCTCATCCACCTGGCAGCAAATGCAACTGCCTGGGGCTGCCTGCAGCCTCTGACTCATGCTCCAGGGGACAAAGGGCACTGTCCCTGGGCTCTGGAGCACAGATCTCTGCAGAGATATCCTTAATCCCCATCCCAGGAGGAAAGAATCTGCCCAGCTGGCTGCCTGAAAGTGCTGGGAGCTCCTGGTGAGCTTTAAGGTCTTTTCCAAACCAAACCATTCTGTCATTTTAAACAAAGCATTTCTCGAGGAATTGCAAGCCCATGGAATTGACTGCAGGGATGAGCTGCCTGGACAGAGCTGGGGAGCCTGTCCCCCAGCACTGCTTCAAGGAGGAGTGCCCAGGACTGAAGTCAGAGGCCAGGCCCATGGCAGCTGCTGGGGAGGCTGCAGGTGAGGCTGCTCAGCATTCCAGGCTATTCATAGTCCCCCAGGGGGAGTGGGGCTTGGATTTTCACTGCAAGGGCTTCCTGCTGCCAGGCAAACCCAGCTTGGCTGCTGCAGCAAGTCACTGCACTGTGAGAAACGTCCTTCCTGCTGCTTTCCTGGGAGTTTGAGGTAAGGCCAAGCGGTGCTGCCCAAACAGCCACAGGCTTTTGCTGCTGTGTGGCCCCTTCCCCCCTGTCCAGCCGTGGGTGGCTTGGAGCTGGGGCTCTAGGAAAGGAGAGAGGCTCCTTTGGGAGCTTTGGATGCTCAGGGATGAAATGGGTGTGAGGCTGTGCTGTGAGCTGCTCTCCTGGTTTGCCTGCTCCCCTTTATGAACAGTGTCTGGATTAGAAGGGGGTAACCCTCCTGACCATTTCATTTTCTGTGAGTGATGATTTTCCTTCTGTGATGGAAAATAGAAGCTTCAGGATGATGTGTTTAGCAGAGCTGCCTGTGAGGCATAGGGGCAAAGTGAAAAAGGATGTTTTAAGGCACATTGGGAGTTTAAGGATTCCTTAAGGACTCCTTATTTCCCTGGTCTGAACGACACATCACCCTGTCCCTCCTGCTTGCAGGATGTCAAATAATTCTGGGGCTGTTTCTCTCTAAAGGAAATGGTCTCAAGTTGTGCCAGGGGATATTTCAACTGAATATTGGGGAAAATTCCTTCACTGAAAGGCTTGTACAGGCTTTGCCCTCTGCTTGGTGAGCTGTTCCCAGTTGGAATGGTAGAGCAGTGGGTGAAGTCCTTGCAGCAGAAGGGGCTGGTGAGATGAGAATACCGCAGCTCAACGGGACCAACCCTGGGAAGAAGCCTGAGAGGCGACCGAGGAATCCGGGGATATCCGTGCAGCCGCAGAGCTCCTGTCCCCTTTGCCTGGGTAGCAGCCAGCCACGCATCCACCGCCCTCCCGTTCGGGTGTCCCCACGCAGCGGGCCTGCTCTGGAGCTCCGTGCCGTGCGTGCGTCTGTGAGCGGAGCAGCCCCGGACACTGCCCGGTGCCGCAGTGGCCGGCAGCGCGGGCGGATGGGGCAGGGCAGCTCCTCCCGCCGCCGCACAGCGAGGGACCGGGACGTTCTGCTGGTGAGCAATTCCTGGGCTGCAGGTGGATCGGGAGCAGCTGCACTTCCAGCTGCTCCGTTTGCTGTGGCTGGGAGGCCGAGACGAGAGGCCGGCAAGTGCCGAGCCTTTGCATGAGAAAGAGCCGGGGAAAGCGTGGCCTCGGCCAGGTGAGGGGCACTGAGAGAGACAGCAGGAGATGAGGATCAGGAGAAGGAAGAGAGACTTTAGTGTGGACGTTTTTGTGTGCTTGGAATGGGAGGGGGTCAAAGCACAGGAGCCTGTGTGGAGGCACCAGCGGGGGCTGTTTCTGTGTTGCTGCGGCAGCAGAAAGTGGATTTCTGGAGGGAGACACCTGCGAGTGTGCCATGGGAAAGGTGGGGTGGAAGCGGTGAGGAAGCGAGGTGTGGGTGTGGGAGTGGGTGTTTGGGGAGCGTCCGGGGCCAGCGTGGGTGAGTGGAGCGGCGGCTGTGAAGGGGCGTCGGTGGCAGCAGTGCAAGTGGATTGGTGCGCTGGGAGAGTGCTGTCAGAGAGAGTGTGGTGAATGGTGAGAGCGGGAAGTTTCCTTCAGTGCGCGGCTGCCGAGCTGCAGGGGCACGGAGCGGCGGGGCAGGGGCGGCGCGGAGGCGCGGCGTTGTCGGTGGCAGCGCAGGTGTGGAAGGCGCGACGACGGCGGTCGATAGCTACGCCGGGAGGCGGCGGGGGGAAAGCGGCTCCTCGGTGCCCTGGCGGCGAGGCGAGCGCGGGGTCAGAGCTGCGGCAGCAGCGCCATGTGGCAGCGGCGTGTGCCGCGAGGGAGCGGGGAGCTGGCACCTGGCAGCCCCGCGCCGAGCCGGGGGCTGCTGCCACCCCCGCGGGGGCTCCGGGCACCCCGGCAGGGGAGCAGCCCAAGGATGGGGGCTCGGAGCTGTGCAGCTGCCGCACCTGCAGCTGCTGCCATGGATGCTGTTGCTGGGGTTTAGGGTGAAGCCTGTCCCCATCAGGGTGGCTTTTGTCAGGCTGCAGCTGCAGAGTTGCAGTCACAGGGTGATACAGGAAGGGGCCCCGCAGCCCAGGTGTTGTGGGGGGGCTCCCTCCCCCTCCACATCCGGGTGTCAGCCCCCTGTGGGGAGGTGTGTGAGGGCAGAAGCAGAGGCGAGGCTCATATTTGGGCACGGAGCAGGTTATTGGAGGGCGCAGCGCCGCAGCCGGGAGATGAGGCGGCTGATAAAGGCTGCCCTGATGCTGCTGCGTGCATTGGGTCGGGCGCAGGCGAGACATCCCCTGGCTGCTGTGGGCTCGGGGCCGGTGGCATGGGGCCGATGGTGGCGCGGGGGCTGCTGGTGTGCGTGCAGCTGTGCGGGGGTGAGTGGCGGGCGGCTGGGAGCGGGGCCCGCGGCGGTGGCGGGCCCGGCTGAGCAGCGTCCGTGCCGCAGGCTCCGGGGAGCTGCGTCTGGTGGGCGGCGGCGGGCGCTGTGCCGGGCGCGTGGAGGTGAAGCACGGCGGTGAGTGGGGCTCCGTGTGCGTCTTTGACTTCGACTGGGAAGCGCATTGGGCCAGGGTGGTGTGCCGGCAGCTGGGCTGTGGCGGGGTGGCCCGGGCGTCTCCACACACTGTGGTCGAGCAGGGCACCGGGCGGATCTGGCTCCAACCCTTCTTCTGTCACGGCACCGAGGAAGCGCTGGAGAAGTGTCCGCACTACGGATGGGGACGGCACTTCTGCGGCCACGAGCGGGATGTGGGGGTGATCTGTACAGGTGAGGGGACACGCTGGCTGTGCTGGGGCAGCCAACTTGTGGCTGGAGCATCCCGGGTAGGGCTGAGCCGTGGTTGTGCCCCAGTGCAGATGCTGTGGAGCTGAGACTGGCGGGCGGCAGCAGTCCCTGTGCCGGGAGGGTGGAAGTGAAGCTGCAGGGACACTGGGGCTCAGTGGAAGATGTCAGCTGGGACCTGGAAGACGCTGAGGTGGTGTGCCAGCACCTGGGCTGTGGCTCGGCTGCTGGTGCCTACTCTGCCCAGGACCTCTTTGGCACAGGGCACGGGCCCGTCAGTCTGGTCCTGGTGGACTGCAATGGATATGAGTCCACACTCTGGGACTGTGAGATCCGTGGCTGGGGACCCTATAACGGCAGCATCCATGAATTCGATGTTGCTGTTGTGTGCCAAGGTAGGAGCTGGACTGGGGAGAGGTGGCCCTTCATGCACATGCCTTGACACACACCTGGCGCTGCTCCTGCAGGATTTTCCCAGCTGGTTGAAGGTGATGGAGCCTGTGGTGGCCGGCTGGAGGTGCGGCAGGGCCGTGCCTGGGTTGGTGTCTGTGAGGATCAGGTGGACATGAAGGTGGCCCAGGTGGTGTGCCGGGAGCTGGGCTGTGGGGAAGCGCTCGCCATCCCCGGCAGTGGCCGATTTGGGGCAGGATCGGGGCCGCTCTGGGATGGGGGCTTCCAGTGCAATGGCACCGAGCCCCTCCTCAGCGCCTGTGCCCGGCGTGCGCCCCACGGCCAGGGCTGCAGCAGCCCTGCCAGCGTCATCTGCTCCCGTAAGTGACCCCTACACCGGGGGCTGTTGGGGTCCCTGCAGCATCAGTGCCCTCAATGCCCTTTCTGCCACAGCCTACACGGACTTCCGGCTGGCAAACAGCAGCTCGGGATGCTCCGGGCGCGTGGAGGTGGCAGTGAGGGGCAAGTGGGGTTCCGTCTGCGCCAGCGAGTGGGACCTGGCCGATTCCCACGTGCTGTGCCGCCACCTGGGCTGCGGCCGCGCCTTCACCGTGCCCCCGGGAGGCTCCTTCGGCAGCGGGGATGGGCCACTGCGGCCGGACGCCTTCGGCTGCAGCGGGAGCGAGCGGCACCCGGGCGAGTGCCCCGTGGCTGTGCTGGGGAAGCCCCCCTGTGCCCCTGGAAATGCTGCTGCTGTGAACTGCTCAGGTGTGTACGGCTCCTGTGTGAGGAGCCTTAAGGGTTTTGGGGACTGCCCAAGAATTGGAACCAGATGATGCAGGGCTGTTTTGTGTGAAGCGCAGTTGGAGCCAGGTGCCAGAACTCCATGGCTCTGCTGGTGATTTTGCAGGTGTTGATGGCTTTGTCAAGTCCCTGCGGCTTGTGGAGGGTCAGAGCCTGTGCGATGGGCGGCTGGAGGAGACCATAACCAGCCCGGCCTGGCGCCGTGTGCCTGTGGAGCAGGCGAAGTCATGGGATGTCCACATGGTGTGCTCAGTGCTGGGCTGTGGCGTTCCCAAAAATGTTTCCACTGCCTTGGGTACAACCACTGTGTTGAGCTCCGGCCCCACTGAAGTGGATATCATGAGTGAAGAGATGGACAACATTTCCAGAACAGTCTCTGCGCTGATCAGCAGCCCTGAGAAGATGGATGAGGAGCTGGAGAAGATGGACAATGTCTCAGGGATGGGCCCTGAACAAACCAACAGCCCTGAGGGGATGATCATCATCTGCTCAGGTGTGTGTCCCAAGAAGGGCCGGAGGTGCCGGTGCCCAAAGTAGCCACCCCAGCGCTGTCCTTCCTTGCTCACAGGCAGTCGGATGGTGAGGCTGGTGGGGAGCTCTGGGCGCTGTGCCGGGCGTGTCGAGGTCTATTCCAGTGGCAGCTGGAGGTCCGTGTGCCAGGAAGGCTGGGAGCTGCAGGACGCCACCGTTGTCTGCCGGGAGCTGGGCTGTGGAATGGCACTGGAGGCCCCAAGCTGGGCGCACTTGGGTCCTGGCACGGAGCAGCTGTGGCCGTACATCCCTGACTGCTCGGGGACCGAGGAGTCTCTCTGGGAATGCGGGCGCTGGGAAAAGCTCGAGTGTGGGAGCAGCAGCAGGGCAGGGGCTGTGTGCTCAGGTCAGTGGCAGGCAGCCCCAGATCAGGGTGCAGCGGAGGCCGCGGGGGTTCCTGGCCGTGCCGTGACCCCCCTGCACCCCTTGCAGAGCAGCTCTCCGTGCGGCTGGAGGGCGGCCACGGGCGCTGCCGTGGGTTCCTGGAGGTGTTCCACAACGGCACCTGGGGCCGCGTGTGTGCCAATGGCACCAGCCCCGGCACCGCCGACGCTGTCTGCCGCCAGCTGGGCTGTGGGGCCCGGGGGTGGCTGTCGGCTCTTCCTGCCCAGCAGCCGACCCCTGCCTGGCTGTCCTGGGTGGGCTGTGAGGATGGGGATCGCTCACTCTGGGGTTGTCCCTCGGCACCCTGGCACCTGCGGAGCTGTGGTGTCGATGGAGTTGCCCATGTGGATTGTGAGGAGGAGAGTGGTGGCATGAGAGACACATCAACTGCCCCATATCCAGACAGTGCCACCAGCACAGGTAGCTCTGCCTGTGCCAGCTGCCCCCACACCCTTGTGTTGCTGGGATCCCCCTCTGCTCACTGCCTGGCTGTGTCCCCACAGGTCTCCCCGGCAGCACCACCCCAACAGTGGCTGTGGGGACTGTGCCTGTGCCAACTGTCCTGTGCGTGGTGCTGGGGACACTGCTGTGCCTGTCCCTGGGTGCCCTGGCCGTGCTGCTGTGCCGTGCCTGCACCTGGCGCCGAGGTGGGTCTTGGGGGTGGGTGTGGGACAGACCCAGTTTGGGGCTCCTGCCCTGCAGAACAGCTCAGAAGGTGGGCAGGGGTGATCCCAGTTCCACCCACAGTGCCCAGGGCCCCAGGTAAATGATGCCTCCCATTGCAGGCCCTGGCAGAGCTGCAGATGCCGTCTCCAATGCTGTCTACGAGGAGCTGGACTACAGCGCGATGCGGGAGTACCAGGAGGTGCTCAATCGCCCAGGTGGGTGCAGCCCTTGTGCCCCAGCTCTGTCCGGAGAGGGTGCTCTGCCCTACAGCCCCATGGAAGCTCCAGATCCTGGTGGCCCTGCAGTGGCTCCTCACCATGGTCTGGGGATGTCCCTGGGTCCCAGGGCAGCTGCGCTGTGTGGTGTGAGGTTGTGTCACCTGCGGTGCCACTTGAGGCCACGCCCCAGTCCCTTTTTTTCCCCTGCAGATTCCCTGTCAGAGGGATCAGTGAAGAAGCTGCCGTATTTCACTGGGGACAGCGTGGAGGGGAGTGACACCGAGGCAGCCCCAGGTAGGGTCACAGGGCAGGAACCCAGCGGGGAGTGCTGGGGACAGGGGACACGACCGGGACAGGGAGCTGAGGGGACAAGTCCTGCTCTTGTGAGTGTGCAGAGAAACATCGCCTTTCCCTGTGGGACCCAAGGGCCACCAGCACATCCCCGGTGGCAGGCCCAGAGGGGATGGCACAGCCAGACCCTGCCATGGCCGCTGGTCACTGCCATGGACCCCTGTGCCTGTCCCAGACCCCCCTGCCCAGCCCGAGCACGGAACCCCGGATGTCCTGGATGTGCCACAGGAACCCCCCGCTGCCAGCACTGGGGACATCTCGGAGGGCGTGGCACGGCAGAGGTGGATCTGTGTCCTCCCCACAGGTAAGAGGGCTCACAGCTGCCCTGTCCCCTGTGCAGAGCCACTGCATGGCAGGGTTTGGCTGTGGGGGTGTGCAGGGACCCAGCAGCAGATCCATGGGTGCTGCAGCCAGAGCCCAGCTGGGATCTGTCAGGGGGGACAAGGAGCCACCTGCCCCCATGGACCTTTGTGTGCTGTCCCCCAAGGTGGGATTTCCTCCCCTCCAAGTCTCCCAGGATCCACCAGTGACCCCTCAGAGCAGCCCCCGGGGCACATGGACTATGATGATGTCGGCAGCAGCGCTCTGGGGCCGTCTCCATGAGGATGGCCTGGCCATGCCCCAGCCCTGGGGACACGTGTGTGGCAGTGTGGTGGGGCCCTGTCCCCAGGGAGGGGTGGCCCTGCCCACAGAGGTCACCCCTCCCTGCCCAGCACTGCAGGAAATCATCTGCTGTGTAGGGATTTTCTTGGATTTCAGTGTGAATTTCCCCTTTTTCCTATTAAAAATATAACTCATCAGAGACTCACTACCCGGCATGGGACCTCACTGTGTTGCTGGCACCTCCATCCAGGGTACATCAGCCATCCCTCTGGAACATGGGGCAGGAACTTGAAGCACAGACACATCCCTGGGCAGGGTGGGATGAGGGGGAAGATCACAGGCAGATTGCTGGGATTGGCTGCAGGGTCTTAATTTGGCACTGCCAAATGCACACAACTGTTCCCAGCAGCACCGAGGGGAAAAGGGAGAGGGCAGGACAGGGACCCCCTGCAGATGCAGCAGGATCTGCTCCCTGTGCCCCAGGGGTGGGGCAGGCTCAGACTCACTGCTAGCACTGAGAGCTGGGCTGGGAATGGCTCTGGTTGTTGGAAAGACTTTTCCTAAAGGAGGGGAGGTCTCCTGAAGGAGGGGAGCACCTTCCTGCCCCCTGGCAGGGGCCTGTGGTGGCAGGGAAGCCGGGCCATGGCCCCTGCCTGTGGCACGTCGTGCTCCAGGAGGTTCCTGATCTTCAGGGCGGGCTGCAGTGCCCGGAGGGCCCCCAGGTCACAGAGTCACAGAATCACTGGGTTGGAAGAGACCTCCAAGATCATCGATTCCAGCCCATGCCCTCACACCTCCACTGAACCATGGCACTGAGTGACACATCCAGTCTTTTTTAAACATCCAGGGGTGGTGACTCCTTCACCTCTCCAGGCAGACAATTCCAGTATTCTACCACTCCTTCTGTATAAACTTTTCCCTAATATCCAACCTCTATTCCCCCTGGCAGCTTAAGGCTGTGTCCTCTTGTTCTGTCAGTTGCTGCCTGGAGAAAGAGACCAACCCCCACCTGACTACAGGCACCCTTCAGGAAGTTGTAGAGAGTGATAAGGTCACCTCTGAGTTTTCTTTTCTCCAGGCTAAACAACCCCAGCTCCCTCAGCCATTCCTCACAGGGCTTGTGCTCCAAGCCCCTCCCCAGCCTTGTTGCCTCCTCTGGATGCACTCAAGCATCTCCACGTCCTTCCTAAAGTGAGGGGCCCAGAACTGGACCCAGCACTCAAGGTGTGGCCTCAGCAGTGCCCAGCAGAGGGGGAGAATGACCTCCCTGGTCCTGCTGGCCACACCATTCCTGATCCAGGCCAGGATGCCAGGGCACACTGCTGCTGCCTCATGTTCACTTGGCTGTCGACCAGCACCCCCAGGTCCATTTCTGCCTGGCCACTGTCCAGCCACACCATCCCCAGCCTAAAACGCTGCAGGGGGTTATTGTGGCCAAAATGCAGGACTCGGCACCTGGACTTATTAAACTTCATCCTGTTGGACTCTTCCCATCCATCCAACCATTCCAGGTCTCTCTGCAGAGCCCTCCTGCCTTCCAACACATTGAGACGCTCCCAGCTTAGTCTGCAAATTTCCTGATGAAAGACTCAATGCTCTCATCCATGCCATCAATGAAAATATTGAACAGAGCTGGCCGCAGCACAGACCCCTGAGGGACACCACTGGTGACTGGCCACCAGCTGGATGCAGCACCGGTCACCACCACTCTCTGGGCCCAGGCATCCAGCCAGTTCTTGACCCCACAAAGAGTGCTCCTGTCCAAGCTGTGGGCTGCCAGCTTTTCCAGGAGGATGCTGTGGGGGACAGTGTCAAAGGCCTTGCTGAAGTCCAAATGCACAACATCCACAGCCTTTCCTGCATCCACCAGACAGGTCACGTGCTCATAAACGGAGACCAGGTTGGTCAAACATGACCTAACCTTCCGAAATCCATGCTGGCTGTGTCTGAAACCCTGGCCATGCTGTAAGTGCTGCCTCATGACACTCAGTATCAACTGCTCCATTGCCTTACTGGGAACTGAGGTCAGGCTAACTGGCCTGTAATTCCCAGACTCCTCCTTGGAGCAGGTTCCTGCAGCAGGGCCTGGATGAAGCTGTCCGTTCTCAGGTTGGCCAAGGAGGATGCAGGAAAAGAGGAGGAGGTGTTGGAGCTGGTGGGGAGGGAGGTGCTGAAGCAGGGGGGATGCCGGTGCGGCCCTGCCTGTCCCGCAGCATCCGCTCCCCAGCTCGGGGATGCTGGGCATGGAAGGGGCCATGGCAGGGCCCTTACCCCAGGCTCTGCAGCGGGCAGGGGAGATGCCAGAGCTGCTGGCACAGCTGGAGAACGCCGTGGGCTCCCAGCTCGTTGTCACTCAGGTGCAGGCAGGTGAGATGGGGCCCCTGCAGCAGCCAGGGCTGGGCAGCAGGCTCCCGACAGCCGGCAGCTCCCCAGGCTGTGGGGCTGAGGAAAATGGGGAAGGAGGGCTTTGTCCTCTGCTTGGTGAACTGCTCCTGGTGGGAAGGAGAGAGCTCTGGATAGGAAGGAGGGACAACTGGCCCATCCCACAGACCCTTTACAGCTGTGTTTGCTGTGGGCAGGCACAGTGCTGGAGCCCCTCACACAGCAGCTCCACACCGGCAGCCCGGAGCCCGCAGCCCCTGACAGAGGAGGCGCACGCCGCTGTCACCCAGTGAGCTGTCACCCAGCTCCAGGCGGGCCAGGCCGGGCTGCTCCGCCAGCAGCGCTGCCAGCTCTGCACAGCAGCTCTCGGACAGCTGGCACCGCTGCAGCCTGCGGGAGAGCACGGACAGCGGGGGCTCAGCACACCTGTCCCGGCTGCTCACCTGCCCACCAAACCTGGGGCACAACACCCAGCCCCAGCTAAACAGGGCCCCGCCTCCCCCTGGCTGCTTGCTAGTGTCCCCAGGGAGCAGCGGGGCAGCACCAACGCACTCAGGCACTGCACTGCGGTTCGGGTGCCCCCAGGCACAGCCCAGATGCCGGCCCCGCTTTGGGCTCCACGCGCGCCTCTCAGCGCAGCAGCTGCAGGGCACTGTCCCGGTGCCGCAGAGCCCGGCAGAGCAGGTGGATGGGGCAGGGCAGCTCCTCCCGCCGCCGCACGGCCACGGCACCGGGGCGTCCTGCGGCTCCCGACCCTGCAGAGCTGCAGGGGAACAGAGCCGCGGGCCACACAGAGCCCTCAGCGCTGCTGGCACCTCCCGGCTCCCACAGCGGCACACCCAGCCCGAGCAGAGGCTCCAGCACAGCGGAGGGCTCCTCGGGAGGGACCTTGGTGCCTTTACAGGTGTGAAGGATCTCGAGCATTGCTGCTGGAACCACCCGGGGAGATGGGAGGTGAGTCACAGGGTGCACTTAACATTCCAGCGCCAGGAATCTCTGTCTTTGCTTACAATAGTATGTATTCTATCACCATCTCCATAAACTGTTAAAACCAGGTGGCGCAGTGTTCTTTATCTGTTCCATGGGCCCTCCTCCCTACAGAGGGATATCTTCTGTTGATTGACCATTGAATCCCACTGATAAAATTACATCATCCCCTTGGGAGATGCTCCGCCCAGGGGGAGGAACCAAACATTCCTATCTGGATATAATGTGGGATTTGAAACACCACAAGTCAGCCTTTTCCACTGGATTCCCAGAGTTCCCAGACCCTTCTACACCACCACTGGACCTTCAGAGGAGAACTACACCTTTCCACAGGATCACTGCTTCAACAGAACCACATCTATCACTCCCAGAGGACAGCAGCCACCAGCTAATCACACTGCTACCAACATCCTCTATTCTGACTCTGTCAGTGTTTTTGTGCTGTTGCATTTATTTTAATTTTTGTAATACATTGTAGTTCTGACTTGGAGTCTCTGACTGATTTGCTTTCAAACTACCCCATTTTTTGGCGTCCAACTTGAGGCTAGCACTGAGAAAAGTCAGAATTAATATTTGTGTTCTAGTAGCCCCCTATTCACCATGATACTCAACATACATGTGTCCTGTAACTTGCTCTATATACATTTTCACACATGGGGAACTTCCTGGCTGTTTTGTTTGCTTGTCCTAGTCTGGGCTGCTACATCTGAGGCCTCCTCAACAATCTCACCCAGCCCCTAGGGGAAAGAGTAGAGAGTGGTTTCTTTCAGCCTTTCAGCCCTGACACAACAGTTTTTGAATGTACTGAGTTCCCTTTGGATGTCATAGATGGTATCATCTTGCTGTTAGTTCTGCTTTGTATTCTTTGTACATCCTGCATTGTGTACACCATGCTTAGAGTCAGAACAATGCTCGATGTGGCACAGTATGCTCAGGATGAGGAGAAGAAAAGCAGCAAAGCATCAGGCAGCATGTCTACACAAACTGTCATGGAGGAAAAAGAGACCAAAAGAACCGACAGCATCTCCATACAAACCATCACCAAGTCAGAACAGCCTAAGCCAGTAGCAGTTGCTCCTGTTCAGAAAAAGAAATCCAAGAGTAAATCAGCTTGCACAGTGACCGATGAGGAGGAGGCTGGACCTTTGCACCAAGCAGAAGAGACGGAGCCAGAGATCATCACTCGCTCTTTATCCCTGGGTGAGCTGCATGACCTACGGAGGGAGTTCACCCGCCAGACAAATGAATCCATCCTTGTCGCCGTCTGCCTTCTGCCTCGAATGGCTTGGAGGTGGTCGCTAATCAGAGGCAGATGTGACGAGGGTCCTCGGTGGCCAGCCTCGTCCCCTGTCACCGGGAGTTCAGTTTCCCTAGCTCCCTGATCGCGCCTCCAGTAGGCAAACTATCTGCCGCACTGTGGCTAAGGGGGTTCTCCCAACCCAGGTAATAGAGACACCGAGACCAGCAGGGTAGCAGCACTCTGTGGCACCGGGGTTGAGAGACCCCGAGCCCTCAGTGACACAGCCGCTTATTGTAAACAATCCACCAATCACCGAGGGGCTCGGGGGAGGAACTAGGGAGGAGCATGGGACAGGGAACCAACCAGGGAGGTAAGGGGGTGGAGAAGGGGTGACAGAACGGTACAATGAACAACCGAGTGTAACAGAACCTACTGGAACATGGGAGTTGTGAACTAACGATGGGCAGGTGGTACTAGCCTATCAGTCCAGAGGGTGTAAACTTATTTGAAGCCCATCCTATTTGGGCTAAACCAGGTCTTGCCCCACCTCAGGGGAATCCTCCTCTTCCCCCCAGGGCTTCCTCATTGGAAAAGTCTCTTGGGCCATCTGCACCACCACCACATCTCCCCAGCTCTTATTATTTAAAGCAAGTAAATGTGTAACTAAGGATATGACGAAGCATTTCAGACAACTCAAAAGACACAAAACAGCGAAAATAATTAACAAAATTAACAAAAAGGTACGGATGATCTGTGAAACCCAACCAGAGAGTCCCCAGCGGCCAAATAAATTTTGCAACCAGTCCTTTCTTTCCACATGCAGTTGATGGACTTGTTCTTGAATTTGCTGGATGGTTTTCTTGATGTCCTGCGCGTGCGAGGAGAGGTTGAAACAGCACATCTCCTCGAATTCCTGACATCCGTGGCTGTGCAGCAAAAGCAGGTAGTCGATGGCAGCTCTGTTTTGAAGTGTCGCCTGCCAGGCAAGTCGACAAGAGGCTGCTTGCCGAAGGAGTATTTAGGCAGAAGTCACTCTGGCCGATGGCTTTTGCCAGCGTGACCCACACATTCTCCTTCGGCTGCTGCACGATCCACGGATACGCTCTCTGGAGCATCAGCATCAGTAGGATGACTTTAAGGACTGGCTTTTCCATCTCTCTCTGGGGGTCTCTGGGGAAAATAAAAGAAGAACTTAACTCGGTACAAGGGGCAAATCAAACAAAACAGTACTGAATTCCTTGATCTCCCCCCCAGGAGACAGACAGGGGTAGGGACACACATAAGGTAAGTCAGAAGGGAAAATTGGGGAAGGGTAAAATGGGGTGTCTGATCAGGTACCTTCTCCCTCTGGCATCTCTGATGTCTCTCCTTTCTTGCTCTTCTTCTTCTTGGAGAGATACCGGAGGGTCGTCAAAGCCGGGCAGATTTTTCTTTTTCCTTTTCTTCCAGGCTTCCCCTGCTTGGAAGCCTTCCTGTTGTGCTGACTGCGGTGGTACTGTTTCTGAAAAACATACTTGCGTTCTCTGTTTAGGCCCCCGGTAGGGATGGACATGCTTGGATGGTACCCATCTGGGCCCTTCTGGGGTGGACACACACGCATACCCTCTGCCCCAGACGATCAGTGGGAGGGGCCCCTCGACCTCGTGGGTCTCAGGGTCCCTCACCAGCACCGGCGGATGTTCCTTCAATTTAGAGTTAGTCGAATTACTGAAATGCCGGAATACAGGGGGGACGGGCTCTTCGGGTGTGCAATTTAAAAAGTTGATGGTGAAGAGCGCCTTGCAGAGTCGCTCAGTGGGCGATTTCCTCTCTGCACCTCCCTGCTGCTGGTAGAGGACTCTCTTAAGGGTGCCATGAGTCCTCTCCATGATGGCCTGCCCTGTAGGGGAGTGAGGGATGCCGGTGACGTGTGCAACCCCCCACTCCTGGAGGAACCTACGGAGATGGGCAGAGGTGTAAGCTGGGCCATTGTCCGTTTTTATCTTCTTTGGGGTGCCTAAAACAGAGAAAGCCATCAAAAAATGTTTACAGACATCCTTTGCTTTCTCGCCTGCGTGGGCAGAAGCAAACACCACGTGGCTGAAAGTGTCCACGGAGACGTGGACGTATTTCAGCCTGCCAAATTCAGGGATGTGCGTCACATCCATCTGCCAAATTTCATTTGCTACCTGCCCTCGGGGGTTTACCCCCGGATGTAGAGAGGGCAGTTGATACGATTGGCAGCTGGGACATGTCGCCACAATCGCTCTCGCTTGCTCCAGAGGCAGGTGGAACATCCTCCGGAGAGCGGGAGTGTTCTGATGGTAAAACTGGTGGGACAATTTGGCTTGCGCGAAGATGTCAGGTATTTTGGCAGACTGTACCAGCGCAGCTATTGCCAGAGAGTCCGCCCTGCGGTTCCCCTCACTGATGTAACCGGGGAGGTCTTGATGCGACCTTACATGCATCACGTGGAATGGGTGCTCTCGGTGGGACAGCAGGTACACTAGCCTCGAGAGCAGCCCGAACAAATTTTGGTTCGAGACCTCCTTTAATAAACTATGTTCTGCCCTGACAGTTACTCCAGCAACATAGGCCAAATCTGTGACCAGATTGAGAGGATCCTGGAACCTCTCGAAAACTCTGATGATGGCTGCTAACTCTGCAATCTGTGGGGATCCCTCCACCACATGGACCTCAGATTCCCACTCCTGGGTCCGGGGGTCCTTCCAAGTCAGAACTGACTTATGGGAGGACCCTGAGCCGTCGGTGAAAACAGAGCATTTTTTACCGGTTTTTTGGATTGCATGAACTTTGGAGCCAAATTGAAATTTGTATTAAACAGGTGGTGTTTCAATTTCTTGCCTGTAATTTTCCCTGGGTAACTGTCTAAGGCAAACTGGAGGCTCTCATTGGATCGGACTAACTTGTCTAAATCCTCTTCTTTCCAGGGCACACGTATGCATGCAAGATCACACCCCGCTAGGGTGCGGAGCCTGGTCCTCGCTCTCGATATGAGCGAGGCCACTAGTTCCTGTGGCGTTGTTATTGTCTTGGATGGAGTGTGAGGGAGGAACACCCACTCTATGATCAAGAGGGGGTCCTTCAACCTCCCGTCCCACTGGAAGATCAGTGTGTGTAAATGTGGGACCTGCCCCAAGATGACACACTGGAATGGCAGGTCCAGAGCTACCCTGTGAGCGTGCCGGCTAGCCAAGGCCCTCTGCACCTTACTAATGGAATCCCTGGCATCCGGCGTCAGCTCCTTTGGAGAATCCAGTCCCTCACTGCCCTTCAATAGCTGGAACAAGGGGGCGAGGTTGGCCGTCGTCAGCCCCAGCAGTGGAGGAACCCAGTTGATGCTCCCGCACAGCTGGTGGAGATCGCACAGCGTCCTGGGTTCGTCCTGGATGGTGAGTTGCTGGGGTGCGACGGTCCTCTGTCTGATCCGGATGCCGAGGTATTTCCATGGCTCAGTGCGCTGGACCTTGTCTGGGTGGATCTTCATTCCGGCACGCTCGATGGCACTGATGGTGGCTTTTAAGGTCTCGTCCAAGAGTTGCTCCAAAGGAGCACATACAAGTACATCGTCCATGTAATGGTAAATGATGGACCTTGGGAAGGCTTTCCTGACCGGTGACAATACTCGGGAGACGTACCATTGGCAGATCACAGGGGAGTTTTTCATTCCCTGAGGCAAAACTCGCCAATGGTACCTTTCCTGGGGTGCTTGCCTGTTTATAGATGGTACAGAGAAGGCAAAGCGCAGTGCATCATCTGGGTGTAGCACTATCGAAAAGAAACAGTCCTTAATGTCCACTACCATGAGTGGCCACGCTCGGGGGAGCATTGCCGGGGATGGCAATCCCGGCTGAAGGGGACCCATATCAACAATGGCCTCGTTGATTTTTCGAAGGTCGTGGAGGAGCCTCCACCCACTTCCGCCAGACTTACGAATGACGAAGACGGGGGAATTCCAGGGGCTGTCAGATGGAATGACGTTGCCCTTGGAAATCTGCTCCTCCACGAGGGACCTTAGGGTGCTTAACTTCTCCTTTGAAAGGGGCCACTGCTCCACCCATACAGGCTTGTCGGTTTTCCATGATAGAGGTGGAACAGAGGCATGGGTGGCGCACCCTGCAGCGGCCCCGGCTAGAAATCCCTCGGTGTATCTGGGATTTCTAGCTTGGTCCCCCACTGAGACAATAGGTCCCGGCCCCAGAGGGTGAAACCGGAGGCCACTACATAGGGTTTCACTGTGGCTACATGGCCATCCGGACCCTCTACCAAGATATTATTGGTGGACCTCTGGGGCATAGTCACTCCCCCAATTCCATTAATCCTCTCGGTTGAGGGCCGAAGCCCCCACCCAGGTGGCCACTCGGACTCGGAAATGATGGTGACGTCCGAGCCCTTGTCCATCATGCCCTGGAGATGCACTGCTGCCTTGCCGTTCTTCAGGCGGCAGAACAACGTTGGCTTGTCTGTCCCCAGGATCTCCGAGTACAGAGATGCCGGCGTCCTTGTTGTCCTTGGAAGGTCCTCCGGGATAGCTATGGCATGCGCCAACCACTGTCCCCTGGGCACTAACCAGGGGGCTGAGTGGCAGGCTGCAGTAATTTTAAACGTCTGTCCTGGAACAGCGGCTACTATTTGAGGGAGCACGAAGAGCCCGGGAGGGCCCCTCGTGGAATCCCCAACAACAAGTAGCTCAGTTCTTTGATAAATGTCCCCACATAAAAACACAGTGTAATTTCAGAAATCGGTCGTTGTAACATGTTGAGGGTGGGCACTTACTAGGTGGAATCTGGTTTTGTCCCGTGCCTCCGGAGAGCTCCCCTTTCCTGCCGATGATGCCGCGGGCGGTCTCGTTGGAGCGGCGAGGGTGATTTCGGTGTCATCAGCATTTAATTTTCTGTCATGGCGCGGTGCTGTACCGCGCTCCTCTGCCTGTTTTCCTGATGTCTCCTGCAGCATGGGCAGAGCGCCGCTCCAGGACCTGTGGGAGACTTACAACAGGGTTGGTTAAATCTCCGGGGCTTTGGACAGTCTCGTGCGATGTGCCCACTCTCATTACAATTATAACATTTAAAATTAACTGTCCTGTTAATGTCCGTCCTAGGGGTGGCAGCCCCCCCTGCTGCCACATATCTTTTCTGCTGGGGTCCGCGGCCTGGTGGAGGGGGTACTGCTGATGGTTCAGGGGTGGTCTCCACGCAGGCCTCTAGCATTGCCTCCAAGGTTGGTCTGGGCGTTCTAGGGAGGGTCTTTAATACTGCTTTACAGGCAGGGTTCGCGTTGGAATACGCCACGGACCTGAGTAACTTAGAGAGGTTTGTGGGATCCTCCTCCTGCTTCTCAAGAGCCATCCTGACTCTGCCCACAAACTTCACAAAACTTTCCTCTGGTCCCTGTTTTATTGTGGCATATCCATCCGAGGGCACCTCTGCCGAGGGCAGCGTCAGCAAGGCCCCCAGTGCTGCTTGCTGCACCTCCCTAATTGCCCTCGTGGGCAATTGCGCAGCCTGCACATCCCCCTTAACAAAGTCCCCTTCGCCTGCTAAGTGGTCCATGGTGAGCTCATCGAGCTCCTCCTCGCC
Organism: Eopsaltria australis; assembly: GCA_034509425.1. NCBI lineage: Eukaryota > Metazoa > Chordata > Aves > Passeriformes > Petroicidae > Eopsaltria > Eopsaltria australis. The sequence continues at coordinate 8,326 of JAVTVJ010000305.1, read as the reverse complement.
ATCATACTCTTCTAGCAAGTCACTTAACAGGCGCTTCCAGGCACACTCACACAGAAGGTCATTTTCTGGGGTTAGGACACTCTCCATAATCATTTTTATTTCTTCGGGGACCAGCATCCCCTGGCAATGTGATAATTCAAGCCCATGGTCGCTGACCATTTTGCACAAATCCCGCAGCTGGGAGAACGAAAAGGATTCCCAGCGGGGATTGCGCCCCCGCCTGCTGAGGTGTACCGGCAGGGCCACTAGGCCTTGGTCCCCCTCCCGGGCCACGCTTCCTAGGGCCCCGGGTTCTAGGTGTTCAGAGCCTGGGTAGGCCTGGGCCTGGTCCCGGGCCTCGGCATAAGCCTCGGCCTGTGGGCCTCCGGGTTCTAGACTCCGGGGCCTAGAACACCGGTAGGCTTGGGCCTCCTCCCTTCCGAGTTCTAGGTACCCGGAACCGGAAGGGGGAGCGTGGGAACTAGGCCTGGAGAGGGCGGGGCGCGAGGGGACAGATGCCGCGTGGGGCCGGTGGGAGGTCCCGATGGTAGGGGAGGGGCCCGACGCGACGCCACCCTTCGACGCAGCGTAAGAGGAGGGACGGCCTAGGGGGCGGAGTACCTCACGGGCTGGTTCAGGGGAGGAGTCCGGGGAAGGGGAGGGGTCCCGACTTTTGGCGCGCAAATGGGGGGTCCCGGCCGCGTGGTCGGCGCCACTTTGAGACTCACGGCGGCCGTCTTCTCCTACTCTAGGGTATGGGGGGGGGGCGCAACGGGCACAACGGTAGGCATCGGGAGAAGTTCAAGGGACAGGTCCGATGCGGAGGGGCCCTCTCCGCACTGGCTGGGGGGCGACGGAGACCGCGGAGGGTCGAGAGCAGAGGAAACCCGCCCCTCTCTGCACTGGCTGGGGGGCGACGGAGACCGTGGAGGGTCGAGAGCAGAGGAAACCCGCCCCTCTCTGCACTGGCTGGGGGGCGCTGGAGACCGTGGAGGGTCGAGAGCGAAGGAAACCCGATGTGAGTCCCGACGCTTTAAGGAAGAGGGATAAGGAGAGCGGGGTGCTGGGGAAGGTGAGGAAGGGAGAACGGGGGTCCCAACTTTCCCCTTTTCTAAAGCCCTTAACACGTCGCAAATTAAAATTAAAACAGAATAAAAACGCGTCGCCCTGACATTCCCTTCCCTAACTTTCCGAGAAACTTCATCCCCAACTTGATCCCAAAAGCCCAAATTGCGAACTGAATCTAAGGAAACGGAGGGAAACTGAACGAAAACCCATTTAACAAATTCCCTTAACAATGGCTTATTAAAATCCTTTCCCCCAACAACTAAAATTCCCTTAATTTGGAAATAAATCCCCTTCTGCTGCCGGGAAAGTCTAATTCCCATTTTTGCAGCAGGCTCCTAGCCCAGGAAACCAAGGAAAAGCAGTGGGCTCAGGGAGTAAACTCTTAACTCACTTTCCTGTCTCGGCGCAGCTGCTTCTTTGTTCGCTGGGTCCCTGACTCCGGCCACCGGGTCCCTGACTCCGGTCTGCCGATCCCTGACCGCCAAAGAAAATCCTGGGGCTAGGGTCAGTGCGGTGATCGAGGCTCCCCCTTCACTGCGTCGAGAGGGAGTTCTTCGATCTTCCCTGCCCGACAAGTCCACTAAAACGCGGATCCTGTCAGGCGAGGCGGCCGACGCTTCAACGATGCACTCCCAAAGGAGGTCACTCAAATGAGGCAAATGGTCACCCAGAGGCTGACCAAATGCCCCATGGTTGGGCGCCGGCTGTCGCCGTCCACCTTCTACCTCGAATGGCTTGGAGGTGGTCGCTAATCAGAGGCGGATGCGATGAGGGTCCTCGGTGGCCAGCCTCGTCCCCTAGCTAGTTTCCCTAGCTCCCTGATCGCGCCTCCAGTAGGCAAACTATCCGCCGCACTGTGGCTAAGGGGGTTCTCCCAACCCGGGTAATAGAGACACCGAGACCAGCAGGGTAGCAGCACTCTGTGGCACCGGGGTTGAGAGACCCCGAGCCCTCAGTGACACAGCCGCTTATTGTAAACAATCCACCAATCACCGAGGGGCTCGGGGGAGGAACTAGGGAGGAGCATGGGACAGGGAACCAACCAGGGAGGTAAGGGGGTGGAGAAGGGGTGACAGAACGGTACAATGAACAACCGAGTGTAACAGAACCTACTGGAACATGGGAGTTGTGAACTAACGATGGGCAGGTGGTGCTAGCCTATCAGTCTAGAGGGTGTAAACTTATTTGAAGCCCATCCTATTTGGGCTAAACCAGGTCTTGCCCCACCTCAGGGGAATCCTCCTCTTCCCCCCAGGGCTTCCTCATTGGAAAAGTCTCTTGGGCCATCTGCACCACCGCCACACATCCTGACCTGGCTGCTTCACATCTGCAATGCTGCAGCCAATGACACCATTCTAGATGGAAGTGAGGCCAGGCAGCTGGGATCTCTGTCCTGGGATGTGGTCATCGACCAGGGGATTGGGAGAACCCAAGAAACTCTCAGCCTCTGGTGGCAGCTGCTGGCAAGTGTAAGGAACAGATACCTTTGTAAAGAAGACCTCCAGGTGCACCAAGGGAAATGGAGCACAATGGAACAAGGTATCCAATGCCTGAGAGAACTGGCTGTGCTGGAGATCATTTCCTCAGAAGACGAGAGATTCCCTAAGAGCCCCGATGGTGTCCAATGCACGTCACAGATGTGGTTGAGATTTGCACAGCTTGGACCAGAGATGTACTCCCGTTACCTAGCAAGACTGCAATGGAGGGAAGGAGCGGACAAGGTGGGAGCACTGATACACAAACTAAGAATTTATGAGGAAACTGTAACTGCCCTGGTACACACCCATGTGTCATCTGCGGAAACAAAGTTGGCTGAGCAAAGGGAGACTTAAAGTAAATTCTTTTACCTTTCTGTCGACAGGCAGATGGGTTGTCTAGGTACCATCCCTTGTGGCCCAAACAAATGGTCCTGGGCTGCGGACTGAGTTTTTACTACATCTCACTATTATCCTATGATTTATGTGACTTTGTTTGTGTTTGATTCTTCTACAGGCACAACTAAGTTGCATGGCAACTGTTAGTGCCTTTCGTCTAGCTACTGGATTGTTTTTCAAGCAAATTTCACATTTTGACATTATTGATTTTGCCATTGTTAGCATCTGTACTGAGATTACACTTTGTTTTAGCGATTTTACCAATGCTTCTGCTCCCCAGTGACACTCGTGTTTCATCTGTAGGACTTCTCTCATTATCAAGGGGGCTAGCACTATTTGTCCTTGTGTAGTTACATACCACCCTTCTGAATTCTTCTGTGCATTTAGTAGATGTCCCAGCTTCTCACCTTCTGTTTAATATTTCCGTTCTGAAGGTAGATTGAATTGAGATACATTAAGCTTTGTGGGTATCAATGCCATTGTTATTTGCACCTCTCGGGCAGCCTGTCAGGCTGTCCAGTCTGCCTTTCGATTGCCCTCACAGATCTTGGTGTTCCCTGATTGATGTGCTTTGCAGTGTATAATTGCTACTTGTTCAGGTTTTTGTACTGCTTTTATCAATTGCAGAACTGCATCTTGATGTTTGATACGTGTTCCCTGGGAGGATAGCAACCCTCTCTCTTTCTACAATGCCCCATGTACGTGGACGATCCCGAAAGCATATTTGGAGTCAGTCCAAATATTTACCTTCTTCTCTTCACTCAATTCTAGTGCTCTGGTTAAGGCCACTAGTTCTGCCCTCTGGGCAGATGTATTTGCTGGTAGTGCCTTTGCTTCTACTACGGTACTGATTGTTGTTACCGCATATCCAGCGTATCTGGTCCCATTCTCCATGAAGCTGCTTCTGTCTGTGAATAACTCCCAGTCCGGTTGTTCCAGCAGGACGTCTTTCAGGTCTTCTCTCGCTGAGTAGGGGTATTCTATTACTTCTATGCAGTCATGCTCTAGTGGGCCTTCCTCAGCTGTAGTACCTAGGAACAAGGCTGGATGTGAAAGGTTAGTTGTCTTTAGTGTGACATCATCCTGCTCGGTCAGGATTACCTGGAATTTTATCATCCTGCTTGGAGATAGCCAATGGCCCCCCTTTTGCTCCAAAACAGTGATGACCATGTGCGGCACATAGACATCCATGTGCCTTCCCATTGTGAGCTTCCGGGCTTCTTGTATCAATATTACAGTGGCTGCAACTGCTCTCAGACATGCAGGCTACCCTGCACTTACATTGTCCAGCTGTTTGGAGAAATAGCCTACCAGCCTTTTCCAGCTCCCCAGACGCTGGGTCAGGACTCCCAGTGCCAGGCGTTGCCTTTCATGTACGAACAGTTGAAAGTCCTTGACAAATCAGGTAATCCTAACACCGGAGCCATTGTCAGTGCTTCTTCCAGTTTCAGGAAGGCTTCCTTTTGTGCTTTGCCCCAGATGAACGGCTGTGTTTTCTGGGCTTCATACAGGGGTTTGGCAATGAGTCCACAGGCGGCACCATCCTGCCATCCCCAAGAAGACTCGCAGCTCATGGAGATTCCAGGGCTCTGGAATAGCACAAAGAGCTTGGATACGGTTAGTACCTAGTTTTCTTTGTCCTTGTGAAATTTCACATCCCAGGTAAATTACAGTCTGTTGGGCAATTTGTGCTTTTCCCTTGGACACTTTGGATCCTCCCATGCCCAGTGAGTTTAAAATCTCAATTGTTACCTTAATGCAGGTCGCCTTTTCTTCTATTGCTATCAGTATATCATCAACGTATTGCAGCAAAAAGTATTGATGTCTCGGTACCTGCCCTTGGTTGGTCCAGATCTCCAGTTCCTGTGCCAGTTGTTTCCCAAATAGGGTTGGGGAGTTTTTATAACCCATGGGAAGATGGGTCCAAGCGAGCTGGGTCTTTCTTCTGCTTTCTGGATTTTCCCATTCAAAGGCAAACAGCTTCCTGCTTTCTTTGTCAAGGGGGATGCAGAAAAAGGCATCTTTTAAATCAATTACAGTAAACCACTTGTATATCTCCTTCACGGATGCCAGCAATGTATAAGGATTAGCAACAACGGGCTATATGTCTTTGGTTATTTCATTTATTGCCCTTAGGTCCTGCACTAGCCTGTAACCCCCATTGGGTTTCTTCACCGGAAATACTGGTGTGTTATATTCTGATTCACATTCCTCTAAAATCTGATATTTTAGAAATTTATCAATTGTCTTTGCTATTCCCTGCCGTGCCTCTGGTTTTATCGGGTATTGTTTGATTTGCACAGTTTTTGCTCCCTCTTTTAGCTCTACATGGACTGGTTGTGCTAACTTAGATTTTCCGGGTATCTCTGTTTCCCATACTGAAGGTATTAGTGCATCTTCCACTACCTTAGGGATTCCTGCGACTGGTTTCTCTTTTATCATTAGAATTTTTCCTGTGTTTGACTCTGGTATTTTCATTAACAATTCCCCATTCTCAAAAGTTATTTCTGCATCAAGCTTTGCCAGTAAATCCCTGCCCAAGAAGGGGATGGGACATTCTGGGACATACAAGAATTCATGAGTTAACACTTTGTTCCCAAAGCACAAATCTAAGGGTTGCAGGAATGGCCGATTTTCCTCCTTCCCTGTGGCCCCAACTCTTGTGGTGGATCTGTTCCTGATCTGCCCCTCTAGATTATTTAAAACTGAATGCGTCGCCCCAGTATCTATTAAAAATTTCACAGCCTTTTCCCCAAGTTGTATGGTCACTATAGGCTCCTGCGATATAGCCGGCCCTGTTCCGGAATATAATACCATCACCTTGGCAACTTCTTCCTGCTGGAACTGATGACCTTGGCCAAACCGGCTCAGGCATTCCTGTTTCCAATGCCCAGGGAGATGGCAATAAGCACATTCGTTAAAAGCCAATGGTTTCCCCCCCAGCCCCTCCCAAACTCGCCTCTCCCCGCTCCTCTGCCTTGGCCACCCCCGGCACCTTCCCTTGAATTCCCTTGTAACACTGCCAAGAACTGTCCCTGCTTTTTATTAATTTCCTTGTCCCTGTTATTGTAAACTTTCCAAGCTACCTCAAGTAGTTAGTCCAAATTTCTTAACTCTTCCCCTTCCAGTTTCTGTAACTTCTTTCTAATATCATCCTGTGCTTGACCAAGAAAGATAAAAGCAAGTTGAACTTTGGCTTGTTCTGTGTCTACCTGATGCCTTTTTCTGGTCTTAGGAAATAAAGGCTCAGACACTGTGAAAGGGTTGGGGGTCATTTACCTCGGTATTTTAATAGGATCCCATTCGATAGCTTCTGCCGTCCAGGTACAACGCATCGCAAAAGCCCCGTCCCCTCAGTCGAGTGTACAATTAAAGACTCTACACATTAGCATATCTACCAGGAGGGCCCAATAAGGGGCCTGGGTGGGCTAACTTCTAGTTTACAAAATCTGTCCTGCTAAGAGACCTTGAGGGCCCACACAAACAGAGTGTTTGGTCTTTTAACTCTACATAGTTTCAGGGGTGTTTAGTCTACTGGCTTACTAAACACCATGAAACCAGGCTAAATTATCACCTAAAGCATCACAAGTATGCATGCTACTATTTGTGAATATAGGGAACAGTGTAAGAAGTATTCAGAAGAAAAGCAGAAAAATCCTTCAGGCATCAACCTGTAGGTCAGTGTATTTCCTGGTCGCCTCTTTGAGTCTCTCTAAAAATGCAGTAGGGGATTCATCCTTCTCCTGCCTTATTTCATGTAACTTAGCCCAATTCATAGTCTTAGGTATAGCATTTTGAACTCCTATTTGAACCCACTCTTGATATCTCCTTGGCTTCCTCATGTCAAGGTGGTTTTTAGGGTCCCACAATGGATCCTCAGAGGGAAAATTATTATCTAGAGTCCCCGTCACCAGCCCCTGATGGATATCTTCCCTCGCCCGGTCCTTTGCTGCCCTGAACACCATCTCCTTCTCACTAGAGTCCATTAGGGTGTCTAATATTACTTGGATATCATCCCAGTCTGGGTTCTGAGTTTCCATAATCATTTTCACCACTCTAGCTACTTTATCAGGATTCTCTCTATAAGTCCCGGCTGACTGCTTCCATATTACTAGGTCACAGGGAGAGAATGGTACTTTTACAAAAACTGGTCCTTCCATCCCCACCCCTTGTCTTAAAGGAGCAATTACAGTTTTCTTCTGTTTGTCTGCCTTTGTCAGACCCCTCCCCGTCCTGGGCCAACCTGGGGCTAATCTGGAGTGTGTCCGGTGGGCTATTGGTCCATCCTCATCACTTTCACTACTATCAACCCCTTCTGCACCCCCTCCCCCATACCCCCGTACTGTAACTAAACTTTGGTTAGTTCTGGCTAATGGCAATACCGTGGTGTCCTGGTCAGGAGTGTGGGGAAGGGGAGAACTTTCTTGGGACCCTGAGGGAGGCGTAGGTGGGAAAGGGGTATCAGGGGTCAGTGGGAGAGGTGGATATAGTGATGGGTATTGACAGGCAAGTGGAGATAGGGAAGGGGGGTACCTGTGAGCAGGAGGGGTAAGTGGGTCAGTAACAAAGGAAGGAGTAGCTGGGTTAGGTGAAATGGGACCAGACAAAGTAAAGCTAGATCCCTTTGATGTTGCAGGAGCTATCAACAAGTCACCCTCCATTTCATCTTTCCGAGTTTAACTTTCATTCATTGCCAGGTTTTCTATACAACGTTTCCCTTGAACACATGATACACATTTATCATTGTTAGGTACTGCAGTAACAGTTAAGCTTCCCTCTGCCAGCCACTCCGGTTCCTCCCATAAGTAGAAAAACAAATCAACAGAAGGCATTTCATCCAATTTTTCCCTCTTGCTTACAAAGCAACAATAAGTGAGAAATCAAGTCAGATTGCAAAGACCCATTTTCTGGCCACCTTTTCCTGTCACGCAGAGCATATTTCGGCCACTGAATGTTACAATAATCAGTAAGCTTATCCTTACATAATACTGGACCAAAATGACCTTGTTTCCAATGTGCCAACAAACACCCCAAAGGAGAAGCAGGTATTATGAGAGCATTGCCACCCAAAATCCCTTTTAGCTTCTCCATAATACTACAGAATCACCACCGCCAAACCTGCAATGCTTTCGCAATTGACTTATGGACGGCGCCTAGGCATTTACCAGGAATTCCTTAGCCCAACCAGGCACAGCTTTCGCTGTGTCTTACAGGCAGGCACCAGACCAGAATTAAAGCACCTTACCTCTCCAGGGGACTATGTGAACTGCGGAGGGCTGCGGCGCCCATGGGCTCCCTGAGAATCCCTTGATGCCGGCTGGAGCGTGATCAGGTCATGGGGTCCTCAGCAGCGCTCACAGGGTCCCGTCTGGGCTCGCCAAAATGTTAGCGTAAGAAAACACATA